>CM073499.1:10000-1223000 GCA_037074585.1 Biancaea sappan
AAAATATGCTTGAGATGTAGAAAATCTCTCACCAATTCTCCTCTATAGCAATATTGTCAAACTCGAAAGTTTACCTAAACTCGAAGAAATTGGATAAACTCGGAACATAAATTGACCTATAAACTCATGGGAGTTTACATATACCTTTTTCTTCAATAGGCTACTATATATATATATATATATATATATTCTAACACAACAAAACTAGAATAACAAATAGAGTATGCTAGGTTCCTAATTCCTAAACAAATATTAAAAATTATATCCATTAGGTAGCAACATACTACTTCTCTTTAAAAATAAAATAATTGAGAATAGCCATGGACTTAGTATATACATAGACAAGAAGGCCTAGATATTAGGAGTTATCTGTGATTGATTAGTATTTTAGTCCTTGTACATGTAAAGTTAAATTTGCTTAAAATATAGTTTAAATGAAAAAATTATGAATATTTAAAATAAAAATGAAAATTGCATGTCAATTGGTAGCACTCAGAAGTTTATTATTTTTGACCTTTGATCACTGTTTTGGTCATATCTCTTACATGGCAAAGAATTTTTGAATGAAACTTATCTCAATTAAAACTAGACTCAAAGAGATTTATAATGATATATAATTTTCTTAAAATAGAGTTTAAATGAGAATGTTATGATTTTCTAAGTTAAAATTGAAAACTGCAAGTCATCTTGTATCATATGAAAGTCAATTGTTTATGACCTTTGGTGACTCATTTGATCATTGGTTGCTCAGATAATTTGTTATTAATTATCTTTTCATTCCAGCAAGTATACTAGATCGCAACAAGTAATAAAGAGTAAGTAGAGTATCGTCCCATAAAGACTGAGGTGTCAAATATTTTATTCAAATAAGTTAAGTGAAATGCTATTAAGACTTATTTGACGAAATTACTAAAATTACATGAAATTGGGGGAGGGTGGTTGTGATAATTTGAAACAACATAAAATAAATAACTGGAATTTAAATAAGTAAAAAAGTAAATATAACAACAAGAAAGATGTGTAACCAATTATAGGTTCTATGGAATTGTATTATTCATCATCCTTCCCAAAGATTATTTTTGACTAAATTCTATTATGTAATTATTAAATATAAAATTCCAAAAAAAAATGTTTCATGATTGGAGTATATTAGAGTTATGCTCCGCAAACGCATACTGACATGTCAATCTCTTGCCCCACTTACTATTCATGTCTCGCAACCGCATACTGACATAAATAGCAAGTTTTATAGAACAAGAGTTGAAATAAAACTTTGGCTAGAAATTAGTCATTGGATCAAATAATTCTAAATACAATTTCCAATTCATCAAATGACTAATTACACAAGAAAATAAGACTAATTTCATTTGGTTTAATCCAATTAATTCATAGACAAATTAATCTTTAAATTATTGAAGAACAATTCAATTCAATTACAATTCCTCTAATGTTGGTTAATTTTTCAAAATATGATTGAACCCAAAATCTTGAAGAACAATCTGACTTAATTAAAATAATTGACTAAAATCTTAGATCAGCCATTCAATTAAGTGATTAAGCTCAAGAAAATTATTCAAGCTACATAAGTGAGATTATCTAAACCCACATAATTTGATCTATGGTGGAAATTACATGGTCAAGTTCATATCTAGCTAGATCTAGTGTAGACATAAATCTCAAACTCATAAAATGGTGATCAAGAATTTTAGAGGAAGAATAATTAGTAAAATTCACTCCATTAAAAGAAATTGAATTAAAACTGAATATATTCAACAATAAAACTTCATAAATCCAAACTACATCAATCCCAACAGAAAATTAAGAAAATAGGAAGAAAAAGGAAGAAAATGGGAGAAGGGGAGCCATACCCAAGTGGGAAGGCTTCTTTTCCCTCAAGCCTTGCTCCAAGGGAAGATTAGAATGAAGAAGGAGAAGAAGAATAAGAAATGAGAAGGGATGTGTACTTCATAATGCATGCTTGGAGGGTACTTATAGATAAATGCTTAGGAGACTCCATCTACCAATCTTTCATTATCTACCAATCTCCGATATCAACCAGCCTTCATTATCAACCAACCTCTACCAATCTTCATTACCTACAAATTCTTATAATCAACCATTCTTTGTTGTCTAATCTTTGTTGACCAAGTCTAGTAGGCATCCATGTCATTAACTTGGTCAAAAAGGTTTGCCCAATGAGCAAATTATGTCAAGTCAGCGTCTAGGTGGCACCATGCATGTGCTTAGGTGGCATCCAAATCAGCATATTAATTCTTTAATTATTTTCTGTAAGATAAAAATTGGATTAAATTGGGTCCTAGCTCTTAAAAATGTGAAATTAAAACATATTAGTTCTATAATTAATTTATACCCAATAATTTCCAAAACATAATATAATTAAAGTGTCGACAATAATATTAAAATGGAAATAGAACTAAGATAGGGACTATAATGAATAGAAAAATGCCCTTATCAAATCTCCCACACTTAACCTTTTGCACTCATGGGAAAAATCAATTAAAAATAACTGAGAATCCAAATGAACACAACAAGGAAAAATGCAGAAAATGTAGAATAATGAAATAGTTCAAGCTTTAAAAGATCTAATGCTAGAAGAAAATAAATTTTAAATTTCTAAAAAGTTGAAGCTTCATGGCAATTTATTTGACAAGAATAAATTCAAGTAACAATCTTCTCACAAAGTAAGGTGTATACACTATATTCTCTTAAGTGTTTAATAGTTACTTAGTGCAAGCCACTACGATCGCCGAGTCACCCAAACTTAAATTCGTGGCAACTTGCAATATAGTGATCGTCCCAGGTCATATTTTCTCAAGGAACTTTCTTCTAATTGCCTAATTAATTATTCTAACACTAATCTATTCTACCTACAGCCTAATTATCTATTGATTACCATTGAGGGGTGATTGCAATAAACAAAATTAAAACATAAACTAAATATAACCAACAGAACACAAAACAAAATAAGAATAGAATAGAAAACACACTAACAGAAACAGAATGTAATCAGTATATGGTTTCACTGGAATTGTAATTATCATAATCCTACCATTAATTAATCTCTAATTAAATTCTACCACTGGGTTATCAAACTAATATTTTCAAGAGACTTTCTAGAACTAGTTTACACATAAGTCAAACCTAACTACATGCAATCTAATTAAGCCCTAACCTAAATCATGCTTGATAATCACTAAAGCAAGCCATATCCACCTTAACTTACTATACATACATAACAACCACATAAATGCACACATAGCAAGTTCATTCCTCAGATAACACATTCAGAACATATTTTATGCCCAAATTCATTCATGTTAGAATAGAAATGAACATAAACATAGAGGCTCAGCAAGGATGGAAATGAAATAGAATTTAATAAATCAAAATACTTATCTGTACATGAGCTTCAAATTACAACACCAGCTCCTTCCATGGACTGATTACAGAACAAGTTCAGCCTTCTACGGAGACCAAAACGCACAAAACAGAAGAGGAAAGAGGGGTAGACGGAGAAAATGGAAGAAGAAATGGTTCTTTAATAGCTTGCAAATGGAGTTTTGAAGTGCATATTTGCTATTGCAGCTCTAGGAGAGAGAGAATGATGAAAATTGTTTCATTGTTTGACTCCATGTGCTGTCCTTTTCTTCTTTTCTGCTGCTGCCCTTTTGCTTTTTCTACTTGTTGTTGTCTTACTATAGAATTCATGTATGTTGTTCTGTTGTACAGAAAAAGAAGCCAGAAAATAGTGCAAAATGTGGGTCCCAGTCCAATCATCCCTAGTCAACTCCAAGTCAGCACCACATCATCAAATATGTCCATATCAGCATCTAGGTGGCGTTATGTCAGCAGATCACTCTCCAAATATTTATCTCAAATGAATAGAAAAATGTCCGATATCAAATCTCCCACACTTAGCCTATTGCACTATGGGCAAAATCAAATTCAGAACACCAAAAGACACCAAAGGAAAAGTGCGGAAAGCATGCAAGAAAGGAATAATCCAAATTTGAAAAGAATTTAGCACTTGAAGAAAATAAATCTTACTAAAATTCCAAGCATCATGGCAATTTCATTTGATAAGAATGAATTCAAGTAATTAGCCTCCTCACATGGTAAGTGTTTACTCTTTGTTCTCTCTCAAGTGTTTAAAGGGGTAAATCACTCAAAATCAACCTATCATAAGATTCACTACCCAGTATCTAAATCTCCACTACTCAAAGTCACATGCATGCTTGAATCAAAATGATCTTACAAGGGTTGTAATGTTGGGTGGAAAACAAAGGAAATGAAGGACGAAAAACAAGAAACAAGGTGGAAAACAACTCAAGACAGTGAAGGAAACAACTTAAGAACATGAAGAGCATTAACTATAGCGCACGAGAGATTGAATAAAAACAAATTTAGTGTGTAAAAAGTTCTTTCTACTCCCTCTTTTCTTTCTTTTTATTCTTCTTTTCTTTTCTTTTATTCTTCTTTTTCCTTCTTTTTGATGTCGACGTCATTTTCATTTTTCTTTTTCAACCATAATATATTTTTTTTATTTTCTTCTTGAATGGCCATTTTTTTCTTTTCTTTTTGCTTGGGAGTAGAGAGAAATATTTATTTCAAAGCACCCCAAAATTCATGAAAATTTTCAGCACATCAATCTTTTCAAAAGAATTTAATAACTCTTCACATCTTAAATTGGGAAGCAAAAATTCTGGTTTAGGAAAAAAAAGTAGTGGAAATGCAAGAAGGAAAGTGGAAACAAGGCACAAAATGACATACAATGGAAACAACACATGGGATGGCTATTTGGCTAAAAATGGCTCACAAAAAAATACCTAAATCATCTTCAAGCATGCACATGTAAAATTTAGCCTCAACAAGATTCAAGACAACTTCTAGAGTGAAAATCATCATAGTTGATCACAACAACAAGAAAGAATAGCATGCGGGAATTAAGGCTCTAATCCTCATAGTTTAAAAGACTGTTACTAAAAATTTATTGATACCTAATTTATTGTCATTTAAGATTGAACACTAGAAAAGCAAGATTAAATTCTAATCATGCTAAAATCAATCCAAATCTTGACTATTCCAGCAAGCATATTTCCACATCAAAATCTTCTTCTAAAAATAAAAAAGAAAGCACTAAAAACTAATCTAAAAGCTTACTAAAAATTCGACACCAAAATACAAGCTAAAAGCTTCAAAAAGTGCAGAAAAGAGGCTAGAAACAGAACAAAAAGGCACATAAAACCAAAGCAAGAAAATTTTAAAATACATGAAGTTTAAAAACAAAGACCATTTCATTCTCCCCCTCCCTCCAACTTAAATTTTTGCATGGTCCTCAATGCAAATCAACATATATCATCAAAGCAGTAAATCAAAGGACATGAAAATAAAAGAGAGAAAAGGGAAAAGAAATAGCTTTATTAGTTTGGCATGCCTTTTCTGTGTCTTCCAATTGCATGGCACTAGCTTCTTCTAGAAGTTTTTTTAGCAACAGGTTGGATGGTGGAAAGAATTGATTTACTGTCGCCAACCTGAAGAAAAATAGAAGAAGCTCTGCTTGCCATGGAGGGGCGAAAAGAACAAAAAGAGAAAGAAGAAGAAACTAAATCACAATTTAAAATAAAAAGAGAGCTACTTTCTAAGACAGAAGTAAAATTAAAACTTACACAAAATAGAACAAGAATTAAATCTACCATCTAAACAAGAATTACTATCTAAAACAAAATTATCTTCTAAAACACAGTTATCAACTAAAACATAATCTAATCTAAAACTATCATCTACAACAGAATTAAAAACAATAGAACTCGAAGGAAAATCAACATCATAAACATAATTAAAAACAATATGGACAAAATCAGAATTTACAATAAAAATAGAGGGATAATTGGAGTCATATTTAGATGCACATGCACACTCAAAATCATATTCAGATTCAGATTCAGATTCAAATGCCTTGAATTCAGGTGCAAGTGCGATGCAAATGTAGAATCAGAATTAGAATCAGATGCAAATTTAGATATGATGCATTCAATTCAAATTCAAGTGCATATGCATTTAGCTCAGGTTCAACAAAATCACAATCACAATTGACAAGTTTCAAAGCTTTTTCTATCTCAATATATGCATGGCAAGTATGACAGTCACAATGAAAATTAAAATCTCCCACAAATTCATTCTCATTATCCAACACTTTTATATCTACCTCTTATTCTCTTAAGGTCTCTATCTCTTTTTCTTTTTCTAATTCAAGCTCAATGACCTCAGGTTGGATAGCCATATTTGGAGAAGGTGATGATGTATGAAGGAAAGGGACGTCATCCTTATTAGCTTCCCCATACTCACTTTTCTCACTTGTGCCACTTAAGGAAGAGGACTCCCTTTTTTGCCCATTTAGTTCTTCTAATTTAGGTTGGAGGGCTAGACCATCTATCTGTGTGTCATCATTCAGAAAAATGATACTGTCATTGGCTCCTAAGTTAGCCATGGGTGGAAAAGGTAGACTCTCATACCCCTGATTGATCAACTCATTAACATTACAAGCAAGTTGGCCTATTTGAGTTTCTAAACCCTAAAAGCTCACCTTTGTTCACTCTTGGAATTACAGGTTATTTACGGCCAATTATTGAATCAAGTTTTCCAAACTTGACTCAGTCTCTGATGTGATTTTCGGAGGGAAAACACTTGATTGATTTTCTGGATAGGTTGAAAGAAACAAACAAATGAAACTAAATCACTCAATTGATAAGCCAAAAGGCACCACAACTAAGAGAAATGGGTTGATCTCGCCACACTCAAGAAAGAAGAACATGAGTGATAAGAAATCTAGTTGCTCTCCCCACTAACACAAGTTAGATAAGAGACAGAACTCAAGAATCCTCTTGAAAGCAAAATGCCAATATCTCATATATGATTCAAAGATGGTTTACAACAAATGGCAAGGACCCTTTTTATAGAGGGTCTCCAAAACAAAAAGACAAAAGACTCCAACTAATGCATTAAATGCATCAACTAAAAGTCAAGTAGTGTAGGCTAAATGTCAAAGACAATAAATGCATAGGTAGCTAAATGTCAAAGACAATAAATGCATAGGTAATAGACTACAACTATATTCAACAAATGTAACTATCCCACATGTAATCTTTTTCACACTTCTTCTACTTTCAATAAAGTGGTTAAGCCCAATCCAAGCCCTTTAGCCCTTAAACGAGTTAGAGGCCAAATTGAAGTGTTCTCCCTTTCTTGGGCTGCAATTAGTCCAAGCTCTTTAACCCTTGAACGAGTTAGAGGCCCAATTGAAGTGTTCTCCTTTTCTTGGGCTGCAATGGAGTTATCCTTGATTACATCATCCTCCCCTTGTTGAAATGGATTTGTCCTCAAATCCAAGTCCTCTTTATCTTCTAAGTACGGGGAAAGATCCCTCACATTGAAAGTAGTAGAAACAGCATAGTCTTCAGGCAAATCAATTTTGTATGCATTATCATTTACCTTGTCTATGATACGGAAAGTACCATTTGCCCTTGGCATTAATTTGGACTTCCTTTGGTTTCGAAATCTTTCTTTTCAAAGATGAACCCACACTAAATCTCCAGGACTGAATTGAACAAATTTTCTTCTCTTGTTGGCAGTCTTCTCATAGATGGAGTTCTTTTTCTCAATTTGCTGTTTAATGTTTTCATGTAACTTCTTTATCATGTCAGCCTTCATTTTTCCATCTATGCATTCTCGAGCTTCAAGTGGTAATGGTACTAAATCAAGTGGGCTCAATGGATTAAATCCATAAACTACTTCAAAAGGAGAGTGTTTAGTAGTACCATGTACACTTCTATTGTAAGCAAATTCAGCATAGGCCAAGCATTCATCCCAACTTTTCAAGTTTTTGCCAATGATAGTTCTTAGCAAAGTAGAAAGCGTTCAGTTCACCACTTCAGTTTGCCCATCAGTTTGTGGGTGACAGGCAGTACTAAAGAGTAACTTTGTTCCCAGCTTTCTCCATAAAGTCTTCCAAAAGTAGCTAAGAAATTTGGCATCACGATCTGACACGATACTCTTTGGAATGCCATGAAGTCTCATAATTTCTTTGAAAAATAAATTGGCGATGTGCACAGCATCGTCAGTCTTATGGCATGAAATAAAATAAAACATTTTTGAAAAACGATCAACAACAACCATGACCGAATCTTTACCTCTTTGTGTCCTTGGTAAGCCTAGCACGAAATCTATACTAACATCAGTCCAAGGTTGATCTGGAACAGGTAGAGGTGTATAAAGTCCATGGGCTGCTTCCTTGCTCTTGGCTTTTTTGCAAACAATACACCTTTCAATCACATGATGCACATCTCTAATCATGTTAGGCCAATAAAAATGCTCTTTCAGCATCTCCAATGTCTTGATTTCACCGAAATGCCCAGCCAATCCTCCTCCGTGAGCTTCTCGTGTAAGTAATTCCCTTATAGAACAGTTTGGAATTACAAGTCTCCCCAAGCGAAATAAAAAACCTTCAGATCTATAAAATCCCTTATATGCCATTTTCTCACAAGCGAGATAAATAGAAGCAAGTGTCGAATCTTCCATATAATGGTCTTTAAGAGATTCAAATCCCAACAATTTAGTATTCATCATGGAAATTAAAGCATATCTCCTTGATAAGGCATCTGCAACAATGTTGGTTTCTCCCTTCTTATACTTCAACACATAAGGAAAAGCTTCAAGAAATTCCACCCACTTTGCATGTCTTCTATTCAGCTTGCTCTGACCTTTCAAGTGTTTGAGTGATTCATGGTCTGTGTGAATTACAAATTCTTTTGGTAACAAGTAGTGCTGCCATGTCTCAAGAGCTCTAATTAAAGAGTAGAACTCCTTATCATAGGTAGAGTAGTTAAGACTGGCTCCATTCAACTTCTCACTAAAATAAGCTATAGGACGCTTTTTTTGAAGAAGTACAGCTCCAATTCCCACTCCACTAGCATCACATTCAATCTCAAAAGTCTTAGAAAAATTAGGCAAAGCCAATATGGGTGCATTGCACAATTTTTCTTTGACAAGCTCAAAACTTCGTTGGGCTGCATCACTCCATTCGAACTCATTTCCTCCCTTAATACATTCAGTTATGGGTGCTAAGATGGTGCTGAAATCCCTTACAAATCTTCTATAGAAAGAGGCAAGCCCATGAAAACTTCTTACTTCAGATATGGTTCTTGGAACGGGCCATTCTTTGATAGCTTTCACTTTTTCTTTATCAACTCCCACTCCTTGCTGAGATACTACAAAGCCAAGAAAAATCACATGGTCTTGACAAAAGTAGCATTTTTTTAGATTAGCATAAAGTTTCTCCTTTCGCAACACTTCCAAGACTTCCTTCAAATGTTGCACATGCTCCTCATAACTTTGACTGTAGATCAAAATATCATCGAAATATACCACAATGAATTTTCCAATGAAAGATCTAAGCACATGATTCATCAATCGCATAAATGTGCTAGGGGCATTAGATAGCCCAAATGGCATTACCATCCATTCGTAAAGTCCATGCTTTGTCTTGAAGGCTGTCTTCCACTCGTCTCCCTCTTTCATTTGGATTTGGTGATAGCCACTCTTCAAGTCAATTTTTGAAAACACCTTGGAACCATTCAGCTCATCCAACATGTCATCCAATCTTGGAATTGGGTAGCGGTATTTGATAGTGATCTTATTTATAGCACAGCTGTCCACACACATTCTCATAGAGCCATCCTTTTTAGGGACTAATAATGTAGGCACAGAACAAGGGCTCATGGATTCCCTTACATAACCCTTTTCAATCAACTCATCAACTTGCCTTTTTAGCTCCTTAGCCTCCTCTGGATTCATTCTATATGCTGGCTTATTTGGTAAGGCAGCACCGGGCACCAAATCAATTTGATGCTCAATTCCTCTTAAGGATGGCAATCCGTTAGGTAGCTCATTCGGAAAGACATCCGCAAATTCTTCTATCAACTCCCTCACAAGCTTAGGAAGCTTTTCTGCAAGTTCTGGATTTAGCTCCTTGAGAATTAGCAATAATACAAAGTTTTCCCTTTTTATTGCCTTCTTTAACTCATTCTTAGAAGCAAAACAACTAGGCTTCTTCTCCTCGATTACATCCTCCTTCGGCTGTACTTGTATTGGCTTTAAGGGTGCCAACACAATCTTCTTTCCATCCTTCTCGAAAGCGTGGGTGTTTTTGAAGCCATCATGTAGTGCTCTTCTATCAAATTGCCAGGGCCTCCCAAGTAGAAGATGACTAGCATCCATAGGGACTATGTCACACAATACCTCATCTTTGTAATTCTTCCCTATAGAGAAAGGTACCTTTACTTGTTTGGTGACCTTCATCTCGCCATGATTATTTAGCCATTGCAGCTTATATGGACGGGGATGATTGATGATAGGTAGCTTCAATTTTCCAACCAAGGTGGTTGAAGCAATGTTAGTGCAGCTCCTACTATCAATTATCACGTTACAAACTTTGCCTCCGATAGTGCACCTTGTTTGAAAAATATTCTCCCTCTGTTCTTCTTCTACCTTGGCTTGGATATTCAAGGCACGTCTAATAACTAAGGCAGCACCTTCATCAGCATACTCAACAACTTCTTCTTCGTCAAAATATTCTTCCTCTTCACATTCCTCCACAATATCTTCATCTTCACTCTCTATTTCCCCTTGTTTCTCCTTCAAGATCATCACTCTTCTATTAGGACATTCGGATGCTATATGGCCATGACCTAAGCACTTGAAGCACTTAATGTCTCGGCTTCTTTTAGAGGGCTGGTTGTCTTCTCTCTTATCATTCCCCTTAGAACTTTCAGATTTGTTCGGCTCTTTCTTCCATATCTCCTTATTACTCCCTTTGGTAGTGTTTGAGGTTTGGGAAAGTGTTTGGAAAGGTTTACTCCCCAATGGTTTAGACACTCCATTGTTTCTTCCATAAACTCTCTTTTTCTGTCTCTCCACCTTAATTGCCAATTTAATTACATCTTCTAAGAAGACATAATTCTGCAACTCTACTAAGTCAGCAACTTCTTTGTTCAAACCACCAAGAAATCGAGCTATGGTTTGCTCTTGAGGTTCATTCAGCTCGCACCGAATCATCAAAGTTTCAAATTCTTTGACATAATCTTCAACACACATGCCTCCTTACCTCAAGCTTTGAAGCTTAAAATAAAGCTCTTGCTTGTAGTAATCAGGTACAAAACGCCTCTGCATGAGCCTTTTCATCAATCTCCAATTTCGAACTTCCTCCTCTCCATCTCTTCTTCGTTAATTCTTCAAATTTTCCCACCATAGATTTGCATAATCAGTGAATTCAAGGGCTGCAAGTCGGCATTTGGTAGCTTCTGAATATTCTTGATATTCAAAAATCTTCTCTACTTGTTGCACCCACTCCAAGTATTCTTCAGGAGAACTTGTTCCCTTAAATGGAGGAATCTTCATTTTGATGTTGGCATCACGCTTCCTCTGCTGCCTTCTTTGCCTAGGTTGTTCACCTTCTTCAGCTTCAGATTCTTCTCTATGGTGTTCAACATAAGCTCCTCTTCTTGGTTGTTGTTGTTGTAGCTCCATAAATCTAGCCATTTGAGTGGTTAGTTGAGCTATTTGTTCCATCATTTCTTCTTGACCTCTTTGTAGGCCAACAATTTGAGCTTGTTGTAGGCTAAGCCCAAAAGGAACTTCAGAACTATTTTCTCCTGTCATAGTGATTTGTAATTTGTTGGTTTGAGTTTGGTGAAGGGTAGGTTCACTCTCTAAGTGTTTACACTCGGATTAACAATGAACAGTAGTGTTGAACAATGAACAGTAACGATGAACAATGAACAGTAACGATGAATTTTTTTTTTAAATAAAAAAGCTGTAATAAAATAGAACAACACAAGAATAGAAATAAAGATAAAGATGAACAGACCAGAAAATTAGCCTTCCATGTAGGTGGCAGATTACAAAATAAGGAAAACTAAGCCTTCTATATAGGTGGCAGAGCACAGAATAAAATGCAATAAAATTAAGCTTTCCACGAAGGGGCAAAACACAAAACAAATAATAGAACCTGAATTGAAGTGGCTTTGATACCAATATGATGTGATTTCCGGAGGGAAAACACTTGATCGATTTTCTGGATAGGTTGAAAGAAACAAACAAATGAAACCAAATCATTCAATTGATAAGTCAAAAGGCGCCACAACTAAGAGAAATGGGTTGATCTCGCCACACTCAAGAAAGAAGAACATGAGTGATAAGAAATCTAGTTGCTCTCGCCACTAACACAAGTTAGATAAGAGAAAGAACTCAAGAATTCTCTTGAAAGCAAAATGCCAATATCTCATATATGATTCAAAGATGGTTTACAACAAATAGCAAGGACCCTTTTTATAGAGGGTCTCCAAAACAAAAAGACAAAAGACTCCAACTAATGTATTAAATGCATCAACTAAAAGTCAAGTAGTGTAGGCTAAATGTCAAAGACAATAAATGCATAGGTAATAGACTACAACTATATTCAACAAATGCAACTATCCCACATGCAATCTTTTTCACACTTCTTCCACTTTCAACAAAGTGGTTAAGCCCAATCCAAGCCCTTTAGCCCTTAAACGAGTTAGAGGCCCAATTGAAGTGTTCTCCCTTTCTTGGGCTGTAATTAGTCCAAGCTCTTTAACCCTTGAACGAGTTAGAGGCCCAATTGAAGTGTTCTCCTTTTCTTGGGCTGCAATGGGGTTATCCTTGATTACATCAGTCTCCCCAGGGGTGGCTGGAGAAGGTAATGGTGAATAGGATAAGCTCTCATGCCCTAGGTTTGGTTGTTTAAATTCAAGATGGTATGTTGTGGGGTAAAGGTCATACTCTTAAGGAGCTTGTTGAAACTCCCTAAAGCCAGGATAAACTCCTATATAAGACTATGTACTTTCTTAGAATTGTGGATATTGGTCTATCTTATATGTGGTGAAGGAATCTATGCCACTCACAAATGGAGAGGGGGAAGGAGGTGGCTCTTGTTTTTCTTGCCTAAAGATTAGGTACCTCATTATAGATACTAGTTCATCTAAGCTATGCTAAACTCTATCCATAGTTAAGGTTCTAATCTAACTCACTAGAATCAATCCCTAAAACAAAAACTAAACTCTGATTCTATGCCAACGACAACTATACTACAACAACACAACAACAATAACTACACTATTACTAACACAACTACTCAAACTAGCCTATAGAAAGGGTCTATCCAATTTTGATCAAAACTTGCTAATTCTTCTTGACAGACCTTAATGTAGACTTTAAAGATGAAACACACAAGAAAAACACAAAAAAAAGCAATTTTGCTGTTGCTTCTATGCTCAAGCCTATAAAAGACCCAAAAATTCAAGTATCTTAGAAAATTCTAATTTTCATTCAAAAAATCCTTCACAAGATGGAGGCACAAAAACAACAAACATAGCTCAAAAATAAGATCTACAACAATCAAACCAAAAATCACAATATATTATAAAAATCAAGAAAAATATTGTAAAATAGAAAAGAAGGTCTAAACTATTGAATTTGCAAATTTGACAACCCCGAATATGGCCTTCGGAGTTACTCAATTTTGCTACTAGTCCAAAATGAATAGTAACTAAAAAAGTCAAAACTTGAAAACCACTTCAGCTAATTGATTTAGAACCCAAAAAAAAAGACACAAATGAACAACTAATTAGTTGATTAGAAATAAATTGGCTTCCCGACAATGGAGCCAAAATTCTGATGCAAGCCACTACGATTGTCGAGTGGCTCAGAATTGAATTCATGGCAACTTACATTATAGTGACCGTTCTAGGTCGTATTCTATCAAGGAGTCTTGCTTCTAATTGCCTAATTAATTACTAATCTATCCTAATTACAACCTAATTATCTACTGATTACCACAGGGGTAGGGGTGATTGCAATAAACAAAATTAAAACATAAACTAAATCTAACCAATAGAACATAAAACAAAATAGGAACAGAACAAAAAACATAATGACATAAACGAAATGCAATCAGTTGATGGTTTCACATGAATTATAATTATCATAATCCTACCTTTAATTAATCTCTGATTCAATTCTACCATTAGGTTGTCAAACTAATATTTCAAGAGACTTCCTAGATCTAGATTACACATAAGTCAAACATAACTACATACAATCTGATAAGGCCCTAACCTAAATCATGCTTGATAATCACCAAAGCAAGCCGTATCCACCCTAACTTACTACATATACACATCAACCATATAAATGCATATATAGCAAGTTCATTCCTCAGATAACACATTCAGAACAGATTTTATGCCCAAATTCATTTATACTTGAATAGAAATGAACATAAACAGAGAGGCTCAGCAAGGATGGAAATGAAATAGAATTTTATGAATCAAAATACTTATCTGTACATGAGGATTCAAATTAGAACATCAACTCCTTTCATAGACTGATTACAGAACAAGTTCAGCCTTCCATGAAGGCCAAAACACACAAAAACATAAGAGAAAATGGGGGGAGTAGACCTACGAATTACAGAGAAAAAGGAAGAAGAAACGGTTCTTCAACAACTTGCAAATGGAGTTTTGAAGTGCATATTTGCTATTGCAGCTCTAGGAGAGAGAGAAGGACGAAAATTGCTTCATTGTTTGACTCCATATGTTGTACTTTTCTTCTTTTCTGCTGTTGCCTTTTTACTTTTTCTGCTAGTTGCTATCTTGCTGTAGAATTCATGCATGTTGTTCTGTTGTATAGAAAAAGAAGCTAGATCATAGTGCAAAATGTGGGCCCTAGTCCAGTCAGCCCTAGTAAACTCCAAGTTAACGCCACATCATCAAATATGTCCATGTCAGTATCTAGGTGGTGCCATGTCTGCAGATCACTCTCCAAATATTCATCTGAAAATTACACAATTGAATTAATTGGGATAAAATTATGAAATTGAAGCATATTAATTCTATAGTTAATTTACACCCAATAAATCCAAAACATAATAAAATTGGAGAGTTTACAATGTTGGAAAATGTAAATAGGCTAAGATAAGGACTATAATGAATAGAAAAATGCCAATATCATCACTCAAAATCATTCTATCACAAGTCCACTACCGTAGGCTTGTCAAAAATCTAAGTCTCTAATACTTAAATCAAATACATGCTTGAATCAAAAAGACTTCACAAAGGTTGTAACATCGGTGAGAAAAACAATGGGAAACAAAGGAAAGCTGTGCAAGAAATAGAAAAATGGAGCATAACATGAGAAAGTGAAGAGCATTGACAAATAAACATATAAGAGATTGAATATTAATGAATTTTGGCTCTCAAAGTTCTATCTACTCCTATTTTCCATCAATTTTTATATTTTTCTTTTTCTTTTTATTTCTTTTGATGATGTCAATCAAAATCTTTCACTTTTTTTTTCTTGATTGGCCAATATCTTCCTTTTTGCTTGAGAGTAGAAAAAAAAAATTCATTTCAAAATACCCCAAAATTCACAAGAATATTCAGCACATCAATCTCTTTAAGGAATTTGAAATGCTCAATATATCCAAGTTGGAGGTAAAACATTCTGCTTTAGGCAGAAAAGTGGTGGAAAAAAAACACAAGAAAGGACATGGAAAAGGCACAAAATGGCGTACAATGGAAATACCATATGGAAGGCTATTTGGCTAGACATTGCTTACAAGAAACAAATGCATAAATCATTTCCAAACATGTACATGATATGTAGCATCAACCAAGATCTAAGACAGGTTCTAGAGTGAAAATCCATGATAGGAAAACATAAAGAAATAATATCATATTTCTTTAAGGCTCAAATTCTCACAGCTAAAACATTATTACTATAAATTCATTAAAATCAAGTCATTGCCATTTAACTTGAATTCTATATTCTTCGATTGCTAAATCAATCTAGACTCAAGCTATTCCATCATGTATAATTCCATAAAAGAGCTTTTCTCCCAAAAGAGAGAGAGAGAGAGAGAGACAACAACTAATAACAAAGCATTAAAAACACAAAATACATAAAAAAGAAGCACAAAAAAATTTAAAAAATTCATAAAATTTAAAAACCAAAACGATGAAAAACCAAGATAGCTCATTCTTCGCTCACACTTAAATTCAGCATTGTCCTCAATGCAAACAACGATCAATACAATAATTCCAACAGGCAAAAATAGGACATATAAAAGATAGTAAAAGGGAAAATAAACAGCCTTGATTAGTTTTTTTTTTTTTTTCAAAATTGAGGCGGCCTTTGGTAAAAAGAAAAAGGTATGAGCCCAGAAGAAAAAGGTCCAGCCCTAAAATATGTGAACTATTGAAGCTTAGAAAGGGTTTTTGGAGAGAGCATATAAGTGATTTGGTAGAGCTTAGATAGTATTTCATTAATGCAATCAATGCCAACTGCTTGCTGATGGCAAATGCAATTAGATGAATACATGAAATGCTTATCTATTCTCAATTCCAATTGATCTGCTTGCTGGTTTATCAGCTTCTCCATGTCTTGAAACCTTTGTTCAAACTTTTTTCAGGGATGGCAAATTTATCTTCATCTAAGCGTCCAGTGCTCTCATTGTTAGACTCTTCTTGGATTCTTTTTCTTTTCTTAGATCCATCAGCAGATCTTTGATCTGTGTTGTTCTCTATATTGAGAGTTAGATCCAACTCTGTCTCTCTAGCATCAACATTTATGTTGATTTGTTTGTTGGCCATTGTGTTTTCAAAGAAAAGATTTTGAGAGTTAAAACAGAGAGTTGGATGTAATGAGAAAAATTAACTTTCTAAATGTAGTGAGTGGGATAGCAGAACAACCAAAGATAGAAAACCGGGGATTTTGAGAGAATGAATATTCAACAGATTATATATCATTGCAACATCTATACACACTATATATATTACAGATTATATGCCATAGTGGCCAAAGAATCTTTATACAGCTGCAAAACAAAATACCTAAAATTATGCTATGTGTGACACCTACGCTAACTAATAGTGCTGACTCATTATAAGGTAAGATAATAGTATGAGTGAGTGTATGATAAACCTATAATCTTAACACCCCCTCTCAAAATTGTAGGTAGTTGAAATATACCAAGTTTGTCTCTGAGAACATTGAATCTGCTAGCATGAGAGATCTTGTCAAGCAATCTGCAGTTTGCTCATAGGTTGGCATATAACAAACACTTACCTCCTTTGTTGCAACTTTGTCTCAGATAAAATGGACATCAACTTCAACATTCTTTGTTCTTGAGTGGTAGATGCGATTATTGGCCAGAGATCCTGCACCCATTTTCTCTCACTAAATGACTAGAATGTTAATGATGGGGCAACTGAGTTCTTTCAATAAAGAAGATACCCAAACAATTTATGCAGCTAAATCTACCACAACCTTGTACTTAGACTTAGTGCTGGATTTAGATACAATACCCTGGCTTTTTTATGAACATGAAATTAGTGAATTTCCTAGATAAGTACAATACCCATATGCATTACAGTAGCCTAACAGGCTAAGTTGGGTTGTGGGTTTTATATGCAAGGCATAGTCTGATGTTCCCTTCAGGTAACGTAAAATCCTTTTTGCAGCTTGCCAGTGCTTCAAGGTGGAAAAGCTGAGGAATTTGCTTAATTTATTTACTGAAACATGATATTTGGCCTGGTATTGGTTACATATTATAACCCACCTATCAATATTTGAAACATAGTAGGATTCTGCAGTATTTCACCTTCCTCATAATTAAGTTGCTTTCCTGTACCTATTGGAGTAGGGCAGCTGGAGGCTTCATTCATATTAAATTTACTCAGCAAATCCAATATATATTTATGTTGAGTGATAAATAAATCAGTTTCATCTTTAAACATTTCAAGGTCAAGGAAATAATGCAAATTTCCTAAGTCTTTTAGAGAGAATACTTTGTTTAGTCTTGCGGTAAACTCTTGTAGCTCCTTTGAGTCACTACCAATGACCAATATATCATCCACACAGATTAGTATTATTAGGACTGCTGAAGCTGGTTTGTCAATAAACAGTGAAGTGTCCCCTTTTGTATTTTTGAATTCCCACCCAACTAATGTGTCTTTCAAACATTGGAACTAAGCTCTTGGAGCTTGTTTAAGGCCGTAGATGGCCTTATTAAGCTTACACACATAGTGGGGAGGTTTTTGATCTTCAAAGCCTTCTGGTTGCCACATGTGTACTTCCTCTTGAAACACATCATTGAGGTAGGCATTATTAATGTCTAGCTGTTTAATTTGCCAATTATGATTGACAGTAAGAGCTAGCACTAACCTTATAGTTGTCATTCAAGCTATAGGGTTGAAGGTGTCACCAAAATTGACTCCTGGATCTTGTTGGAATCCCTTTGCAATGAGCCTAGCCTTATACCAATCAATCTTGGTATAACAAAGCTATAGTTAAGTTGATTAAATGATTTTACAAAACTCAAGGAGTTGTAAATCATACCCATGTAAGGTTTTTTATGTTTCAGCACACCACTTTTGCTCCTTATAACCATTCTATGGCATAGTTGAGTTACAATTTCATCATTTGTATTCTTCTTAGGAAGTTCTAGGACCACCTCAAGTTGATCATATGAAGTGATTGGAATGTACTATGGTTGTTCTCTATTGCTAATTTGAGGTTGATCAAATTCATCAAAATTGCTGCTATTGAGTGAATTACTACTATTGTATTCATTGTTGTTGTGTTATTTTGCCTGAACTTACTGTAAGTCAAAATTTACAATTGGAAAAATAGGTGAATGAGACATAGTTTCTTTAGTTTTTTTTTTTAGTGTTGATGAAGCTTTTTCATAAGGAAAATCTTCCTCATTAAATGTCACATATCTTGAAATGTATAATCTCCCTGTTGGTTACTGTAACCCAAAAACAACATTTTATTGTATGAAAGCTTAGCTTGTGAGTGTTGTAGGGCCTTAAGTTGGGAAAAAATTCACACCTAAACAGTTTCAAGCTACTATAATCAAGAAATTTTCCAAATAAAACATGAAATAGGGACTTGTTCTATAGGACTATGGAGGGTAGTCTATTAATCATAACTAGAAATGGTATTTTGATTAATTTCAGCAGCATATAATTGATTTTCAGTAGCAACAATGGTGAAACAGCCTGTGAGCCTTGGTTTCTCAAACTCATACAACCCTTCTTTCATCAAATAAATTTAGAAAGTTAATTTTTCTCATTGTGTTAGTTCTATGTAATTCTTCTTTTAAAAATGTTATTCTCGCCCGAGTTTGAGCACCAACCAAAATTTTGATTAATCTCCAAAGCTAATGGGAGGATTAACATCCAATTACTTGGGATGTAATCTCTACCGTAAGAGTATTATAAATTCAGCCTAGAAGAAGCTGATCAGTAACTATACATTCATCGAAAGCAGGGTTCAATTTTGTTTCAGTGCCTTCAGTGATGAATTGTTGAGAACACGACTTAGTTCCAGTGATAAATCCGTTAAGTCTGTGACCCTTGATTATAAGGAGAATACTAGACTCCCATAGAAGAAAATTTGTTCTATCTAACTTGATAGAGCACAACTGAGAGAGAGATTTAAATAAAGAGGTTTGTTTGACAAAGAGATGGCATTTTAAGTGGTTTTAGTGTTGCTGAAAGCAATGGATATAGGTGAACTCATAATGGGAAAAAGACAGAAAAATAGCTCTGATACCAAGATAGAAAATAAGGGATTTCGAGAGAATGAATATTTAGCAGATTGTATATTACTGTAGCATTTGTACACACTATATATATATTATAGATTACAAGCCATAGTGGCCAAAGAATCTTTATACAGCTATAAAATAGAATACCTAAAATTAAGCTATGCGTGACACCTGTGCTAACTAATAGTGCTGACTCATTACAAGGTAAGATTACTGTGTGAGTGAGTGTCTGATAAGCCTATAGTTTTAATATAGATTTATTAAAAAAAATTTACAGCTTAAGACAAAACGCCTTAACCTAAAGAAGATTTGGAGATTATGTGAGGAAAGATGTTACAGATTTATACCGTGCATGCAATTGTAAGCATAATTTATGTAACAACCATAAGCAAAATTTTTCCACAAAAATTTTTCCACATGTAACTCCTTTTGTCAAAATTTTCAGCTCATCACCTTGATTAATGAAAGATGTATATATATATATTCCAAAAGTCATGAAAATGCCAGAATTATCCATTCTCCCCCCACACTTAAAATCAGCATTGTCCTCAGCACATATTATCCAGTAAAGAAGAGGTGTAAAATGTAAAAGAGAGAGAAAGGGAAAAGAAATAGCCTGGTTAGTTTTATTTTTTTAGCAATGCTTAGCTTCTTCTAGGAGTTTTTCTCAGCAGCAGGTTAGATGCTGAAAAGAATTATTCTTGCAAACTAAAGAAAAATAGAAGAAGCGAGGTTAAAATAAAAAAAGGAACAAAAAGAAAGGAAGAAAAATTACTAATTAAAACATAATGTAAAACAAAATAAAAAAAGAACTACTAGCAAAAACAAATCAAATCAAGTGAAACATCATAAATAAAAAGCAGACAAAAACAAAATTAAGAGATACAATCCCAAAAAGAAGTTCAGAAAAGATTTACAATGGCTATAAACAAATTTGCATTTCCTCATTTTCAAGACATCTCTGAAAAATACAGCAGCTCCTATGAGACACAGTGGTAGGTAAGAAAAACAAAAACAGCCACAATTAATTCAAAATATTTATTTTTCCAATGATCGCATTAAATGTGTGTTGTTTACATACATGCCTAAAACTTAATCTATGATTTCCAGCTGCAATATCTATAGACTAGCTTGTAGAAGAACGGTGAGGTGATTAGATTTCCTTCATGACAACTCAGCCTTAAAATTTTTCTATAAATAGCCATCAGGAACGCAGAACCAATACACCGATATTTCAAAGAAATCAAGTCTATATCATTTCTCTTCTCTCTCACTCGCTCAAACACGAGTCTCTATCTCCCACTTCCATGGCTTCCAAGTAATCCATTGACCTTCTCGTTTTGCCAAAGAAGGAGGAGTTAGATCTAATCATGTGTCTGGGAATGGACAAAAGTAAGAGATCTATGGAGGGGTCTCTAGAAAAGGACATTAAGAGAAAGAGGTTAGAGGAGGAGCTGGAGAAGGCAAGCACAGGCCATACTTCAGAAGATCAAGTTGCTCTTCTGAAAAGGGAGATAGAGGAGCTAAGGAAGGAGGTAAAGGTTCTAGAGTGACTAGTGAGAAACAAAAATTATGAAATAGGGGGAAGATTGACAAGTATTATTTCTGGTCAAGTCAATGTTTTTGTAGGCAAAACCAGAAAAACATTAAGTGCCAAAGCAAGATTTACATAGCCCTCTAAGAAGTCACTAAGGTTCTCAAAAAGGGTAATGACCCAAAGGTAATATTACAGTTTACTACTCCTAATATCTGGGGCTCCCACTACATATAAGAAATAGAAACAGAAATAAAATCAGTAAACAAAATTAAAAAGATAAGGTTAGTGTCACACCAGAAATAGGACTGGTCAGCATTTCTTTAAAAAAAGAAATAGTATAAAATCAGTTTTTGAAATCAAAAACCAATTCTATTAGGAGCCGCCACCAAAATTTTATTTATTAGGAAAAACTTTGGAAAAACCTTCAAATTTGATGGTCTACGTTTAGAGAAAAACTGAGTTCAGAAGTTGAACTACACAAGGAAGGTATTACGTATCCTATACGTCTGATTCAGAAAGTGTACAAATATTTTATATTTACCTTAAATAATTACCTTTATCAATCATTAAAGAAAAAAATGGAGAAAGAAAGAACAAGTAAAGATATATACAATGGTGGACTTGGCAAGGCAGCGACTAGGGCCTACATACCCAGTAGTTAGGATCAAAGTCCATGTAGTGATATTTTAAAATAGAGAGATGTCTCGTGTTTTTGAAAACTATTTTTAAAGAAGTATTTTTGTATTTTTTAGAATTTGTTTTTTTTAAAAGAAAACTTCTTTTGAGAGGCTTTTTCTTACAAGCATTGTTATACAATTGCGTATGAGTACTTCATCTAATTTTCAAAGGTTTGAACTCAATGAATTTAATTTTGAAAAAAATTTCCCCACTTAAATTGTTATACAATCGCATAGTGAATACTTTCTATAATTTTCAAATAACTTGGAACTCAAAGAATGTCTTTTTCCTGGTCTGTATTGTCATACAATAGCGAGTGGATACTTCTTCTACTTTTTGAAAAATTGAAACTCAAAGATTTTTCTTTTTAAAAAAATATTCCCATCAGTATTGTTATACAATCACATAGTGTGGGGTTTTCATCTAGTTTCGAAAACATTTTGGAACCTAATTAGTTTTATGGTTATTATTATTTTTTAAATCTTCTTTTTACCAGCGTTGTTTTACAATTGCATAGTGGGCATAAAAATAAAGGAAGATCCACTCCAATAGAGTTGGCCTCTTATCTCATTAATTATTATTAGATCTTTTTTTTTAATTTATCGTCCTACGACATTGATTAACAATCGCACAATAGGATAATAGAACTTTGCCTAGAGATAGAGATTAATGCACTATTCTAAAAGAATCAGTCGTTTCTCAACTCATCATCCACAAAATAGTTAAAAAAAAAAAGAATTTTGATACAATATAAAAAAAAAAGAAAAAGAAAGAAGACCACATAATAACCACAAAAAATCATAAGCAAAGGAAAAATAAATAAAATTCAAGCTCTGGATCAGTTCGTGTCTTCTTTCCAGATTTTTCCCTTAGGTCTTTCCTCACGATCCACATCATTGTGGGTTTTCCTCATTGTTACCAGGAGTAAATAGCAAATCAAAAGAACCCTTTAAATTAAAATTTGCTAATAAGGAAATTAACCACATCTGTACATATATAAACATATACATACAAACACTTATATATATATATATATATATATATATATCTATTATATACATATACAGTGCAACAGTATATACAAATATATATTAAGGTACGCATACCTATATGATATGATATGATAAACATATACCTATGTAAAATGTATATATACATCACAAATATGTAAGCCTACTTGCTACTACTATATATATACATAAACACATTGAGACGTAATAGTATATTCACACACAAATATATATATATATATATATATATATATATATATATATATATATATATATATATATGAAAACACAGTATATATGTGAAAACGCCCAATATACACATACATACCTATCTGTTGCTATTGGCGTATTTCCTTCTCCTTCTGTTGCCTGGTATTTTCCGTTTTTTGGTCACTCCCTCTTCTCCGTTCTTGACGTAGTCCCATGTTCCGCCTCCAATGGTACTCTATTTTTGTGGGTTTTTCTGGTGTGCTCTCTCTTTCTTCTTATTCTCGCGACTCTCTCTTTAATTTCTCCTTCGTTCTGCTTTTCTCCTTTACTCTCTCGTCATCGACATTAGTTTCTTTGATGCTCTCTCTTTACTTCTCTCACCTTTTGTGCTCACGACGTGCTATCTGTTTCTTTAGCTTTAGTTTCCCTTTCTCTTCTCTTTGTGCTCACCTGTAACAGGTGTAACTGGTTGCTTCGGGTTTCCTATTAGTAAGTCAAATCTGGCTCTTTCCTTATTTATTTATTTATTCATTATTCTTAATAAGTTAAATTTGGAATACCTTATGTATAAAACTATCTTTATTTTTATTTTTATTTTATGTTATTTTTAAGGAACAAAATTATGTGTTCACAGTTACCCCTCTTTAATTATTTTTTACACAAAATTATAGAAAATGACATTTGAGATATTCTTGTTTAAGAAGTGAGTAAAGATAAAGGACACTTAATTTTGTCAAGGAGCTACTAATAAGCGTCACAAAAAGGAACCAACCATGAGATCATGACATGTTTGAACAGTGTTGGTCATCTTCAAATTTGGTACTGGTCGTCTCCAGGCTTTGAAATAATGGGTGCTAGTCATGTCTGGCTTTGAAATGATGGGTGCCAGTTGTCTCAAGACTTTGAAAAGATGGGTGCTAGTTGTCTTTGGGATTTGAAATGACGGGTGCCAGTCGTCTCTGGGATTTGAAATGATGGGTGCCAGTAGTCTCTGAGCTTTGAAATGGTGGGTGCCAATCTCTTCGGGCTTTGAAATGATGGGTACTGGCTGTCTCTGGGCTTTAAAATGATAGGTGTCGATCATTCTTTTGGCTTTGAAATAATAGGCACTGGTCATTTCTGGGCTTTAAAAGGATGAATGCTGGTCATCTCCGGGCTTTGAAATAGTAGATGCTGGTTATCTCCGAGCTTTGAAATAATGAGTGCCAGTTGTCTCTAGGCTTTAAAATAATGGGTGCCGGTCATCTCTGAGCTTTGAAATGATGGGTACCAGTTATATCTAAGCTTTGAAAAGAAGAGTGTTAGTCGTTTCTGGGCTTTGAAATGATGGGTGCCAGTCGTCTCTAGGCTTTTAAAAGATGGGTGCTGATCGTCTCCAGGCTTTGAAAATATGGGTGTTGGTTGTCTTTGGGCTTTAAAATAATTGGTACCGATCGTCTTTGGACTTTAAAATGATGTGTGCCGGTCACTCTAGGAAGGCAAAATTGGTATTGAAAACATCAATTATACTACTCCTAATACTCTTCTATTACTAGCGTACGAAAGGCCCCGTACGGCTCGGCTAAGAACCGAAAATTTTCACTTGGAAAAAATCCCTCATACATTGGAAACACATAATCCCAAAACAGAACTTCAAGAAAAAATCTACAAAAATCAAATAATAATCTTAAACGAATAGAAAAATTGGACTAAAAAATACCAAAAAATTGAAAAAGTGGTCTAAACGATGGATTTTTACTTTTTTTTTGGGTAAAAAATCATGGGAAAACTGACACATACATTAAGAAGGCAAAATTGTTGTTGAAAACAGCAATTATGCTACTCCTAATACTCTTACTTCTATTACTAGCCTCCCAAAGATGCCGAACGGTTCGATCCAGAATCAAAAAAATCCACTTGGAAAAAATCCATCATACATTGGAAACACAAAATCCCAAAATAGAACTTCAAGAAAAAATCTACAAAAATCAAATGAAAATTCTCAAATAATTAGAAAAATCGGACTAAAAAATAACAAAAAATTGAAAGAGTGTTCTAAAAGATGGAATTTGCCTTATTTTTTTAGGTAAAAAATCATGAGAGAACTTACACAAACACTAGGAAGGCAAAATTGGCATTGAAAACCAAAATTATGCTACTCCTAATACTCTTACTTCTATCACTAGCCTCTAAAGGGTCCTGTACGGCCTAGCTTCGAACTGAAAATTTTCACTAGGGAAAAATCCCTCATATAATGGAAGAACAGAATCCCATAACAGAACTTCAAGAAAAAATCTACAAAAATCAAATAAAAATTCTCAAACAATTAAAAAATCATGGGAGAACTTACACATACACTAGGAAGGCAAAATTGGTATTGGTATTGAAAACACCAATTATACCACTCCTAATACTCTTACTTTTTTTACTTGCCTCCAAAAGGTCCTGAACGGCCTGGGTCAAAATAAAAAATTTTCACTTGCAAAAATCCCTCATACATTGGAAGTATAGAATCGCACAACAGAACTTGAAGAAAAAATCTACAAAAATCAAATAAAAATTCTCAAACAATTAAAAAAATCAGACTAAAAAATACCAAAAAATTGATAAAGTGGTATAAACGATGGATTTTGGCTTATTTTTTTGGGTAAAAAATCATGAGAGAACTTACACATACACTAGTAAGGCAAAATTGGTATTGAAAACAACAATTATACTACTCCTAATACTCTTCTATTACTAGCGTCCAAAAGGCCCCATACGACTCGGCTAAGAACCTAAAATTTTCACTTGGAACAAATCCCTCATACATTGGAAACACATAATCCCAAAACAGAACTTCAAAAAAAATCTACAAAAATAAAATAATAATCTCAAACGAATAGAAAAATTGGACTAAAAATACCAAAAAATTGAAAAAGTGATCTAAACGATGGATTTTTCCTTTTTTTTTGGGTAAAAAATCATGGGAAAACTGACACATAAATTAAGAAGGCAAAATTGGTATTGAAAACAGCAATTATGCTACTCCTAATACTCTTACTTCTATTACTAGCCTCCCAAAGGTGCCGAATGGTTTGATCCAGAATCAAAAAAATCCACTTGGAAAAAATCCATCATACATTGGAAACACAAAATCCCAAAACGGAACTCCAAGAAAAAATCTACAAAAATCAAATGAAAATTCTCAAACAATTAGAAAAATAGGACTAAAAAATAACAAAAAATTGAAAAAGTGTTCTAAAACATGGAATTTGTCTTATTTTTTTAGGTAAAAAATCATGAGAGAACTTACACAAACACTAGGAAGGCAAAATTGGCATTGAAAACCATAATTATGCTACTCCTAATACTCTTACTTCTATCACTAGCATCCAAAAGGTCTCGTACGGCCTAGCTTCAAATTGAAAATTTTCACTAGGGAAAAATCCCTCATATAATGGAAGAATAGAATCCTACAACAGAACTTCAAGAAAAAATCTACAAAAATCAAATAAAAATTCTCACACAATTAAAAAACTTAGACTAAAAAATACCAAAAAATTGATAAAGTGGTCTAAACGATGGATTTTGGCTTTTTTTTTGCTGCAAGAAATCATGGGAGAACTTACACATACACTAGGAAGGCAAAATTGGTATTGAAAACACCAATTATACCACTCCTAATACTCTTACTTTTTTTACTTGCCTCCAAAAGGTCCTGAACGACCTAGGTCAAAATAAAAAATTTTCACTTGGAAAAATCCCTCATACAATGGAAACACATAATCTCAAAACGGAACTTCAAGAAAAAATCAAAAAAACTCAAAAAAAAAATCTCAAACAATTAGAAAAATCGGACTAAAAAATACCAACAAATCGAAAAATTCGTCTAAATGATGGAATTTGCCTTATTTTTTTGGATAAAAAACCATGGGAGAACTTATAGCAAATTTGGTAACGAAAACACTAGTTATGCGTTTCTTAATACTTTTCTATTACTAGCCTCTGAATGGTCCTGTACGGTCCAGCTCAGAAACGAAAAATTTCACTTGGGAAAATCCCTCATACTTTAGAAACACATAATACCAAAAAGAAATTCAAGAAAAAATCTACAAAAATCAAATAAAAAACTCAAACGATTAGAAAAATCGAACTAAAAAATACCAAAAAATTGAAAAAAGTGGTCTAAACGATGGATTTTTCCTTATTTTTTTGGGTAAAAAATCATGGGAGAACTTACACATACACTAAGAAGGCAAAATTGGTATTGAAAACAGCAATTATGCTACTCCTAATACTCTTACTTCTATTACTAGCCCCCCAAAGGTGCCAAACGGTTCGGTCCAGAATCAAAAAATTCACTTGAAAAAAATCCATCATACATTGGAAACACAAAATCCCAAAACAGAACTCGAAGAAAAAATCTACAAAAATCAAATGAAAATTCTTAAACAATTAGAAAAATAGGACTAAAAAATAACAAAAAATTGAAAAAGTGGTCTAAACGAAGAAATTTGCCTTATTTATTTTAGGTAAAAAATCATGGGAGAACTTATACATACACTAAGAAGGCAAAATTGGTATTGAAAACCATAATTATGCAACCCTAATACTATTACTTCTATTACTAGCCTTCAAAAGGTCCCATACGACTTAGCTTCAAACCGAAAATTTTTACTAGGAAAAAATCCCTCATACAATGGAAGCACAGAATCCCACAACAGAACTTCAAGAAAAAATCTACAAAAATCAAATAAAAATTCTCAAATAATTAAAAAAATCAGACTAAAAAATGCCAAAAAATTGATAAAGTGGTCTAAACGATGGATTTTGGCTTATTTTTTTAGGCAAAAAATCATGGGAGAACTTACACATAAAAATTCTCAAATAATTAAAAAAATCAGACTAAAAAATGCCAAAAAATTGATAAAGTAGTCTAAACGATGGATTTTGGCTTATTTTTTTGGGCAAAAAATCATGGGAGAACTTACACATACACTAGGAAGGCAAAATTGGTATTGAAAACACCAATTATACTACTCCTAATACTCTAGCTTTTTTTACTAGCCTCCGAAAGGTCTCAAACGGCCTAGCTCAAAATCAAAAATTTTCACTTGGGAAAAATCCCTCACACATTGGAAACACAGAATTCCAAAACAGAACTTCAAGAAAAAATCTACAAAAATAAAAAAATCTCAAACAATTAGAAAAATCGGACTAAAAAATACCAAAAAATTGAAAAAGTGGTCTAAACGATAGAATCTGTCATATTATTTTCAGTAAAAACCATGGGACAACTTTCAACATATTTGGTATTGAAAACACCATTTATACTACCTCTAATACTCATCTATTACTAGCCTATGAATGTTCCTGTATGGTCCAGCTCAGAAATGAAAATTTTCACTTGGGAAAATCCCTCATACTTTAGAAACATAGAATCCCAAAAAGAACTTCAAGAAAAAATCTACAAAAATCAAATAAAAATCTCAAACGATTAGAAAAATCGGACTAAAAAAATACTAAAAATTTGAAAAATAGGTTTAAACAATGGATTTTTCCTTATTTTTTTGGGTAAAAAATCATTGGAGAAGTTACAGATACATTAAGAAGGCAAAATTGGTATTGAAAAAAATAGTTATGCTACTCCTAATACTGTTACTTCTATTACTAGCCTCCCAAAGGTGCCGAACGGTTCGGTCCAGAATCAAAAAATTCACTTGGGACAAATCCATCATACATTGGAAACACAAAATCCTAAAACAGAACTTCAAGAAAAAATCTGTAAAAATCAAACGAAAATTCTCAAACAATTAGTAAAATCGGACTAAAAAATAACAAAAAACTAAAAAAGTGGTCTAAACGAAGAAATTTGCTTTATTTTTTTAGGTAAAAAATCATGGGAGAACTTACACATGCACTAGGAAGGCAAAATTGGTATTGAAAACCATAATTATGCTACTCCTAATACTCTTACTTCTATTACTAGCCTCCGAAAGATCCCGTACGACCTTGCTCAAAACCGAAAATTTTCACTAGGAAAAAATCCCTGATACATTGGAAGCCTAGAATCCCACAACAGAACTTCAAGAAAAAATCTACAAAAATCAAATAAAAATTCTCAAACAATTAAAAAATCAAACTAAAAAATACCAAAAAATTGATAAAGTGGTCTAAACGATGGATTTTGGCTTAGTTTTTTGGGCAAAAAACCATGGGAGAACTTACACATACACTAGGAAGGTAAAATTGGTATTGAAAACACCAATTATACTGCTCCTACTACTCTAACTTTTTTACTTGCCTCCGAAAGGTCCCCAACGGCCTGGCTCAAAATGAAAAATTTTCACTTGGGAAAAATCCCTCAAACATTGGAAACACAGAATCCCAAAACAAAACTTCAAGAAAAAATCTACAAAAATCAAAAAAAGAACTCAAACAATTAGGAAAATCGGACTAAAAAATAACAAAAAATTGAAAAAGTGGTCTAAATGATGAAATTTGCCTTATTATTTTGGGTAAAAAACCATGGGAGAACTTACCGCAAATTTGGTATTGAAAACACCAGTTATGCTGCTCCTAGTACTCTTCTATTTCTAGCCTTTGAATGGTCCTGTACGGTCCAGCTCAGAAACAAAAATTTTCACCTGGGAAAATCCCTCATACTTTAGAAACGCAGAATCCCAAAAAGAACATCAAGAAAAAATCTACAAAAATCAAATAAAAATCTCAAACGATTAGAAAAATCAAACTAAAAAATACCAAAAAATTGAAAAAGTGGGCTAAACTATGGAATTTGTCTTTTTTTTTTTGGGTAAAAATCATGGGAGAACTTGCACATGCACTAGCAGGGCAAAATTGGTATTAAAAACACCAATTATGCTACTCCTAATACTTTTACTTCTAGTACTTGCCTTCGATAGGACCCGTATAGCTCGGCTCAGAATCGAAAATTTTCACTTGAGAAAAATCCATCAAACTTTAGAAACACAGAATCCCAAAAAGAACTTCAAGAAAAAATCTACAAAAATCAAATAAAAATTTTCAAACAAGTTAAAAAATCAGACTAAAAAATACCGAAAAATTGAATAAGTGGTCTAAACGATGGAATTTGCCTTTTTTTTGGATAAAAAATTATGGGAGAACTTACAAAAGCTGTAAGAAGGCAAAATTAGTATTGAAAACATCAATTATGCTACTCCTAATACTCTTACTTCTATTACTTGCCTTCGAAAGGTCCCGTACCGCTCGTCTCAGGATCGAAAATTTTCACTTGAGAAAAATCCCTCATACATTAGAAACACAAAATCCCAAAACATAACTTGAAGAAAAAAATGTACTACAATCAAAAAAAATGCTCAAACAATTAGAAAAATCGTGCTAAAAAATACGAAAAATTGAAAAAGTGGTCTAAACGATGGAATTTGCCTCATTTTTTTGGGTAAAAAATCTTAGGAGAACTTACAGCAAAATTCGTATTGAAAACACCAATTATGCTATTCCTAATACTCTTATATTACTAGCATCTGAATGGTCCTGTATTGTCCAGCTCAGAATCAAAAAATTTCAATTGGGAAAATCCTTCATACTTTAGAAACAAAGAATCCCATAAAGAACTTCAAGAAAAAATCCTCAAAAATCGAATCAAAATTCTCAAACAATTTAAAAAATTGGAGTAAAAATACCAAAAAATGAAAATGTGGTCTAAACGATGGAATTTGCCATATTTTTTTAGGTAAAAAATCATGGGAGAACTTACACAAACACTAGGAAGGCAAAATTGGTATTAAAAACACCAATTATTCTACTCCTAATACTCTTACTTCAATTACTAGCCTCCGGAACGACCCGTACGCCTTGATTAAGAATTGAAAATTTCCAACGACAAAAAATCCCTAACACATTGGAAACATAGAATCCAAAAACTAAACTTCAAGAAAAAATCTACAAAAATCAAATAAAAATTCTCAAACAATTAGAGAAATCGGACTAAAACATACCGAAAAATTGATAAAGTGGTCTAAACGATGGATTTTGGCTTATTTTTTAGGGCAAAAAAAATGGGAGAACTTACACAAACACTAGGAAGGCAAAATTGGTATTGAAAACACCAATTATACCTCTCCTAATACTCTTACTTTTTTTACTTGCCTCCAAAAGGTCCTGAACGGCCTAGCTCAGAGTCAAAAATTTTCACTTGGGAAAAATCCACCATACATTGGAAACACATAATCCCAAAATAGAACTTCAAGAAAAAATATACAAAAATCAAAAAAAAATCTCAAACAATTAGAAAAATTAAACTAAAAAATACCAAAAAATTGAAAAAGTGGTCTAAACGATGGAATTTACCTTCTTATTCTGGGTAAAAAATCATGGGAGAACTTACAGCAAAATTGGTATTGAAAACACCAATTATGCTACTCCTAATACTCTTCAATTACTAGCCTCTCATTGATCTTGTACGGTCCAGCTCAGAAATGAAAAATTTCAATTGGGAAAATCTCTCATACTTTAGAAACACAGAATCCCAAAAAGAACTTCAAGAAAAAATCTACAAAAATCAAATAAAAATTCTCAAACAATTTAAAAAATCAGACTAAAAAATATCAAAAAATTGAAAAAGTGGTCTAAACGATGGAATGTGCCTTATTTTTTTGGGTAAAAAATCATGGGAGAACTTACAGCAAGATTGGTATTGAAAACACCAATTATGCTACTCTTAATACTCTTACTTCTATTACTAGCCTCCAGAAGGTCCCGAACGGCCCATCTTAGAATCGAAAAATTCCAATATGAAAAAATCCCTCATACGTTGGAAACACAAAATCCCAAAATAGAACTTCAAGAAAAAAATCTACAAAAATCAAATAAAAATTCCAAATAATTAGAACTTATTTCTTTTTTTAAGAAATCATGGGAGAACTTACACATACACTAGGAAGAAAAAATTGGTATTGAAAACACCAATTATGCTATCCCTAATACTCTTACTTCTATTACTGGCCTCCGAAAGGTCCTATACGGCCCGGCTCATAATCTAAAAATTTTCACTTGAAAAAAATCCCTTATACATTGGAAACACAGAATCCCAAAATAGAACTTCAAGAAAAAATCTATAAAATATCAAAAAAAATCTCAAACAATTAGAAAAATTGGACTAAAAAATACCAAAAAATTGAAAAAGTGGTCTAAACGATGGAATTTGCCTTATTATTTTGGGTAAAAAATCATAGGAGAACTTACAACAAAATTGGTATTGAAAACACCAATTATGTTACTCCTAATACTCTTCTATTACTAGCCCCTGAATGGTCCAGTACGATCCAACCCAAAAACGAAAAATTCCACTTGGGAAAATCTCTCATACTTTAGAAACATATAATCCTAAAAAGAACTTCAAGAAAAAATCTACAAAAATCAAATAAAAATTCTCAAACAATTTCAAAAATCAGATAAAAAAATGCCGAAAATTTTAAAAAATGGTCTAAACGATGGAATTTGCCTTTTTTTTGGGAAGAAAATAATGGGAGAACTTACACATGCACTAGGAAGGCAATATTGGTATTGAAAACACCAATTATGCTACTCCTAATACTCTTACTTCTATTACTTGCCTCTGAAAGGTCCTGAACGGCTCAGCTCAGAATCGAAAATTTTCACTTGAGAAAAATCCCTTATACATTAGAAACACAAAATCCCAAAACATAACTTCAAGAAAAAATGTACAAAAATAAAAAAAATCTCAATCAATTAGAAAAATCGTGCAAAGAAATGCCAAAAATTGAAAATGTGGTCTAAACGATGGAATTTGCCTTATTTTTTGGGTAAAAAATCTTGGGAGAACTAACAGTAAAATTGGTATTGAAAACACCAATTATGCTACTCCTAATACTCTTCTATTACTAGCCTTTGAATGGTCTGTACTGTCCAACTCAGAATAGAAAAATTCCACTTGCGAAAATCCCTCATACTTTAGAAACATAGAATTCCAAAAAGAACTTCAAGAAAAAATCCTCAAAAATCGAATAAAAATTTTTAAACAATTTAAAAAATCGGACTAAAAATACCAAAAAATGAAAAGGTGGTCTAAACGATGGAATTTGACTTATTTTTTTGTGTAAAAAATCATGGGAGAACTTACACAAACACTAGGAAGGAAAATTGGTATTGAAAACAACAATTATTCTACTCCTAATACTTCAATTACTAGCCTCCGGAACGACCCGTACACACTGATTAAGAATTGAAAAATTCCAATGGCAAAAAATCCTTCACACATTGGAAATCAGAATCCAAAAACTAAACTTCAAGAAAAAATCTACAAAAATCATATAAAAATTCTCAAATAATTAGAGAAATCGGACTAAAAGATATCAAAAAATTGATAAAGTGGTCTAAACGATGGATTTTGGCTTATTTTTTGGGGCAAAAAATAATGGGAGAACTTACGCATAAACTAAGAAGGAAAAATTGGTATTGAAAACACCAATTATACCTCTCCTAATACTCTTACTTTTTTTACTTGCCTCCAAAAGGTCCTGAACGGCCTAGCTCAGAGTCAAAAATTTTCACTTGGGAAAAATCCACCATACATTGGAAACACATAATCCCAAAATAGAACTTCAAGAAAAAATCTACAAAAATCAAAAAAAATCTCAAACAATTAGAAAAATTGGACTAAAAAATACCGAAAAATTGAAAAAGTGGTCTAAACGATAGAATTTACCTTCTTATTCTGGGTAAAAAATCATGGGAGAACTTACAGCAAAATTGGTATTGAAAACACCAATTATGCTACTCCTAATACTCTACAATTACTAGCCTCTCATTGATCTTGTACGGTCCAGCTCAAAAACGAAAAATTTCAATTGGGAAAATCTCTCATACTTTAGAAACACATAATCCCAAAAAAAAAACATCAAGAAAAAATCTACAAAAATCAAATAAAAATTCTCAAACAATTTAAAAATCAGACTAAAAAATACCAAAAAATTGAAAAGGTGGTATAAACGATGGAATTTACCTTATTTTTTTGGGTAAAAAATATAGGAGAACTTACAGCAAAATTTGTATTGAAAATACCAATTACGCTACTCCTAATACTCTAACTTCTATTACTAGCCTTCGGAAGGTCCCGTACTGTCCGACTCATAGTCGAAAAATTTCAATTGGAAAAAATCCCTCATACATTGGAAACACAGAATCCCAAAACAGAACTTGAAGAAAAAATCTACAAAAATCAAATAACAATTCTCAACCAATTAGAAAAATAGATAAAAACTACCAAAAAATTGAAAAAGTGGTCTAAACGATGGAATTTGCCTTTTTGTTTTTGGAAAAAAATTATAACGATGGAATTTGCCTTTTTGTTTTTGGAAAAAAATTATGGGAGAACTTATACATATACAAGGAGGGCAAAATTGGTGTTGAAAACATCAATTATACTACTCCTAATACTCTTCTATTACTAGCCTCCGAATGGTCCTGTATGGTCCAGCTCAGAATCGAAAAATTTCACTTGGGAAAATCCCTTATACATTAGAAACACTGAATCCTAAAAGGAACTTGAAGAAAAGAAAACTTCAAAAATTAAATAAAAATTCTCGAACAATTAGAAAAATCGGACCAAAAAATACCAAAAAATTGAAAAAGTGGTCTAAACGATAAAATTTGCCTTTTTTTTGGATAAAAAATTATGGGAGAACTTATACATGCACAAAGAAGGAAAAATTGGTGTTGAAAACACCAATTATGCTACTCCTAATACTCATACTTCTATTACTAGCCTCCAAAAGATCCCGTACGGCCCGGCTCAGAATCAAAAATTTCCAATTGAGAAAAATCCCTCAAACATTGGAAACACAGAATCCCAAAACATAACTTTAAGAAAAAATCTACAAAAATCAAATAAAAATTCTCAAACAATTGGAAAAATCGAACAAAAAATACCAAAAATTTGAAAAAGTAGTCTAAACGATGGAATTTGCCTTATTTTTTTAGGTTAAAAATCATAGGAGAACTTACACATACACTAGGAAGGCAAAATTGGTATTGAAAACACCAATTATACTACTCCTAACACTCTTACTTCTATCACTAGCCTCTAAATGGACCCATGTGGTCCGGCTTAGATTCGAAAAATTCCAATTGGAAAAAATCCCTCATACATTGGAAACACAGAATCCCAAAATCTAACTTCAAGAAAAAAATCTAAAAATCAAATAAATATGAAATTTTTTCCCCTAAAATAGCATAAAATGGTATTCCTTGAACTTAATTATCTTAAAATTATTGGAAAAAGGAAAAAATGTCACTACTTTATATATGAGTAACATGAAATACTCTTCTGGAAAATAGAGAGAGAGAGAGAGAGAGAGAATAGCAGGATACCAAAGTAAACCCTCTGGAAAAGCAATAACCGGATGCTCCATGTATCCATGAAATGTTGACTGCTCAGCTAACAAATAAATACAAAGCTAAACAATAAGGGAATACTTTTCATTGCCAAAATGGCACCTCTCCCATCATTAGGTGGCTGAGTAATATGATATGTAGCCCCTCACCAATATCATTTACAAAGAGAATTCGACACCTCTGAAAATCATACAAGGGAATACTTTTTTAAATATCATGTAACAAACTACCTAACATCTATAGCCACGAACACCCGCGTAATTTTTTTCTCGTCAGTTTTTTGCATGCTCCAATTCCTTTCCATTGGGAGCAACATGAAAATCAAACAATAAGAATCAAGATTATATATAATTAGTATAGAAAAATATAGGTATTGGGTAATAGGGTGTTTGTTATACAGTTATAGGGGTAATTAAGGAATTGTAGGATGGGTGAGTCAGTTATAAATAAGGGAGTGGGAGAGTAAGAATGGTGTGCAGAATATTTTGTCAGTAGTCATATAGGAGCATTTTGCTCTAGTTTTGTGGGTAGAATACCTTTATGGCAAGGGTTTACATAGTGGCTGAGGCTCTGGTGAGGGATTATCCTTTATAATCCTTCATTTTGACTACTAAATAATATTGAGTGGGTTTTGGTACCTAACAATTGGTCTGACGCTGCCGAATTCATAAAAGGAGCTAAGGTCTTATGAAGATGTCTGATAGATTGGATGCATTGGAGGCTTACACTGAGAGGTTGGAGAGTGCTATGGAAGACATGAAGCAAATGATATTAACAAAGATTAACATGTGGCTGGGAAAGAAACTGGTGAATGAAGCTACTAGTACTGAAGGAGAAAGAGGACTTCCTCCAAGTAATGTCTTTAGCCTAGTCCAAAATGTTGTGTTGCAACAAATGGGATAAATGGGTGGTTGAAATAGTGCTGGAGCACCATAGAACGGGTTGAAATCGACAACTGGATCTTCGAATGGGTCATCGCACACTATGAGCTTGCGTACACCATCTTTTTCAATGCAGACGACGACGAGACCCAAGGCTAAGCGAAGGTTGGTATTTGACAAGGATTGAGGGTTGAAATATCTCCCTCATGCTAAACTGATGGAGAGGAAGGATGGGGGACTCTATTTTAGGTCATCACCGACGAGCAACACCAGAGGGCCGTCCAAGGTGGTGAAGGCACAGAACTCAATGGTGAAGCTCTCTGATGTCGATAGAAGAGGAAAAAAGCACAAAGTTCATCTGTTGCTCTAGAGGCGGGGCCAATGCATTGGAAAGGAAGACGATGAAGAGGGCTGCAGATTGAAAATAAACATGTGGACTTTGGTGAATCTAACTTTGGATCACCTAACCTGGTTACTTAGACTTTAGTTAACTATGGCCCAAGTTTAACAAAAGAGACCCAATATTCTGCTTCTAAAATGGCTTCGTCTCTTGGATCAGGTTCACGCTCGGGTTTGATATTGCAGTAAAGGAGTAACTTGACTACACCATAGGGAAGCAACACCAGTGAACTGTCACTGGTGAGGATAGCACAAAGGATGACAACGAAGAGTTTTGAGGAAGATCATCAAAGAAATAATGAAAAGAGCAAAATACGTGTATTGAATAGAAAACCTTCTTGGTATCGCTCTTTGCAGCATGTACTGACGGCTTTAATTTTTTCATTTTTATTTGGCTATCATCTCGTAGTAGTCAACAAAACCATAGAGAGCATTTCCATAGACCTTGGCTTTAAGGGGGATACCATGGCTGAAGGCATGGTAGTAAGTATTTGTTTAGGCAATGCTTTTGTTGGATCTTTGTTCATTGGATGGATTACAGACTAGGTTGGGCTAGAAGGGCATTCCAATTATGTGCTTTGCCTATGATCATTGGGGCATCAATGAGTGCAATAACCAAAGGCCTGTGGGATATGCCTTTGGGAAGGTTATTTGTTGGCATTGGAATGGGACTTAGGCCACCTGTTGTAGCTATTTATATGGCTTAGGTCTCACCACCAGATTTAAAGGGTGCTTTGTGTAGCATAACTCAAATTGCAACATGTTTTGGACTTATGGCCTCTCTTTTTATTGGACTACCAGCCAGGGAAATAGTGGGATGGTGGCAGATTTGTTTCTAGATATCTACCATTCCTGCTGCAATACTTGCTTTTTTTTTTATAGAGTTCAATGCAAAGAGTCCTCATTGGCTTTATAAGAAAGGAAAAGGCAACAAGGTTGAAGCTGAATTCGAGAAGTTCTTGGGAGGGATACATGTGAAACCTACAATGACTAAGCTATTAAGGTCTAACGAAGATGATGAGGCTGATATGGTGAAACTCTTAGAATTAAATTATGGTCGCCATTTCAAAATGATGTTCATTGGATCAGCACTTTTTGCTTTACAGTAGCTATCAGGCATAAATGCTATTTTTTATTTCTCTTTAACTATCTTTAAAAGCTTTAGTGTACTATCAGATCTTGTAAACACACGTATAAGACTCTGCAACTTACTAGGTTCAGTTGTTGCAATGATTTTGATGGATAAACATGGAAGGAAAGTGCCCCTACTAGGTAGCACTGTCAAAACAGGCTTTGACCAATAGGCTAAGCCCAACCTAGCTTGGGTTTCCAAATTGTAACACCTGCAGTTTTTGGGTGTTAATATACTTGGATTTATTTAAGTAATTTAAATATAGCAGAAATTTTTTTTTTGTTGCTTAATTAAAAAATGTGAGATTAAGAAAATGGCAATGAGTATAAATATTGAGTGACGGGAAATTAAGGGAGCCAGATAATTACTAAGTTTGAGGGGGGACTAATATGTGATAAAGAAAATTGTGTAGTACTTAGAATTTGAGAAATACCCAAGTTAGAGAAAATTACAGATTTGCCATGAATAACGTTGACCGAGGGTTGATTGGAAGGCAAAATAGTACTTTTACCATGAAAGGGTATATATAGGTAACATCACCCCTATTCTATCATCTTTCATTTCTCTCCCTCTCACATCCCTTCTATTTCTTTCCATCTTTCTCAACTCTCTCCATTCAAGTTCAAGACTCAAATCTTCGGCCACCGTCCTTCGATGTGAGTGTGATATTTTGATGACCAACCACCACTACTGGAGAGGACAAGAGTTGAGGTAAGTTTCATAATCTCTTATTTTTCTGCACATTTTTTGGTTCATGGAGTTTTGGGCTGAAATAAATCTCAAATAGGAGTGTTTTGGCTTGGGTTTTGTTTCCTAATGTTCTTCCATAATCATTGATGGATCTGGAAAATAAGGATTTGGGAATGAATTTTGAAGATAACTCACATTTAAAGTTTATGAGAGTTTTCTAACACCTAAAATTGAAATTTGATGGAAAGAATCAGGACAAATGGTCAAAGAATGAGTTGGGATCATCCAAAAACTGAAGAGAACTCATTTTTGTCGAAATAGGATGGTTCTGCCCAAGCGCCAGAACTGAGCGTTGCAAAGCCAGTGTTGGATTGCCACAAAGGGGGTTGCAGTATGTTTTTAGGTCCTTTTTCAAATAGTCATAACTTCTTTATTTGAATCTCGATTTTAGCAAATCATATATCATTGGAAAGACTTTTTAGTCTAGTTTCTAATCATATAAGTTTCATTTGAAAATTCATTACCATTTAGGAGTTATGACTAAAAGAGTGATCAAATGTCAGAACTAGTGGTAAGGATTTCCCTATTTTGTGACCTTGACATGTTTTTACATGGTTACCTTATAAGGATGGATTCTTTGATGCATTTTTCACATCTTCTAAGATGAAATGGCTAGCTTAGAGCAAAGATGAGGGATCTAGCTCTTCTCTATATGTTTATATATTTTAGGATTGTCTTCCTAAATTTAATTAAAATATAATTATATGATTGAGTGGTAAATGGGCTGAGCCGACACACCCCAGCCCAAGCCCTGCAGGGCCACTAAAGAGCATGGGTTGGGCTAGGCCAGCCTTTTATATAATTTATGATTAAAAAAGTCTGGGCCATCTCAACCCATCATAGCCTATGGGCTTACTTACCTTATTTAAAAAATGTAATTTTAGTTATTTTCATGATAACAACTAAAGATTTGAACAATTAAATTTTAAAAAATTAAATTAAACTTCTAAAAATATATATTGAACATTAAAATAGGCAATTTTTCTTGTTTAAAATGTAACTATAATTATTTTGAATGAAAAAATTTGGTATTGGAACTATGAAACTTCAAAAAAATAGAACTAAACTTCTAAAAAATAGATTAAAACTTAAAATATAACAAATAAATAAAAATAAAAAGTCCACAAGATCTAGCCCACCCCAGCTCACCTAAGTCCCAAGGGCTTAGATGAGTCGGGATAAAAACTCTTCTTCAAAATGAGCTATTAAATTATTAGCCCACTTTATCTCATTTGCAGGGTTGGGGTGGACCGACCCATTGGGCTGAGCCCATTTTGATAGCTCTAGTGATATGTCTAGCATGCATTTTAAATGATTGGGAGTTATAAGATGAAAATGGAAATTATGTAGGTGCTACTATTTCCATTGAATGCCAAATGTAAAGTATTAAAAAACACTATGATAACTTATGCCCTTCATAAATTATGCTAATGGGAATTAAATTTGGAATGTGTATATGCATATATATTTGTGGCTTAAATTATGACATTAGCTTGGGCATAAGATGTGGTATGAGTTTGAGATATGTTTTGCTTGTGGGCATGTGTGAGATGACAAAGTGGGGTACCAAGTTAAAGATGCCGAGAAGGGCTATAATCCTCCCCAATTGGAAACTTGCTAATGATGTGCCCCTTGTTTAGAATTTAGATTAGGAGTTGAGTTATTGTTTTTATTTATCATTCATAATTGTGTTGTGATTATGGATTTGATTGGTAGGAGAACTCATCCGTGGAAATGTAAACTCATGTGATAACTCTTGAGTGATGAATCCCTAGGGATATAGACCCATGTTGATAAAGCTTTGGGGTATTAGATGATATCTCAGCAACGAATCCATTGGGATGTAGACTCACATTGATGAAGCCTAGATAAGCGAAAATATGAGGATGCATACCTATATAATGGAACTCTTGAGCGGGACATCAAATGGAATGTAGACCCTCGATAATGTAGCTCTTAAGTGAGTTCCCAGTGGGGATATAGACCTACATAATGGAGATGAGCTAGGTGCATGGTTATATATATGTTGTGTGCTATGGCATGTTTGTATGATATGTGTATTATCAGAGAAGTCAATGTTGGGAATTTAGGCGTAGTGGCATCATGAGTACACTCTCTGATAAGAGTACGACACCATGGGCATGTATTTGGGGAGGCTTGATGTCGTGGGAGTTTAGTTTATTAAAGTTTTTAATTGTATATATATTTCTATTTGTATTATTTGTATATTTGTGTAGAGTACGGCTAGTTTGGGTGAGTCAGCAGATTCGACTCATTCCTTCACAATTGCAGGTATAGAAGGACGGATAGCTTGATGTGTTACGGATCGAGGATACCTCCCTATATCTTAGGGTAAGGTAATTTTATGTATTTTTAAGTTAATTTATCTAATAAGCTCTATAATTAGATAAGTCATCTAAGGTGTAAGTTATGTTAGTTGGGCTAAGTTGTAAGATCCTAGTTTATGATGGTGTGGATGGCATATAGTCTACATTTATTCTAGTTTCCGATTTTGGGTTGTTACACAAATTTAAGCCCTTTTAAAAACACCTAAATGGGCTGGCCCACTTTTTAAAAAAAATTATTTTTATATAATTATATTTATTATTTACTATATAAATAAACCTACTTTATCGCATTTTTATATTTTTTTAACATTCTATTCAATAATTATAATAAATTTAGATACGATAAATTTTATATTTTTAAAAATAAATATAAAATTTTTAAATTTAAATATAATATAGTTAATTTAAAAAAAATGAAAAATTAAAGTTTTTAATTATTTAAAAATATTAAAGAAGTAATATTTTACATGTATAAATTGTATTTCAATATAAAATTATTGACTTGTTTACTAAAATAATTTTAATATTATATTATTTAAATATAACAATTAAAAAAAAAAGCTTGGCCCGCAAACTAGTACAAACAAGCTTGGACATTAAATTCTAAGCTCGTCTAAAAACAAGCTGGCCCATTTTGACATTGTTAATACTTGGAAGTTTTTTGGGCATGGCAGTGTCAATGGGTCTTTAAGTCATTGTTGCAAGTTCCTTGGCATCAAAATCTAGAGCAATGTATTTATCTGTTGGTAGTATATTGATGTTTGTCTTAGTATTTGCCTTTGGTGCCAGTTATTTCCTTTGCTGGGAAGGGATGGAATAGGCTGACTACAACTTTTTTTCCTATATCAGCCTTGGGGACAAAGATGAAATTAAGGAAGAGGTAATGATAGGTACTGTGTAATAGGATATTTGTTATACAGTTATAGGGGTAATTAGGGAATCATTGTAGGGGTTGAATCATAAATAAATGGGGGAGTGATAGTGTGACAGTGGTGTGCAGAATATTTTGTCAGTAGTAGTATAGGAGCATTTTGCTCTAGTTTGTGGGAAGAATACCTTTGTAGCAAGGGTTTCTATAGGAGCTGAGGCTTTGGGGAGGGATTATCCTTTGTAATCCTTCATTTTGACTACTAAATAACATTGAATAGTTTTTTGGTACTTAACAACCAACCTCCCTACCACTATTCACATGTTACGTTATGTGCATGTTGCAGTTAAATCAACAAAATTTTACTTCAATCAAGGTCACATCATTTATGTTTTAAAGAAAGCTTTACCTCCTAGTGGAATTACTACCAATTCAATAAGGAGTCAATGTTATTCCAATTACTATATCCTTAATTCATGTATTATCTAATTAATCAAAAAAACAATTCCAATCAAATTCATACACAGTGTTACTTAGCTCATAGTGCTCCATCTGCATACACGATCATGGTGAGTATAACAAGCATTATTCCATATAAGTTTTAGGAGGAATGGAGTGTCCAACCCATGCATGGGCACACAACGGGGTGGCCACATAGACACTTCCTTACTCTATAAGGCTTTTTGCAAATCTTCGTCCTATGGTCATGCCGCGTTCATAACAATACTGGAAATCCCACAAAAGATGCCTCGCTTTGTAATCCATAAGAGACCTAATTAACCAGGCTCTGATACCAACTTTGCCACTACTCACTTTCTGGGCATGTGACCGGCATAACAACGACACTTTTTTGTTACTGTAACCCTATTCTATCCTTGAATTCCCCACAAAATTTAGAATAAAAACATACATCATTCCATACATACAAAAAAAATAATTTAATAATAAATAGACAACGAAAGGTGCTTAACGCCACCTACTTCACACAAAACATAAAATTTCCTCTTTAAAAATCATTGAGTATGTAATAAATTTAGTGATGCTTAGCGTTATCTACCCTATAGAAAATGAAAGTCTTCCTTTTCTGAAACAGTTACACATTTTAATGAAAACTTTTCCCTTTTAGAATGAAAGAGTTTCCAATGAAAGGTTCTAGAGAAATATTCAACATAAATTCTGTTTAATAGCATTCTCAAATTGAGGGGCGAATAACGTTATACATACACAATGTAGATCCCCTCTTTTATGTAAACAAACACCATTGTAAGTCTTCACAATTGTTCAAAATATTTTCAAAATAAAACCCTTTCATATGTCCCATAAATATTCAAATCATTGAAATCCAACAGAAAATAAAACATGTTCAAAAATAGTCGTGACGCAATACATCATGAAATAAATTCCAAGATGTCTGAAATAAATAAAAGCTAAATAAAATAGAAAACCTTCCTAAAATCCTCATAAGTGTCCTACAACTACAGAGCGACCTAAGGAAGAAATCAAATGAAAAACTAACAAGACCCTACCCAGAAACAAGAAGGTCAGAAATGCAAATCGCTACTCCTCAGACAGGTGCTTCTAGACAATAATGAGTTATCATAACTCAGTGAGTAATACGACACTACAGTAACAAAGTTTAAATATATTAAATATCATATAAAATGCCCGTCAGGCCAGAATCTCAAATACCAAAATTTGTAAGTAAGAAAATGTGATGCCCAAGGATTTAATGGGAGTCTACAATGAACCTTCAAGTCAATCAGAGAAATTTATGGGACCAAATTGAACTTTTGGGACTAAAGTGAAATTTTTGGTTTTGGAATGAGAGATTTTGGGAAATAATCACAAGGCGGGTGGGTACCATGGAAATTGTAGGAATTTTAACATCATAAATGTTATACTCAGAACCATTGAGGACCACAAAGAAAATGACCATTATGCCACCTAGCAATCATGCTTCACAAACATGCAATTAATACACATACCACAAGCATAAACATTTAAATGACAGACATGGCAAAACTTTTCCTGTGGGTATCACACTTTCCTTATCATTACAGTCCCTTGCTTATTCCAAACGCATCACACCAATATAATCAACTGACTACATCTGAGTGTCAGATCACTTATACCCCTGAGGCAACGATAAAAATATGAACAAAATGTTAGAGCAAACAATTACGGGCTACCACTCCTACAGAAAATTCTCGAATTCCCCTCAAGTACTCCTCTATTCCATGAAAAATTTTCTATTCGGCCTGACATTGTAATACTGGGAGTATTATAGTAGATAATATCAAAATGTAAGAAATCATCAATAGTACCATATAAGGTGAAGCTTGCAATTTTAGGATGGCTTCTTGTATTGCTCTAAGTTTTGAGTGGTTACCACGATATACTAATTGGCATGGAACATGAATCTCATTTGCTATATCTTGCACAAGATTGAAAGTTTAGGACTCAACTTTTGGAAAAGTTTGGCTTGTTCTTGTAAGTAACATAGAAAATCTACATGCCTTCTCACAATTATATCAAGAATCAATTACAGTTCATCATATCATAAAGGTGATCATAAAAGATAACTGCTTGGTCTTTTAGACTGTGGCAACATTGGTGTTACTGTTTTCAGGAATTTCAAACTTGCTAAAGCTAATCCATGAATATGCAGTGAGTTTGTATGGAATTACAAATATCAGTTATTGACACTGTGGAAAGTACACATTATTAAATACAGAACTGAAGGATTGAAATAATCAGTATAATTTCTACAAAGTAGTGAACAACAATTGTTGTACCTTATTTCCATGTGTCTAATATATGTGTATTTGTCTCCTTAGTGCTAAATTGGTTTTGTTGAAGTTGTCTGACATGTCTTATGCTACAATGTCTAGGGGGTCATTTGCAGGTGCAAAATGGGGACCTCGAGTGTGGATGACACCACTAACAATGATGTTCTTAGGTTACATTAGATATTGTTTTTGCAATCGACAGACTGCCATTAAATTTTTCTCATTTTGAAAAGAACCCCAACTATGTGTACGCAAAGTGCGAGAGTGACAAGTATTGGTACTTTCAGTGGGTGAATGCTGAGCAAGGAGGCAATGGGGACTCAGGGGACAGCATTGTCCAAATGTTTACAACAAGGACAATGCCATAGTCTATGATCAGATTTCACTTCTTAAATGCAAGATGGCCAGGATAAAGAGAGAAATTTAGGGCATGAAGATAGAAGCGATGGGGAATAGGGTAGCAATGGCTGCAATAATAGTTCTGTTGTTATTTGTGATGTTTGTTAAACCCCAAAAAAAGATATACACATTGTATGATGGTAAATTAGTTTTGTTGTAATCAGAGTACTATGAAATGTTGTTTAGTATGTAACCTTTGAACTCCCTATTAATGGAAATGTTGCATTTTCTCCTTAATTGTGCTTAGTTTTAATTTTTCAGCTTTGTCACAACCCACTACTCGAGTCGAAACTGGCACAGTGACGATACTTCCCTATTACTATAAACCTCTTATTCTTACTACCCCTTTTGATTTATTCAATTATGCTGAACCATTTAAATTAATATTATAAAGATTCTATTTATTTATTTCATGATATTCACATAAGTATCATTCAAAAGAAATTACCTTTTTAATAATTACTCCTACGAACATTTTTAATAATAACTAAAATGTATCTATTTATGTCTTTAATTCGACATCTAATGAATTTTATAATTTAACATATAATTATCAATCATAACAAATTCATCAAACATCAAACTAACTATTTTATGAAATTAAATTAAATTAATCCAATTGCCATATCATTCAATCAACGTAAATAATGTCATTATAAAAATTATACAATATAAGAAAATTCTAGTAATCATATTTATTTGTCGAATTTCAAATAAAATTTCCCATCCTGATCCTAAGTGTCACTAAACTCAAAAGAATCAACGAACCTTATGGCAAATGAAAGATTCACTACAGAGTGTGAGTTTATAGAAACTCAGTGAACGTACAACAACTCATTGATAAAATTAAAATTACATATCAATCATGCACAAGTTCGAATTTCAACCAAAAGCCTAGTAAGAAACTTAACATATCAGTTTAATAATCAATATTAGATAATCACAATCCACACAGGATATGGTACTCGTCACAAGGCGAGGCCACCTCGGGAGCATCGCTCTACCTCTAACCCCACTCATCTTTAGTGCTGTACAGCCTAACCATCTCATCAGTAGGGAGTCTCACTGGTCCGACAATGTCACCCGAGCTTCCATCAACCTACAATGAAAAAACTTGTTGCCCTCGAACAACTCCGAGACTTTTCGGATTACTCATACACAAATAGGGGATATCAACCCATTTTCCCAATCAAAGCCACTAGGGCATACATAATTATTCACAAGCACATATACATCATCAGTTCGCATATTATGATATTAATTGAAATTTTCATTAGCATATAACATAGATATGTCGTCTCCTTTTTTATTTAATTATCTCAAATTACCATTACTATTGTTATTTCAATACCCATTCCTTAACTTATAACTTCTGAAAACACTTCCAGCACTAATCCATGATTAATTGTATTGTGATTAAATTAATAAAGTGCCGTTCACTCGTCACAGTCTCTACAAAAGTAGTTTCAACAAACTAACGCAATTATTGGTGCATCACGAGTGTGATTTGAGGGTTGGCTTGCATTAGGCCAAGAGGGCGTGCACAGCTAGGTAGAAGGCTGGGGTTTAAGTTCGTTATTATTTAGGTTTTATATATTATGTATTATGTATTTTATTGTTATTATTATTATTATTATTATTATTATTATTATTATTATTATTATTATTATTTTCTTCCTTTTCTTCTTAGGCTCCTTCACGCCGGGAGGGGGGGGACCTGGATAAGGATCTGGTGATTTCAAAGTTATTTGAACAACTAATTTAGGTTTGTATTAGGTCTTTTATTTTGTGGTTATTGTAATCTAATTTGAAATCTTAATATAATAAATTTAAATATGATTTTATCTAGTCTTTTAGTTATCTTTAAATTAATGTTATTATATATTTAAAAATACTAATCCTATTTATGAAAGGATTGCTTCTTGAATTTTAGTTTGTTAATATTATTATTCCCTTTATTATTATTATTTTTTCAAGATTTGGGTGGTTCACCTAATCTAATCCTAACTCCTTCTAACCATGCTTATCTTCTTCCAAATCCTACTAGACCTTGTGTTTTCCTATTCCCTTGTAGCTTCCCACGCCAACTCCCATTCGATTAATTAAAATTTCATTTAAGCTTTCACCTATCCTAATCTAGTAATTATTATTATTATTATTATTATTATTATTATTATTATTATTATTATTATTATTATTATATTACATTCCTTTTATTTCAAATTATCACTTTACAGTTATCTTTAAAATGCACGCCTACCTAGATGTATACCTCATTATTTATTTGGTTATCATTATTATTATTATTATTATTATTTGTTCTTTATATTTATATTATATTTTTTTATTTGGGTTAATGGGTCATACTCCATGCTCATTGGGTTATCTAGCTCATTCTATTTAATTATGTTACAACAACCCATTAAGATTCTATTTCTCAAATTGGACTCTCTATTTCACCCCTACTCATGCTCATGCCACAATTTCCATAACACAAATAAAATCTAACCGCAACACTAAATAATTTCAAACTGAGTTCATGCACGTGTTACGAACACAAGGATAAAATAAAAATAATAAACGCAGAAAGGTTAGCCGGGAATATCACAGCTTCAAAGTGAAACATGCCTACTATTTAGAATTTTAGTTTATTGTATTATTTTTCTTTCCTAACCTTAAAATAATCTTATTTAATTAATCATATCTATTTCAAATCTAGGCTATATCTTTCATATCTTAATTACCTTATTATTTATTTGCATAAAAGTAGTATGTCTAATCTAAGTTTCTCTTTTACTTATTTTACTAGTTTGTTTTATTGCTTCTATTATCTTTGATTTAAATTATGTGCAATATCCATATGGTTTCATACCATTTGTTTTAATTTGATTTTCAAATCCTATCATATCCTTGAAGTTTGAATTTATTCTATTACTATCCATAAGTTAATCTTACTTTATCCTTTCCTATTAGAATCTTAATTGATTTGAACTAACCATATCTAATCATACCTTGCCTATTTGATTGACACGCTTAAAATTAGGTAAGTTTTATCTTGTTATATTTTCTTATTTATAAAATCTATCCATATCTTAATTATTCTAATTGTTTTCTAATTAAGTTAATTTCATCATAAAATATTTAATCTATACGTCTAAATGTCTTAGGCTAAGTTCAACTTTTGTTCTCTTCATTTATTTTATTAATCCACTTATTATCCCTTGGGTATAACTAACTCATCAAATTTTAATTTGTTTGTTTCTTAAGAGATTCTCTTCCTCATTTTGATTATTTTTATTTTTCTCTTAACTCAGGCATATTTAATTCCTCTAGAGTCTCACATTATACTTTTACCATATCCATTTTAGTCCCTCACACCTCTAATTTGGAGTTAAATCCCTAGCCAAACTTTAAATTTTCATTTTAGTCTCTTGTCAACCCGAATCACAATCTACATATAAAACAAACAATGCATCATATAGCATTCATCATCCCACACCACTCATGCAACATGAATATGTAACACATGTTTTTTACATGCACACAGACGAATTCTATCTAGGGGTATCACAATATTACTCTCTTTAAAAAATTCAGTCCTCCGAATTTTTATTACCTCTAGTCGTAAATAAATGTGAGTATCTAGCCTTTTTCCCTAGACACACGTCTATACACAAGAAATTTTTCACATACCCGAACTCACATTTACTTACAACGTCTTAATATATGGAGTATTACATTTTTCCTCTTTCATGTCACCAGTACAATGTAAACTTTTTTATATAACTTGAAGAGAAGCAGACCAAAGTACATATTCCAACACAACACATAAATTACTAACATATTTCACGCATGAACTTACATACTCCCACATTGTCAACAACTGCAATAGCAACTTACATATTGCCAAACTATTATAAAAGTTTCATTAGAATCTAGCAACATTATCAGCTACTGGAATAACATCTTACATATTCCATCACAAAACACACACAAAAAATTCTAATGAAGTTAGTTTATAATACATAATATTTTACTGAATGACAGCTTTAATCCATTCAGCCTTCACTTCATCCGATACGGTAAGGAACTGAACCAGCAAATGGTCCCTCCCAATCACTAGGTGAGCCCAAACTATTTCCTCGTGAGTCAGCCGTGGAACCTTCAGCAACTCTCCATAAAGTCTTTCCTTCCTTTCAACCATATACGCCTCATGTGCCAACCTATCAAACAATGTGGATAAGGTAGTGGAGGTAGCCTCAATGCGATCTCCAAGGCCTTTTGTGAGGTCTTTCAGGACAATAGCAAACTCACCACCACTAGTACGGTGCCCACAAAGAACGATCCCAACAATGGACATTAATATCTACAAATGGTGTAGATCATGTTTAGCCACCAAGTCATAGCAGCATGTATTTGTCTTTTGTCAAAAACCAAAAAAAAAAATTCCAATCACATGTATTGGCGGTGAGCGTGCCTAAATATAACTTGAAATTAAGTTATCAAATTCAACTTCAATTGACACCTCCCGTCAAGTTACATTTGGAACTTTTGCTTTCCAAAATTAATAAACTAAAGAAATGATGAATATTTCAATAATCTTGAAACTACTAAGAGCATTCTAAAGCTGTAAATTTACTAGAATTAAGAAAATGGGAGCAATTCTATACTAGAAAATAAAGCCGAGAACCCAGTGACCATCGACCAGGACAATGGTTCTCATTTTGTAAAATTAATGTCCAAAAAGCAGTGGAAGTCAGTGACATCACTTTTCCTTGGGTTCATTTTACTCTAATCTTGCTTTTCGCTTATGTTATGTAGCAGCTTAATCTTTTTAAAGACTCACTATTAAATATTTAGGTCAGACTATTCTAGAGGTTGGTTTGATTCGGTCAGCTTGTTTTAGGGCCTCAAAAGGTTACTTGAGATCCAATGCTTGTATTAGAAGGATAAAAATTGTGCTTGTGCTTATTTAGATTGCTAGATTTCAAATTCAACGATCCAGATTTTAATTTTTTTTTAAAATAATTACTTGACATCTAAATTGTTAAGATCTAAAATCCAACTATCTTGATAAAGATAAGCACCAAAGGCAAACCAGATCTATTGGATGATAATTGTTATGGTTTAAACAATTCAATTGATTTTCAATTGGCTGACAATTGCTGCAAAATAAGTATAACTTTATGCTAACTCATTTTATCATCAAAATCCAATCCTTGAACTTCATAACCAGAATAACAAAATTGGTTATAAAAGAAGAATTGAAGCAATGAAGCCCACCAATAGCTACTGAAAATGTGACAATATAGTTATAACACGTTAATAAATTCATAATGAACCATCCTTGAACTTCTTTATTTATTTATTTTCTTTTTTTGGGTGATTCCTTTCAGTGATTAATCCCAACACCGGTGTGGACCGAGCAGAGCAAATTTGAAGGATTCAGTCCAAAGGTATTCGAAGCAGAGAATAGGTATAGGAAGCATTGAGTCCAACAAAGGTATTCGAAGCAGAGAATGAAGCATCAGTATTCGCTTACTTGATAAAGAGAAGAAGCACAGACCAACTACATCAACCAGCAAAGCAGAGCGGAGACCAGCGGCGCCACTGATGAATAGCTCCAATACAGGATAACGTGGTTCAATTGCTCAATAGATTAGGGCTTCAACCAAGGACAGACGTGGAATTGAAGGGAACAGTTCAGGGCAAATTTGACAGAAGACGCAATGCTTCCGCTGGAAAACCGATTTTCCATCCGCGACGCAAGGGAAAAGCTCCGTACATTTATGATGGAAAACAGAAAACCGGTTTTCCATCATGTTGCTTCCGTCCACTGTAAAGAAAATGGAAAAGCGGCAGAAAATCTGTCTTCCATCATAGAAGAATGGGAAATCCAATCTAAAAAACCATGAAAAAATCAGTGCTGCTATGCCAGGAGGGTAATACATAGTAAAAAATAAAATAAAAATTGTCCTTGTCATAATAAAGCGGGCAAAGAACTTTTCATACCTGACAAAGATGCTTTGACTCAAAATAGTTAGAAAATATCAAGTAGTGATACAAAAATTAAAAAAGAAGCTATTTAAATAATCAGAGCAACTTTTTGTCTTATGTGAGGGAGAAAAAGAAATCGAAGTCCATGAGCTTCCACAGGAACCTTGCTGTTTGTGAGGTGTCAAGGTGACAATGATGTGTCACAATCTTCTTAATACTTTTCATTCTCATTATAAGAAGCTTTTTATCTTATGACCTTATAATCAAACTATAAGACAAGAACGAGTATTAGATTAAAATAATAATTCTATAATAAAAAAAGATAGAGACAGAGAGAGAGAGAGAGAAGATTGAAGATTCAAGTGCAAATATGTGTTGCAGATACAGTAGATATATATAAGAATTCAGGTCTATGGATTGAGTTTAAGAGTTGTAGTAATATTAGGTCTTAGAATAAAATTGATAATCACTACATTATCACTTTTCTGAAATTTTAGATCAAACGCAGCATCCACATTCACCTTCACTCCCCCTTGACAAGGAGGAAGGCATCTAACCACTCGAGAGTTTGTATTCCTCTGAAAAGCACTAGATGAGGTGTTTTTGCCCCTAACACTTTTTGGTTCTACCCAAAGCCTATTTGTTTGTTCAGTGATCACCATACGGTTGATTGGCTTTTTGTTGAAAAGATGGTTGTTTCTTGCTTCCACATGTTCCAAAGAAGAGTAAATGTTTGCTTCCAAAGGCTAGAATTTTTAACCGATACCCAACACGTTATATCATTGATAATAGCTCCTCCCAAATCCCATTGTGGCATAGAATTGAATCATAGTGCATTTAAGAAAATATATGTTCGATGCCTTCTTGGCCTTCATGGCACATTTGGCATGTTGTATCTTAAACAAGATTCCTTTTCACCAAGTTCAGTCTTGTAGGAAGAGTCCTGTCCTGTTACAAAATCTCCATGCAAAAGTTATTACTTTGACTTGAATATTCAAATGCCAAATAGTATTCTGTAAAATGGTAGGAAGAGGAGAATGAAATCCTCTCCAATACTACAAAAGTATTAAACTCTTCAATACATTCACCAAATTCAAACAATAAAAGATCGTCTTTGAATGAGACTCGCTTACTTCTACGTGGGATCCCTTGTTGGCCAAGAACTAGCCATTCTGTGAAAAGCTAGTAATGCATGTGATGGTATAAGAATTTCTTTATGGAACAACTATATATTTGTTATCAGTTTTTTAATCAAAACATAATAAATATATAATTTTTTAATCAAAACACAATTATATAGCCTTTCAAAAAATTTATCATTATGTAATTAATTTTTTCAAAATGAATTTTATACGTCTTGCTTTTTACACCTGTTTAGTTTTCCACATATATCCTTTACTAAAAGCGATTCTTCTAAAAGCACTGATAAACACAAAATGTAGACATTCCTCTCCAAGAAAATCCGATCCATGAAACTTAGTGACATGTTTTATTGTTAGTTGACTTAATAAAATGCTAGAAAGGAAGTGGGTAATAAATTCTAAGTTCAAGATATTCTTTCGTTGAGTTTCAAAAATAAGATGAGTAAAGTGCACTAATCTCTAAATTGAGGAGAGTTTTCAGCATTTTTACCAAATAAATATACCATAGAGCGCACTGTAAACCAGAAAAATTAATAAATATGAATTGCTGCATCTACGAGGATTCTAATTATTGAGCTATCATCTTTAAATAAACGACTCTACAAACGGGGGCCGATCTTTAAAAGCAAGCGCTAAACGACTTGCTACCCACCTCCCAACATTCTTTGTAATGACACTATAGACAAATTAGGACTATAGTACAATCGCCACCAATGAATGGCATTTGCGTTAATACAAGGACCTGGGAAAATCAAAGAATGACTAAATCGGCCCACATAAACAGAGAATCACCCCAAAAACCCTGCTGGAGTTGGTTAGTCCTTGTAGAATATGGGAGCACTAATTAGCTGAAATCAAACATCTTCCGGACAATCATGCCCATAAAGAAGCAATTCAACATTGAGAAGGCCCCCGGCAGGATGAAGACAAACAAATTTGCAATGCTCTCATATACTTCGATCCCTTTCAATCCATTAAACACCCACAAAACTGCTGTCAGAACCCAGTTGCCAGCAGTGTCCAATAGGGGCGAGGCTGAAGATTATCTACCTCTGTTTAGATCATTTCTTCAAAAACATCCATATTTACATGTGCAAACTACTCATCCTGCATTGTTGGCAACTTCTGCAGCTCTCTGTCTCATCATCTCCATCACAGCTGCTCTTCGCCTAGAGTCAGACTGCTGCTGCAACCTTCTTAAATGTTCTTTTAAATCTCTGAATTGACCCAACAACAAAAGATGTTACGATTAAAAAACTTTACAAGACTAACTTAAAGATGGCAATGCCTGATCCACAAACCTGCAACGTGGTACATGACACTCAGATTCTTTGCAAGCACGAGCATGAAGTTGAAGCAAATACCACATTTTCTTGCAAAGAACACAACCCTGGGAGGCACGTGTTTTGCACTGTATCCCATGGCGGAAAAGCCCCTTCACTTTGCGACAATTTGGATAATGGCAATGTGCAGAACGGCATTGTGATGCATGCACGAGAAGATCAAGCATTTTCCGTAGCTGTAATTACAGGATCAATCACTATCAGCTAAGGTGTAAGATCAACCAAAGCATGGTTATTAAACTATATGAAGTCAGCTCCTTTATGCTTCTCACCAAATGGAATTCTACACTAAGATGTAAGCATATTATAAATTAGACAATCCACAAGAACAAAATACAAAAACTAAATGACACCTGCAATACTCGAAGCTGCCTTGCTTCTTTGTTCTGAGCATCGCGATCGGCCATGGATGGATGATTTGTCAACTTATGAGGATGATCAATGCCTCCATCCTTTTGATAACAAGCATTGCATACATCATAATCAGGACAAATTTCACAACGCCAACCTTGACCAGTTTCTATGTCAAGATAGCATATGTTACAAGTTGTCACAAAGGCAGGAGCAGTAGGATTATGGAGATGATACAGGACCATCATTGATGAATGCTTGGCCCGTCTCAGAGTATCATACTGATAATGGTTTCCCTGACAAAGACTCAGGAAAGCCTGTCTAGTGTCAAAAAATTCACTCTCAAGAATCTCGTCTTTGTCCTTTGTATCAGCTGGCACATCAGTAATTTCAATCTGGAAAAATGCCAGTTATGAGAAAGTACCCAAACAAGTTTCCCCCTATAAATAAGTACCAGATAAAATTACCAGGTACTATTTAGAACTGCATAAATTTTCTAACACCTTAGTTCCTCAAAGTAGAAACTATGTAGACACAAAACAACTAAATCTCAGAAATAGTGTAAAGCAATTCACTTTAGACATCAAAACTAGGTGAGCCTGCTCACTTACTGGGTCAAGAGTATGTTTCTCCCTCAGATTAATAGGATGCCTATCTCTTTCTTCACGCTTTTGTTCTGCTTCGTAACACCTAGGAAACCATAAATTAAAAAAAAAAAAAAGAGATCAATCTCCAAGATACCTTGTTAAAAAGAAACAAAAGGAGAGGGGAGCGTAAAACAAATTGTGCCTGACGTGCAAAGTTGACATAAGGGAAGTCAACAATGGTTATTGACAAGATTAAAGAAATGTCAAGACATAAAATTCCAAAAGATCCAAGTTATAGCAAAAACCTTTTAGGAACTAATAGAAAATATTTAATCAACAAGGAAAGAATTATCCAAAGGAAATGCTGAATTAATTTAATGGCACAGTAATTATCAGCCAATACACCAGTAAAGGCCAATTCCAAAGCTAGGCTCCTTGACAGTAAGTCTCCAGACTCACTAGACACAGCAACAATGAAAATATCAAAAACGTAAAGCAAAACACCTCCACCCCAACACTCATTATTCTCTCCTGACAAATTCCCCCCTGCCAGCTCACCGACTAACATAACAAACTCATAACAACCTAAAACATAAACCCCAAAATACCCTTACTACAAATCTCGGACCCTTCACTATTTCTTCCTCCTAGAATATACTTTCCATGTTATTACCAAATTATAAGGTACATTCTTATAATTTGGTAATAGCATCTCATCACTCCTTTGGCCTCCCGGGTACCCAACAAAAGCAGGTTCAATATTTATTCAAATCTGCACTAGATTTCCACTTATGTTCCTAAACCCGTCCCTCTTCAGATATGATATGCACATTCGAGAATAAATTAAATAACAATGTAAAGAAGTAAGCCAAGTAAACAAAAGCAGCCACAGTGTGGACTTCAGAAAGGTGAAACAAAACACCATTTTATCAGTATAAGCTCTCCCAAAATGGCAGAATAGAGAAACAGATATACATGTAAATTTGCTATCCAAAAATCAGACCGTACTACAGCTTGCTTGAAAGTTCAAAACAAGACCAGTTGTCATCTTAACCGCCAAAAGAACTCCAAAAATTCAGCCCTTTCTCACACATAACTCGACATTTATGTTCTGAAACTCTGAAAGGAACTAAGATCAAAATAATCAAGAGAAATGAGTTGAGTTGAAGAAGTTTGATCATGGCCAAATATAAAAGATCTCTGATGCTGTACTGCTAACAATCATGGCCATATGTAAAAGATTCCATTCCTCAATTGTTATTACCTTTAAGACTTGGTGAAGATAATATTATTTAGATAAAAGAAATAATATTATTAGATAACGAATAGAGTGATGTATCTTGAGCAGAGGATAAGATATATCCTACTCAGAACACAAGGAAAAACAATAACATACAAGAAACACACAACCAAGCAAAGCGCATTATTTGTCTTCATGTTGACCATTGATAGAGCTCAATGGCGTCGTGCGATCCATGTAGCCGACCCCACTTAGTGGGATAAGGCTATGTTGTTGTTGTTGTTGTTGTTGACCATTGAAACCCTCCAAAGCAGGACTCACTCAGCACCATGAAGAGGCCAGTAAGACCTTTCTAACTCCCCCAAGAAAAAAAAAAACCAAAAAACAAAAAAGCAACATAAAGAGAAAAAAAGCCCTCTCCAACCACATTCCTCAAATAAGTGCATAATTGCATGCTGCCAAAGAGTCTAATCTTCTGATTCCTACCAAAACCTCAGGTTTTTTTTTTAAACTCTTATTTTTAAAGATAGAAACATGTTCAAAAATAGAAACAAAGGGGGAGGAAAAATAACTAACAGGAAGGATGAAAAGTCCTTCTAAACGAAACAAAAAAAAAAAAGGAATAAAGTAGATGGGTTTTTTTTAAAAAAAAAAAGCAACAAATTTGTCAAATTCTTCTTCATATCACCTTTTTCTCTGTGTCACCAACAATAATTGGAATTCACAAATTTCAAAGCTTAGAAGGCCCTGAAGAATTCCATTCTAAAGATCCCTCGTAGAAATAGACAATAAAACAACAACAACAACAAAGCTTTATCCCTCTAAGTGGGGTCGGCTAGAAATAGACAATAAAACAAAATACAAAAAATTTAAATTTAAGACTAATGCCATAACTTTACTGAACTACTCTTCATTCCAACAACAGCAAGAATTCCACAAAAAATAACCAGGTATGATCAATGTCAAGCCATAACACTGCAGAGTGTGGAATACTATAGGGTGTATGACAACACCAATATCTCACACAAGTTTATACTAGTGGAAAGAAATTGTTCTGTTCAGCAGCCCAAAGAAGTTAGCAGCATTAACAGGTTCAACAAATTTCAAAGTAACATGACAAGCAATATTATAGGACAAGACATAGCTGACAAGTTCAAGCCAATTTCTCACTTCAATTGGATAAGACACAAGTCTTGGCATAGTGTGTAAAGCAGTCAATGTATTAAAATATATGTTAACATAACAAACCAAGAAAAGGTTCGAGAATCCTTACCTATCACATATCTGAAAATTCTTGCACTGGTTGCAAACCCAACGGTTCCCTAAAACCATTAAAATACAACAATGACTGCATGCATGCTGCAAGTGAACCATGATAAAATCTTCCTTCATCGGGCTAATGGTTTCGCCAAGCTGGAGAAACACCAGAGGCTTTGTAAGAAAAAAAATCATTATCTTTACATAAGATATCCAACTAATAAAATATTACAAGCAGTTATGTAATGAGAAAGTATTAATTATAAACCCATGTAACATATTGGAAACATAATTTGCAAGGCATCTAATTTGCCCAAACAAACAAATAAAAAGCAAAAACAGGGAATTACTTTATGCATTAGGAGCAGATCTTTTGAGGCATTTCCAGAAAGATCCGACTGACCAGATGCCTTTAAAGCCCTTTTTGTTATAGTTTTTTTAATTGTTCCTTTCTTATTTTGTTTTTTGCCATCTTCTTCTTGGCGCATCTGATAAATCAAATCCTCTGCAGCCCCTGGCCAGTAGTCACCATCGAAATAAGGAAGTCTTGAAGCAGTAACCTTTGCTTTACATTCACCAGTAGATACAAAGAAATGATCATATAAGTTGGTAAGATCAACCACAATATTCTCCTTGGCAGCTTTTCTTAACATTGATAGGTACCTGAAGAAACAGGGGAATTAGAGATGAACAAATCAATCACTTTGTACTACAAGTAACATAATTACACGACTTGACTTTTTTTTTTTGGGGGAGGGGGGGTGGGGGGAGTTCTGAAGCTTACCATTCCCGAAGCTTATCAGATTTTGGAGTTTTCTGTATTTCTGGGTGACAATATAAAATATAATCTTCACCCTTCAATGGAGGACACGCCCAAATATAGCAGCTAGTAAAACCACGTTTCTTACAATATTCAAGGTATCCAATCTATTAAAAAAAAAAAGATTATAATGAATATTACTCAGATATTATGTATTCCACAACTTACAGAAAGATTTTCTGTCAAACGCAAAACTTGAATATCTACAAAGGTTAAACATGCCAATAATAAATCTCAAAATGGAGTAGTAACTAAAGCTCACCAGAATTTCATGATAAACAAATGTGCGAAGAGCCTCTCCAGTCATTGCTTTAACCTCAGGCCTAAAATACTTCACAGAATCAAGATATGAAAGATACACCCGCCGCTGGTTAGGAAATTGACATTCAGAGCCGAATTCTTGAACATACATGCCAAACAGGCATACTTCCACACCTTCAATCTTCTGAAACAACAAAATTACCTGGAACAGAAACCACAAGCATATCACTACCCGTAATCAATAATAATGATGCAATCACAATGCAGACCAATCAAAGAAACCTTGCCACTACCTTTGATTTATATGGGAATTCTGTTGGGTAATTTTCTTCCTGAAAAATTTCCAGAAAACGCTGTTTCACTTCCAACTTCTTGTCCACAGATGACACAACTCTTACAACAAGTGATTCAGCCCCAGGCACCTGTTAAATTAATTGAAAGAGTTCTATTTATCACCAGCAGATGTCAAGAATATAAGTTGTCTATCAAACAACAGAATGTGCAAGCAAATAAGCTACTCATCAATCTCAAAAAAGAAAAGAAAAAATAAATAAATAAACAGAATGCACAGAACCAAAATATGAATGGAGTGAAAATGATACAACCCCACCACTGCTCACCTATCACAGAAGCAGAAAAGGGAGTCTTGCTGATGTTTAGAAGGTCATAGCCGGCACTAACAGCAGTATCTTGGGGTTGATCCTATTTACTAGGCTGTTATCTTGATTGTTCCTATTTAATAGGCTGTTATCTTGATTTTAGGACAATGTTAAGGATTATCTTTATTCTGTTATTATAATCATTATCCCTATTTCCTGGCTCAGTTATAACTACTTTGTTAAGTTTTAGGCAGCTAGTTTCCTATAAATACCCAGTGGATACAGTAGAGATGGGCATCAGAGTATTATTTTCGAATTCTAAGTACTGGAGGTTAGTCCACTCCATAAGGACTAATAATTGAAGAGTCATTTGTTTAATATCCCTGCAATTGTCATTTCAATTATCTTTCTCTTATTTATCCTCTCTCTTATTTTCTCATCTACCTAGGAACTGTTAAGTTGTATTGCAGCACTTATCAGAAAAACATCAACCAAATACACTTCTAATTACGATTGTTGAAGCGCATTACTCAAGGAGCTCATATGCAAATCATATAAAACTAAAATACAAAATTTGTATTCATAATCTGTGATGATTCAAGCACTAACTGGCAAAAACAAAAAACAAAAAAAGAAAAACTAGTGATTACTACTAAAGCTAAAAATTCTCACTCATATCCAATAGTCCAAATCATTTTCTTTAAATTTTAATGCCACAAACAAAATTTGAGATTCACAAGGAGGAAAAGAAGTGGATAAACGTAATATCAGAACTTCACATCAAAAAAGTCTTTTACATAATAGTTAAGAATATCGACTGAATTGTTTATCCAATGGGTTTTTCATAAACAGCAAGCCTGTATAGGTTGTTAAACAATAGATGGTAACAGTAACATCATAAGAAAAATTGTTCCACCACCACAAACAATGAAAAGCAGTTTACCAAAAAACTTTCCACTACATCATCTCCCTAAATTTTAGGGGAAAATACATTTTACCTCCTCAACTTAAGGCTTGATTTGAACTTTGGTATACCAACTCTAATGTAACAAAATACTCCAAATCTTTTTTTTTTGTGGGTTTTTTTTTGTTGGGGGGGGGGGGGGAGAGAGAACACAAAACAACCCCTTAATGTCACTTAAAAGAGGGGATGTTTTGTGTTCTTCCCGAACGAGTGTTTACCCATATTTCAAAGTTGAGGTACTAATTGCAGTTAGACCAAGGAGTAAAATGTATTCTTCACTAAATATTAACAGTCTGCTCATTACTAATTACTAATGATAATCTAAAATGCCATAGCAAGTAGAAACCAGTAAATGAATCACCTCATCATAACTTTTTCCTTGGATCCTGGCCCTCTCTTGTCTTTCTTGCTTTAGTCGCTTAAACAGCCGTTGCTCTATGTGGTCACTGAGTATTGTTCTAGGCAAATCCTTGGCCCCAAGAACAGCACTTTGGGGTAAGGGTTTGCGCTCACCTCTTTCTACCTCTTGAATATAGCAGTTAGGGCAAGTGTATTCAGCTTGTCCCCCATCATTTCTTCGACCATTAAATAAGGCACAAATTTGATGTTGCCAAGCTTCACATTTATCGCATTGAACCCACTACACGGGAAAACAAAAAAAAAAAAAGGTCAATAGCACATATAAGAAGCCGCCAATAAAGTAACAAAAAAAAAATATGTATGATACACACCCATTCCTCAGTTTCTTCATCATTTTTCTTTTTCTCCAGTCTCGCCTTTGGAATGGTAGTTCCATCAACAACAATGGTGTCTCCACGAGCCTCATTGTAGCATGGAATACAAAAATAATGCCGTGTATCACCAGCACCCATGGTATAATACATAGCATTTCGTTTGATGCGGCCACCGCAAGTGGAGCAATAAATGGGTGGTGGTTCAAAAGTAAGCTTCTCCACTGCACACAACTGACAGGAGTTCTCACTCATAGAATGCTCCATTGCTTGATTCTTTTCTGCTTTTGCTTTGCTCTGTTACAAGATAATAGATGAATCATGGTAAAATATGCCTATCAGAGATAATTAGAAGTATGAAAAAGTAAAGCCCAGCAGAAAATAATGCTTATCCAGATCATGAAAAGAAGAATTATTTTCAAGCCTCAGCATTAAGGGGACCTAATGTTGCTAAATAGTGATATGATAGGAAGAGTTTTTCATGGAGATATAGTGGCATGGCATTAAAAGGACATTATATTCGGACTCAACACATTTCTTGAACATTTAGAAGCCACATATACTGGTGGGTTGTTATTTCTGGCTTGTCCTATTTGAAATATCCACCTCAAACAAGCAGAAGGAAACAGTATTTATGAAGCTTAGTGCATTAGAAGTTTTAAGCTTCCATAACCTGAGGAATTGTATGTACATAAACTTGACAAGCTGCAGTCAAGAACTGTAAATGATTAAAATGAAACGTATCATAGACATCTCATAAGAAACAAATCAAAGTTCCTTCTACTTCCATCTGTCTCTAAAGAACGTCTTATAGTTCATTGGAGTGTATCTCTTTCTTTCTACAACAACAACAATAACAAAGCCCCATCCCACTAGATGGAGCCTGCTACATGGATCACACGACGCCATTGAGATCTATCAATGACCAACTCTTTAGGTATCTCATTTACCAAAAAATCTCGTTCAATAACTTCTCTAAGTGTTCTTCTTGGTCTTCCTCGACCTTTTTTTTCTAATTAAAGTTATTCTTATCCACCAAAAAAAAAAATTCAAAATTCTGTAGTTCACAAACACAACTACTTAAGAGGCAGTCAGCGTAGGTATTCAAGAGTATGCGATTATTGACCAAGAACCCAAGTTCTCTATAAGCTTAATTAGCAGAGTTCAAGGTTGTCAGCTGCTGCAACACCAAAATCATACTTATTATAGAAAAATAGTTCATGCTCACCTTCTCATCTGCTACTTTATTTTTACTGTATGTCAGACTTGACTGCAATTCCAAATATCTTTGAACTCATACCTCTTGAAATAAAGGATATGTAATCAAACCCAAAAGTTCAATGATAAACCCACATTTATAAAGACACTTGTACAAAATTCAAAATCAGATTCCAAATAAAAAGAAGGAAGTTACTAATAGAGTCAAAGAAACTAAAAATAGTATTCCTGTGGTGAGCAAAGTGCCTATCCCCTATCCAGACGTGGAATCGCGATAAAGGATGAGAAATAAGGTTATCAAGATCTAGATCTTAATCGCAGGATCGCATGAGATATAGATTTGTGAATGAAAATAGTGCTAGATCTTATGTAGGATTTATTTTGATCAAGATCCTATCAGGATCTAGATCTTGATCGTAGGATCACATAAGATCTAGATCTTGAGTCCTGGCTATTTTCAACAAAATAAAGCATCCTAGACTCACACCCGTGCCCAGGAAGAAAAAAAAAATGTTTGTCATTGAAATTTTTAATTTATTGATTAAAAAATATTATATTATAAACCAAATGCTGAAAAAGGATATAAAGGAGGAAGCATATATAGTCAAATTGGTTGATTTTTTACGCAAGTGTCATACCTTTTGGTTGCTTTTAGATGTAATTATGAGTGAACTCTTGTTATTTTTGCAATATATGCAATATATGATTTTTTTTTTTGGGTGAACTCTTGATATTTTTCCAATATTAACACATAAATTTTTTTAATATTTATTTATGAAATTTTACAGGATCTTACGATCCTCACTTCGATCTTTCTTATAGTTTTTTCGATTTTATGCAAGATCTCGATCTTGATAACCTTGATGGGAAACTTTTTTTTTTGGTAACTAAGCATCATTCCAACTCTAGTCTTCATAATAATCAAAGGAAATGAAGCACTATACACTTATCAAAACATAGATTTGGAAACAGTAATAAAAAAATATAGTCTGAACAAAGTTCAAAAGCTCTTGACCATACTGGAACTGATTTGCACAACAGATGCTAATCAAAGTAATAGTTGTGAAGTTATATATTCTAAGGTCAGAATGATAAAGGGAAACTTTTAACCAAGGGTTTCTTCAATCACATCATCTTTGGGAGAGAATTATTTATGTCCTCCCCATGAATTAGCTATGCTTTCAATGAAAGTAAACATGAAAGATTATAAAAAGACTTACTTGGCCAACCCATTGCCTGAGGCCAGCAATATGTTCCCTGACTTGCTCTGGGGTGAATAATTCAGTCAACGAGACCCCTTTTATTTTGGGCTTACCAGATTTAGTTCCCGCTGGATGTTCAGATGGCTGAGTCACGCTTACTGGCTTATCTTGTCCAGTTTCATTCTCTGTTTTAATATTTTCTGGCATAGCTAAAATTGCTGGTTCATCATATTTGACAGGTTCACCAGCAGGCCCTCTGCAATCTTCATTACTCGTATTAACTTCACTAAGATTTTCATGTGCCAAATGCACCGTAACTTCTTCCTTAACATCTGTAAGCTCAGATTTAATTGACATAGATGTCTCACCATGGGGATAATCTTGATGCTGGGCACCCCTAGAAACATGAGAATGACTGTTCGTAGAAGCTGATAAAGCAGAGTTGACATTCTCGGAATTCAAGGACTGGGTACACTGCTCAATCTTCATACGTTTCAGAGATGGCTGCAGGTCTTCTGAAGTTTCAATAACAGGTGTGGGCTTTGGGATCAGCCTAGGTGATGGAACTTCAGTATTATAGGATTTGCAGGATCCATTTACAGCAATGGGCATACCTGAATTAGGACCTGGCTTAAGTTTAACTGAGCGTCTATAATTACGAACAAAAACACAAACAGGGCAACATGGATCCTTGCAATTTCTGAAATGACGAAGCAATAGCCTGGTATGATGACAGCGAGGATATGGACAATGAGTAAGGTCACATCCTTCTATGTGTCTACATAGCTTCTGGGCACTATAACAATATCGCTCTTGGCATCGTCCTTCAGGGGCAGGACACCGTCGAGCATGTAGCAGAAATAAAAGCCACCTCTGCTGGTTCCTGTGTGCTTTCTTGATAGCACCTCCTGACTCTAGTGGTTCAGCTGAGCCTCTAGCTGTAACAGCTTGACGAACATGTACATCTGACGATAAATTGTTGCATTGAGCTTCACCTTGCATTGATATTCTCTGATGGAAATCAGAGTGCAGATCCTGCTCATGTGAATTCCCAGGTATGTTGTTAACATCCTGTGACTGAGAATTCCATTGATTTAAAAGTGCAGATTTAGATTGTGTCCCAACGGAAGGACAGCTAAAATTATTTCCAGACTCTGAAGTCAGCTGATGTGCGTGTAACATTTGTTGCGAATTTTGAGGTGCTGTTGAGGAAAAATCATTCTGACCAGTTGGAAAAGAAAGATGCTGGGCACTTCTAGAGAAATCTTCAGTGGAGCTCTGCTGGAACTGATTTTGCATTTCAGAAATATCAAACTGTTCAGAAACCTGTGAATTGGGCACTTCTTTATGCTGTTGAACTCCGGGCTCAGACTTCACTTGGCTTTCTAGATTTGAAGAGAGCTGAGACTGGCTAAAAACATCACTGTTGACCAAATGCTGAGGCTGCTGCTTTTCCAGCTTATGTTGAAATTGCTGTTGAGCATACTGCTCTGACTGTTGAAATTGTTGGGGCTGTTGCTGATATTGCTGTTGAGGATGCAGAAAGCCATCTCTTGAAGTCAAAGAAGACTGAAAATTCAACTTCTCCAAATGATTGATTGGTTGAGACTTTAGATGAGCAGCCTGCTGCATACCATGCAAATTCGAATGACTACTTATCAGAGAGCTGGTTTTGGATATCGCAGGCAATTTTACTGAATTCAAGTTCTGACTGGTCATCATGGATCCAGAAGTTGCGGCAGATGCATAAAAGTTTCCAGAAGCAAACGAATCAACATTACTCAATCCATATCCATCACCTGTCAATAGAATTTTCACTTTTTCTGTAAGATTCCAATTTCTATGGTGAAATATATGTATACATATTATATAATATATATAACCAAAAAGATTATACTAGTGAAATTTATATATTTCTGCCCCATTAAAGTCCAAGGGAGATGGCACACACAACAAACAACAATACAACCAAAGAGATGATACCACTAACTAGAAGGATGGGGTGGAGGCAAAGGTCTTACGATCAATCCTCTCTAAACTACCAAAAATAGTTTAAGAAAGATTACCCTGCACTGGTGGTTGCTGATTTTGATCAAAGTGCTGCTGTAACTGTTTGGGGGAATTAGCATAAGTTGTGACATAGCCATCAGAAGTACCAGATTCATTTGCAATTTGCATGTTGTTTCCTATCAAGCCTAACCCACTACTCACAGCTCCATTTGAGTATGCATAAGATTTTTGCTGTAAACCAGACATCATTCCAGTACCCATTTGGCTGCCAAGGTTCTGTATTACATTATTGTTTTGGCTACCAACATGCTGCTTCTGCTGCTGCGGCTGTGATGCCATAGTAGATTCAACATTGGAAAAGACACCACTATTAGTCGAAGATTCTACATTCATGTATGAGTGACTGCTGCCAGTAAATCCAGGAGTGGGAATCATCTGGCTTGTAATTCTCTGCACGCCCATTGATGGCATGTTCCCCCCATAACCAATGGAAAAGTTGGTAGAAGACTGCTGATAGCCATTCAAACCTGCAACAACTAGACTCTATGATTCAGGAAAGGGTAAAATAAAAGGGTCCAGTGAGGAAGTATGACACCTAGTATTACCATCAGATCTACTTAAGGAATTGCCATGCAAGCTGCCAGTTAGAAACATACTTCCACTATTGACAGATGTGGATGCCATGCTATTACATCCACTGGCTGCAATCAATGAGGCATCTGCAGAAGATGTAACCATCATGCTGGAATTCACAACATGCGACATACCAGGTGTTGGTATCATTGTACCAATTGGAGATGAGCTGACAAGTTGCGGATATTGTTGGTTATGATGATTCATAGATGATCGCCTGATGCAATTAAACAAACGGCTCTCTAACGTTTCCAAGTTCATGTACTCCTCCTGATAAGACAAAAATTCAAAATAATAAAAATTACGGGAAAGGAAGCTTTTTACAGAAAAACAAAAATAAAAATTAGTAGAGAGAAAAGGGCCTATATACAACCCAAATGAGAGGGTAAGATATCCTCCAAATTAGTAAGAGAAACCTTAACATTTAGAACTCTAGGGTCCTGAAAAGTACGTTAAGATAAACAACCAGAGGCCAAGAAAGAAACCTTAGAGAGTGCAGCTTTTAACATGGCCTCCTCCAAGCGTTTAGCAAGATCCCTAAACCTTTTTCTACTATGTTCTGCAACTGGCTGCTGCTGCCGCTGCAACAATATATCATAGCTGGAAGGTAAAGGAGCAAAATGTTCAAGGGCTTTCAGTGAAATTTTGCCTTATTTTTTTTTTGGTGGATGCAAAATGTAGAGTATATATTAAAAAATTATAACAATGGCAGTATTAATTGTGCGAATGTCTAATCTTATGTGCTATTTCGCATCATACTATTCTACATGTCAAGTCAAAAACTGGATATTTTGAGAGAGTGAAAGAGAAATCTAGTTCACTTGATGGCACCTTCACTACAGGGACCCTTCATCAACAACTTCGACAGTACCTTAGAAACATTAATTAGTTCCTAAAATGTCTACGTTAATTTTGTTTTAGACAACTTTTTAAGGTCCATTATGAAATTATTAGTAGCATTTATTGACTTTCATGATTAAGATTAAACTTTCTGCTACAGCTATTTTTATGACACAAATATCCCTCTATGTTTTAACCCTACTAAAAAATATTCCTAAGAAGAGTCAACGCAATCAACTTGCCTGCCGATTGAATGAAAATAAACAACACTAAAAATAAAATATCACAGCATTTAAACCAAAAAAATGTCTTACATCTTCTCTTGTATGAACTCGCGTGCTCTAAGAAATTCAGTGTCCATGTTTATGGTTGAACGTTGAACACCACCTAAATTTGGTATCTGAGAAGGGAGGGCATTTCCATTTGACTGAGTCAGTCCAGGCAACTGGGACCCTGTTTGATTAGGTACCTGACCTGACAACTGCCCTGCAATGTGCGCCTGCAGTTTCATCTTCTCTATTCTTCACCCTTGCTTCACAAACCAAATATTGCATAACTCAATTGATCCAGGATCCACAATCAGCAAGTAGGTCAGCTGCACCAAACTCTTAGTATCAGAGCAATAACCAAAATGCCTGGTAGAATTTTGACATAAGTATGTAAAGTCAATAAACATTTTGCACTGAAAAATCTGGGAACGTATAATCAAAGGTCAACAATTCCATTAGCAGCATGGATATAAAGTACTGGGAAGAAACTTAGTTGATCAGAAGTTACAAAATCTAGAAAGGAATAATAAAAGGTATTGAATGCAAGAAACTAATTTGAATTTCCAATAATCTATTAATACAAGAGGCGCGGATGAGAGACAGTAGATCCCCTGCTCGTGACTGGTTATTGAAGGGTTAAATTTAGATTATATAAATTCAATTAACCACAACTACAGTAAGTAGCCCTAGGTGGATGCTAATTAAATCAAACCACAGCAGTAAAGAAACTCGGAAACCCTAAGAGATTAATAAATTACAACGAACCTAAAACGGTGAACAACGGGCACAGTCACAGACCTGATAGCAATTCAATTGATATATAAAATCGAAAAGAGCCCAAACTATCCACGACCACGCCGTCGATGATCCACGATCCTTTGCCGTAGAGAAAGAGAGAAGGTCGGTGACACCGTTCCCAACAAAAGGCACGTGCAAGTTTCGCCACGAACGAACTATAACAGAAATAAATAAAAGTAAAGTTTGAGAATGACTATAAAAGACGCGAAAAGTATATTTGTGATGCGTTAAGTGTAGAATTATTTCGGTCTGGAAACTCGAAAATAGTAACGAAAAAAAATACTTCAGCATAAATTGTCTAAAGAATCCCCCGACAAATATGAATTATTAAAATTCAAATATTACTTCTAATGAAATAAGTACAACTTTATTTTTTGTTAAATATTTATATAATAATAAATTAAGAGAGAATTGCCTTTTTTTACTCCTCCTTGTCCTTTTTTACTTGTCATTCTTTGTCTCTTTTTTATCTTCATCATCTTCTTCTTTTCCTTATTCACCTTCCTCTTCCTCCTCCTCTTATTATTCTTGTTCTCCTCTTCGTCCTCCTCCTCCTTCTTCTCATTTAGCTTCTCCCTTTGCTCCTTATTCTCCTCTTCTTCTTCATTCTCTTTCTTTTTCTTCTTCTACTTCTTCTTCTTCTCCTATTACTTCTTTTTCTCCTTTTTTGGCTACCTATTTTTCTTCTTCTTCTTCTCCTCCTCTTCCTCTTTATTCTCTTTCTCCATCTCCTTCTTGTTCCTCTTCTTATTCTCCTTCATCCTCTTCTCCTTAATCGTCTCCTCCTCCTTCCCCTCATTATTCTTTCTTCTTCTTCTTCTTCTCTTCCTCTTCCTCCTCCTCGTCCTTTGCTTTTTTTTTTTGCTACTTATTCCCCTTCTCCTTCTTCTTCTCCTCCCTTTCATTCTTCTCCTTCTTGTTCTTGTTCTCATTCTTGTTTTCCTTTCTCTTCCTCCTCCTCCTCCTCTTCTTCTTTTTCTTTGCCTCTTCCCTTACTTTTTTCTATTTCTCCCTCTCTTTCTTCTCCTTTTCCTCCTCCTCTTTCTTCTCCTTCTCTTTCTTTTTTCTTTTTCTTTTTTCTCGTTCTTATTATCATTCTTCTTCCTCCTCCTTCTTTTCCTTCTCCATTTTTTTCTTATTCTCCTTCCACCTCCTTCTTTTCTCCTTCTCATTCAGCTTCACCTTTGGTTATAAAACTCATTTGATTCCCATTGCTATCATAAATTTGTACTTTTGAAGTACAATTTTGCAATCAAAAGAAAAAGATAATTTCCAAAATATTGGAACCAATATAGAAACACAACTATGAACCTAACACCTAAAGACAGTGGTAAAAGATGTAAGGGAAGAGGACCTTTCAATTACCTACATTCTTCTAGGTGAGAGTGACCTCTTGATGCATGATGGGCGGTCTCGGCCACAATTATATTGGGGGAATAAGTTAGTGTATGGACATAATAGAAACAAAATTGGAAAAAAAAAAAAGGAACAAGATGAGCAACACTTATAAATTAACAAATATACAATCAATCTTATTTAATCCTACATCTAATTCTAAGGCATGATACACGTGATCCATTAATCATGGGATCCTTATACAAAACTAAAAAGGAAAGAAAATATATGAGAATAATTACAAAGATACTTCTTAACACTCTCCCTCAAGTTAGAGCGTGAATATTATGAAATTCCAACTTGCTTCATAAGGTTTCAAACTAATATTTTCCTAGTGATTTGTGAACACATATGTTAGTTGAAACTTTGTAGGTACATATAAAGACATCATCATAGCTTGTAATTTATCTTGCAATATATGGCAATCTATTTTAATGTGTTTTGTACGTTAATGGAAAATAGGGTTCACTACAATGTGTAGTGCTACTTGGTTGTCACAGAATAATGGAGTAGTACTTTCCTATGGAACTTTCAAGTCTTGTAAAATGCATATTAGCCAAGTTAACTCTAATGGTATATTTGGTTTGCGGTTTCCATTCAAAAAGGTGCCTTCTGTTCCCAACAACAATGCAGCCTCCCTTATTTGGTTTGCAATAAGCAGAGGAGGCATTCCTTTCTTTCACTCCTCAATAATGGATCCTGTGGCCTGTGTGAAGGAAAAGGCTATCAAATGTCCATTGTGCCCCTAACTTTGCTAAGTATTTCCTTCTCTTTATCCTCGAAGAAGCCCTACTCTCTGACTTTGTTTTTTGTTCATCTGCTAGAAGCCATTTGTGCCGCTACTGTTGTTTGTTCGTCTGCTCCGATGTGTTTGCTTAGGGGAAGACAATAACAACTAGTTCATATTTTACCTTAAGCATTCCATAAATTCTAGAAATAACAGCAAGTATGAAAACGGACCGAATCGGTGAAGGCTTGTGAAGGGGATAAGAAATTTTTGCTAATACAAAATGTATGAGAAATTTCAATCTTTCGGCCTACCCCTACGTCGTGACTCCGAAAGTTTAGTTGGATCATTCAACAAAATTCCATCGATGGGGTGAGCTTCAAGTTTTGCTCCATTGGAAATTTCTTAGGTCATGCACCTGTAAGTCCTATATCCTACAAGATATCCAGTGCATATTTTCTTTGAGACATAAAAATGCCTTCTTTTGAATAAGAAAACTCAATGCCCAAAAAATATTTCAAGTCTCCAAGATCATTTATACGAAATCATTAGAGAAGGAACTTTTTGATACTTTCAATTTCTTGAAGATCGTTGTTTGTGAGAAGAATATCATCCACATAGATGAGCAAGGCAGTGAATGAAGTACCCGTGGATTTAGTAAAGAGAGAACAATCTTCCTTGGATTGTTAATAGCCTGCCTTTTGGAGAATTTCAAAGAAAATGAGAAACCAATTTCTTGATGCCTATTTAAGACTATAAAGAAATTTATTGTAAAGCCCTGAAAATTTAACATATTAATAAAGCATGGTAATCCTAATACCACAACAAACAATCTTAATTATCCACAACTAGTAGGAAACAATCCAGTCATACTCATAAAAGTAGTAATTATACATTCACATATATATAGAAATTCCCACAATACGAGAATACATAAAAGTCAAGTAAAAAAATAAATTACAACCGAATTTATAATGTGCTTTTTCTCGCTCTAAGCCTAGGTGGCCTAAGAAACTACAGAGAGATATCTTATACTTGCCAAAATTTGGTTCCAAGAATCCACCAACACAAAAGAGGAGTACAACTCCAAAAGAGCTGCTAAACCTCCAGCAGAAACTCTTCCTTCTCAACCTCCATATCTGAAAAAGAATAACCACAGAGAGTGTAAGTTCATCAAAACTTAGTGAGTAGTCGACTGTGCAAAAAAATAATTATAATGCACAAGTACAAATTATAGGTTTGGAAAACAAGCACATGTTATGTTTTTCCACATTCTCCCACTCTCACCACATTAAGATCTAGTCCAGAATTTCCCCTTGGACTATTATTTGTCAATGGATTTATTTCAAATGTCCACCCCTCTGTTTCTCTCTTCTTTCATAGGTCCACCCCTCTGTATCCCTCTCGTGGGTCTACATTCCCACATTAATATGTCAAACAATATGAATGTATGCAACAATTCCATCACACAACACAACACATTACAACAACAATGAGTATCCCACACACAAGCCTACTTTCTAATTAATATCATTAATTAGAAAGTGTATTCAATTTACCTTCCATAAATGAGGGAGGAGGGATTTACATTGTACTTGAAATAAAAATAGGTTTGGCAAGGTCACCCACTCACCTTAGCACTAACAAAGTTTTTACCGTGTGCACGATCCTGAAACAAAGCTAAATAATCCTATAAAAGCACCTAAAAGAGGTCCTAATAACTTACATAAAAAATCCCTTAACATCCTCCCATAAAAAAATTCCATATTCTTTACTGCCTCGAGGGCGCCTGGGTGCCACAGCATCCTCTAAAGCCCTTTGTTTAATGCCTGAAGGGTGCTTGGGCACTAGCCTCGGAACCTGGAGCACCAAGCCCAATTCTCTGATAGGTCTATATCCTTGCTCCAGGAGCCAAGCCAAAAACTCTCTGTAGAGACCCTGGCGCATGGGCGCCAAATTCTGGGTTCTTTATTCTTCACAGATTTTGGAAAGAAATCCCCTAAAATTCATCATTTGTACTCTTTCTCTTCTTTTTTTTTAGTTTTCTAGGTCAAAACAATGTTCATGAAACAATTTAGAATAATTAAAACTCAAAACAAACAATTTTCATGAATTTCTCCAAATTATCTAAAAATCCTTCAAGAACATGTTCTTGAGTTTTAATCCATGAAACTAGTTTGTTTTGCCATCATGAACTAGATTGTATCAAAACCAACAAGACAAACCCAAGAAAGAAGCCAAAGAGACAAAGTTTCATGAAAAATCTTCCAAAACTCAATCTCTCCTAGGGCATGGATTAATTCCAAAAATGGAGGAGATTAAGTAGAGATAAACTTACCTTTAGTCCTAGAAATGCCAAAAGTATTGGAAAGCAACCAGAAACTAAAGATTAATCAGAAGAAATCAAAGTTAAATGAAGAGAAAGAAGAGAGAAAAGGAAAGGAATGGGTGAAGAGAACCCTTAAGTGGTGATGGGTCATAGGTTGACCCATGGATCCTATGCCAACCTACTTGACCCATGATATCTAGCAATTTTTATATACATATTAACCACTATATTGGTCTCCTTACATTTTCATCTTTAGAATCTCTCCAATTTTATTACACTTTGTGTTTCATTGGGTCTAAGTTAATTTTAGATGGAAAATGAACTATTTTCATCTTTTAGGACTTAAATTATTAAAGACTCAATTTAATTCTTCTTGTGTAATTTTCAGCATTAATTTTGGAGATTTCTTGATGATGTGGCGTTGACATGGCATTCCTGATGAGTTGGACGCTGATGTGGCACGTTCTTGGATGACTTAGCAGCTTATTCTATTTGTCTAATGACATGGACGTGTAGGACCCAGGGCTGCAGCACTTCAGACCAACTTTCTGCATCCCATTCCTCTGACCTTGCTGAAAGAAGCTGCCACCATACCACTTTCTGAAAAGGCAACCACTCTTCTGCAGCATCATGTCTTCCATATCAGAAATCAAAAGAAAGAAAATGGTAGAAGTCAACTTCATCCATCAGCTTTTTGGGCATTAGTTTAGTAGTTTTCCAGACTTTAGTTTTCAGTCCTAGTTTTCTGTAACTTAGACATAATTTCGTAAACCACTTCTCCTCCTTTTCTCTCCCTTCTGTTTTTTTGGTTTTTGCTCTCATGGAGGGCTGAAATCTCTTGTAATCAGCCTTGGTTCAGACTAGAGTTGTAATCTAAGTTTCCATGCTTTATAAGATAAGTTTTATTCACTTTATTACAGCATTCGTCTATTTCTTTAAGCCTTTGTTCTGTTGTGTTTATGAATGATTCTGATTAGAGTTTTGTAAACTTGACAACTAGTTTTTATTGCTACATATGAAGATTTATCTATCATGACTGATTGGAATGGTAGAAAGAGATGAAAATGGCATGTAATGAAGGTCTTCTTACATGATTTGATTATCTTTACTGTGGTTACAAAAATATGTAGTCAGAGAAGGTTTTCTTTGAGTATGTTTTAGTGTAATCTATATTAGAAGATTTTCTGGGCTTTTTATTTAAAAATTCAAATGATAAATAAATGAAACTTAGCATCTGAACCGGAACTAGGAAGGTTACATTTCTAGGAAAAACCAAGGTTGGTTGAATTCTTCTGTTGTTATTCAAATCTGTTGTTCGCTGCCTTGTTTGTTGTTATTGTTACTGTCCTTAATTGCAAATTTCTTGTTCTATCACAACCAAACCCCCCTCCCGTTGTGTTAATTAGCTTTTAATTAGTATTTATGTGTTTAGAACAATTAGTTAGTAGTTAGAGGTGAGGCTCCAAGAGTGAAAACGACTTGGGGACCATTATGCTATAAAATTGCCATGATTTCAATTCTGGGCGATTCGGCATCGTAGTGGCATGAACCAGAATTTTGGCATCGTTGCCGGGGAGCCAATTCACTTCTAAGTTGTATGATTAGTTGTTTATGTGTGTCTTTGTGTGATTTTCAGTCATTTCAGTGTTGTTGAAGTGGTTTACAAGTTTGAGTTGTTTTATTGGAAACTAGTCATTTTCTTGCCGGCGAAAAACCTAACTATCTCCGATTGACCTGAAACTTGGTAGACCACTAGTTTTCGATGTTTCGAGCAAGTCAAAACCCCTACTTAGCTTTGCTTAGTACGGGGTTGCCATTTTTCCAAATTCAATCTTTTAGGCCCTTTTTTTATTTTTTAATGTTTTTTATTTTTTTTAATTAATTGTGATTTTCAGAGTGATTTTTGTGGGCCGAATTTTTAAGTTCTGTTTTTTACACTAGTCCATCCAACTTGAGAAGGATTTTTCCAAGAAAAACCAGATTTTTTTAAGATACTTCAATTTTTTCGATAATTCTCGTCGGTTGGATCCTAGTGTGCTGATTTTTTCGATTTCAGTGTTTTTGTTGCTTTTGTTGTTTTCTTGTGAATTTTGCCCTTCCTAGTGTATGAGAAGGTCTCATAATGTGGACTTATCACCTTTTGATCCTGAAATTGATAGGACCTTCCATAGGCTAGTAAGAAGCAATAGCATTAGGACTAGCATAGTTTCTGAACTTCTTGCTGAAATTGTTCATCTTGCTGTCAATAGTGTAGAAGTAGAGTCTAAGCCTGAGTCTGATATTATGTTAGAATCAATTGATCTTGAGTCAGCTGGGATAACTGGGATGGATAATCAAAATGCACAAGTGCCTCAAAATAGATGTGAACAATCCATTAAGGAGTTGATTGCACCTGATGTGTATTATCAACCATTGTGCATAAATTATCCTGAGTTGGATGCTAATTTTGAACTGAAATCTGGTCTAATCCACTTGCTGCCTAAGTTTCATGGTCTTCCAGGAGAAGATCCACACAAATACTTGAAGGAATTTCATGTTGTCTATTCTACCATGAGACCACATGGAGTTGGAAAAGAACAGATCAAATTGATAGCCTTCCCTTTCTCTTTAGATGGGGTAGCCAAAGATTGGTTCTACTACCTGCCAACTGCCTTGATCACAAGATGGGATGAATTAAAGAAAATGTTCCTAGAGAAATTCTTCCCAGCCTCCAGAACAGTAACAATCAAGAAAGATATCAGTGGGATTAGATAAACAGGTGGTGAATCTTTCCATGAGTATTGGGAGAGATTCAAGAAGCTGCGTTCAAGTTGTCCAAACCATCAAATTTCAGAGCAGCTTCTCATCCAGTATTTCTATGAGGGATTATTATCTATGGACAGATACATAGTTGATGCAGCTGCTGATAGGGCATTGGTGGACAAGACCCCTGCTGCAACCAACGAATTATTGGCCAAGATGGCCCAAAATGTACAACAGTTTGGCACCAGGTTGAATGATCCAGTGGCAATTATTGTCAATGAAGTGAGGACACCTCCCATGGAGCAACAAAGGATAGAAAATAAATTGGAAGAGTTAGCTTCAATGGTGAGGCAATTGGCATTAAATTAGAGAACACCACAACCAGCCCTTCCTCCTTCTTCAGTTTGTGGTATTTATGCCCTGAATACCCACCATACTGATCAGTGCCCTCAGCTGCAAGAGACCTCAACTGAGTCATGTGCTGGCATTTTCCCTAGTAGACCCATGCAGCCACAACAACAGAGATATGACCCATATTCCTCCACCTACAACCCTGGGTGGCATGATCATCCAACTTTCAAGTATGAAAATACCTCAAATCTTAATCCCCTTCCTTACCAACCACCCCATGTAAGATACAACAAACCTGGACCTAGCCATGTACCCCCTCCAGCACCCAAGAAGCCTAAGACTAGTTTGGAAGATTAATGAAAGAGCTGATTGCCAATACCCTTCAGTTTCAGCAAAGAACAGAAACTAATATGCAGAATTTGGAAACTAAGATTGGTCAATTAGCCACAACAATCAATGAGATGTAAAGTCAAGGTTCAGGAAGTTTGCCATCTCAACCAGTGATCAATCCAAGAGGCAAGATTGGTGTCCTTTCAATGTCATGCCCAAATCAATGTACTCAAGCCTCAAGATTGGTATCCTTTCACCAACTGAAGTGATTGTCTAACTTGCAAACAGAAGCACAGCACACCCAACAGGAGTTCTGGAAGATGTCTTGATAAGAATTAAAGATTTAATCTTTCCTGCTGCTTTTTATATGCTAGATATGGAAAATGATAACACTCCTGGTCATGCATTATTGATACTTGGTAGGTGATGTGATTTCCGGAGGGAAAACACTTGATCGATTTTCTGGATAGGTTGGAAGAAACAAACAAATGAAACCAAATCACTCAATTGATAAGCCAAAGGGCGCCACAACTAAGAGAAATGGGTTGATCTCGCCACACTCAAGAAAGAAGAACGTGAGTGATAAAAAATCTAGTTGCTCTCGCCACTAACACAAGTTAGATAAGAGAAAGAACTCAAGAATCCTCTTGAAAGCAAAATGCCAATATCTCATATATGATTCAAAGATGGTTTACAACAAATGGCAAGGACCCTTTTTATAGAGGGTCTCCAAAACAAAAAGACAAAAGACTCCAACTAATGCATTAAATGCATCAACTAAAAGTCAAGTAGTGTAGGCTAAATGTCAAAGACAATAAATGCATAGGTAGCTAAATGTCAAAGACAATAAATGCATAGGTAATAGACTACAACTATATTCAACAAATGCAACTATCCCACATGCAATCTTTTTCACACTTCTTCCACTTTCAACAAAGTGGTTAAGCCCAATTCAAGCCCTTTAGCCCTTAAACGAGTTAGAGGCCCAATTGAAGTGTTCTCCCTTTCTTGGGCTGCAATTAGTCCAAGCTCTTTAACCCTTAAACGAGTTAGAGGCCCAATTGAAGTGTTCTCCTTTTCTTGGGCTGCAATGGGGTTATCCTTGATTACATCATCCTCCCCTAGTTGAAATGGATTTGTCCTCAAATCCAAGTCCTCTTTATCTTTTAAGTACGAGGAAAGATCCCTCACATTGAAAGTAGTAGAAACAGCATAGTCTTCAGGCAAATCAATTTTGTATGCATTATCATTTACTTTGTCTATGATACGGAAAGGACCATCTGCCCTTGGCATTAATTTGGACTTCCTTTGGTTTGGAAATCTTTCTTTTCGAAGATGAACCCACACTAAATCTCCAGGACTGAATTGAACAAATTTTCTTCTCTTGTTGGCAGTATTCTCATAGATGGAGTTCTTCTTCTCAACTCACAATTTCTTTGAAAAATAAATTGGCGATGTGCACAGCATCGTCGGTCTTATGGCATGGAATAAAATGAGACATTTTTGAAAAACGATCAACAACAACCATGACCGAATCTTTACCTCTTTGTGTCCTTGGTAAGCCTAGCACGAAATTCATACTAACATCAATCCAAGGTTGATCTGGAACAAGTAGAGGTGTATAAAGTCCATGGGCTGCTTCCTTGCTCTTGGCTTTTTTGCAAACAATACACCTTTCAATCACATGATGCACATCTCTAATCATGTTAAGCCAATAAAAATGCTCTTTTAGCATCTCCAATGTCTTGGTTTCACCGAAATGCCCAGCCAATCCTCCTCCGTGAGCTTCTCGTGTAAGTAATTCCCTTATAGAACAGTTTGGAATTACAAGTCTCCCCAAGCGAAATAAAAAACCTTCAGATCTATAAAATCCCTTATATGCCATTTTCTCACAAGCGAGATAAATAGAAGCAAGTGTCGAATCTTCCATATAATGGTCTTTAAGAGATTCAAATCCCAACAATTTAGCATTCATCATGGAAATTAAAGCATATCTCCTTGATAAGGCATCTGCAACAATGTTGGTTTCTCCCTTCTTATACTTTAACACATAAGGAAAAGCTTCAAGAAATTCCACCCACTTTGCATGTCTTCTATTCAGCTTGCTCTGACCTTTCAAGTGTTTGAGTGATTCATGGTCTGTGTGAATTACAAATTCTTTTGGTAACAAGTAGTGCTGCCATGTCTCAAGAGCTCTAATTAAAGAGTAGAACTCCTTATCATAGGTAGAGTAGTTAAGACTGGCTCCATTCAACTTCTCACTAAAATAAGCTATAGGACGCTTTTCTTGAAGAAGTACAGCTCCAATTCCCACTCCACTAGCATCACATTCAATCTCAAAAGTCTTAGAAAAATTAGGCAAAGCCAATATGGGTGCATTGCACAATTTTTCTTTGACAAGCTCAAAACTTCGTTGGGCTGCATCACTCCATTTGAACTCCTTTCCTCCCTTAATACATTCAGTTATGGGTGCTAAGATGGTGCTGAAATCCCTTACAAATCTTCTATAGAAAGAGGCAAGCCCATGAAAACTTCTTACTTCAGATATGGTTCTTGGAACGGGCCATTCTTTGATAGCTTTCACCTTTTTTTCATCAACTCTCACTCCTTGCTGAGATACTACAAAGCCAAGAAAAATCACATGGTCTTGACAAAAGTAGCATTTTTTTAGATTAGCATAGAGTTTCTCCTCTCGCAACACTTCCAAGACTTCCTTCAAATGTTGCACATGCTCCTCATAACTTTGACTGTAGATCAAAATATCATCGAAATATACCACAACGAATTTTCCAATGAAAGATCTAAGCACATGATTCATCAATCGCATAAATGTGCTAGGGGCATTAGATAGCCCAAATGGCATTACCATCCATTCGTAAAGTCCATGCTTTGTCTTGAAGGCTGTCTTCCACTCGTCTCCCTCTTTCATTCGGATTTGGTGATAGCCACTCTTCAAGTCAATTTTTGAAAACACCTTGGAACCATTCAGCTCATCCAACATGTCATCCAATCTTGGAATTGGGTAGCGGTATTTGATGGTGATCTTATTTATAGCACGGCTGTCCACACACATTCTCATAAAACCATCCTTTTTAGGGACTAATAATGTAGGCACAGAACAAGGGCTCATGGATTCCCTTACATAACCCTTTTCAATCAACTCATCAACTTACCTTTTTAGCTCCTTAGCCTCATCTGGATTCATTCTATATGCTGGCTTATTTGGTAAGGCAGCACCGGGCACCAAATCAATTTGATGCTCAATTCCTCTTAAGGGTGGCAATCCCTTAGGTAGCTCATTCGGAAAGACATTCGCAAATTCTTCTATCAACTCCCTCACAAGCTTAGGAAGCTTTTCTGCAAGTTCTGGATTTAGCTCCTTGAGAATTAGCAATAATACAAAGTTTTCCCTTTTTATTGCCTTCTTTAACTCATTCTTAGAAGCAAAACAACTAGGCTTCTTCTCCTCGATTACATCCTCCTTCGGCTGTACTTGTATTGGCTTTAAGGGTGCCAACACAATCTTCTTTCCATCCTTCTCAAAAGTGTAGGTGTTTTTGAAGCCATCATGTAGTGCTCTTCTATCAAATTGCCACGGCCTCCCAAGTAGAAGATGACTAGCATCCATAGGGACTATGTCACACAATACCTCATCTTTGTAATTCTTCCCTATAGAGAAAGGTACCTTTACTTGTTTGGTGACCTTCATCTCGCCATGATTATTTAGCCATTGCAGCTTATATGGACGGGGATGATTGATGATAGGTAGTTTCAATTTTCCAACCAAGGTGGTTGAAGCAACGTTAGTGCAGCTCCCACTATCAATTATCACGTTACAAACTTTGCCTCCGATAGTGCACCTTGTTTGAAAAATATTCTCCCTCTGTTCTTCTTCTACCTTGGCTTAGATATTCAAGGCACGTCTAATAACCAAGGCAGCACCTTCATCAGCATACTCAACAACTTCTTCTTCGTCAAAATATTCTTCCTCTTCACATTCCTCCACAATATCTTCATCTTTACTCTCTATTTCCCCTTGTTTCTCCTTCAAGATCATCACTCTTCTATTAGAACATTCGGATGCTATATGGCCATGACCTAAGCACTTGAAGCACTTAATGTCTCGGCTTCTTTTAGAGGGCTGGTTGTCTTCTCTCTTATCCTTCCCCTTAGAACTTTCAGATTTGTTCGGCTCTTTCTTCCATATCTCCTTATTACTCCCTTTGGTAGTGTTTGAGGTTTGGGAAAGTGTTTGGAAAGGTTTACTCCCCAATGGTTTAGACACTCCATTGGTTCTTCCATAAACTCTCTTTTTCTGTCTCTCCACCTTAATTGCCAATTTAATTACGTCTTCTAAGAAGACATAATTCTGCAACTCTACTAAGTCAGCAACTTCTTTGTTCAAACCACCAAGAAATCGAGCTATGGTTTGCTCTTGAGGTTCATTCAGCTCGCACCGAATCATCAAAGTTTCAAATTCTTTGACATAATCTTCAACACACATGCCTCCTTGCCTCAAGCTTTGAAGCTTAAAATAAAGCTCTTGCTTGTAGTAATCAGGTACAAAACGCCTCTGCATGAGCCTTTTCATCAATCTCCAATTTCGAACTTCCTCCTCTCCATCTCTTCTTCGTTGATTCTTCAAATTTTCCCACCATAGATTTGCATAATCAGTGAATTCAAGGGCTGCAAGTCGGCATTTAGTAGCTTCTGAATATTCTTGATATTTAAAAATCTTCTCTACTCGTTGCACCCACTCCAAGTATTCTTCAGGAGAACTTGTTCCCTTAAATCGAGGAATCTTCATTTTGATGTTGGCATCACGCTCCCTCTGCTGCCTTCTTTGCCTAGGTTGATCACCTTCTTCAGCTTCAGATTCTTCTCTATGGTGTTCAACATAAGCTCCTCTTCTTGGTTGTTGTTGTTGTTGTAGCTCCATAAATCTAGCCATTTGAGTGGTTAGTTGAGCTATTTGTTCCATCATTTCTTCTTGACCTCTTTGTAGGCCAACAATTTGAGCTTGTTGTAGGCTAAGCCCAAAAGGAACTTCAGAACTATTTTCTCCTGTCATAGTGATATGTAATTTGTTGGTTTGAGTTTGGTGAATGGTAGGTTCACTCTCTAAGTGTTTACACTCGGATTAACAATGAACAGTAACGATGAATTTTTTTTTTTAAATAAAAAAGCTGTAATAAAATAGAACAACACAAGAATAGAAATAAAGATAAAGATGAACAGACCAGAAAATTAGCCTTCTATGTAGGTGGCAGATTACAAAATAAGGAAAACTAAGCCTTCCATATAGGTGGCAGAATACAAAATAAGGAAAACTAAGCCTTCCATGTAGGTGGCAAAACACAGAATAAAATGCAATAAAATTAAGCCTTCCACGAAGGGGCAAAACACAAAACAAATAATAGAACCTGAATTGAAGTGGCTCTGATACCAATATGATGTGATTTCCGAAGGGAAAACACTTGATCAATTTTCTGGATAGGTTGAAAGAAACAAACAAATGAAACCAAATCACTCAATTGATAAGCCAAAGGGCGCCACAACTAAGAGAAATGGGTTGATCTCGCCACACTCAAGAAAGAAGAACGTGAGTGATAAAAAATCTAGTTGCTCTCGCCACTAACACAAGTTAGATAAGAGAAAGAACTCAAGAATCCTCTTGAAAGCAAAATGCCAATATCTCATATATGATTCAAAGATGGTTTACAACAAATGGCAAGGACCCTTTTTATAGAGGGTCTCCAAAACAAAAAGACAAAAGACTCCAACTAATGCATTAAATGCATCAACTAAAAGTCAAGTAGTGTAGGCTAAATGTCAAAGACAATAAATGCATAGGTAGCTAAATGTCAAAGACAATAAATGCATAGGTAATAGACTACAACTATATTCAACAAATGCAACTATCCCACATGCAATCTTTTTCACACTTCTTCCACTTTCAACAAAGTGGTTAAGCCCAATTCAAGCCCTTTAGCCCTTAAACGAGTTAGAGGCCCAATTGAAGTGTTCTCCCTTTCTTGGGCTGCAATTAGTCCAAGCTCTTTAACCCTTAAACAAGTTAGAGGCCTAATTGAAGTGTTCTCCTTTTCTTGGGCTGCAATGGGGTTATCCTTGATTATATCAGTAGGCCTTTTCTGAAAACTGCAAGGACCATTATCAATGTGCATGAAGGGACTTTGTTCATGGAGTTTGCTAGCAATGAGATTGACTTTAATATTTTAGATGCCATGAAACATCATATGGAAAATCATTCAAATATGCATGTGGTTAATTTTCTAGATTATTTAGTTGATGAGGCATGTGATGAATTCCAAGCTGATTTAATTTCTGATTTTCCTGAGTTCTCTGATTTAGTTCATGCCTTTGAGTGCAATTGAGAATGCTCTAAGTCTTGACAATTCTGAGTTGCATTCTAATTCTGTCATTTCCTCTAGCTTAGACTTTGATTATATTTCTGTTTTAGGAAGTTGTAGTTTTAGTAGTAGTGATTTAAACTGTAATGTTGTACATTCTTCACCTCTTTCTTTTTGTGCTGCTGACCCTTCCTCCTCTTTAGCCAAAGATTCTGTCTTTAAGCAATCTGAATTTGTAGGTGCCTCCTTGGATATGATTCCACAAAAACTGATTCCATCCTCCATCCAACCACCTGCATTAGAGTTGAAGGCTCTACCAGAAAACCTCAAGTATGCTTTCTCGAAAGTAGGAGACCAACTTCCAGTGATTGTAGCCAACAATCTGAAGCCTGATCAAAAAGAAAAATTGATAAATTTGTTGAAAAAGAATAAGAAGGCAATTGGGTGGACTCTAGCAGACATTCTTGAGATTAGTCCTTCGGTGTGCATGCATCGTATTCTTCTTGAAGAAGAGACGAAACCAGTGAGACAACTCCAAAGAAGACTCAACCCCTTGATTCTTGACGTGGTAAAAAAGGAGGTAAGTAAGCTTCTTCAAGCTAGCATTTTTTATCCTATCTCTGATAGTAAGTGGATGAGTACGGTACAAGTAGTGTCAAAGAAAACCGGGGTAACTGTTATAGCAAACGAAAACAATAAGTTAGTACCCACTAGAGTTCAAAACAGTTGGAGTGTTTGCATTGATTATAGGAAGTTGAATCAAGCTACTAGAAAAGACCATTTTCCACTTCCTTTTATTGATCAAATGCTTGAGAGACTTGCTGGAAAGTCTCACTACTTTTTCTTGATTGTTTTTTTGGATATTTCCAAAATCATATTGCCCCTAAAGATTAGGAGAAGACCACCTTCACCTGTCCCTTTGGCACTTTTGCATATAGACGCATGCCTTTTGGCCTCTGCAATGCACCTGGCACTTTTCAAATATGCATGATAAGTGTATTTTCTGAATTGGTAGAAGATTGCATGGAAGTGTTCATGGATATTTTTTCGTTTATGGAGATTCATTTGATGCATACTTGAAAATTTTGGAGAGAGTACTTGAGAGATGCATAGAAAAAAATTTGGTTTTGAATTATGAGAAATGCCATTTCATGGTAGAGCAAGGGATAGTTCTAGGCCACATAATGTCACGTCCCAAAATTTGAGCACGTGACCGGCACGGAAAGTGAATTTTATTTCACCTCCGTAAGCCTATCTTTCTCTTAAAAATCATACAATTCTTTTTCATGTAACCAAAACGAGTTCTCTATACATACTACAATTACTCACATTACATCACTGAATGAACCTACCCGATTACAGAGATTTCTAGATTTATACAACTTAGAATAAAACTTAACTATTATACCTTTATCCTGAACAAATGAAAAGGTAATTATGGACTAAGAATCCATAATTCCTTGTTCCGATATTTACCTTCAGCTGTCAACTCTGAAAAAAAATATCAATAAGAGGGGTATGAGCAAACCACGTGCCCAGTGAGTAGATAACACAATACTATGACAAAATAAAAATCATGCATCATAATGATTACATGCAGCAATCATATGTAGATCGATCATCATATGATATAATATTATTCATAATACTTCACAACAATATCCAAGTGAATCAAATGCATTTCAACAAAATTCAAAATTCACAACAGCAATCGATGAAATCAATTTCACACACAATTCCCATACCAACCGGGTCGTCCAGAATACCTCTGGATCGTTGCCCCGCGGCCCCCGCCGCATCCACCCTTATCGCTCCATTTATATTCTCCACCCTTATAGCTTCACATAGATTTCTCCATGGGGTGCACCACCATGCCTTTCCTTTCCAGTCAAACACAATCACAATCACATATAAAAACATCCTCAATCATAATCTTGAGCCACATACACAACTCAGTCATTTACAATTCAAGCCACAACATAATCAATGTGGTTCCAGCAACATAGCATGTATATAACATAACCCATAATATAGAACAATTATTCAACTCGGTTCACATGCCATTCACAATCCATCATATAACCTCCATTCATGGGAAAATAAGAAAATATAATTATATACATTACCAAACACGTTCCACATTTGTTTATGCCTCATCGTTCCACATCATCCTCTTCAAACTTGGATATACAACATATTTCCACTATGATGCAAAAAGTCAATAACAGATATTTAATCATAGCAAGTATTAACCCACTCACCTGGATTTCACGCTTTCGGCACTCCCACTTTGCACTTTGACCATTCCTATTGTAACCAGACAAAAACCATCAGAGTTACGAAATAGAGAAATTTCCTACCACTACTCTCGACCTTCACTTACTTCTTGAATCATAACTCCTAACTGGTAATGAATATTCAAATGAAACTTATACCATTGGAAACTAGACTTAAAGAGCTTTCCAACGATATAAAATTTTCCCAAAACGGAGTTCGGATGAATAAGTTATGGCCGATTGAAAAATAAACTAAAATTTTCCGGTACACCTGGCGCCTGGGCGCCAACCATGCCTGGCGCCAATTCCTTCTTCTTCCCATCTCACCTTGACACCTAGGCGCCACACATGGCGCTTGGGCGCCACGATCGCGACCCCTTCGCGATTTCTCTCGGTTTTGGCCCAAATCTGGCCAAATCTTCACCGTTTTTCATGATTTCTTCTATGGGATCTCACCCTTAATGTCTAAGGAGCATTTAGACACCAAAATCACCAATTTTAATCGAGAAACGAAGCCGGAATCTCGATTTTACCTCAAACACTCTTAAAACTAGAAAATAGAGAAAAGCTTAAGAAATAGAAATTTCTACCTCGATTCCTTGCTTTCCCTATGTTGCTTGGCTCCTAGAGGCTCGCCCCGTAGCCCGAGATCTACCCTCCAAAGCCCGGTTGTAGAGTTGGAGTGTAGAGAGAGAAATTAGAGAGAAGGAAGAGAGAAGGAGAGGAGAGAAAGTGAAGAGAGAGAGAGGAAAGGAGAAAAATGAATAAAAAATAGGTGAGGCCACCTATATACTCGCCCGGGGTGAAATTATCACTTGCTCTGCAATTGACCCTCAGTCAAGACTAGCAAAAGCAAATTCATAAAATCTCACCTCAGGTGTTTCTAAATCCTCGGTGCCCCACAAATTTCCTTATTCACTTTAGTCCCTCTCAATATCTCAAACTCCACTTTAACCTCGAATCCATCATCTTTTCGGTACCGGACTCATAATTCATTCCCATAAGCTCTATTCTTCTTCTCGGGTTCCTACTTGGTCATTTCTCAAAAGTCCTCTATACTTTCTTTTCTTTTCACTTTAGTCCTTGAGAATTTGTAAAAATTTCCTATATTAAAAATAAAAATTTCTATTCCCACATTTTCTTCACTAATTCAAAAAGAAAATTTTTCACATAATTAAATTTTTCACTAAACTTCAAATCAGACTTTAAATATTCATAAAAATTCTTGGGATATTACATTCTTCCCCCCTTAAAAGAATTCGGTCCTCCGAATTCAAAACTTACCTCAAGATTGAAGCAAATGCCAATATTTTGTTTATATCTCATTCTCTCTCTTAGAATTTTCACAATCAAGTACAAAATATAACAAGTTCAACATATTTTTATTTCTAATACATAAGTTACAGGCAACAAGCTGAACTTGATTTACAAAACAGATAATTTTAATACGTAAACATTAGATCAAACATCAGCTTTAAGTACAAACAAAAGAAAAGATAAATTAAGAACGAGGAGGCTTTTGAAATGCAGAAGGTGCTCCAGGTCTAGAAGAAGAAGGTGCTTCAGACCTTAAGGAGGAAGTTAATCGTTGTAGCCTAGAAAGAGTTTCTGGAGGAAACGTCTGGGAAATTTGACGAAGTGCAGAAGTCACTCCATTCATACAGTCAATACATCTCGCTTGTTGGTCACGAAAATTTTGAGTTGCAAACATCGAATGTCTATCAACTCTATTCGCCAATTCCCTAAAATGACGGTTCAAAAGCTTCTCTTGTTCTGTAAAGAGACGATTTATCAATCTCCCCTGGTCCTCAAAGTGGCGGTTTATCAGTCTTTCCAAGTCCTCCATCTTTTGTCTCATAAGCGCAAGCTCATTATTAGAAGATGTTGCTGTGCTAACATCCTTTAACTCTACTACATCCCTTTTTCTTTTCTTAGCCTCTGGTGACTCTTACATGGATCTCTTATTCTTATAATTCTCCAGGCTAAGATTTAGATCCAGCTCTACCTTGCCAGCCTCAAAGTTTAAATTGAAAGATTTATTGCCGGCCATATTTTTCTGAGCTATAAAGGTTGTACAGAAGGAGAAGTTTGATGCTAGAAAGCTTATAGATATAAACTCTTAGTGTAGTGAGCAGCGTAATGGGGCATCCATTATATATAGACGAAATTTAGGGCTACAAAACCTTTACATCATACTCTAAAGATGACCTACAGACCTTATCCGACGCAATGCCAACGGTCTCTGATAAGCATGCCAGAAAATAACAAAATATAATCAAATACAAAAGATTTACTCAAAAATTTCGGCTAACTTTTGACTCTTGCTCAAATTATTAAACTAATCGCCGCTTCAATTTATGACTTCCTAACTCTGTATTTGTCATATCCAATAATTCTAAATCGAGATATTACTCCATGAACGGGTAGCTTCATATTAACCTTATCTAGGTTTCTAATCCGTGACTTTGCCCTAAGCTTACACATTTTCAAACATACATATTAAAATAAAAACTTCTCACATATACACATCAAGCGTTCCATAAAGTGAGAGAAAAATTTTACCTTTCACTTGCCTCTACGAGCATATATGTATATATGTATAAACATAGAGATACATCATTATCTATATATATTTTCATCTATTCAAGTTCTTTTAAATTTCAGACTTCTCATTCTCTGAATGTATGTAGAATCATTACATATTATTCCTGGCCATAACAAATAGCCTTCACTCTCTATGCATGAATAACATACATACATATCATATGTATTTAGATACATATAATCACAGTATAATTCAATCAATCATGTATATTATACTTAACTGAAGGCTTTCAAGAACAATACAAGAAAGCATAGAAATACATTTTAGTTCATCGTGAAAACATCCAAGACACTCTGTAATGGCTACATTGTCGACTTCCTTCAATTTCAGAAAATGCCAACGAGAGAAATGGAAAAACCAAGTGTAAATCGGCCGCAAATCCACCGAATATTGACTTTCGTGGTTTTGCCATTAATGCGATGCGTTGTTGGTGTGCATGCCTACCCTAGACTTCTAGCTTCCAGCTTGCAGAAATCCATAGGTTAAGCGTGTAGGGTGTGGCGAACAGATATCTTATTTGTCTCTAAGTTCAAATTTTTCCTCTATAAGAACTGTCCCAACGTTCTCAGTTACCACACCACAAAGAGTAATCATCTCTGAGCCTACAACTTTCCAGCGTTCCTCTCTTCTCATACTCCCACATAAATTTCTAAAATTTTCAAATCATGGCCACAAGGAAGTACATTGATCTCACAGTGGATGCCAAGAGAGAAGAGCTCGACTTAAACTTAAGTCTGGGCAAAGACAAGGGCAAAAGACCTTTTGAAGGGTCTTTAAAGAAGCATATGGAGAAGAAAATGAAGAAGAACGAGGAAGCTGAGGAGACTAGCACGGCCCATACCTCGCAGGACAAAATCGCCTGTCTAGAGCAGGAGGTGAAAAATCTGAAAAAGATGATAGGAGACCTGGAGAAGTTAACTAAACGCAATCATGTAGAAATGACTTTAAGAATAGACAGGTTCTTCTATTGGTCTACCCAGTGATTCTGCAATCAACAACAAAGAAGTGTTGATTGTATGAATGGGATTTACACTACCCTCCGCGACATTGCTCTGTCTCTCGCTCCAAGGAATGGTCGAGGGGTGATGATACAGTACAACCCTCCTAATCCGAGACCACCTCGCTTTTAGATTACTCATGCATGAGTAATTTTTTTTTTGCAATGTAATCCTTCTGCTTTTAATGCCAGTGGTTTCTTTTATGGGATGGTACTCCAAAAATAGTAATAATAAAATTAAGAAGGATAAAAGAAATCAGTCACACAAAATCAATCATGAATGTAACATATAAAGCCCCATACATACAATTTGATCCGACAGCAACGGAATCAAACAAATAATAACCTTTCCTTTACCAAGTTCAAAAGTATAGCCATATCTGTCTAAAACTAAAACTAAAACATAATTCATAAGAAAAGACAAGTCTTGGAGGAAAAGGAAATGAAAACATCCTACAGGACCTTCAATGGAGCCATCTCTCTATAGTCGTGCCCGGGTTCACCACGATAGAGGAGATCCCACTAAGGTTACCTTACTCTGTAATCGGTAGGAGACCTAATCCCAAACCTCTGATACCAACTTGTCACGTCCCAAAATTTGAGCACGTGACCGGCACGGAAAGTGAATTTCATTTCACCTCCGTAAGCCTATCTTTCTCTTAAAAATCATACAATTCTTTTTCATGCAACCAAAACGAGTTCTCTATACATACTACAATTACTCACATTACATCACTGAATGAACCTACCCGATTACAGAGATTTCTAGATTTATACAACTTAGAATAAAACTTAACTATTATATCTTTATCCTGAACAAATGAAAAGGTAATTATGGACTAAGAATCCATAATTCCTTGTTCCGATATTTACCTTCAGCTGTCAACTCTGAAAAAAAATATCAATAAGAGGGGTATGAGCAAACCACGTGCCCAGTGAGTAGATAACACAATACTATGACAAAATAAAAATCATGCATCATAATGATTACATGCAGCAATCATACGTAGATCGATCATCATATGATATAATATTATTCATAATACTTCACAACAATATCCAAGTGAATCAAATGCATTTCAACAAAATTCAAAATTCACAACAGCAATCGATGAAATCAATTTCACACACAATTCCCATACCAACCGGGTCGTCCAGAATACCTCTGGATCGTTGCCCCGTGGCCCCCGCCGCATCCACCCTTATCGCTCCATTTATATTCTCCACCCTTATAGCTTCACATAGATTTCTCCATGGGGTGCACCACCATGCCTTTCCTTTCCAGTCAAACACAATCACAATCACATATAAAAACATCCTCAATCATAATCTTGAGCCACATACACAACTCAGTCATTTACAATTCAAGCCACAACATAATCAATGTGGTTTCAGCAACATAGCATGTATATAACATAACCCATAATATAGAACAATTATTCAACTCGGTTCACATGCCATTCACAATCCATCATATAACCTCCATTCATGGGAAAATAAGAAAATATAATTATATACATTACCAGACACGTTCCACATTTGTTTATGCCTCATCGTTCCACATCATCCTCTTCAAACTTGGATATACAACATATTTCCACTATGATGCAAAAAGTCAATAACAGATATTTAATCATAGCAAGTATTAACCCACTCACCTGGATTTCACGCTTTCGGCACTCCCACTTTTCACTTTGACCATTCCTATTGTAACCAGACAAAAACCATCAGAGTTACGAAATAGAGAAATTTCCTACCACTACTCTCGACCTTCACTTACTTCTCGAATCATAACTCCTAACTGATAATGAATATTCAAATGAAACTTATACCATTGAAAACTAGACTTAAAGAGCTTTTCAACGATATAAAGTTTGCCCAAAACGGAGTTCGGATGAAGAAGTTATGGCCGATTGAAAAATAAACTAAAATTTCCCGGTACACCTGGCGCCTGGGCGCCACCCATGCCTGGCGCCTGGGCGCCAATTCCTTCTTCTTCCCATCTCACCTTGGTGCCTAGGCGCCACACATGGCGCCTGGGCGCCACGATCGCGACCCCTTCGCGATTTCTCTCGGTTTTGGCCCAAATCTGGCCAAATCTTCACCGTTTTTCATGATTTCTTCCATGGGATCTCACCCTTAATGTCTAAGGAGCATTTAGACACCAAAATCACCAATTTTAATCGAGAAACGAAGCCGGAATCTCGATTTTACCTCAAACACTCTTAAAACTAGAAAATAGAGAAAAGCTTAAGAAATAGAAATTTCTACCTCGATTCCTTGCTTTACCTATGTTGCTTGGCTCCTAGAGGCTCGCCCCGTAGCCCGAGATCCACCCTCCAAAGCCCGGTTGTAGAGTTGGAGTGTAGAGAGAGAAATTAGAGAGAAGGAAGAGAGAAGGAAAGGAGAGAAAGTGAAGAGAGAGAGAGGAAAGGAGAAAAATGAATAAAAAATAGGTGAGGCCACCTATATACTCGCCCGGGGTGAAATTATCACTTGCTCTACAATTGACCCTCAGTCAAGACTAGCAAAAGCAAATTCATAAAATCTCACCTCAGGTGTTTCTAAATCCTCGGTGCCCCACAAATTTCCTTATTCACTTTAGTCCCTCTCAATATCTCAAACTCCACTTTAACCTCGAATCCATCATCTTTTCGGTACCGGACCCATAATTCATTCCCATAAGCTCTATTCTTCTTCTCGGGTTCCTACTTGGTCATTTCTCAAAAGTCCTCTATACTTTCTTTTCTTTTCACTTTAGTGCTTGAGAATTTGTAAAAATTTCCTAAATTAAAAATAAAAATTTCTATTCCCACATTTTATTCACTAATTCAAAAAGAAAATTTTCCACATAATTAAATTTTTTCACTAAACTTCAAATCAGACTTTAAATATTCATAAAAATTCTTGGGATATTACACATAATGTCATCCTGTGGCATAGAAGTAGATAAAGCTAAAGTTGATGTTATCTCCTCTTTGCTTACCTCGCTTCTGTGCGGGAAGTTCGTTCTTTTCTTGGCCATGCAAGATTCTATAGGAGATTCATCAAGGATTTCAGTAAGATCACTCTACCTCTATCCAAACTCCTCAAAAAGAGACTGATTTTATTTTTGATGATGCTTGCAGGTTAGCATTTGATGAGTTGAAGAAGCAACTCACTTCCCCTCCTATCATCTAACCTCTACGGTGGGAGCTTCCCTTTGAGCTCATGTGTGATGCCTCGAATTATGCTGTGGGAGCAGTACTTTCGTAAAGAGTAGAGAGGAAGTTACATTTCATAGCTTACACTTCTCGCACCCTTGATTCAGCTCAATCAAATTACACAACCACAGAAAAAGAGTTTTTAGCAATTGTCTTTGCTTTGGATAAATTTAGATCATATTTGCTTTGCTCTAAAGTGATTGTGTTTTCTGACCATGCAACATTAAGATATTTGCTGAAGAAGTCAGATGCAAAGCCGAGATTGATTAGATGGATGTTACTTCTCCAAGAATTTGATGTGGAGATCAAAGACAAGAGTGGAGCGGAGAATGTAGTAGTGGATCATTTGAGTAGGCTTTCAGAGCTTCCTTTGGAGCATATCCCTATTAGAGACAACTTACCAGATGAGTATTTTTTCCTTTTGCATGGTACTAGTGAGCCTTGGTATGCTGATTTAGTAAATTATCTCGTTGCATCTGAATTACCTACATATCAGAACAAACATCAATTAAATAAATTAAAAAGTCAAGCTAGGTACTATATATGGGATGACCCTTATTTGTGGAAGATTTGTAGTGATCAAATTATTAAAAGATGTGTTCCCAATCATGAATTTGCATCCGTGCTGAATTTCTGTCATACTCTTACATGCGGTGGACACTTTGGTCCCCAAAAAACAGCTAGGAAAGTGTTAGATTCTGGTTTATATTGGCCTACTATGTTTATGGATGCCTACGGTTTCTGTAAAAGTTGTTCTAGGTGTCAAAGAACTGGAAATGTGTCTAGAAGAAATGAGATGTTTCAACAACCTCTTCTCTTTTGTGATATTTTTTATGTTTGGGGTATAGACATTATGGGTCTTTTTCCAGTTTCATTTGGCTTCATGTATATTCTAGTTGATGTGGATTATGTGTCGAAGTGGGTGGAAGCTAAAGTCACCCGAACTGATGATTCTTCTATTATTGTAGATTTTCTTCGTTCACATGTCTTCTGCAGATTCGATGTCCCCAAGGTCATAATCAGTTATCAAGGATCACACTTTTGCAACAGGAACATGCAAGGGTTATTGAAGAAAAATGGGGTGGTGCACAAAACTTCTACACCTTACCATCCCCAAACCAATGGGCAAGCGAAAGTCTCCAACCGAGAGATAAAGCACATATTAGAGAAAACTGTGCAGCTCAATAGAAAAGATTAGTGTAAGAGGCTTGATGATGCACTTTGGGCCTATAGAACCGCTTTCAAGACTCCCATCGGTATGTCTCCATACCGCTTGGTATTTGGTAAAGCATGTCACTTGCCGGTGGAGATTGCACACAAGGCATATTGGGCGGTTAAGCAATGCAATATAGACATGACCCTAGCCGGTAAGAAAAGAAAGTTACAACGTCAAGAATTAGAAGAACTAAGGCTATCAGCTTATGAGAATGCCCGCATCTACAAGGAAAGGACCAAAGCTCTACATGATAAGAAAATTGAAAAGAAAGAATTCCAAGTAGGAGACAAAGTCCTTCTCTACAATTCTCTCCTTAAACTCATGCCCGGTAAGCTACGCTCTAGATGGATTAGCCCTTTTGTTGTTACTAATGTCTTTCCTTTTGGTGTAGTAGAAATTCAAAATGAGGCCACCAACAAACAATTCATGGTAAATGGGTAAAGATTGAAGAAGTTCTATGAGGGCTTCCAAGAAGAAACTGTAGAGGAAATCTAACTCTATAGTGTATCGGCTCCGTGATAAGGCCGTTTTCTTTTCCTCCTTTTAATTCATGTCCTCTGTATTTTATGTGATGTTTAGTGCTGATTTGCATTGAGGACAATGCAATATTTAAGTGTGGGGGGAGAGAATTTAATTGGAGAAAACATTGGTTGCCGATTTAAAAAAATTTTCTGCTGTTTTCTCTGTTTTCCATGTTCTATCCAAAAATTTTTTGAGCTGTCTTGCACTAATTTTCTGTACTGTTTGGCTACGAATTTTGCCACTTTCTTTACATGTTTTTAAAGCTATATATGTCTTCTAACTGTAGAATTTTATTTAGTGTCTTTTGGATCCGTTTTGATGCACTTTTGTGTTGATAAAGCTGAGTCGCCGAAAATTCTGCAGTGCAGAATTTTGCTACCCTATTTTGTCCGAATTTAATGCTCTCTTTTTGAATAATTTGGTGGATTTTTTTTGTGTGAGAGCATGCATGATGAAATAGCTTAAGTCTGTGAATTGATTTAGCATGAAAAGAAATTGGTCTTATTTTTCTAAGGAACTCAAGTAAAATGGCAATGACGTTGTTTTTAATGAATTTTTAGTAGTAGTCTTTAAACAGTGAGAATTTGAGCCTTTATTGCAAAAGAATATTCTTTCTTGTTGTGAGTATTCCCTATCATGATTTTCACTCTAGAATTTGTCTTGAATCTTTGTTGAAGCTACATTATATTTGCATGCTTGGAAATGAATTAGGCATTTGTTTCTTATTCCCCACTTTCAATCAAATAGCCATTCATTAACATTGTTTCCATTGTGTACCACTTTGTGCCTTACTTCCACCTTTCTTTCTTATGTTTCCAACCCCTTTTCCACCTTAAAACAAATTCTTGCTTTTCCCTAAAACTTAGGATTTGAAGAGCTTGAGAAATTTTTTTTGAAAAAAGACATTGATCATGAGCAAAAAGAAGAATTGGTGGGCTGTTTTGAAACTTAGTTTTGCTACTCAAAAGAAAAGAAAATTTTGACAATTCTTCATGAAAAATATATTGTATGAAGATAAAAAAAAACTTTGAAAAGTAAAAACAAAAGAAGCATCAAAAAGAGCAAGAAAGAAAGAAGAAGGAAAAAGAAGTAGCATTTTTGTTCCCAAGTTTCACGGTTCAATTTTTTATGACTTGATTGATGCTCTTCAATTCTTTAAGTTTTTGTAAACCTTGTTTCTTGCATTTCCCCCATCTTTCAATCATTCTTTTTCCCACCTTACATCCATGGTAAAGTCCTAATAATTCAGGCATGTATGTGATTTAAGTAGTGGAGATTTAGATTCTTGACAAGCTTATGGTAGTGAATTTGTGATAGGTTGAAAGGTGAGTGTACTACCTTAAACACTTGAGAGAATAGAGCATATACACCTTCCCTTGTGAGTGGATTATTACTTGGATTCATTCTTGTCAACGAAATTTCCATGATACTTGAACTTTTTAGAAATTTAAGATTAGTTTTCTTCGAGCATTAAACGTTTTTAAACTTGAACTATTTCATAATTGCATAATTTCTTCGCTTCTTGTTGTGTTCCTTTGGTACCTTTGTTGCTTTTAATCAATTTTGCCTAGGAGTGCAAAAGACTAAATGTGGGGGATTTGATATCTGGCAATTTTTATATACATATTAACTACTATCTTAGTCTCCTTACATTTTCATCTTTAGAATTTCTCCAATGTTATTACACTTTGTGTTTCATTGGGTCTAAGTTAATTTTAGATGGAAAATGAATTATTTTCATCTTTTAGGATTTAAATTATTAAAGACTCAATTTAATCCTTCTTGTGTAATTTTCAGCATTAATTTTGGAGATTTCTTGATAATGTGGCGCTGACATGGCATTCCTGATGAGCTTGACGCTGATGTGGCATGTTCTTGGATGACTTGGCAACTTATTCTATTTGTCTGATGACATGGACGTGTGGGACCCAGGGCTGCAGCACTTCAGACCAACTTTCTGCATCCCATTCCTCTAACCTTGATGAAAGAAGTTGCCACCATATCACTTTCTGAAAAGGCAACCACTCTTCTGCAGCATCATGTCTTCCATATCAGAAATCAGAAGAAAGAAAAGGGTAGAAGTCAGCTTCATCCATCAGCTTTTTGGGCATTAGTTTAGTAGTTTTTCCAGACTTTAGTTTTCAGTCCTAGTTTTCTGTAACTTAGACATAATTTCGTAGACCACTTCTCCTCCTTTTCTCTCCCTTCTGTTTTTCTGGTTTTTGCTCTCATGGAGGGCTAAAATCTCTTGTAATCAGCCTTGGTTCATACTAGAGTTGTAATATGAGTTCCCATGCTTTATAAGATAAGTTTTATTCACTTTATTCCAGCATTCATCTATTTCTTTAAGCCTCTATTCTGTTGTGTTTATGAATGATTCTGATTAGAGTATCATAAACTTGACAACTAGTTTTTATTGCTTCATATGAGGATTTATCTATCATGACTGATTGGAATGGTAGAAAGAGATGAAAATGGCATGTAATGAAGGTCTTCTTACATGATTTGATTATCTTTACTGTGGTTACAACAATATGTAGTCAGAGAAGGTTTTCTTTGAGTATGTTTTAGTGTAATCTATATCAGAAGATTTTCTGGGCTTTTTAGTTAAAAATTCAAATGATAAATGAATGAAACTTAGCATTTGAACCAGAACTAGGAAGGTTACATTTCTAGGAAAAATCAAGGCTGGTTGCATTCTTCTGATGTTGTTCAAATCTATTGTTTGCTGCCTTGTTTTTTGTTACTGTTACTGTCCTTAATTGCAAATTTCTTGCTTTGTCACAACTAAACCCCCCGGCCCCCGGTGTGTGTTAATTAGCTTTTAATTAGTATTTACGTGTTTAGAACAATTAGTAGTTAGAGGTGAGGCTCCAAGCGTGAAAACAACCTGGGGACTATTATGCTGTAAAATTGTCATGATTTCAATTCTGGGCTATTCAGCATCGTAATGACGTGAACCAACCCATTTCAAGAAAATCTCAATTAATTACATCAATTTCAATTAATCCCTCATTCACAAATTTCCCACACATCACAAAAAAATACCACAATACAATAAAATATTCAATCCAATCACATCACACCAATTCCATAAATTAATTACCCAAAAGAATTCCCTAATTCATGGAAATTAAATGATTGAAAATAATAGAATAAAAATAACACTATTAAATATTGTATTAAAAATAACGTTGTTAAAATAACGTTATAAATTAATGTCATTTTAGTAACGTCATTTCCACAATGACATTTATATACCGTAATACTGTCAATTATATAAATATAAAATTAGAAAGTATTACATTTATTGAGCCGATGCACTAAGTTTTCCCCTTATTGGCGAATATCAGGTGGAGGTTCTATGTATACTTCTTGTAAGTCTCGACGAAGAAATGCATTTTGAACATCTAGTTGGTAGGCAAACCAGTGTCAAGCAACAATAATATTGAGAAGACAACATGTTGTGAAAAATAAATATTTCAAAAAGAATGTTTAAAATATTGTGAAAATACTCTTGAAATATTTATAATCCTTAATTAGAAATTAATGTGCCTTTAATTGACTGTTACATTTTTAAAAATTTATGTTGTTTTAAAACCTTTGTAACAACCCATTAATTTTGTGTCATAAGTTGTGTTTTTATGCATCTATAAAAGGGCTCTCCTCCCCCTCATTTTCAAGAAGACATAGACAATATTTGTCTTCTATTCTCTCCTCTCCTCTCTGACTTTCTGAATTACATGTTATTATATTTTTGCTGCTTTGGTTCCTGAGAAATTCTCAAAAAGGTCAGTTTAATCCTAGAGAAAGTTCTGTAGAAGCAGAATAATTTCTGTAGTCACAGAATAATTTTCTTTAAGGACAATATCTCTTAAAATACAACTCAAACTGTGTTAGTAACAGTAAATTTTACAACACAACAAAGAGTAGTGAGTTTTGCTGTGGGAGAAAATATTTCTCGATAATCTACCCCTCAACTTGGGTGTATCCCATTTTCAACAAGATGAACCTTATACTATTCGATTGTGCCTTTAGACCGACCTATTTGTAGTTAATGGGTTTATGACTATTACGGAAGGGGAACCAAGCTCCAATGTTATACTATTGCAATGCTTCTCATTTTGCATTCATGGTTGTTTGCCATTGTGGATCAAGGGTAGCTTGAGCATACATTTAGGGCTCGTTATGTTTTGTTATGAGAGCTAAAAAGGAACAATAAGATGAAGATAGACGAGAATATGAAATAAAGTGAGAAAGGGGATAGTGAGTACCTTTAGCAGAAGTTAGCTCCATGGTGGAATGATTGACTTGTACCAACAGTAAGTAGTCTCTATGCCATGCTGGGAGTTGCTTTGGTCGAGTAGATGATACTTGTCACCTATGATATGAAGACACATATTAGAAGGACACATGTGAAGAAGGGGGCTGGAGCTAAGATATCATGCATAGGCTTCGACTTGGTCAAAGACCCAGTAGAGAGGCTGTTGGTTGAAATTTAGGAAGAAATTATTTTTGGATAGTGGAATCAGCATTAGCCACGACACTGGCAACATTATTCTTATCCGTATTGATTTGTTCTTATTTTTATTAGTTGGTTAAGCAATAATATTTTCAATTATGAAAATTATTTTCATGGAAATTATTTTCAATTAGGATCCTAAATTATAAATTAGGATAGGCACTCGGTGTGCTGGTATTGAGATTAATTTAGAACTAATTGTAAGTGGGGTTTAGTCCTCTCCAAACGAACTAATTGGTGTTGAAGCAAATTTTTGTTTAAAATCCTTGTAGTATTTTCCTTCAACTCCTCTTTCTATCTCTCCCTACTTCTTTCTATTTTCTTATTTTTTGTTAATTACTACCTTTATAATTGTATCAATTTTTGGTATTAGAGCAAGGTTTGCCCAACATGGTGAATACAAAAACATCCTACTCGCTCAATGAAACCACTATTCCACCGCCAAATCCATCAACTAATTCGCCTAATGATCTTATTTCTTAACAATTAAGCTCAATTGCATCCCGACTCAAAACAATTGATGCATTGGGTAGCTGATGTCGCATTACTCAAGGCACAAGCCAGCCATCCATAGCCCATGGCATGCACAACGGAGACAAGTTTTGGTGTACGACACTGAAGGATATCTCATTGGGAGGATGAACCTGATGAGGATTGACATTTCCCATGGTAGCAAAGGAACCCCACCCGACACCCAAAATTCGAAGGATGCGACCCCTGTGGCTGGATCCCAACATTGCAGCTATGTATTTTCGAGGTGATGCACTTGATTTATTTTCTTGGATTAATCGTGAAAAAACTTTAGTATATTGGGAAGAATTAGTTAAGGCTTTGTAGGGGAATTACAGACCAGCAGAGTTTCAAAATCCCAACGATACCTCTGTAAGCATCAAACAGACATGGATAGTACAAGGGCACAAATAAGAATTTGCAAAGAGGTCGGCAAGGGTAACGAATTGGCCAAATCACTGCTTGTTGGGCATTTTCCTGAATGGCCTCAAAGAGGAAGCCGAAACAGATGCGAGAATACAGAAGCCAATATCCATTTATTAGTCCATGAGCTTGGCCATTAAGTTTGAGGCCAAATCGGCCCAAATCGCAATATCAAAGGGCCCAACCGGAGTTCATCCCCTCGGCCCAATTAACAAGTCCAACTCTCACAAGATTTACCACCCATGCTCTTAGAATTACAATCGCGCATGAAAAAACCCTAGAGTAGCAAAGCCTTCTCCTCCTAAGCCCCACCTCTTCAGCGTCGTGTTCGTTAGCGGAGGGTTGCCTTGGCAGCCCTCGGCCCACCTCCTCCTCTCAATTTTCGGTCTCCTCTCCTCTGTGAGAGCTCGCCTCTTCGCCCAGTCGAAGTTTTTTCCCCCGGTTACCTTCGGGCTCCGGCTGCATCACTAACTCCTTCTCATCTCTTACTCCCTAACACCATGGTTCATGTTTCGGTGGATAGAGAAGCCTTGGCAGCGCCTGGAAGCAGATTCCTTTTGTTTTCAAGTCCAAGCAATTTTCAACGCAGGATGCTTCCAGCCAGTGTGGAGAACAATACTGTTCTACTCTGCTTCAGTGAGACCTTTTGCTTTCTCAGAGCAAAAGTGACATGCATTGACAATGGGTATGAGGATGCTAGAGATGCTCTCAACTCCTCATTTTTCTGACTCCTTCTCCTTTGAAAGTCTAGTGTGATCCTCGACCAGTGAAGAAAATCACAAAAATCTCCCCCTCGATCTTTTTGGACACCTCTACCATGATCGGTTTCTCCTCGCCGCCAACAGACCACTGTGGGAGTGGAGATGATTGAAGATTCATCTTGGGCCGACACTGGGCTTCTAACCCGATATACCATCCATGTTGTTTTGCTACTTCTTTTGGGCTTGTAATTTTCTTATTGTTTGTTATTTCCTTTGGTTATATTTCAAAAAAAAAAAAGTAAAAATGTGGTCAATTCTTGGGTTAGGCTTCTTTAGCCTACTTGGTGCTGGTTTGGGTTAGGTTTTTTTAAACTTTAACCCTGTTAGTCTAGGGGTGTATTGCCTTAAATTTATGTACCTATTATCTCATGAGTTCAGGTCTAATTTGTATCTGTGTGTGTTATCTTGAGGTCATGTAATATTTCATGTATATTAGGCTTTATGTCTTCATGCATTAATGGAAAGCATTTCCATTTGACCCCAAAAAAAAAAAAGAAAACACAACCTGCCGGCACCCATGCGATTCCCCTGACTGTGCAAACTCGTTCGTGGCACTCTAAAGACTCTCTTTTCTTCGTAACAAGAAATTCGCCCCAAGCCATAGATGCAAGATAATGAGTTTCTCACTATTGGAGGTCACCAAAAGCAACAAGATGGGGATATGGCAGAAATATCATTGCACGCTATACTGGGCAAGACCACATGGACGACAATGAAGCTACAGGACCTCATTAATCAACACCAGGTAATATCCTCATCGACATCAATTCCACCCATAATTTCATTTCAAAAGAAATTATGAAGCAACTATCTCTTCTGGTACAGCAGATCCCCGCCTTCGGCGTACAGATTGGGAATGAAGACATTGTCCAATGTAATCATACTCATGCAATTAACTAACCTCACCATTATACAAGATTTCTTTCCTTCCACTGTTGGTGGTGTAGATTGGTGTTGGGAATCAAGTGGTTGAACTCACTGAATAATGTTCAAGTAAACTGGAGTGCGATGTTCATGGTGTTTCACCTCAATGGCCGCCGCTACAAGTTGCAAGGAATTTGTGCTAAGACCGCAGAGGGAGCTTCACTGTCGACAATGACCGCAGAAGCTGAGAGTGCTACAGATGAACCCCCACTCATCATTCAACCACTTTTTAAAGAATTTTGAGTCCATTTTCAAGGAGGCCACCACTTTGCCAGTTTCACACGCGCATTGTCACACCATACCACTGTTGCCAAGCACCACTCCTCCTGGCATCAGACCTTATTAGTATCAGCATCATCAAAAAACGAAAATAGAGGACCAAGTAGCTGTTCTACCAAACTCTGGGTTCATACAGCCTAACTCCAACCCGTTTGCTAGCCCAATCTAGTTGACGAAGAAGGCTAAGCCTAACTCCGACCCGTTTGCTAGCCCAGTCTAGTTGACAAAGTAGGATAATTCTTGGAGGCTGTGTGTGGATTATTTGCTGCGTAATCATTTTTATGTTAAAACTGACTATTGTAGTTTGCAGTTTCTTCTTGAATAGAGAATTTCAATTAATGAGCACCTGTAGCTTTTAGTTAACTACAGTCGAACTCTTCTTTTAATTAAATACATATTGATTGAAGTAATACAAACCAAACCTTTTAGTCAAATACATATTGACTGATGTGACTCGAACTACGAAAAAAAACTTACCTAAAAAACTAATTTTATTATATTGAAGTGCCTCACCATTTAACTATCCTTTTATATCTCTAAATTTGACAAATGTAAAACTTATCATTACACAGCCCTTCAAAAATTGATTAATGTAACTTGAACAATGAAAAAAAAAAATCCCAAGTAAAAGTACCTCACAACAACCCAAGATTCATCTTCTATAAGTTTGGCCAGCGTGAGACTTACCATTTGTTAATAATTTCTTACATGCCACTTCACACATGCTCTCCTTCCCCAGTGTTTCCTGACAGACCTGACCCCTATTACCATTGACCTTGATCAACCAATTTGTGCAGCCTGGAATCAGCTTTGCAATCAAAACAAGATAGTTTCAACTTCGATAGCCACAATTTTCATATATGCGTAACAGATTCACTGCAGGCCAGTTAAACATACAGAAGGTTAATGCAATTTCCAGTTTTCTCCACCTTCTCTCCAAACAAATAAATTGAGTCATCTACAACAATCTTGAGGTGGGTAAAACCAGAGATTGTTACCAACCTCAAGGGCATAGGTATTCTAAAGAAAATACATTTAAATTTGATTAAATCACTAGAAAATCATCAGCTATCCAGCCTCATCAATAAGGCCCTTCATAATTCTGCATCAGTCAGACTGTACAGGCTCTGTGACTGGAGGAATGCAATCCACCTTGTACCGTAGCACCTACAATCCATGAAACATAATGCACATCAGAAAATCTGATACAACTTCAGCACTGCTCACTTACCATAGAAGGCCACGTGGCAGTATTGCCACATCATCTGCATGTGTGCCAAGCCTTGTATGAGTCAGTGAAGCAGCAGATAAGGCTGTTGCTGAGGGTTAGATGATCTTATCGGTCACTAACAGCAATATTTTGGGTTATCCCAACTTACTAGACCATATCTTGAACTTAGGAAATTTATATTTATTGTTAATGATTTATCTTTAGTCTGTTATTATTATTTCTTTGTTATCCTTGACCCAACTTTTTAGTTCAGTTATAACTGCGTTCTTGAGTCTGGGGTCCCTAGTATCGATATATATCCAGTAGGTTCAGCACAGAAGGCATCTCATTGTTAGTCTCAAATTAGATTATACTATTAAGTCCACTCCACACGGACTATTTATTGAAGAGTGAGTCATTGGTTTAAGATTCGTACTTTGGCCTCTCCGATATCTTCCTCCTCCTTTCTGTTATCTTTTAAGTAGTGTTGCAATTGTTATTTTGCAGCATCTATCAAAATCCTATTAAATAATTTATCATATGGGATTCCAATGGATATGTAATGACTAAAAAAATAATTAATCATGCAATAACCATGTGAAGACCTGTTAAGTGTCAGAAATGCAAGGTACAAAAATGCTGTGTAGAAGATTGCAGTGTCTTGTCATAATTTCCATGCACTTGTAACAATCAAATTTCATGAATTTGTAAAAACAGAATTCCAAATGGGATAATAAGATGGTTGCAATTCACAGAATCAGTTACCAGGCCTACGTACCTTCTTAAAGAAAGTGGAATATGTGTTGTCCCAAACCAGTTTATAGCTTCCAGCCTTAAATGTGCAGAAGTTACCCTAAAATTTAACCCATGAATTCAATTATTTAAAGATAAGAAATTGAAATCCCAAGTGCCTAATGAAACGTAAAATTTGCAGCAAACTTGCGAAACTCACTTGGTCAGACTCATAACGCCGGCAAGGCAACATTAGCTGTGATAATCAACAAGTCAGCATGAATATCAGAAATGAGTACCACATTCATCAAAAGAGGACAAGATGCAAAAAAGAAATTAAAAGTAGTCAGGGCAGAGAACTAAACAGATTGACGATAAGTTAATCGGGGATAGCATAGCAAATACTTTTCCTTGGGATTCAAGATTCAATTGTATATTGGAATTTCCATTTCCATTAAAACCTGAATGATAGTTAAACCTCTGAACCGTAGTCGTTTTTGCATACACTAGATTCTTTTGATAATATCCTACAATTGGGAGAAGTGTTTACACTTAGATTTTCTGGTATGTATTCCTGTAAGTGCATTTTATAGTTTTCTACCCAGTCTCCTGTAATGTATGAGTTCTTCCTTGATAAACCTTGATGGAAATCCGCTAAAGTCAAGTCTTTTGTTTGGACAGCAGCACTTAATTAATATGATCAATTCTACTGATATATTACAACTTCCTAGACCTCACAGAGCTCTATCTCCAAACACTTGTTATGTGTGGATCTAGCGCTAACAATTGTCCTATTATTTCTCCATTGACTGACACTGGCATCCAGTCTTATTTGGGATAGTATGTAAAAAATTTTTAGGAAAGTTTAAATGTCCTCTCATTGCACTTCTTATTGATTAGTTTCAGAGCTTCTAGCAACGGTAAGAGCAGCAAAACTTCAAGACTGTTGCTCATGCCATTTTTTTGCGTGTTTAATTGAAACAAAATGCTCATATTTTTTATAATTATGTACCTTGATAGCTTTTTTGGCTTCTCTTTGCCGTTGGTCCATCATTTCTTTAAGGGGAATCTCCATGTTAGATATGCAGAGCGACTTGTGAGCCTTTCTTTTTTTTTTTTTTGGGTGGAGAGTTGGATATTGCACTAGCTTGGGCAGAGAAGGAAGAAAATGAACTGTTTTCAATATATTATGAGTAAATTACACTCCCCTCCCCTAGAAGTGTTCAAAATTATATGGCCCTCCCTCTACTTTTGAAATATACACTCACTACAATTTAGTCCAATTTCTAATTTTCTGACCAGAGAGGTCCATTTGTGGGATTCTATTTTATTATGTTATTATTACCGATTTATTTCCTTTTTTGTAAACATTTGATTCCTTAGAATTAAGCCTAATTGATTATGATGGATTTGTATTTAATAGGTTTGATTGTATCCCTTGTGGATCCTTTAATTGCTTTAGCTAGGTGTATATAAACCCTAGGCTCCTCTTGTAAATATTAGATTTTGAGTCAATAACAAATCTTCATGGTATCAAAGCCAGGTTCTTTGAAATACCTAGCTTCCTCTCCACTCAAAATTGTAGAAATCCCCAAATGCATGCTTTTTGCAGATAATATTGTTCTCATAGCAGAGTCAAGAAAAGAAATTAATTTTAAACTCGAATTATGAAGAGATACTTTGGAATCGAAGGGTTTTCGTTTGAGCAAGAGTAAGACAGAATATATACATTGTAAGTTTAACAAGCGACAAGCTAGAAACGAGTTGGAGGTTAAAATTGGAAATCAAGTTATATCACAAGTGTCAAAGTTTAGGTATCTGGGATCAATTATACAAGATGACGGTGACATTATTGGAGATGTGGCACATAAGATACAAGTTAGGTGGCTAAAGTGAAGAATGGCATCATGAGTTGTTTGTTATTGGAAAGTACCTGATAAGCTCAAAAGAAAGTTTTATCGTACTGTTATAAGACCAACAATTTTATATGGGAGTGAATGTTAGGTAATGAAAGGACAACAAGAATAAAAAATTGGGTAGCGAAGATGAGGATGTTGCGATGGATGGGTGATCATACAAGAAGAGATATAATCCGTAATGATCGTATACGAAATAGAGTTGGTGTAGCACCTATTGAGAAAAAAATGGTTGAAAACCGTTTAAGGTAGTTTCGACATGTTCAAAGAAGACTGTTGAAAGTGCCAGTAAAAAGAATTGAGCAGATGATATGGAGTCCTATGAGAAAAGGTCGAAAAAGACCAAGAAGGACACTTAGAGAAGTTATTGAATGGAATCTTCTGGTAAATGAAATACCTAAGAGTTGGACATTGATAGAGCTCAATGACATCATGCGATCCATATAGCCGACCCCACCTAGTGAGATAAGACTTTGTTGTTGTTGTTAATATTATATTTTCTAGTTGTTGTATGATTGTATTATTTAATTGTTTAAGGATTAGAGTGGCTGGAGTGTAGCCTCCTTTTCCTATATATACACCTAGCGGCATTGTACATAAAATATCAAATATATGAGAATCACTTTCTACATGGTGTCAGAGCCCAAAACATACCCCACAACTGGCTCGTAAACCTAGCCTTAATAGCTAATTTCTTTTTCGTCAGCCTTCATCACTTCGTAGCCCCAGCCTTAATCGCTAGGTCTCTCTCGTCAACATCTGGTCTTCTCCGTCAATCTTGATTGCTCTTTCCGTCAACGTCTGGTACCTTAATTGCTGGTTTCCGTCAACGACTATGTCTGGTTCTTCTTTTCTGTCAAACATCTTCCCCCCTCCAAAAGTCCCAGCCTTAATTTCTAGTTCCTTTTTCCTCTCCAACCATAATTGCTGGATATTATCAGCCTTAAATCCTTGTCTCCTTTTTCTCTCCAACCTTAATTGCTGGATATTTGTGTTCCTATATGACAGACACCACATCTGCGACACCATCACCACAATCGACTGCAAATATGGAGGAGGAACAAATTACCCAAAACGTGAAAAAGCTTCAGAACATCCAAGCATCGAATAGGCTCAACGGAAAGAACTACCTGAAGTGGTTCCAATTAGTACGAACGTTGCTAAAAGGAAAAAGGAAGCTGGGCCACTTGTTGAAAGAAGCACCAGCAAGCGGATCAGCAGGATTCGAAGCATGAGAAGAAAAGACTCAATGATCATGTCGTGGCTGTGAAATTCCATGACCCCTGAAATCAGTGACACATGCATGTCTCTCCCAACAGCAAAGGGAATCTGGGATACCCTTTATTGAACATACTCCAAAGTCAATGATACAGCTCTAATATATGACAACAAAGAGCGAAACAGGGGACAAGAACATTAGCAGAGTATGCCAACTTCTTGCAAAATCAGTGGCAAGAATTAGACTATTACAGGACACTTGATTCAAATTGTAGCAGATGTGCAATTTTTATCAAAAAATTTATAGAGAGACCGAGTTTATGATTTTTTGTCTGGCTTAAATACTGAATTCCCCTCTTTAGCATAAGCAATCTCCCTAGTTCGTGCGGTAGAAAGCCACAGGATTATTATGCTAGAACCATCGTCAAATGAAAATTTTGCTATTCTAAGTTTTAAAAATCAAGGGCTGGGATTAGATAAAGCTTCCACAGACAAAACAAATCTGTCAAACACTCAAAAGAATCGCAATGAGTTGTGGTGTACCCACTACAAGAAACCATGACACACTAAGGAACGATGCTGGAAACTTCATGGGAAACCATCCACAAGCATCCGTGAATGGGGTCAGAAGGGTGGCCAGCAAAAGCAAGCTCATGTATGAGCTCAAGACCCAACTCAAGTATTTGATGGATATAGTGCGAAAGAAAATTGAAAAACTCAGCTGTTGAAAAACCAGCAACTGATTCATCAAATCTAAGTATGTGCTCCTTGACACTTTCAGGTGATGTCTTAATCTCTCTTGGTTTAAATGCCTTAGCTAATGAGCTTAGGAATACTTGGATAATTGACAATGGCGCCACTAACCATATGACCCATACTTCAAATAAATTCCAAAATTATATGCCTTGTCCTAGCAAGAAAAAAATTACTATTGCTGATGGTTCTACAACCACAGTAGCAAGAATAGGAAATATTCAAATTAACCCAAATTTGATTGTTAAAGATGTTCTTCATGTTGCCCATTTATCCACAAATTTGGTGTCCATACAAAAACTTACCAAAGATCCAACAGGTTGTGTTATCTTTCATGATTCTTATTGTGAATTTTAGGACCAGGGTTCGGGGAAGAGGATTGGACTTGCTAAAGAGTATAATGGACTCTATTACTTGGATACATGATCAAGTCAACAAGAACTAAATAAATCTACCTTATCAACATTATTCTCTTCTTCCAATGAGGATGTCATCTAGTTACACCATAGGCGTCTAGGTCACGTGAGTTTTTCTACATTAAAAATAATGTTCCCTTCTTTGTTTAATGATTTGAATGTTCATTCCCTTCATGGTGACATTTGCGAATATGCTAAATATACTCGAGTATCTTTTCCCATTAGTAATAAAAAATTTGCCTCTCCTTTTTCTTGAATTCATAGTGATATTTGGGGGCCATCAACTGTTTCAAACATCTCAGGGTCTAAATGGTTTGTCTCCTTTATTGATGATTGTACTAGAGTATCTTAGACATATTAACTCAGAAACAAGTATGATGTGAGTTACACTTTTCCTATATTTCACACAATGATTCAAAACCAATTTGGTACCAAAATAAAACATTTTCATTCAGATAATGCTTGAGATGACTTCAATCAAACCCTAAGCTCATACTTCTGAAAGGAAGGAATTATACACGAATCATCTTGTGTTGTCACAACACAACAAAATGTAGCAGAGAGAAAAAATCAGCATCTTCTCGAGTGAACTAGAGCTTTTTTGTTTCAACAAAAATGTGCCAAAAACATAATGGGGAGAAGCTTTACTAACATCAACTTGTCATAAATAGAATTCCTTCCAAGGTCTTAGGATTTCAAAGTCCATTAGAAAACCTCTCAAAATTTTACCCAGATATTTAGTCTTCCTTCAATCTCACCCCTCGGGTTTTTGGGTGTACTTTTTTTGTACATGTTCATAATAAAAACCGTGGAAAATTAGATCCTCGTGCTCTTAAGTGTGTCTTTGTAGGGTACTCTTCTACTCAAAAGGGTTACAAATGTTATCATTCACCTACTAGAAAACTTTTATGTCTCGGCCGATGTCATTTTTGTTGAAAATAAACCATATTTTACCATCCCTTACCTTCAGGAGGAATTACATACACTAGAAGATAATAAGTCAAACTTTCCACCTCTGAGCTATCCGACTCTGAAATTCAAGTGTCTATCCCACAATCTAAGGAAAGGAGAAAAGGGCAAGAGATGAAAATATTTTTATCAGTTCCGGTTTGACCAAGTATATGCAAGACGAGGGAATCCCACAGTAAATACGAGACAAGAACAATCCTCTTAACCAAGCTCTAAAACTAAGGTAACTATGAATGACTCAAATTTAAATTATGAACTTTCTTCTTCTTCCAATTATGAAACTTCCTACTACCGACTCTACCAATTATGAGTCTATTGACCTTGAAAAAGACCTAAACTTACCTATTGCTATAAGGAAACAGACCCGAGAATGCACCAAAAAACCCTTATACCCACTATCTCACTTTTGTGTCTTTTGAAAAGATCTCCCTAAACCATCAACATTTCCTTTCCACCTTAAACACAGTGTCTATTCCTAACTTATTATTTGAGGCATTATCAAAAAAGAAATGGAGAACAGCCATGGAAATAGAGATAGAGGCACTAGAGAAGAATGAGATGTGGGAGTTGGTTGATTTACCAAAGGGGAAGAAAACAGTAGGCTGCAAATCGGGATATACAGTAAAATTTAAAGCATATGGGTCCCTAGAACGATACAAGGCAAGGCTGGTTGCAAAAGAGTACACGCAAACTTATGGCGTAGATTATCAAGAAACATTTGCCCTGGTAGCAAAAATGAACATAGTAAGGATTTCACTGTCCTTGGCTGTCAATTTTGATTGGGAGTTACAGTAGTATGACGTAAAAAATGCATTCCTTCATGGAGAATTAGAAGAGGAGATTTATATGAATATTCCGCCAAGATTTAATGCAGCAGAAAAGAACGAAGTATGTCGACCAAAGAGGGCGTTATATGGGCTAAAACAATCTCCACGCACTTGGTTTGGGCGATTTGCCAAAGTGATCGTAGTTAGTGGATACAAGCAGAGCTAAGGAGATCATACACTTTTTATCAAAAATTTGACCTTAGGGAGAATCACTATTTTAATTATGTAGATGACATTATAGTGAAGGGTAACAATAAAGTAGAGAAGGAGGCCTTGAAGCAGTGCCTAGCTAAAGAATTTGAAATAAAAGATTTAGGAAGATTGAAGTATTTCTGTAGAAAGGGACTTGACCCTTCCCATGCTTTATTAGGAATTTGTTTATTTTCTTCTTTTAGAATAAGCTTTTACCATATTTTATTTTCTTAATTAAATATTGTATTTGTTGCTTTCCCTTATTTAGTGGGATTCCTAAGTAGTATAGGATTTTGTTTCCTTCTTTTTCGGATGTGAATACCGGTCCCACTAGGTTATATATTTGGTTGTAATTCCTCTATTCTTCTAAGAAATAAGAATTATTTAGAAATTCTCGTCTATTTCTTCAATTTCCTTGGAATTGAGGTGGCTAGATCGAGTTGAGGAATTTTTATCTCTCAAAAAAAGTATGTTACAGACCTACTCAAAGAAATAGAAATGACAGCTAGTAAACCAGTTGGAACTCCCATTGAGCAAAATCATAGATTGAGTGAGGCTCTTAGGGATAAGACAACAGACAAAGAGATGTACCAAAAACTTGTTGGGAAACTCATCTATCTTGCACATACTAGGCCGGACATAGCTTACTCAATCAATGTTATCAGTCAGTTTATGCATGATCCTAGAGAAGTTCACCTACAAGCAGTCTACCGTGTGTTTCATTACCTAAAAGCACATCTAGGGAAGGGAATCCTATTCAAAAAGGGATCTCCAATTGATCTAGCAGTTTATATTGATGCAGATTTTGCAAGATCTCCAGTTGATAGGCAGTCAACTTCAGGCTATTGCACCTTTCTTGGAGGAAATTTAATATCTTGGAAAAGCAAAAAATAGAGTGTGGTAGCAAGATCAAGTGCTAAAAAAGAATTCAGAGCCATGGCAGCAGGAGTATGTGAATTACTGTGGGTCAAAATTATCCTAGAGGATCTAAAAATTCAATGGAGCAAACTAATGAAGCTGTAATGTGATAACAAGTAAGCTATAAGCATAGCCCACAACCCAGTGCAGCATGATCGAACAAAACACAGAGAGATAGACAGGCACTTCATTAAAGGGAAACTTGACAACAAATTGATTTGTACTCCATATGTTCCAACCGGACTTCAACTTGCTAATGTGATGACAAAAGGACTATGCAGTAATATGTTTTATGAGAATATTAACAAGCTGGGAATGGAAGACCTATATTCACCAGCTTGAGGGGGAGTGTAGGAAATGCTAGATAAGTAAATCTTATATTTGTCCCTAAAATTAAGGAAGTTAATTATAGTTTGTTTCTTCATGTATTTATTTATTTATTTATTTGTTTTTTCTATTGTTTCCTAATTAGAATAGGATAAAGGTTATTTTATTTATTCAATATTATATTTCCTAGTTGTTGTAGGATTGTATTATTTAGTTGTTTAAGGATTAGAGTGGCTGGAGTGTAGCCTCCTTTTCCTATATATACACCTACTGGCACTTTACATAAAATATAAAATATATGAGAATCACTTTCTACAAAAACATCTCTCTCTCACTGTTGTGCCTCTTTTGGAAACACGCCTAGTGCTTCTTCCACCCTCACACAACCTCAGTCTCGGCCAAACCACCCTAGGGTTCACCACAAACGGTCATTGGCTATCCTCACCAACCAGAGCACCTCTGACCACCACATGCACCACCATGCGTGGCTTCAAATTTCTACAACGCCTTCTCACATGTTGGCACGTGAGGGCGTTTCTCCGTTATCTAGTTGTCCAGACTTTCGCCAACCATTGTAGACCCTTCCCCAACCTTACTCCTTTCTGTTTAGGCTCTTGTTCGTGGTGCTCCTCCATTATTTGGTAACATTCAACCTCTTTTTGATACTATTGTTGCCCTAACCATGGTTCTAGTTGCATGTGGTTCAGTACCCTCCTTTGGTTTACCCCTAAATGCTCAAGTGGCTATTAGATCTAATGCTCAAGAGAATGCTTTCTCAAATGCTCTTCAAGATAAATCTAAAGATGCTTCAATATGGATCATTGACTCAAGGAATCAAATGACTGGAAATGCCTTGTTACTTCTTGAGGTCAGATCGTATAATAAAAATCTCAAAGTAAAAATTGCCAATGGATCACTCTCTACCATCATTGGTGTTGGAAAAGTGCCAATTTTTTATTCTCACTCTTGATTCAATTCTTTTAGTATCCAACTTATCTTGCAATTTATTGTCAATTAGTAAGTTGACAAGAAACATGAAATGCATTGCTGAGTTTACTCCCTCAGGTTGTTTAATTTAGGATTTGGATTTGGGAAGGACAATGAGCAATGCTAAGGAGGTTGAAGGGTTGTATTACATTCAAGCCAACAATAGGGTTACCCCCAATAGCTTAGAATGTGAAAAAGTGATGTTATGGCACCACCGTCTTGGCTATCCAAACATTGTCTATCTCTCAAAAATGTTTCCTTCATTATTCACCAATAAACATCCGAAGCCTTTTGAATATAAGGTATGCCAATTATCTAAGCATTGTAGAAATATACCCCAGCCATACATATAAACCATCCCTTCGCTATCATTCACAATGATATTTAAGGTTCATCCCACATTCCAATCGGATCTAGAGAACGTTTGTTTATTTAAGGAAACTTGAACGAAGGGGGAGAACCATCACAACCAAGCAAGGAAATACTTGTCTACTCATAGAGGTCGAAGGAAAGACTAGAACTCATCTCTAAGGCACCAAAAGAGCCAAACGAGTCAACCCCAATGATGGGCCCAGATGAGTCTCCTATCTCCAGCAAAAGTAATCATGAACCCTCTAGTGATGACTTGCCCATAGCCTTAAGAACCAACTAGGTCATGTACTCTTCATCCCATTTCCAAATTTGTCTCATATTGCTCTTTCACCCAATTTCTATGCTTTTTCATCTAACCTTGATAAGATAGAAATCCTAAAAGACATTCTTGAGGCATTGAGGCATCTTGAGTGGAAAGAAGCCGTGATGGAGGAGCTGAGAGCCTTGGAGAAAAATAACACGTGGGACTTAATTGAATTACCCAAAGGAAAAAAGGCAACCGGGTGCAAATGGTATTCACTGTGAAATATAAGGCCGACAAGACAATTGAAAGATACAAAGCTTGCCTAGTTGCTAAGGACTTTGGACATACCTATGGCATTGACTACACACAGAGACTTTTGCACCTGTAGCTAAGCTAAACACTGTGCATGTCCTCCTGTCATTAGCAGTCAATTTAGATTGGCCTCTCCATCAGCTTGACATAAAAAATGCCTTCCTAAATAGGAAGCTAGAAGAAGTCTTTATGAAAATTCCACCAGGTTTCAGAAAACGAGAAGAATAGAAAGTCTGCAAGCTAAAAAAATCTTTATATGGGCTCAAACAGTCACCAAGGGTGTGGTTCAATAGATTTTCAAGAGTCCTATGAAGACAAGGATATAGTCAAGGGCAATCGAATCACACTCTTTTTTTCGGGCAAAACAATGAAGGACTAAAGTCAATATTGATTGTATATGTGGACGACATTGTTCTCATCGGGGATGATTTAGCCGAGATTGAAAGACTAAAAGGGACTCTTGCTACAGAATTTGAAGTAAAGGATCTTGGGGGAATGCGTTATTTTCTTAGCATAGAGGTTGCAAGGTCAAGAAGGGGCATTAGTGTCTCACAGCAGAAATATGTTCTCGATCTTTTAACTAAAACTAGAATGCTTGATTGTAAACCGAGCGATACTCCTGAGGAACCTGGTAATAAGGGAGAAGACAATAGGGAACCGATTGACAAAGAAAGATTCCAGAGGCTTGTTGGAAAATTAATATACCTCTCTCATACTAGACCTAATATTGCTTTCGCAGTTAGTCTTGTTAGTCAACACATGCATTCTTCTAGAAAAGTCCACTTAGAAACTGTGTATAGAATACTATGATATCTTAAAGGATATCTTGGAAAATGACTTTTTTTCAAGAAGGGCAAAAGACAAGATATAGATGTGTTCACTAAAGCAGATTGGGCTGGTTCACGAGAAGACCGTAGGTCAACAACCGGATATTGTATTTTTGTATGGGGAAATCTCATTACATGAAGGAGCAAAAAACAAAATGTTGTTGCTCAAAGCATTACTGAAGCCGAAATTTCGTGCTATTGCTCATGGAATTTGCGAAGGGCTTTGGCTAAGGAAACTATTGGAAGAGCTGAAGAAGGAAGGTAGGCCACCAAACAGGCTCTTTAGTGACAACAAGGCTGCAATCAATATCTCTTTAAATGCTGTCCAACATGATTGAACAAGACATATGGAGGTTAATAGGCACTTTATGATAGGTATCAGGTAGTGGAATGGGTGTAATGGGTATAGTGTAGTACTATGTGTTAGAATAGGTGTAGTGTGAGTTTGTTATTAGTGGAATTCTGTTAGAAGGGTAGAGAGGGTATTTCCATGGGACAAGTTTTATTATCAAAAGAAGGGAGGGGGAGAGAGTCGTGCTGAATATTAAGGATATTGTGAGTGTTGGGCAGATAATTCCTTTTGGGATTTCTGTAGGAGTCTTAGGCTCTGGGCAAGTTGTTGAACCTGATATTTTCCTTTCTTTTTTGTGTTTCTGGTGTTAATCTCCTTGTTACTCTTATTTTGAAATATAAACATTCGATGTTCGAACAAATTGGTCCAACTTGCCACTATCACCATGCCTCCAAAACCTATTGAACATTCTGATGTCTCTGCAACCTTGGAAGCTATGAGTACCAAAATAGATTCTGTTGAGACCTCTGTTGCTGCTTTGGAGACCTCTTTTAGGGACTCATTCTTGCTTAGGAAACAAAAACAAGATGCATTACTCAAAGAACTCTAGCATTTAACTTCTGTTTCTAAGTCCAAACCTACTAATGTGGATAGTTCGTCATATGCTCTTCTTCATCCTTCGGAACGAGAGCCTGACCGTCATACCCGTGCTACACATTACAACCCTATGCGTGAATGTTATGATGAGTTTCGCCTCTCCGTCAAGAAGGTGGAACTTCCTGGGTTCTCCGGTGTCAACCCTGTTGGCTGGATTTCCCGTGCTAAAACCTACTTCAAAGATCACAACACTATTGATGAGATGAAGATTAAGCTTGCGCATCTGCGTATGGAAGGGTCAACAATTCATTGGTTCGATCTGATCTGAGAAGTTGAGGAACGTCTATGTTGAGGGATCCGAACATCATTAATGAGCAAGAAGGGTCATTGCGTCAGAATCAGAGGATAACGACATAGGCTAATTAAATTTATTCTTTTTCTTTTATCTCAGCCTTGAGGACACGGCTAATTTTAAGAAGAGGGTATTGATAGGTATCAGGCAGTGGAATGGGTGTAATGGGTGTAGTGTAGTACTATATGTCAGAATAGGTGTAGTGTGAGTCTGTTATTAGTGGAATTTTGTTAGAGGGGTAGAAAGGGTATTTCCATGGGACAAGTTTTATTATAAAAAGAGGGGAGAGGGAAAGAGTGAGTCGTGTTGAATATTAGGGATATTGTGAGTGTTGGGCAGATAATTCCTCTTGGAATTTCTGTAAGAGTCTTAGGCTCTGGGCATGTTGTTGAACCTGATATTTTCCTTTCTTTGCTGTGTTTCTGGTGTTAATCTCCTTGTTACTCTTATTTTGAAATATAAACAATCAGTGTTCTAACACTTTATCAGAGAGGAAGTTCAAGATGGGATAATTTGTCCCACCTTTGTTCCCACAAACCAACAAACAACATATGTCTGAACCAAAGGCCTTCCTCGAGTAAATTTTGAGAAGTTTATTAGCAAGTTGGATATGATTGACATTTATAATCCAACTTGAAGGCGAGTGTCGGAATATTCTCAAATCATTCCTACAATCTCGATAGTATTAAGATTGAGTAATTTGGGTTTATTGCATAGTTATTACTCTTTATTTTATAGCTGTTACTCTTAATTGTATAGCTGTTGCAAATACTTTTATTTCCTTTTTTCAGATCCTTTCTTTTGTATAAATTCAGGATGATTTGTACTGTTTAAACACAAGAAAATATATTCTTTTCCTCTCAAATCTCTCTTGGTTCTTACTATACTTCACCATTACAATATATTTTTGACATTCGATAACCTCCTGGCTAATGTCATATTTTTTTTTTAATTAAAATACCTTTAACTAACCTAACAATATCAAATTTTACATATTGTTATGCCTTTCTTAGCTACCAATTCAGAATAAGATTCAGAAATATTCTATTGGAAAAAAGAAAAAAAAAAGCATAAAATATGTATTTAGGTTGATGGATGCTATTTTAGTTTAAACAAATATGCAGTATTGGGTTACCGAACATTAAAAAATAGGCTGTATTAAATCTCTAATAAGAAAATATAAAATTGAATCAAAGTGTAGCAATTTCATAGGGGAGGGGAGTGTATATTTTGAAGGTAGAAGGGAGAAAATTAGACTAAAGTGTAGCAATTTTATAGTTACAAGGGAGGAGTGTATATTTTGAAAATAGAAGGGAGAGCAATATAATTTTGAAAACTTGTAATAGAGGGGAGCATAATTTACTCCTTTTTTTTCATAGAAAAAGAAGCATTTCATTGAGGAAGAGAAAGAAGTACAAAAGAGAAAAGAATTAAAAAAAAAAAGGAAATCACAGTACAAGAGACCCTTCTAGAAAATTTAAAAAACAATACAACCCAACCTAAGAGCCCAAAAAGGCTAATACAACAAAGTCCTCCAATTCCTACGGTAATCTGCAAGGGACACCCCCTGAAAGAACCCATTGGTCAAAACCTAAAGGGATGCAACAAAACAAATTTCCTATCCCAAAGCACGTGAGAAGGGAGGAACAGTCCTCAAAGACTAGCGATCCTTTCAATCTAAATACACCACAAAACTAAAAATGCTGCTCTCCACAAAGCCTTATTCTCCTTTGCCCTTCCAAAACCCCTAAAATTGAAGGCTAAGAAAGTTCCAAGATCATGCGAACACACCCAACTCTCCTCAAAGAGCCCAAATTAACATGTTCCAAATAGCCCAACCCACCTCACAATGCAAGAATAGATGGTAATTCATCTCTGCATTCCTAAAACACCTCACACAAGGAATAAGGCCTTAGTAGTAGGCTGCCTAGTCTAAAGCAAAACATTTGTATTAATCTTACTTGAGTAAAGCTTCCGTTGCTCGTCCAAAAGAACTCCACAGCTTTTCCTCCCAATCCCTTGGAAATCGTAACAGAAACTGTCCTTCCTCCTTGGAAGATTTCCGTGACAATGAGAAATTCTCTCCTAAAATTCTTCCCAACCTCAGCAAGGAAAATTTTATCCTTCTCCCAACATCTTTTCACATCTAACCCCCTCCACCTATCTTCTCCCAAGGCCTGGACAATATAAGAGAGCCAACGAGCAGATTCCCCTCCCAAGATAATGGAGAACAAAAATCCTCTTCCAATTTTAGTAATGGTACACTTAAAAAATTCCCTTGATTGCTCCACAAAAAGATGAAAAGTTTTTCGCTTCAATTGCTAGCCGACGAATCCCATAACCAATAAAACAACAAAAAACACTGACAAAAACTACAGATACAAACCAAAGACACCCTCCCCAATGCTAACAAATCGCAATGTGATGAGCTTATCATCAAATCATCCTAAACCAACACAGCAAAGGACAAATTCTCAAAAAAAGAAAGCGCTCCCATTCTCAAAGAGAGCAGAATATGGAATGCAGAAAGACTTTTTAATAGGAACGGAAGGAAGTGGGCTTTAGGATAAAAAAGTTAAAAGAATGAAGCACACGACTTTGAGCTTGAGGAATCCAACTTCCCCAATCTCTTATCAAGGAAGGAGGAGATATGGAATGAAGCCAAGGAATCCAACATCAAAGGAAGATCCTCCACAAGCCTATCATTTAGGTTTCTAAAGAAATGGAAATTCCAAGAAAATTGATTCCCCAAGAACACAAAATCAGCAATAGGAGTATTATGCAAAGAAGATAAGAGATACAAACGAGGGAACCATTCCAAAAACAGGGCTTATTAGTGAATTACAAATGAAGAAAGCACATGAAGAAAGACCTTATCATTAGGTTAAAAAAATATTATCATTAGTGAATTGCAAATGAGACACTTCTATCCGTTTTTGCCCCACCATCAAACCTTGAACCAACCCTCTCAGAACCCCTACTCAACATGCAACTAAGAATATCGATAACAAGAGCAAAAAAGAACGAGGACAAAGGGTCACCTTGCTTGTCCCTACATTGCCCCCCTAAACCAATCATTTGGTTGCCCATTCACCATAATAAAGACCACTAAAGAGGACTAGCAACCCTTAATCCACATCTTCTACTTACCACCAAACCCCTTCCCATTCAACACCCTATCCAAGAACCCAATGGTAGAGGGAGGGGAAGACCTAAAGGGGCCATCCCCCCCCCCCGGGTCCCAAATTCTTACGCACTTACACACTTACGCACGCACACACAGAGACAGAAGATTGTTAATTTGGCTCTTCAAAAAATTTTACATAGAATTTTTTCCTAAAAAAAATATATATGAACTTAAAAATTATGATAATATAACTAACAATTGTTGATATAAATGAATAAAGAATTACATAGTATATCATACTTTAAATGATAAAATATTATCAAATTGAATAAAAATTTATTTTAAAAATGTCAAGTCTTTAAAATTTTATAAAATTAAAAAATAAAAAAACTTGTGAGACAAGTATCTTATCCTTATAATTTTTTGTTAGTATGCTAAATTTTGTTTTTTAAAAAGGAGTGAGGATCACTGTTATCTTTCAATTTTCAAATTATATTTTCTTTTAAATATTCACTTTTTAATTTTTAAAGATTTTTCTCCTCTTTTGTCCTCTTTTGTTGTTTAATGATTTTCAATTTGCCCTTACATTTTCTTCATCTTTAAAACTCTAATCTTTGATGACCTATAGGTTTGATAAATTAGTTCACTTTACTAATGTTATCAAATTATAAATATAGATTTTTTAACTGAAAATTGGTCATAAAAGTCAAAAAGTTCACTATTAATAAAATGAATCACATTATTTAGAAATTAAGCTCATGTATAGGGGTGGGCACGGGTTGGGTTTAGGGAAAATTTCAACCCAAATCAATCAAATGTGATTGGACTGGGTTTTTCAAAATTTTAAAGATGAATCCAAACCAACCCGACCCACACTCTGTCGTGTTGAGTCTAGTCTGATCGGTTGACAAGTTGCCATTTTTTTTGGGCTCCCCATTCTTCTTTTCTCTCTCTCTCTTTCTTTCTTTCTTTTCCTTCTTCATCGCCATCTCTCTCTCTCTGTCTCTCATCCCTGGTTCGTATATAAATCAGTACTTATCTTCCTTTCCTCTTCATCTCTTCGACTCTTCCTTTTTTGCCATCTCCATCTATCTCTGATCTCTTGCCCTCAAAATCTCTTTCTCACTAGAGAACATCTCCGCCTTCTCTTGCTTTTTTAATGCTATTGTGCAAGTGACAGTCGGCTACCACGCCTAAACAATGGCGAACCATCAATAGAATTCCTCATGAGGACAACCGGAGAGCATACGTTGAAGGATTGGAGCATTTTTTTATCAGTGAAAAGGGAACTGTTGACTGGCGGTATGAACTAGGGATGAGAGACAGAGACTTAGAGAGAGAGAAGGCGATGGAGAAGGAAAGAGGTGAGAGACAGAGATAGAGAGAGAGATGGCGATAGAGAAGGAGGGAGATGAGAGACAGATAAACAGAGATGGCGATGGAGAAGGAAGGAGATGAGAGACAGAGACGGTTGAATTTGAGAAGAAAACCTAAGAGACTAAAAAATATTTTAAAAAAATATATTTATATATCTATCAAGTTGGCAGGTTGAAAAAATTGAACCCAACCCAAACGTGCAGTTTGGGTCAAGTTTGGCGGGTTGGTGCCCACCCCTGCTTCATGTATGTTTCATGTCATGAAATTATACAAGTAATTGTAACAATACATGCCATGGCAACTATTAGTTACTTTAATTTTAACACAATAAATTTTTTTTTTCTTATATGATATAAATAATCTAGAGAAATTATATTTTTTAAAAAAATATTTAATATTATATTATACTGGCCCACTTGGTTAATCTAGGGATTTTCTTTGGTCTGATGGAGAGGACAAGAAAAAGGACCACTTGGTTAGCTGGGAGGTGTGTTGCAAATCTAAGGAAGATGGGGGCTTGAGTCTTGGTAATCTAGTGTCTAAAAATATATCTCTTTTGGCTAAGTGTCTATAGAGATTCCCTTTAGAGCCTAACTCCTTATGGCATAAGGTGATTAAAGCAAAGTATAGGCTTCATCGTAATGGTTGGGACACTGATTTGGGAGGTGTCATTACGCATGCAAGTCCTTGGAAAGCAATTTCCCAGGTATACTACCTTTTCTTTCCTTCGTTGTCTTTCATCGTTGGTGATGGTTTTCGTTTTCGATTTTGGGAGGACTGCTGGATTGGTCCTATCCCCTTTAAAGAAAGATTCCCGCGTCTCTTTTCTTTGTCTTCTTTGCATGATGCCCCTATTGCTTATTTCTTTTGCTTGCAAGGGGACCAACCTGGTTGGAATCTCCATTTCGCTAGAAATATAAACGATAGACTATTGCCTGACCTTACCTTGATGCTAGACATTCTCGATCCAATACACCTTTCTTCTAATCCTAATAAGAGAATTTGGAAGCTGGATTCCTCAGGCTCATACACTTGTGCCTCCTTTCTCAATCATCTCGTCCATAACCCCGTTGTTTCTTCGCATTTTCAAAGGTCTTATTGGAAAGTTAAAACGCCTTTAAAGGTTAAGGTTTTTTTGTGGTCTACAGTGCTCAATAGAATTAATACAAACGATCTGTGTCAAATCAGACGGCCTCTTATGGCTTTATCCCCTGATGTTTGCTTGATGTGCTTGAGACATTCAAAGACAAACAATCATCTGTTCCTACATTGTGATGTGGCTTGGAGCATTTGGAACAGGCTTTTTGGTCTCTTTGATGAGAATTAGGTTTACCCAATAGACCTTGGCGCACTCCTTGCGACCAATTTTACTGGTTTTGGTTTTAGGAAGGAGAATAAAATTCTTTGGAAAATAGCTATGTTCGCAATTGTGTGGTGCATTTGTATGGAAAGAAAAGCCAGAGTCTTTAATGACCAGGGTCTACCTCCTCACTTGTTATGGGATCGCATTCGTTATGCGGCTTCCTTATAGGTTTCGGCCAATGGGTTTTACAAGGGGATGCCTCTATCTGATGTTTATAGGGATTGGAGGGCGTTGTTGTACTAATTTTTTTATGGGCCTTATGAAGTGTCTTTTGGTTTTAGTTTTCACTCTTTTTAGTTCTATCTTAGGAGGATCCCTTATCCTCCTTCTGATGTATTTTTTTCTTTTTCCTTTTGTTTCTCTCTCTTCTCATTAATAACATTTCTTTTTCTATCAAAAAAAATATATATTACACTGGCCCACCTATAAAAATATTTCTTCCTTCGCCCCTACAAGAACCCCCAATTGACCTTATCATAAGCCTTTTCAAAATCCAACTTAAAGGCCTAATTGATACGTCCAAGAGTCGCAAAAGTGTGCATGTTGGCTCTGTGGGCCATGTTCGATCTGGTGGCTCATGCCCAATGACTTAAACAGGAAAGGACCTACGTCAGATGTAAGGTGTATATGTCAAAAATTGCACCCTGACTAACAGTTTAAACTTTTGGCCTAGTGGTAAACACTCTTGGTCATATCACCAATCCTTATGCTTCATACGCTTAAGGTCCTCTACTAACTTATTAGCAACAAACTAACATCTAAAATTTATCTTAACAAGTAGGTAAACTTCATAATCCCTTTATGGCCTCAAACAAACTCTGAGAACCTTTCTCCAAGGTAGTAAAAAGATTGGGATATATCCAAGGGCAGACAAATCATACTCTTTTCATCAAGCAATCTCCTGAAAGAAAAATTACCATCCTCATAGTATATGTGGAAGACATAATTGATACTAGAAACAAGATGTGACACATTTGGAGAAGTTTCTAAGCAAGGAATTTGAAATTAAGGATCTTGGTCCTTTAAAATATTTCCTCAAGTTAGAGGTAGCTCAATCTAGCAAAGGGACTTCTATTTTGTAAATGAAGTACACTTTAGACCTTCTGAAGGAGACAGAGATGCTAGGGTATAAAATTGCTAATACCCCATGGGCCCATTCAACATAATAGGCTCAAAAGAGACCTCTAACTCAATCGAGCATCAAAGACTTGTGGGAAAACTTATGTCTCTCTCATACTAGACCTGACATCAATTTTGCAGTGTGTGTAGCAAGTTAGTATGTGAACAACCCTACAAAAGAACAAGTTGTTAATTGGGTCATATACTTGAAAATGACACCAGGATAAGGCCTATTTTTCAAGAAAGGGTCCAATATAAGTATTGAAATCTTCTTTGATGCTTGTTACGTTATAGATTGTAAATAGCTTGATTATAGGGATAGCTTGATTATAGACATAATTGTAGGGATTATTTAGATTATGATTTCTCTGTATTTATGGTTCCCTCTATATATATATTTCAACTCTATGAATGAGAAAGAAACACTTTTCCAAATCAATCTTGTCTGATTAATATGGTATCAGAGCCAGGTTTTAAATATTTTGTTACTTTTGTTGATGATTACTCTCGCGTCACTTGGTTATATTTGATAAAAAATCGCTCTGAGATTTTTTCACATTTTTGTGCCTTCCGTGCTAAGATTAAAACGCAATTTAATGTTTCCATTCAAACCTTAAGAAGCGATAATGCCAAAGAGTACCTATATGATTCTTTTCAGTCTTACACGCTTTAGCATGGCATTCTTCATCAATCCTCTAGTGTTGACACACCCGTTCAAAATGGGGTCACTAAACGAAAGAATAAGCACTTACTTGAGATAGCCCGAGCTCTCTTATTTCAAATACATGTTCCTAAATCTTTTTGGGCTGATGCTGTCTCGACAACTTGTTTCTTAATCAGTCGGATACCATCTTCTGCTCTTGATGGGAAAATTCCCTCTTCTGTTCTGTTCCCACCTCAATTTGTTTTTCCTATTGAACCCCGTATCTTTGGCAGTACTTGTTTTGTTCGGGATACCCGATCCGAGGTCACAAAGTTAGACCCTAAGTCCCTTAAATGCGTTTTCCTTGGTTATTGTAAACGAGATACATAAAGAGTTGGTCATTGATAGAGTTCAATGGCATCATGCGATCCATGTAACCGACCCCACCTAGTGGGATAAGGCTTCGTTGTTGTTGTTGTTGTTGTTGTTGTATTCTCATCTCCATAAGGGATATAGGTGTTTCTCCCTTACCCTTCAGCACTACCTTGTCTCTGCAGATGTTACCTTTGAAGAAAAAATTCCCTTCTTCTCTCCTTCCACCACTTCTCATGATCAGGGCGAGGACGATGACCAATTAGTCTAGATTGTCCCTTGTTCTCCGCCTCTCCCATTTGCAGCTCTTCCAAAGTCTACTCGGCCACTTATTGTCCATGCCTACACTAGACAGCAACCTCTCACTGCTAGTTCAGATTCATGCCCTCCACCCTCTGTGTTGTCGTCAAATCTCGGTTCAACTACTCCTGACCTCCCCATTACTCTCTGCAAAGGTAAACGTCTATGTGCTTATCATATTGCTTCTGTTGTTTCTCATAATCACTTGTTTTTGACTTCTTGTTCATTTTTGGCCAAACTGGACTTTGTGTCTATTCCTAAAACTGTTCGTGAAGCTTTGGCCCATCCAAGGTGGCGTGATGCCATGCTAGAAGAGATAAATGCTCTCAATCACAACGACACTTAGACATTAGTGAATTTACCTATTGGCAAGAAAGCTATTGGGTGTAAGTGGATATTTACAATTAAAATCAATCCTGATAGTTTCGTGGACTGTTTGAAAGTCTGACTTGTTGCGAAAGGATATGCTCAGACTTATGGGACTGATTACTCAGATACTTTTTCTCCAGTTGCCAAACTTACCTCAGTACAGTTGTTGATCTCCTTAGCAGCTACTCATAATTGGCGGCTGCACCAGTTAGATATTAAAAAATGCTTTTCTTCATGGTAATCTTCAGGAAAAGGTCTATATGGAGCAACCACCTAGGTTTGCTGCTCAGGGGGAGTATGGGAAAGTATGTCGACTTTAGAAATCGTTGTATGGTCTGAAGCAGAGCCCTCGAACATGGTTTGGTAGTTTTAGCCAAGTTGTTTTGGAATATGGAATGAAGAAAAGTAAGTCTGATCACACAGTGTCTTACAGGCAGTCCAAAGATGGCATCATTCTACTTGTGGTATACATTGATGATATTGTGATTACTGGGAGTGACAATTCAGGCATCTCTAGTCTCAAGGCCTTCTTGCACTCTTATTTTCAGACAAAGGATTTGGGATCCTTTAAATACTTCCTAGGGTTTTAAGTTATGAGAAACAAGAAGGGGATCTTCCTGTCTCAAAGAAAGTATGTTCTTGACTTGTTGAAAGAAACAGGAAAGATGGGGGCTAAGCCGTCTAGTACTCCTATAACTCCTAATATATAACTTGCAAAGGACAACAATGAGCCATTTCATGACCTTGAGAAGTATAGGAGACTCGTGGGGAAATTGAATTATCTTACTGTGACTCGCCCTAACATCTCATATTCAGTTAGTGTAGTCAGCTGCTTTATGTCCTCTCCTACAGTCAAACATTGGGCACTTTTAGAACAAATCCTTTCCTACTTAAAAAGAGCCCCAGGACATAGATTATTTTATGGGTATCATGGACACACTAAGATTGAGGTCTATTCATATGTACTATGCAGGGTACAAGGATGACAAAAGATCCACTATCGGTTACTATGTTTTTGTGGGAGGGAATCTAGTTTCATGGAAGAGTAAGAAGCAAAATGTACTTTCCCGATCTACTGCAGAATCAGAATACAGAGCTATGGCAAACTCAGTATGTAAAATTGTATGGATATACCAACTGTTGAAAGAAGTTGGCTTCGAGCTCCCACTACTAGCAAAGCTATGATATGACAACCAAGCTGCCCTTCACATTGCTTCTTATCCTGTATTTCACGAACGAACTAAACATATTGAGATTGACTATCACTTTATTCAAGAAAAGATTGAAGAAAATTTCATTACTACAAGATATGTTAGAACAAAATATCAGTTGGGAGATATCTTTACAAAAGCCTTAAATGGAGCCCACTTTAACTACATTTGTAAAAAGCTAGGCATAATTAACATTTATGATCCAGCTTGAAGGGGAGTTTTACGTTATAGATTGTAAATAGCTTGATTATAGGGATAGCTTGATTATAGACATAATTTCAGGAATTATTTAGATTATGATTTCTTTGTATTTATGGTTCTCTCTGTATATATATCTCAACTCTATGAATGAGAAAGATACACTTTTCCAAATCAATCTTGTCTAATTAACAATGCTAATTGGGCTAGATCTTTGACTGATAGGATATATGCCTCAAGGAATTGTACCTACATGAGATAATCTTGTCACTTGAAGAAAAAGCAATTTGTGGTGGCTAGGAATAATGCTAAAGCATAATTTCAAGCCATGGCCCATGGGATCTATGAAGAGATATGACTCAAAAGAGTATTGGAAGAACTTTGGCTTCTAATCACCACCTCCATGAAACTCCATTGTGACAATCGTGCAACGATTCATATCTAAAAAAATCCAGTCCATCATGATAAAACCAAGTATGTGAAGATTGATTGTCATTGCACAAAGAGAAGTTAGAGCAAAGGGTCATTGACATATTTTACACGCCTACACTCCAACAGACAATTGACATCTTTATGAAAGCAATTCCTAGAACTCAGTTTAACAATCTCTTGTCCAAGCTAAGTATGATTGATATTTACTCCCAAGCTAGGTATAATTGATATTTACTCCCTAGCTTAAGGGGAAGTGCAATTTTCCATCAATATTTTATTATTATTATCCTCTTTATTGTAGGATTTCTCCATTTATGTAAATATTTGATTTGATTTTGATTTTTTTCCCAATAATTGGGTATAATTGATTTGTATTAATTAGGATTGATGTGTATCCCTAGGATTAAGAAGGATTCTCCTCCCTTAATTTCTCTAGCTAGGTGTATATATATCCTAAGATACCTCTTGTAAATCTCAAACTTTGACTGAATAGCATATCTTCATTAACCTCTCTCCAAGACTTATTCCTTAGCTGAACTCAGACTATCAAGCGAGGCTTGTGATTCTTGGTTGTCCCTCTTGGTAATTTACTCATTTTTCAAGTTTCAACCTATGCACTTTTTTTCAAGAGGATATCTTGCTTTCTGCTGTTTGTGCATCCCTTCATCTCTTTAATAAAAATTCTTCTTCAATCCAAAAAATAAAAAAAGACAAATGCTTGAGTTGAAACCCAATGAAAATATGACACATATAACAAATGCGTAATGGCATTGCAACTTACAATTTTTTCACCAGAAGGACTCATAAACTCCAAACTAAACCCAATATCCTAGCAAGAAACAGCGAAGAGTTCAATATGCAGGGAAAATAGGGGAAAATACCATGATATCTTCAAGGAAAGTTTTAGCAGCAATACCATATTTATCTTTCCTTGTACTAGAGAAAAATCCCAAGCAATGTATGAGTTTATTGAGTCCAATGTGAGTAAAACCTAACAAAAGAATATCAACATAGGACTTTATAATATCAAAAACAGCACAATATAAATTTCTGCATGAAAATTACCACATATACGAGTCAGAGTCAGTCAACTACAAATTTCAAATGTAATGAGGCCAATAGCAAGTTATCTCAAAAAAATTATTGCATGTTTATGGGCCATAGAAAAAATATATAGAAACTAGTTAAACAAGCATAAGCACAATGAAAGCACAAAATAGGTGTTGTGTGATATAATTAGGAGATAATTATTCCATGATTAGTGCTTAATTATTCCATGATTAGTGCTTTTTTATTTAGGACAGATTTGATTTGTATAGTTTTATTTCCTTAATTATAAGGTAATATATATATGGCTTGTAATTTCCCTTTGTAAATCAATCAATTTTAGAGAGAATAACATTCAGATTATTCAGATCTCTCCTTTTCTATATAGTATCAGAAGCCTAATCGCAGCTCTGTTCCTGCCTTTAGTTGTGCGATCCATCCAAGCAGCCTTCAGTGCTGCTGCCTATCTTTTCTTTCTGTGGGTGCTCTGTTCACACCGTCGCTGCCACAGAACTAGTCGCCGGTGACCCCTATCTAGGATCTCTAGCCTATCCCCATCAACCGCAACCCCTTCCGCAGTCGCACACGCCGCCACATGCGTCCTCGGTTTTCTGCAACATCTTCTCACGCGCTTGTGCGTGAAGGAGCGTGACGACGCCGTTCCAATACCTGCTTGCACAGAATTGGTCACCGGCCACCTTAGACTCTAGCCCAAGACTTATCTTCCTCAATTGGGCTCCTGTTCGTGACCTTATTCCCTGGAATCACCGTTGCCATAGATCTGCGATCATATTTCTTTTTGGGTGCTCCGTTCACACCGTTGCCGCAGACCTAGTCGCCTGTGACCCCCTGGTATCATCGTTCCTTTTTGGTGGTTATTTAAAATATTTTTTTCTCCCCTAGAATCATCGTTCTATTTTTTGGTCGCTATCTAATGCAGGTATTATCGACTCTCTTAGTAAGCCATCTAACTCTTGTTCCCTAACCATGACTGGTAAGAGTTCTAGCTTCTTATCCTTTAATGCTTCTTGGACTAAGGACTTCTGGATTATTGACTCTAGTGCCACTAATCGTATAACACCTCATCCCTCTCTTTTTTCCTCTTACACCACTTTACTTGGTGACCAACACATCACTGTTGCCAATGGATCTTATATCCCCATTACTGGTTGCGGTAACATTCAACTTCAAACCTCGCTTCACTTAAAAGATGTGCTTCATGTTCCCAAACTATCAAATAACCTCTCGTCTATTCATAAACTCACCCAAGATTTAAATTGTGCAATCACTTTTTTCAACTCGCATTGTGTTTTTTAGGATCTTGCCACGGGTAGGATGATTGGAATTGCTAACGAACAAAGCAGGTTATACTACTTGCAGTATGAGGAAAATAAAAATAATCCCAGACCGAAGGCTCTCGCTTCCATCCATCAAACAAGTTTAGAATCTTGGTCAACCTCCCAAATATGGCTTCAGCACCGACATCTTGGTCATCCTCCTTTTCGTGTCCTTAGGTCCTTATTTCCCTTCTTGTTTACAAAAGTGTCAATTGAGTCATTTCATTGTGATGTTTGTCAATTTGAGAAACACAATCATACAACTTTTCCTCCTAATAATAAAAAAAGTTCTAAACCGTTTGATCTTGTTCATTCAGATGTGTGGGGACCTACATCTATTAGTAATATTTCTGGTGCAAAGTGGTTTGTTTCTTTTGTTGATGATTGCACTCGGGTTACTTGGATCTTTCTCATGAAAGATAAGTTTGAGGTGTTCCAATTATTTGTCAACTTTCAACGTATGGTTCAGACTCAATTCGGGTGTCCGATTAAAAGATTGTGTTCTGATAATGGGAAAGAGTATGTGAATCAAAACCTTTCCAAATTCCTCAAAGATAATGGTGCAATTCATGAGTTAATCTATGTGGACACCCCACAATAGAACAGGGTTCCAGAAAGAAAAAACCATCATCTCCTTGAGGTTGCTAGAGCCTTACTCTTCCAAATGTCTGTTCCTAAGTCATACTGGGGGGAAGCTGTTCTAACTGCCACTTATTTGATAAATAGGTTACCATCTCGTGTTCTAGATAGTGTTAGTCCTGTTCAGCTCATGACCACTTTCTACCCTTCTATTCCCGTCATGACTAGCCTTCAGAGTCGTATCTTTGGATGTTCTGCCTTTGTCCATGTTCATAGTCCTCATCGGGGGAAGTTAGATCCTCGGGCTATCAAATGTATCTTCATAGGTTATGCCTCAGACAAAAAGGGGTACAAATGTTATCAACCAGAGAGTCGTTGCGTCTATGTCTCCATGAATGTCACCTTTCATGAAATTAAGTCTTTCTATCCTCGATCTCAGCTTCAGGGGGAGAGTAGTCTTGAAGCTGAGCCCCTTAAATTGTCTTTTCTACAGGATTCCACTCCTACTGAGGATGACCAAGACCTTGAACCGGGATCATTACTAGTGCAGAATAATGAGGACAGATTTTTTGGGAACCAATATCAGCGAAGACAAGAACCCGACCTAGTCCAACAACAACAACAATTCCAATCATCCGAACCGGAGGTAAGAACTCATACCCTTGAAGAAACCTTAAATGCATCTTGTAAACCTAGCCCAGATGATTTACCAATTGCCTTGAGAAAAGAAAAAAGATCTTGTGCCAAATATCCCATGTCCCAATTTGTGTATACAAATAACCTTTCTGTGCAACACTAGAGCTTTATTTCAACTATTGATTCTACCAAAGTCCCTACATCAGTACAAGAAGCATTAAAGGATGATAATTGGGTATGGGCCATGAACGAAGAAATGGGTGCTTTGGAAAGGAATGAAACATGGGAAATTGTAGAGAGACCAAAGGACAAGAAGGCAGTAGGTTGCAAGTGGATATTCACAATTAAATATCGGGCTGACAATACACTGGACCGGTATAAGGCGAGGCTGGTTGCAAAAAGGTACACCCAAACCTATGGGATAGATTATGAGGAGACATTTGCTCCAGTGGCGAAAATGAATACAGTAAGGATCATCCTCTCCTTGGCTGCGCACTTTGGTTAGGAGATGCATCAATTCGACGTTAAAAATGTTTTCTTACATGGAAGTTTGGAAGAGGAAGTATACATGGAGATTCCACCTGGATATGGTGCCACTAATGGAGGGAATAAGGTCTGCAGACTAAATAAGGCCTTGTATGGTCTCAAATAGTCTCCCCGCGCTTGGTTTGGAAGGTTCACTTAGGCTAGGGTATCCTTGGTGGACAGACAAAGCCAAGGTGACCATACTCTGTTTATAAAACATTCTCAGGATGGCAAACTCACTCTGCTTTTGGTCTACGTAGATGATATGATTATTGTAGGTGATGATGAGCTTGAAAAACATACTCTAAGGGAGAAGTTGGCTGCTCAATTTGAGATAAAAGACCTCAGGAAGCTAAAGTACTTCATTGGGATTGAGGTTGCCTACTCTAAGCAGAGTATCTTTATTTCTCAAAGGAAATATATCCTTGATCTCCTTAAAGAGACTAGTAAAATGGGTTGTAAGACTACTGGAGCGCCTATAGAGAAAAATCATAGGATTGGGAATGATATGGAGAGCCTAAAGGTGGATAAGGCACAATACCAGAGACTAGTGGGAAAACTTACCTATTTATCCCACACCAAGCTGGACATAGCCTATGTAGTTAGTGTGGTTAGTCAGTTCATGCATGATCCAAAAGAGAGACACTTGCAAGCAGTAAATAGAATTATTCAGTACTTGAAGGCCTCTCCAGGGAAAGGTCTACTATTCAAAAAAGAGGGAAATTTATCTATGTAAGTATAAACCGATGTTGACTATGCAGGCTCAATTGTTGATAGGAGATCCACAACAGGATATTGCATGTTCTTAGGTGGAAATTTGGTAACATGGAAGAGTAAAAAGCAAAATGTGGTAGCAAGATCAACTGCAGAAGCTAAATTTAGAGCTATGGCTCACGGGGTTTGTGAGTTGTTATGGATGAAGATCATACTTGATGACCTCAGGTTAAAATATGAAGCTCCTATGAGGTTGTTTTGTGATAATAAGTCCACTATCAACATTGCTCACAATCCTGTTCAACATGACCGGACAAAGCACGAAGGGATAGATCGGCATTTCATTAAGGAAAAATTGGATAGTGGTCTTATAGCCACCGATTACATCCCTTCAAAACTTCAATTAACAGATATGTTCACCAAGGGACTTCCAACAGAGCAATTTCAAGATCTTACTTGCAAGCTGGGAATGATAGATATACATTCACCAGCTTGAGGGGGAGTGTCGTGTGATATAATTAGGAGATAATTATTCCATGATTAGTGCTTTTTTATTTAGGACAGATTTGATTTGTACAGTTTTATTTCCTTAATTATATGGTAGGTTGTCAATATATATGGCTTGCAATCTCTCTTTGTAAATCAATCAATTTTAGAGAATAACATTCAGATTATTCAAACCTCTCCTTTTCTATAATAGGCAAACGCTTTATTAAGTAAAACATAATTTGTGTCAGGTTGGCATTTGCAAAATAAATCTGCATTCAGATTTTAGATAGTTGAACTTCATATAACCATTTGCAAATTCACCTTGCTATTCAACTATGGAAACTACATGGAATTATTAAGCGTAAAAGACTTCAAAGATTTTTCTTAATCCAATATTGTTTAGTAATGTTCTTTAATCTTTTTCTAAGAAATGGACAAATTTTATGTATCAAACTCACATAAATATGAGAATACTAAATTTTAGAATACATGTTATATTACAACTATTTTATCTGGTATAATAAATAATTAATATAAAAATCTAGCTTTTATATCTTTGAAGGACAGGTTACTATAATTCAGGTTCCCTTGTCTATTATCCCTCGTTACTATCTTTCATAGTTTAAGACTGTTGTTGGATTATGATGGACAAACTGTTACAAAACCCTAAGCTAGAAGCGGGAGTGAGAGGATAAGGAAGGCTGGGCTTTCCAATAATGAACCAACCCAAACACCCAGGACTATAAGTTCCCGCAGAAGAGGGGACGCAAGGGGCAAAAAGGGAAATGGAACAGGGAATAACAAACTCTGCACTAACATTGAGGATGGTTTGGGAATTGTAGTGGAGTAGTGGAGGAGAGAGAATAGTGCCAAGAGGCATATGGGAGGGTCCATGTGGACTGGAAGGGTGTGCAGAACTAACATTGAGGGTGGTTTGGGAGAGACTCCAGCCTCTCAAATCCTAGTGAATCATTTGTTTGTTCTTTCATTTATGTTTATGGTTTTTCTGGCTTGTTGCTTCACTATATTGCTAAGTTTGTGTGCTCAGGACTGGTTAGTGGTTGAATACAAAGTCCTTGCTGTATTTCTGATTTCACAGTAAAGGAAACGTTTGAGAGTTGTTTATTTTCAACACATGGGTCTGATATTTGTTCTGCCAAGTTCCACAGATTCTTAATAGGATGAAGGGGATCATGTAAGATTCTTTTGGTATGTTTGGTATGCAGTAAGGGAAAAAGAAAGGGAAAGGAAATAGGAATAAAAATGGGGTATTTTACCAAAATATCTCAATTTTTTATTCTAAAAAAAATAAGTTTAGTGTTTTTTTGAAGAGAGCAATTTAGACAATGTCTCACTATCTGTTAGAAACCCCAAAACCAGATAAACTAGAAAACGGAATTTATTTATGAAGAACCAAGATTACAGACTCTTAACAAAATATAAAAAATTCAACGATCAAACAATAGAAATGAAGTCACAAGGAAACCATATCAATCTGATAAAGGAAATATCAAAATTGATCCCAGAGCCAAGCTCCTACAGAAAATGCCAAGGAATTCTGTCCACAGCACAATGCACCAGCACAGTGCTCAAACAACTTTTGACAATATTCTTCACACCTATTGCCTTCCCATTACTACTATATATAATAAACTAACATACTCAAATTCCTTTACTACCCTCCTAACCAACTCACAATACATCACACATATGCCATTCATCACTCACTACCAACTCGTGCAACACACACGGTATTCCCATCCTAGGTACCTATCACTATCTCTCTTTTTACATCAATCACTCCCTCACTGCTTTTCATGCTACCAAACATGCCCTTTATGGTCACGGAGTAGAAAGAGTAAAAAGGATCACCAGCTAGTTAGGAGGTGTTTCATAAGTCAAAGGAGCGTGAATTGTTGGATTAGGGGTTTTGGGTTTGTCAGTGATTTCTTATTGATTGGTAAACGGTACTTGATCATAAATATAGGAGGACTATTGGAATAATGATCCTTCATCATATAATCCTCTTCCTTTGTCTCCATTGATTATCAACTTTAAATTATGGTACAATTTCAGATTTCTTTCCTAACTCTGCAAAATAGTGGGTTTGGGTTTACTTGGAACTTTCTTGCTCTAGGAAATCCTTTGCCCTTTCCATATCTTTACTTTGTTAAATAGAAGCATTTGGAGTTTGGATTCTTTGGAGTTATTAGATTATATAACTGTAATTTCCTCTTCAATTTTTCATTCAAAGTTCAATTACCCAGAATTTTTCATTCTCTAAATCTTTTTGGAAATTCAAGACTCTCCATAAGGTGAAGGCTTTTATTTGGACCAGATTATAGAGAAAAATACACACAAAGGCTATTTTACTGGATGTATGTGTAATGTGTTGTCGAGTCCAGTTAGTCATCTTTTTCCAGCAATCTGATATGGCATGGCAGATCTGGAATATTATTTGGCATCTTTGATTAGCAGTGAGATTGACCAGTGGAATTAGGTCATTATTATCTATTCAGTACAAGGGTTTTAGGTGTAAAATGGAGCATAAAATCTTTTGGCAAAGTGCTACATTGGCAGAATTTTGTTGTATTAGACAGAATGCAAGAGTTTTAATCCGAAGTTTCTTCCGTCAAATTTTTTTGGGAAGGAATTATCATTTTGGCCTCCCTTTGAATTTCAGAAATTTTTTTTAAGGAAGATTCCTGTTGGGCTCTTGAAGCAATACACTAGAAAAGGGAGGGGCATTGATGGGAAACAGAAAATGAATGAGGAGAACAAAAGGTAGTGGAGCAGAAGGTAGTATGGGTGTAACAAACATGGGGCAGGATAACTAATCTATCATAGGGTAGGGCTGAGTTGGCAAGGGGTTTATAAGGGTCTTTAGTGGAGAGGATTAGGGCAGGAAATATGGGAAATAGTCTGGGAGAGTGCTAGCCTCTCAAAAGCTAGCTGGCTGTATTTTCTTGGCTGTTTATGTGTGTTTTGCTGCATTATATTATTTGTTCTGTGAGTTGTGCTGTTGTGAGAGCGCTATTCGGTTTGTGAGATTTTATATTCTGTTTTGTGAGTGGTATTTGTGTGTGTAACCATCTCTACCCCACTGGTAGGGATTTATTGCTCTTTGAATATTATTTTCAGTGGTATTTCTTCTGCATTTTCTGTCTTTCTTTACTGTATCATTGGGTTCCCATCAATTCCCTTTTCAACTTACAAAGGAATTGGAGAGCTCATCTCAGCTAATGTTCATTTAGTTTTTCTTTAGTTGCTTTCTTCATGATATGGGAGGATTTCTTGTCCTTCCCTTATACATAGCTTTCTCCTTACATCAATAATTTTTTCTATCAAAAATTTTTATTTACTAATGTCAGTGGTCACTCCACTCTAGTCATTAGCTTGTCATACCTTGCCAACATAATTTAGGTAAAAGTCAATAATGTCAAATGCAAAAAGAAAATAAGCACATATAACTCTCAATCAAGGAGAAATTAAATAATACATTTCACAAGAACTGCAAACATACCTCATAACTTTTTCCAGCTGGAATACTTATCTCTTTGTAGTCATCATTTTTCCTAAATTGGACAACTTATTAATTAAAACTTAAGAAATACAAAATTAAGACTTCTATCCAAAAAATATTTACCTTTCTTCTAATGCACCAGCTTCCTCTGCAGAAATGAAGAAAGGCGAGTTTGCAAAAACCTCACTGACCAAAATAGATTGTTGGTTAACACAAAAAGAACAAAAAAATTCAACAATAACAGTAAGATCAAAGATAGAGTCATAGATCCTAGTTGATTTGGAAAAATTCGACAACCAAGAAACTTAATCTGTTAGCTGCAAGCCAAGGAATAAAATGTAACATGCCCCTTCAGATGAAAGCATAGACAAAGCACATCTCCCTTCACATGAAAAACAAGGTCTGTGATAGAAACTTAAGAACAAGAAGAAGATTTAATTGATAAAATTGAGAAACTACAAGAACAACAACAACAACAACAACATAGCCTTATCCCACTAAGTGGGGTCGGCTACATGGATCGCACGACGCCATTGAGCTCTATCAATGACCAACTCTTTAGATATCTCATTTACTAAAAGATCCCGTTCAATAATTTCTCTAAGTGTCCTTTTTGGTCTTCCTCGACCTTTTTTCATAGGGCTCCAAACTATCTGCTCAACTCTCCTAACTGGCGCTTCCAACGGTCTCCTTTGCACATGCCCAAACCATCTTAAACGATTTTCAACCATTTTTTCCTCAATAGGTGCCACCCCAACTCTACCTCGTATATGATCATTACGGATCTTATCTTGAGAAACTACAAGAACAATGCCAGTAATTCCCCCCCCCAACCCCCAAAAGAGCTACTGCTCCTGCACAATACCTCACTAGCAGGCATTTTCCGCCAAAACTAATCTGACAACTTTTCTGCATAACCTCCCACACACACACCCCTGCTGATACTAAACGCCCACTACAGCACCATGCATGTAATTACAGTTCCACCCCTTTTCCTTTCTTCTTTCTCTCATACACTTGCCAGACTTTGGGCCCATTCCTTTGGTCCAGCATCTGGTCCATATTCTCATTTGGATCGTGGTCTTGGTCCCTATCAATACCCGCCGCTGCATCATGAACTTCGTCCTCAAGGTTGAAAAGGGGAAATTGACTTTTGAGAAAGGATTCTTCCTCCCAATTGCATCCTCCAATGCTAAGCCTTCCCACTGAACGAGAAATTCATGAGAATGATATCCTGTTGTATATTTGTCTCTAACTGCAAGCACCCGTGCTGGTGCAATCACCTCTTCCTCTTCCATATCAGTAGGTAGTACAACACTTGCTGTATAGTCCCCAATAGCACGTTTCAGCAAAGAGACATGGAAAACAGGATGCATCCTAAAAGTTTGGTGGCAACTGAAGCTTGTAAGCCACTTCTCCATACTTCTCCAGAACTTGAAATGGTCCAGAATACCTTGGGGACAGCTTTGAGTAGACTCTCTGAGAAACTGAAGTTTGCCTATGAGGTCTTAATTTCAAGAAGACCCAATGTCCAATTTCAAGTGTGACTTGTCTTCTTTTCTTGTCAGCATAAAGCTTCATCTGTTCCTGAGCTTTGGTGAGATTGAACTTGTTGAAATATTCTTCAGCTTTTCCAATATTCTCCCACCTAATCTAGCATGGTGTTGTCTGCAACTTTACATGTTATTCTCTTCTTTATAGTTGTCTACAGAGTGTATATTTTTCTGTCACATAATTATGTCTTTCTCTTTAGAATCTTTCACAATGTACATATAGGAAGTCTTGTTGTACAGATATGAATATTTAAGAGGATATTTTTCCCTCTGAACATTCTGGTATTCACATAATTCCCATAAGTGAAAACTGACATGGTATCAGAGGCAGTCGAATCCATTAAATCTTGAGTGATCTGTAAAAGTGAGTTTGGCATCTCACCGCCCACCTAGGAAGTCTCCCCTCCTCAATTCCGGCCTATCCCCGAAGTCCGGCAGCCCATTCCGGCGCACGTGAGTCTCACGCGCCACCCCCATCTTTCACGTGAATCTCACGCGCCGGCGCGTGTGGGCACGTGTGACCGCCATTCAGGTTCGTGTTCGTACTTCCGGCGTCGACTCCCTGTCTCCGGCACATTCCTGGTATCAGTTTGGTTATTAGAGCATTTTTGCATTTCTGGTATCTGCAAGTTCACGTATCTGTTGCTGCTGGTTCTCGGAATAATCTTGTGAAATAATGTGCTTTGGCCTTAATTGCCATTTTAAGTGAACTTCATTACCATTACATGTCTTAGCTCTTTCTTGGCCTTAATTGCCATTTTTAATATTAAGTGAGCTCATTTATTGACCTTAATAGTCAACTTTGAGTGGCATTCCTACCATTTCCTTTTTCATCTCACCAAATTTTTCAAGACCCATTGTATTTATTTCCTCTAATTATGTCTGGAATTGAACAATCTGAGGTTAAAATTCAACCTGAGGAGATTACCCGTATAGGGGAATTACCAAATATTCTTGCTTCCTATAGATTGGATGGGAAGAACTACCTCAAGTGGTCTCAACTTGTACGTACAGTACTAAAAGGAAAAGGAAAAATCAAACATCTCACAGGTATGGGTCCTAAACCTGAAGATCCTAAGTTTGAAGCATGGGATGAGGAAGACTCCATGATTATGGCATGGTTATGGAGCTCTATGACACCTGAGATCAGCGACACCTGTATGTTTCTAGCTACTGCCAAAGATATATGGGAAGCAATTCAACAAACATATTCCAAAGCTAGAGATGCTGCCCAAGTATATGAAGTAAAAGTGAAAACTATGGCTGCAAAACAAGGTAACAAGACTGTTACTGAATATGCAAATCAATTAAAATCTTTATGGCAGGAACTAGATCATTACAGAGTCATAAAAACTAAATGTCCTGAGGATGCTGCTATTCTAAAAGAGTATATTGAGCAAGACAGAGTGTATGATTTTTTGGTGGGACTCAACCCAGAATTTGACCAAGTCAGAGTCCAAATTCTAGGGAAATCAGAAGTTCCATGTTTTAATGAAGTAATTGCCCTGATTCGAAGTGAAGAAAGCAGGAAAGGGCTGATGCTTGAACCTAAAGTCACTGATAGCTCTGCTATGGTGGCCAAATCAACTACAAATCAAGAGAGGGTCACAAGTCTCGAAAGGGAAAAAAGTGGCCAACAGAAAAATCAAAATCGGGATGAGTTATGGTGTACATACTACAAAAAGTCTCGTCATACACGAGAAAAATGCTGGAAACTTCATGGAAAACCACCAAGTAAAGAATGGGGTCAAAAAGGAGGGCAACAACGAAATAGAAACCAAGCACATGCTGTTGTAACATCACAAGAGCAGAACAACCTTAATCAAGAAGAGATTGAGAGGATAAAGGCTTTTATCAACAACATGGAAAAACAAGAGGGACTCTCAGGTACATGCTCCATGGCTTATTCTGGTAAGTTTCCACTCTCTATTGGATTAAATGCCTCAGATATTACTTTTTCCAACTCTTGGATCATGGATTCAGGAGCAACCAACCATATGACTCATTCATTTAAACTTTTCTCAACTTATTCCCCATGTCCCAGTAACAAGAAAATAGCTATCGCTGATGGGTCTTTGACCACTGTGGCAGGACAAGGTGATATCAAAATTAGCCCAACTATTATTTTAAAAAATGTCCTACATGTTCCTAAATTAACCACAAATCTGGTCTCTATTAAAAAACTCATTGAAGATTTAGATTGTAATGTGGTTTTTCATAAAAATTACTGTGAATTTCAGGACAAAGGGAAGATGATTGGACATGCTAGGGAATGGAATGGCCTCTACTACCTTGAGACGTCAAATACAGCTAAGAGCAAGATGCCTTTTACTTTTGTTTCACAGTTTGCCACATCCAATAAAGAAAGAATTTTTCTTCATCATTACCGTCTTGGACATCCATCTTTTTCAATTATTAAAACTTTGTTTCCTTCATTATTCAAGGATTTAGATGTTGAAAATCTTCATTGTGAAGTGTGTGAATTTGCCAAACATAAACGTGTACCTTTTCCAATTAGCAATAAAAGAAGCCTTGTTCCATTCTACCTTGTTCATAGTGACATTTGGGGACCAGCTACTATTTCTAATGTTTCAGGGGCAAAATGGTTTGTTACTTTTATTGATGATTGCAACCGAGTTACATGGATATACTTGCTTAAACAAAAATCTGATGTCAGCTATGTTTTTCCCAAATTTTATTCTATGATAAAAAACCAATTTGGGGTTAATATCAAAAGACTTAGGTCTGATAATGCTAGGGATTATTTCAATCAGATTCTTAACTCGTTTTTTGAAAAGGAGGGAATTATACACGAGTCATCATGTGTTTATACGCCACAACAAAATGGAGTGGCTGAGAGAAAAAATGGTCATCTTCTTGAACAAACTCGGTCAATGTTATTTCAAAAGAATGTGCCTAAAATGTTTTGGGGAGAAGCTGTTCTTACAGCGACATACCTAGTAAATCGTTTACCTTCTAGAGCTTTGGGTCTCAAAAGTCCAATGGACATCCTTTCAACTTTCTACCCGAATCTGAAAACTACAAACAATCTCATCCCTAGAATTTTTGGGTGTGTGTCTTTTGTTGATATCCATCATCAAAATAGAGGAAAATTAGACCCGAGGGCTCTAAAATGTGTTTTTGTAGGGTATTCATCAACTCAAAAAGGGTATAAATGCTATCATCCACCCACAAAGAAAATCTATGTCTCAGTTGACGTCACTTTTAATGAGCAAGATTCATATTTTGCTACCCCTTATCTTCAAAGGGGGAATACACCTGAAGAAGATAATGGGTGCGAAGAAAATGGGTGCCTCCTTGATTTTTCATCAATTCCCTTGACAGGGTCTAAACCTTTACCCACAAAAACAGTAAAAACAGTGGCTGAATCCATGTTCAGATCTGAAACACAGGATGATAACCATGAAACTGAATCTGAAACAGTAACTGAACCCATGTCCAATGTCCAAGAATCTAGGCCTAAAGAAGAGGATATTTTGAACCCTGCTCCTGAGGAAGTAAGATTTAGCAAAGGCAAGGTGTATACAAGGAAGAAAATGGTCATTCCAGAACCTATGCATGTCCAAGAATCCAACTCAGATCCTTCAAATGAGGTAATGATCTCTAACCATCAATTACAAAATAAAAATGAGATTTTTGAGAATAGTGACCAGGATCTTCATTTACCCATTGCTCTTAGAAAAGGAACCAGAAAAAGTACAAAACAACCTTTATACCCCCTTGCACAATTTTTATCCTTTGATAACTACTCACCATCTTTCAAAGCTTTTCTAACAAGCTTAAATGCTATCACCATTCCTAAAAGTTTATCTGAGGCTTTATCTAATAAAAAATGGAAACAAGCTATGAATGTAGAAATGGAAGCTTTGGAGAAGAATAAAACTTGGGAATTAGTGAAATTACCTACTGGAAAAAAACCAGTAGGATGCAAATGGGTGTATGCTGTGAAGTATAGAGCTGATGGATCAATTGAGAGATATAAGGCCAGGTTGGTAGCCAAAGGTTATACCCAAACCTATGGAATTGACTATCAAGAAACTTTTGCCCCAGTAGCAAAAATGAACAGTGTTAGAGTATTATTATCAATTGTAGCTAATTTTGGTTGGGAATTGCAGCAATTTGATGTCAAGAATGCCTTTCTACATGGAGAGCTAGAAGAAGAAATTTACATGGAGATTCCACCAGGATATGGAAAGAATTTGGCTACAAATACTGTATGTAAATTGAAAAAGGCATTATATGGCCTTAAACAATCTCCACGTGCTTGGTTTGGGCGTTTCACAAAAGTTATGATAACTATGGGGTTTAAACAAAGCCAATGTGATCATACTTTATTCATCAAACACTATTCTTTAGGGGGAGTCACAGCCTTATTGGTATATGTTGATGATATAATAGTAACTGGAAATGATAAAAAGGAACAACAGGCCGTGGGTCAATGTCTAGCTAAGGAGTTTGAGATCAAAGCGTTGGGAAGACTGAAGTACTTTCTTGGAATAGAAGTGGCTCATTCTAAGAAAGGAATTTTTATCTGTCAACAACAATATACTACAGATCTCCTCAAGGAAACAGGTAAAACAGCATGCAAGCCAGCAAGCACTCCAATAGATTCTAACTTTAGACTTGGAAAGGCTGAGGATGACATCGCTGTTGACAGAGAGTCATATCAACGCTTGGTAGGAAGGCTTATTTACCTATCTCACACTCGACCACACATAGCATATGCTGTGAGTATGATCAGCCAATTCATGCATGACCCAAGGGAAACTCATCTACAGGCTGCTCATAGAATATTACATTATCTTAAAGGAACGCTTGGAAAAGGTACCTTGTTTAGAAGAAATGGAGGTTTAATACTTGAAGCATATACTGATGCTGACTATGCTGGATCAATTATTGACAGAAGATCAACATCAGGGTATTGTACGTTCCTTGGTGGGAATCTTGTGACATGGAAAAGTAAAAAACAAAGCGTAGTAGCCCGTTCAAGTGCAGAAGCTGAATTTAGGGCAATGGCTCATGGTGTATGTGAACTACTCTGGTTAAATATTATTCTTCAAGACTTAAAGATAAAGTTGGATGGCCCTATGAAACTCTATTGCGACAACAAATCAGTCATCAACATAGCCCATAATCCAGTACAACATGACCGCACAAAACATATTGAAGTGGATAGGCATCTCATCAAAGAAAAATTGGAAAGTGGACTGATTTGTGCACCATATGTCTCTACACATGACCAACTTGCTGATATTCTAACCAAAGGATTGAATAGCTCAAACTTCCAGAATATTATATGCAAGCTGGGTATGGAAACCATCCATTTACCAGCTTGAGGGGGAGTGTTGAAATATTCTTCAGCTTTTCCAATATTCTCCCACCTAATCTAGCATGTTCTCCCATCTAATCCAGCATGGTGTTGTCTGCAACTTTACATGTTATTCTCTTCTTTATAGTTGTCTACAGAGTGTATATTTTTCTGTCACATAATTATGTCTTTCTCTTTAGAATCTTTCACAATGTACATATAGGAAGTCTTGTTGTACAGATATGAATATTTAAGAGGATATTTTTCTCTCTGAACATTCTGGTATTCACATAATTCCCATAAGTGAAAACTGACAGAACTTAAGTTGTTTCAGTGCCTCATCCCTATCCAAAAGTTCTCTTGCTACTACTTCGACCTTTGTCTCTCCCTTCAGAAATCGAACAATAGTAGGGGGTGGACGTCCATAGACCACCTCAAAAGGGGTAGCGCCGGTACTACCGTGGAATGCAGTATTATACCATAATTCAGCCCAAGATAACCAAAGAAACCAATGCTTGGCCTGTTCTAAAGCAAAGCACCTTAAGTATGCCTCCAAGCACCGATTAATCACTTCAATTTGGCCATCCGTCTCCAGATGATAAGCGGAACTCATCCTTAATGCAGGGCCTTGTAAATGGAACAATTCTTTCCAAAAAGCACTAACGAATCTCTATCACTAAGAATAGATGAATGGATCCCATGAAGTCTGAGCATTTCCCGAGCAAACAGTGCAGTAATGTTCCTTGCTGTATAGGGGTGTTTTAAGGGTAAAAAATGCGCATATTTCGACAACCTATCCACCATGACCAAGATTGCATCATACCCTTTCGATTTAGGGAGCCCAGTGATAAGATCCAGTGATACTTAATCCCATACCTTATCTGGAATAGGTAAAGGTTGTAGTAAGCCACTTGGTAAGGTCGCTAAGCTCTTCATTCGTTGACAAACAGCACAAGCACTCACAAATTCCATGACTGCCCTTTTCATGCCCACCCAATACAAATTGGCAGCAAATCTTCTATATGTTCTAAGATAGCCCGAGTGACCACCAGTAGGAGAGGCATGAAATTCTTGCAATATTTGAGGGATTAGAGCAGATTTGGCAGAAACCACTAATCTGTCTTTGAAGAACAAAACCCCTTTATGCAACTTATAACCAGGTTTACTGTTAGGGTCAGCCTTTAATTCAGTAATTAAGGCTTGAATGTCAGGATCATTTTTTACTTCTTCCATCAATTCATTACCTTGCAGCCATACTAGAAATTAACACATTGAAGTCAATTCACCTTCCATGGGCAATCTAGACAAAGCTTCCGCCGCCTTATTCTCCAGTCCCGACTTATAAACCACTTCAAACTTGTATCCTAAAAGCTTGACCATCCAATTTTGCTGGTCAGGAGTGGTAACCCTTTGTGTTAAAAGGTCTTTCAGGCTCCTTTGGTCAGAATATACAATGAATTCTCTCCTCATTAAATAGTGCCTCCAATGCCTAATGGGAAGAACCATAGCCATAAGCTCCTTCTCATAGATTGACTTCGAAAGATGATTTGGTGAAATAGCCTTACTGTAATATGCTAGGGGCTGTCGGTCTTGCATAAGAACAGCTCCTAATCCGGTTCCTGAAGTGTCACACTCAATGGCAAAGGGTTTAGAGAGATTAGGAAGACATAAGACCGGAGCGGAGGTAATAGCTCTCTTTAAACTCTCACAAGATTGCTGAGCCTCCATCCCCCAATTAAAAATATCCTTCTTGGTTAAGTCTGTGAGAGGTTTGGCTATTTTACCGTAGTCCTTGATGAACTTATGGTAATATCCATTTAGGCCCAAAAAACCTCTAACCCCACGAACGTTGCGAGGCGTAGGCCACTCCAAAACACTGCTAACCTTCTTTAGGTCCACTGAAACTCCATCTCCTGATAAAACATGGCCCAAATATTCCACCTTATCTTGCCCAAGATTGCTCTTCTTGTGATTGACCACAAATTTATTCTCCATTGGTATTTGCAAAATAGTAGCAAGATGCTTTAAGTGATCCTCCCAATTTTTACCACACACCAATATGTCATCAAAGAATACCAAGACAAACTTACGTAAGTAAGGCTTAAAGAGTTGGTTCATAGCGAATTGGAAGGTGGCAAGAGCATTCATCAAGCCGAATAGCATCACCAAATATTCATAGTGCCCTTCATCAATACGAAAAGCGGTTTTAGCCACATCTTCTCTCATGCGAATTTGATGATATCCTGATTTAAGATCAAATTTTGAAAAAAAAAATGAGCTCCGTGGAGTTCATCAACAAGTTTATCCACCACCGGAATTGGGAACTTATCTTGCACTGTTGCCTTATTCAAGGCCCTATAGTCAACACACATCCTCATTCTTCTTCACCAGAATAACCAAACTTGAGAAAGGGCTTGAACTATTCCGAATGATGCCCAAATTTAACATTTCTTGAACTTGCCGTTCTATCTTATTCTTTTGGTGATAGGAGTATCGGTACGGTCTTACATTAATAGGTTCAATTCCCTCTTTCAATATTATAGAATGGACAGTGTCTCTTTGAGGGGGGTAAGCCAGACATCTCAGTAAAAACTTCTGGAAAACTAACTAACAGTTCTTCTAAACCTTGCCTTTGTTGAACAAGCAACTAATCAACTTCACTCACCCTCAGTTCACTTCTTATATCCCAGAAGACTCCATCCACTAATATCGTTGATTTATCCATCACTCCTAATAATGAATCAGCATTGACCACCTGCCCTTTATTTGGATTTCGCACTCCCTGAAGCCTTACAGTAGCTCCTACAAAATTAAATGCCATAGTCATAGCAGCCCAATCCATTTCTACCTTACCCAAGGTTTCTAACCAAGCCACACCCAAAATCATATACATTCCCCCCAAATCCAACATGTAACCATCTACCACAATCTCATTATCACCCATTTGAAGAGACAACCAGTGCATTTCCCTTTCGTAAATATTCTATGTACGTCCCCTAGTCGAACCCCAAATTGCCGAGAAGAATCCATGGGAATATTCAAACTGGACACCACTTGAGGGCCCACAAAATTATGAGTGGCTGCACAGTCCACCAAAACTACAATCGGAACTCCCTTTAAATTTCCTTCCAACTTCATAGCTTTCAAAGCTGACAGTTCAGGTCCCATTGCTCCCAACATCCCCATGAATTTGCATTCTAGGCCTACTCACTTAGCATTCTGTTCGACTTCTAAGGCCAAGATTTCTGCCTGACCTTCATCATATTCCTCACTCATGATCACTACTCTCAACCCTTTTTCTGGGCACTAATGCAAAGGATGATATTTCTCCCCACAATGATAACAAAGCCCCTTATTCCTTCGATCATTAAGCTCCTGGTAAGATATATGTTTAGTGCCCCTTGCTCTTTCCATGGACGGACGCTTATCGTGCTCCTATTTTTGAGAGGTGTTGGTCCAAGAAGCTGCCAAGGAAGACTTCGCGATTGGAGAAGTCGCTGAAGCTACACTCCCTTGCGACGATGTCGTTCCCCCTAGTCCGCTGGTATTGGGCTTAAATGACCCACTTGGGTTACTGCTAGGGTCCATGGGCCTCTTGGTTAGGAAAGACCTGACAGTCTGACCCGTTCCCACTCCACTTTGCCCCATTCTCGCTTGAAACGCCGTGACCTCTGCAGACTGCACGATACCTTCAATCTCCCTTTCCATGTCCTTCGCAACTTGCATTGCTCGCCGGCGAGTCTCAATATGGTGCGACCTTACTCTCTGCCTTATGTCCCGCCTCAAGCCTCCCATGAAATACCCAATGTACTGAGCTTCGGACAACAGCGGGACTTGCACAAAAACATACTTGAAATAATCAATATATTATTCCACTGTTCCAGCTTGATGTAACACAGATAACTCTTCAAAAGGGTTATCGTAGATAGTTCCCCCAAACCTTAACAGCAAGGCTTGCTTCAGTTTCGGCCATGCGAGTAGGTCTTCTCCTTCATGTAGTAAGGTAAACCAATGGATGGTATTACCTTCCATACAAAGACGGGATAGTTTCACCTTTAATTTGTCTGGTGTATTATGAACCTCAAAGTAAGTTTCAACTCTCTAAATCCAGCCCATAGGATCATTCCCTTGAAATCCTGGAAGCTCTACCTTTTTCACTGACATTTTGTACTCATCCTAGCCGTCGTGCATCATCCCTATTACAAGTGGCCTCACATTGTCTCTAACTGGCCTCTCCGATGAAGCTGACCCCTCAATGGGAATGGTGCTTCCATGTTCTCCTTCTACCTTTTTTCCTCCTTGCTTGTTAATTTTTGTTAATATAGTTTGCTATTCCATCATTAACTTTTGCATTTCTTGTTGCGATTTTTGCATCTCCTATTATGATTTTTGCAATTCCAGTAAAGCTGTTCTAAACTCACTTATGGACCCTTCTAAGTCTTCTACCCGAGGACCCATAGCATCCAAATTAGCCAAACGTGCTTCCATGGCCTCCCCTTTGTCTGCTGGTTTCGGCGGCATCGGATCAGACAGGTCAGACCAATTGATAGAAACTTAAGAACAAGAAGATTTAATTGATAAAATTGAGAAATTACAAGAACAATGCCTTTAATTCACCCCCAGAGCTACTGCTCCTGTACAATGCCTCACTAGTAGGTATTCTGCCCCAAAACTAATCTGGCAACTTTTCCACATAACCTCCCACACACACACCCTTGCTGATACTAAACGCCCACTACAGCACCATGCATGTAATTATAGTTCTACCCCTTTTCCTTTCTTCTTTCTCTCATACACTTGCCAGAATTTGGGCCCATTCCTTTGGTCCAACATCTGGCCCATATCCTCATTTGGATCATGGTCTTGGTCCCTATCAATCTAGCCTTTTAATCACTCAGTCAAAGGAGACTGAGGTATAGGAATTCTTCTTCTTGGCACCCAAAATACTTGTTTAGTATCCATAAAGGTGGTGAGAAAGGGAATCCCATTACCAGCCACAGTGTCAAAACTCATTCCATCAGGCAACTTATGGAATGCAATTCCATTCCATAATAATTGAGTTGAAAAGTCAATTTTGCCCTTCTCATAACTCCTCAATTTTTAGATTTGCCCCTCTGATTCAGATTTGCCCTTCTCAGTAGTTGCTAATGGGCCTTCTACATTTGCATCCTAAGAAAAAGTCCATCAAAGAGCACTTGAACTTGCTAAGAACCATTAGATTAACTAAGCCACAAAATAAGACAGAGGAAACTCTACTAGAGAACATCGACGCAAGAGAACGTCAACGTTGGAGAGTCAAAAAAAAGGCGACATCGTGTATTTCAATAAAAGAGCTTCTTTAGGTTTACTTTTTTATAAAGGGTATTCAAGCCTTACCCCACTAGGTGAGGTCGGCTACATGGATCGCACGACTCATTTAACTCTATCAATAAACAACTCTTTAAATATCTTATTAACCAAAAGATCTCATTCAATGACTTCCCTAAGTGTCCTTATTGGTCTTCCTCAGCTTTTTTTCACAGGGCTCCATATCATCTGCCCAACCCTCCTTACTGCCACCTCCAACTGTCTTCTTTGAACATGTCCAAACCACCTTAAACGATTTTCTACCATTTTCTCCTCAATAGGGTATTTCAGTAAATTCCCATTAAAATCATTCAATTCCCTCATTTTAAAATATCATACCATACACACTACCTCATTTCTTTCCATTTCTTTTTACACCATACCAAACGCAATTTTTTTTATTCCATTTGCCTTTCTCATTCCCATTCCCTTTCCTTTAAGCACTTAAATTTATACCAAACGGGCCCGAAATACTGTTGGGACTCTAATGTTATCATAAGGGTTGTTAGAGATTGGTTATAACTAACCAACGGTTACAACCAACATTTGCGTAAGGAGGGGTCTTTTTAAGGGTGTAATTAAGTAATCTTGCAAAGAGTTTTAGATAGCATCTTGGGGGAGAGACTAGCATCTCGGAAGCTAGAGTAGAAGTGGCCTAGCCTCCCAAAAGTCTAGAGAATTACAGTCTTGTGTCTTTTGAATTATGCAAGTGTCTTTTATTCTCCATTTTGTCAATAAAGTCCTCTGTCTGCATTCTTTAATTATATCTTGCTGGTTGTGAGGATTAGGTCCCATTAATTGGTATTAGAGCAAGATTCTTGGGCGCGGGAATAGTAAACACCAGGATGGAAGCAAGGATTGATAATTTGGAGAAGGAGATAGGCAACGTTCAGAGTACTCTGGAAAAGATTATGGGTTGGATTCAAGAACCCAAAGAAAATATAACAAGATTGGAGAGAAGAGGGATTGAAGTTCCAAGTCAGGAAGAACAAGGGACCTCAGTGGCAAAAGTACAAACCTCCAAGGGTCAATCGAGGGAAGACAGGGACTGGTCTAAACACCAAAAACTTGAACTACCCCTATTCTCCGGTAAAGACCACCCCACCGGATGGTTGTTTCGGCAGAGAGATACTTCTTGGTTAATGGGGTTAGCAAGTTGGATAAGCTTGCAATGGCAGCCGAGTACTTAGAGAGAAAATCCCTCAATTGGTTCTACTGGCCCAAGGTTCGCTATTCAGTGAGGAGCTGGGAGGAGTTTCACAAGCAGTTCCTTTCTCAGTTTCACCATGGCCAGATCAGAGACACGTATAAAATGGTCATGTTAATGAAGCAGGCAGACACAGTTGTGACGTACAGGGACCAGTTCAAAACGCTTACAACACCTCTAAAGGAAGCCTCTGATGAAATGCTTATTGGGACATTTAGAAACAGTTTGCAGGTTGAATTCCAGGTGGAGCTCTGGCTATTCAAGGCTAGATCTTTGGTGAGCCCTTATTGCAGAAATACAGTAGGAGGAAAGAATAATAAGTGTAGTCGGGATGGGGGTTAGTCATAACTAACTAACTACCTAAATTTTGTATTCTGGACTTTATAAAGTGTACATTGGTTGTTGGCGAGGGATTAACAGGGAATTAGAGGGGGGTGTCCTAGCCACTCGAAAGCTAAGAGTTGTATCCATTTTCACTACTTTCAGTCATTAATCATAATTCTCTATTCAGTCTCTTGTGTGTTTATTCTAAGTTACTGGGTAAGGGGGTTCATCAATCTTTAAAGGAGTTAATGGGCTTGGCCCAACAAATAGAAGAGAGGGATCAGATTAAAGGCGAGGTCCAAGAGGAGCTCATGAGTAAATATTCAAGCAGAGTCCAACACTAAGCACTACCCACCCAAATCCAGCTGGATCAGGATCTAGAATGACCTGGCCCACGTACCTTCAACTATTAAAAATGATGAAATATAGGGGAATGTAACGAGCTTCGAACAGTTCCAGTACACTGTCGACAGCTACAACCAGAAAAACAGAGGCTCCCACAAGACTATTAATTAAAGCAGAAGTTGCAAAAAGAAGAGAACAAGGTCTCTGATTTAAGTGCAACGACAAATTTGCCCCTAAACACAAGTGCAAAAACAAGTTATGCCAAGTCATGATCTTACAAGAACCTGAAGAAATTGATGATGAAAGAGGAGGCCAGAAAAGCAAAAGAATATGAAGGATAAAGAGAACTCTTAATTCCACCATGTAGGAAATTGAATTATTTTATTTGTTACAAGAAAGGAAATAAATCAGCCATAATATCACAATAAAGATAGAATCCCACAAGGACAAGGTGTCTCTTGAAGGAGGGGGAAATGTTGGGACACTGATGTTATCATAAAGGTTGTTAGAAATTGGTTATAACTAACCAACAGTTACAACTAACATTTGTGTTAGGAGGGGTCTTTTTAAGGGTGTAATTCAAATAGTTTTAGGCAGAGAGTTTTGGATAGTAACTTGGGGGAGAGTCTAGCCTCTCGGAAGCTAGAGCAGGAGTGTCCTAGCCTCTTGAAAGTCTAGGGAATTACTTTCTTGTGTCTTTTTTATTCTCCATTTTGTCAATAAAGTCCTCTGTTTTGCATTCTTTAATTATATCTTGCTGATTGTGAGGATTGGATCCCATTAGATACTAGGTCAAGAACCAATATATAATAAACTTCTAGTTGTTAGGTGTTGGCCCAAGAATAGGTTCATGGCTAGCAAAAGCATTAGAGGAATGCCAATTCCTGACATACCAATATAATTGTCCACTGTTTGAAGAAAAATAGTGCTTTTAGTTAATAACCCTATGCCAAACCTCTACTTGCCCCTATACCTGAGACTGAACCATCCTTTTCCCGTGAACCAGAAAATGAACATTTGTTTACTCCTAAACCCGAGATTGCTCATATTGCCCATATACTCGAGACTACAACCACTATATCCAACCGCAAATATGAGCCTAACCCAAAACCCGGGAAAGAAATACAATACACATCTTAAGCAGACCCATTCATATGAACCAAGTCCAGGTATTGTGCCTTATAATGATTCTGTTCCTCATGACCCTATGGATATAAGGAAGAGTCTCAAAAGTTGTACAAAACACCAAACATATAATTTTGTAGGGGTGTTCAGATCCAAACCAATCCAATTTCAACTAAACCGATCCAAACTGATCCAACCAAAACCGACCACTTAATCGGATGGATTAGATGGCTTTTTCCAAAAACTGACCTAGTCGGTTCGTTTGTTGGATGATGTCCAAAGTCATCTGAACTTATCCGATCAATTGATTAAAATTATATATAATATCATATATTTTACAACATATTATATATAAATGCTAAATAGATTATAGCTTATATACTATATTATATTTTATATTTTATAATATCATATATTTTCTTGATTAAATTTTGAGGAGAAAAAAATAATTTTTTGTATTTTTTTTTTTAAAAAAAACCGATCATCCAATCCAATCCAAACTAATTATGGTCAATTTGGATTAGATTGGATTGGATTGGGATAATTTAATCAGTTGGATTGGACAGCATTTCTTCCCATCCAATTATATCAATTCTGTTGGACGAGGGGTCGAAACCAAACTAGTCCAAACTGATGAACACCCCTATAATTTTGTTTCCTATGATAACTTGTCCCTTGAAATTGTTCGTACAATGATAAAGAAGACTGGAAGAATTATGGAAAGAAGAAAGCTGAAGGTGAGGATCTGTTTCAAAATAAGGAACACTTTCCACCCAAGTATCTTTCCAAAATCTTATTTTGAGACATCACCTAATCTTAAAGAAATTAATGACATAGAAGAAAAAAGTACATACTTGTCAAATAAATTTTCAAGGATACACATAAGTCACATTCTGAGGGAATTAATCTGAATGTAAAGTGCTATAGCAAAAGAAAGAATAAATATACAAATTATAAACTTTTGTAAACTACTTGCTGTTGAGATCCTCTATATTGTACGAGAGTTTATTTGGGAGAGATACTAGCCTCTCGAAAGCTACTAGGATCAGGTTATTCTGTTTATGGTTAGATCCTGGGTTTTCTTGAATTAGGGAACCCAAACAATTTTGTTCAGCTTTTGAATCAATAAAGAAGTATTATTCAGGTTTCACTGTTCTGGTTTCCATCACATTCACTGCTTCCCAACCATTTGGATTTAAGCCATACTTATTTCAAACTAACTTAGTCCATAAAGATGACACCTCTAGAGGAAAATGCCATTACCATTTAGTCAACAAGGCCATTTTTGGGATACCAACTTTCCAAGACCAAAACCCCTTCATTCTCATAAGCTCTCAATCTTATGGATTATACCTACTGGAAATTTTAGAAGAGAAATATAATAGGTTGGTATGCTGGATAAACATGACCGAATACAGGTGAAAGCCCACCAAAGGAGTAGAAGTCCCCTTTCAAATTTCCAAATGCTTTGAGATCTTATGAAACATTGGGTCCAAAAAGAAGTAGCTCATGGATTTTCATCCAAAGATACACCCAAATAAATAAGAGGCTACTGTAAAATCTGACGTAACACCCTATGAGAGTAGCAAAAGGAGACAGATTTTGGCTATCTGCATTAATCAAGTAGCAAAAGGGGACAGATTTTGGCTATCTGCATTAATCGAGTAGCAAAAGGGGACAGATTTTGGCCAAATTAATCTTCAAACTTGAATTAGCCCCACAGAGATTAGAGATGTAGAGTACATGCATGAAACTGTGTCTATCATCCTGTTGAAACAAGGCCATCTCATTTGCAAACTGCAAGTGGAGGACTGTGACTTCCTCAGATCCAGCTGATCTTTTATGAAGCTCCTATCTATAGCTCTGGACAGCATATAACTCAAAACATCAATCATTTAAAATTATATGTTGGACAAATTAACTTTTCCAAGGACTTCAAAAACTTCAATAATATGAAAATATGCACATCCTTGCACTACAGAACAAAAAAACCAAGGAATGGAATGAGTACTATCGTGAAAAAAGCTCAAAGGGAAAAAAAAAATAGATAAGTTATCCATGCTTGGAAGTTTATTTGGAAATTATGAAGTTTGACACACTAACACCTAAAGAATTAAGCCAGGACCTAGAATAACATGTCAAACATCAACACTCAGTAAAACATTTTGCACACTTAATCAGCTGTAATATGGAAAGCCACTCTCACTATGTATATAATATCAGCAGTAAATAACTTTCATAAACTCTTCATGCACACTGTAGGCACCAATTGAAAAAGCATAATGATAATTAACAATCAATGACAACAGACAATCATAGTATGTAAAATATGAATGGCACAGCATAACAGTACCTAATAAATCGGATGAACCTTTCAAATTCCATGGTGTAGACATCAACAGCTTGTTCCAGGACAGTAATTTGTTCCTTTTTCCTAACAGATTACCCAGACAGATTGAGGAAAGGGAGAGTTACTATATTTCTATCTCTACATCAAAGCTAGAGAGAGAGAGAAACAAACAATAGGACAAGATAGAAGTCCTAGCAATCATTATAAAAGTTAAAAACTGAATTAGGAGAATCAAGAACCTTCTTCAATAAGTTTTATCTTGCAACAACTAAAGAAAGTGAGCAAATACTTTGGGAAGCTTAAGCAAATAGGCTTGCAATGTACTAAATTGAATAAGATACAAATTATACAGCTGTAATACAAGTATGTGGGACTAAAGATATAAAGAGAGCCTAATATTAACACTTAATTCTAACATATCTTTTTCTCATAGAAAATGAGGAATTTAGTATGACAAAATATAAAAATTAAAAAAATACAATTAGTGATCCTCAAAATCAAAAAAGAAAGCATTTAAAATTCACAAGGGCTCATCTGTAATAGAATAAAACTAACAAAGCCCCATAATCTCTATAAATACCTGCAACAGAATCCTCCAACACAGACAATGGGCTGACACCAAATAGAATTAAGATGTACAATTTTATCACCCTATAAAACCTTTTTTTTCTAAATCGAAAAAGAGGTATTACTAAAGAGAAAGAAGAATACGAAAGAAACAAAGAGAACAAGAGAGAAAAGGAGGACTACATGTCCTCCTAGAGAAAACGGAACTCAAACAGAAACAGCCCAAAAAGCCCAAAGACAGAGCTAATACAACAAAGCTCTCCAATCCCGATGAAAATCTACAAAGGTTTATCACCCTATAAAACTGTCTCAAGAATTCTGGAATTGAATTTTGCTAGTCTACATACGCCAAAGAACAGGAAATACATATCTCCACAAGACTCAACCCTCATTCTTAATAATAAAAAAATAAAATAAAAATAAAACTTTTGAAGGAGTAAGCTTCACTGTTATGAGGGTACTATTATGATATTAATCAGTGCCTAAAATCCTCCTTTTCTAAGCCAAAATATGTCCTTATATTAAGAATTTGAATCAAAATAAACAGGCATGCCGTTAGGGTCTCTAGGATCTGGTTTCGGTATGAGTGTTTTTCTTCTTCTACCCATGGTGCAAATTCATTTGAGAAACTTGAAATCTCCTGAGAACACTCAGTTTTGAGATAATAAACTTCTTTGATAATTTCATTAATTTTGAAGAAAAGTTTAAATAAATACATCTAGAGAAGGTATAGCTTCCCTAGAAATAAGGATAACTTCCCCTAAACTAAGGACATGGCAGAAAACTAACATAAACTTGATATAACTACTCCTAATATCTGTCAATTTAAAATAAAATACATAATAAAACACATAAAAAATAAAAAAGTCAGAAATTACAAGAAAAGATAAAAAGGGCAAAAAAGTAACTACCAAACAGCCACATCTGGGCACCTAAGCACTGGATTTGGCACTTAAGGCACACAAAACCTGTGAGTTTCTGTAAGCTGGCGCCTAGGTGCCAGCCTTGGGCACTTAGGTGCCACGGCCTCTGACATGTGCCCATTGGATTCATAAGTCTATGATAAGGTTAAATTTTTTAGCTCATTTTGATTCCTTGATCAATTCTTTCAATTGTAGTCAATTCCAGCAGCCACCATGCAATTTGAAGCAGTAGCAAATCACGCAACTAAATTCTAATGGCAACTCTTTTAATAGGGTAAACAGCAAGTCACCAACTGAATATTCTGTTTCTTTCTTTAAATGACGAATTAACTGCCTTTCCAACTCGCTATTGAGTACAAAGCCCACAATGAAAGCCAGAATATCAAATATTATCAAAGAATACTTCCAATTGGACTGATTGCTAGTTGCCATGATAGACCATTCTTTTAGCTACATTAACCAGGTACTCAGACCAATTGTGACTTTATTCCAAGAAATTTTCTTTTATTTGAAAAATTTATCTACCTTAACCCCATTAAACTGCAGGACATCTCAATTGCTTAAGTTCAAGATTCACAGAACCGACTAACAGTAGCATAATAAGTAACTACCAAGATGCATGGCAACTCACAATTTTCTGGTCCCAAACCGTTCCCATGATAATGAAAGGAAGAGTCTAATTGAAAGAATCATCACAGTGAGGCTGTATAATGGTGGTCCATAGCGATGACGTTGCTCCTCCATGGGCCTACCAGTAAAAGAGAAGCTTTCTTACATTATTGTTTATCTTATATTATCAAATACAGGTATCAAGAAATACAAAATTGTAAATATATATATATACAGATATATGGAAGATAGTAACTTTATACCCATCATCATCATTTATTCGCCGAATAAAATCAAGCAACACCTGCAAACCACACAGAAAGGAAGATGTGTCAGAACAAAACAAATGAAACAACAACAACATTATTATTAATAATGATAATTATAACTAAAAAAAATCCAGAAGTTACAACTGTAGTCCAAAAGCATCCAAATTTATAAGAATTACCAAGATGATGAATTCTCATTCATGTGCCAACCTAAACTTACCTTCATTTAAACAGTTCATCAGTTACATTAGATATCTGAAGTATTAAGCTAACCATATTATTTGGAAACATTGAAATAAAAACAGGTTGCCTAAGCCATACTTGTGGAACTCCAACCAAATACTTCACGAGCGTTTTATAGACGCCTGTTGCAGAACCAAGCTGAGCTAACTGCCTTCTCCTGCAACCCATAAGTAGTTTAATATATTCTTATCTAATGGCCATACACAAGCAGTCAGACAAAAGAAACAAGACTCACCTGTCCATCTGTTGTTTCCACAGCAAAGCATATCGATCATGTATGCTTCCACCAGCACTTACCAGAGAGTCAACCTCTGCTTGCTTATTCCTTTCAGATCGTTCCCGTTGCTGTCTGAGAAGAGTTCCTCGAAAATCTTGAGGCAAATATGTCATAACTGCAAATAATTTTAAAAGTGCCATAAACTCAGCCTTAACAAGTTGATGGGAAGACTTATCGAAGAAGCATGGCAAGGCAATTACTTACTAGCTTGAAAAATAAAAATATAAGCCATGGATGAAATATCAGTACCATCAAGTTGCTTCATGTTGAAACACAGCTTTGCACACCTAGTTTTTAGGCATTCCCCCCTATTTGGTCAATTAGAAATTTTTATTAAATGTTTGGATAATGAAAGAGACAAGGGGAATTACCCCCTAATATCTCTCCCACTAATTACCGCCTTTATTTTTTTATTTTCGAATAGCAATAATCAAGTTATTTGATGGCAGGTTTGTTGCAATACTTCCTATTTTAAAACCCTGTACTTTTCTGTGTTTAATGAAATAGAAACAAAGTCACTTGCCTCTGAATTATCTTCATGGTATCAAAGCCAATACTGGCCTAATATTTTCATATAACAGAACATGAATCACTCCATTAGCTCATATTTGACACTCTTTTCTTTAACTAATTGATCCAACTAGAGTAGGGGAAGAACTTGTCAGGCCCATTAGCTTATAGTTCTCCATTTTGCAGTTTTTGTGCAAGTTGAGCAGGCTCAGAGTTGATGCAAAACTTGAGAAAGATCATCAGGAAGATTATTTCTGGAAGTTGTTTTGAGGATTTCTATTAAAGAAGTAGTCAACCTTTTTCAGGATTTTCATGATATTTATGAATTAGTTTTGAAATATTTGAAAGTCTTCAAAATATCTTTTGGTTTTTAGTTGCTTGGGTTTATATAATCATTCTGGAAGATTTAGTTATAACATATATTTTCCCTTTGCCCTTATGTGTGTGCAGGCAATGCTTTGCACGTTTGTTGCATTATCATGTGCCTGGTTTTGGGATGGAACGCTAGTGAAATTGTTTACAACAAAACCAAATGCGCAGGTAAAATTAATGAGATGAAAAATGACATTCTAGGTCTAGAATTCATAGCGTTAAATTTAGAAATGAGGTTGAACAAATAAGGGCTTGTTTATCAAAGCTTTTGAAAGAAAAAAGGGAAACTGCTCATTTTTCATAAAAGTAACTTATTTTTTTTTTATAGAAAAAGAAGTATTATTAAGGAGAAAAGAGAGATACAAAGGGAATGGTTACAAAAGGTGGAGGACAAGAGATCCTCCTAAGAAAAAACATGAACATAAAGTAAGAAAAACTAACAGACAGCACAGACACCCCACATAGCCCCTAACAACGTATTAATGCAATAACGCCCTCCAGTCAGATATAGGCATCCCCTTGAACAGCCCATTGGCTGAAACCCACAGTGAAACCACGTAACGAATTCGATCCCATAACATCTGAGTAGGCATACACCGATCATTAAAAACTCTGGCATTTCTTTCCAGCCATATGCACCACACACTTGCGAACAAAGCCGTATTCCAAAGAGTTCTGTTGTCCTTCCTATGGCCAAAACCAATAAATTTGGTCGCAACGAAATCACCAAGATCCTTTGGGCAAACCCAACTCTCGTCAAAGAGATCAAATAACCTATTCCAAATACTCCAAGCCACGTCGCAGTGCAGGAATAAATGATTACTTGTCTCTGAATGTTTGAAGCACATAATGCAAACGTCCGGGGATAAAGCTTTAAGTGGCCTTCTGATTTGACACAAATCGTTTGTATTAATTTTATTGAGCACTGCAAGCCACAAAAAAGCTTTAACCTTTGAACGAGCCTTAACTTTCCAATAAGATTTTTTAAAAAAGGGGGAGACGATAGGGTTACGGGCGAGATAATTGAGGAAGGAAGCACAAGTGTAAGAGCCTGAGGAATCAAGCTTCCACATTCTCCTATCAGGAAAAGGAGAAAGGCGAATAGGATCAAGGATGTTAAGCAATATGGAAAGGTCAGGCAAAAGTCTATCATTAACATTCCTGGCAAAATGCAAATTCCAACAAGGGTGATCCCCTTGTAAGCAAAAGAATTCAGAAATGGGGGCGTCATGGAGGGAAGATAAGGAGTAAAGGCGCGGGAATCTTTCTTTGAAGGGGGTGGGATCAATCCAACAGTCCTCCCAAAACCGAAAACGGGAACCATCACCAACAATAAGAGATATCGAAGGAGAAAAGAGGTGATATACTTGAGAAATCGCTTTCCAAGGACTTGCGTGCGTAACGACATCCCCCAAACCAGCGTCCCATCCATTCCCGTGAAGCCCATACTTAGCTTTGATCACCTTGTGCCAAAGGGAGTTAGGCTCTAAGGGAAATCTCCATAACCATTTAGCCAAAAGAGAGATGTTTTTAGACATAAGATTTCCAAGACCCAAGCCGCTTTCATCCTTAGGTTTGCAACACACCTCCCAACTAACCAAGTGGCCCTTCTTTTCCCCCCCACTGTCATTCCAGAGAAAGTCCCTCATAATTCTCTCAATCGTTTTAGCCACTCCGGAAGGGATTTTGAACAAGGACAGAAAGTACACGGACACACTAGATAAGGAGGCCTGAATAAGGGTCAATCTGCCTCCTAGGGAGAAGTAAGGGCCTTTCCAACTGTCAAGCTTGCGGGAAATTGTTTGAATAATGGGATCCCAAAAAGATTTGGCTCTAGGATTACCTCCAAGAGGGACACCTAGATAGATAAGAGGCCAGTTGAGAACCGCGCAACCCGCTTGCTCCGCCATCTGCCCGAGAGAATCATCCTGAATGTTAATGCCAGCTAGGCCACATTTGCCTAAGTTAACACAGAGACCTGAGACCAGCTCAAAAATCTAAATCAGTGTAAGCACTCTAAGAAAGTTATCCTTATCCTTGGGCAAGAAGAGGATTGTGTCGTCAGCAAACTGCAAATGAGTAACCATACATCCATCTCCCTTTATTGATAGTCCTTTGAGAATCCCTCTCTCGGACCCCCGCCTCAACATGCAGCTAAAAACGTCGGCCACCAGGGTAAAGGGGAATGGAGATAACGGATCTCCTTGCCTGATCCCGCGTTGCCCCTTGAACCAGTCTTTGGGCTGTCCATTGATAATAACCGAAAAGGCGACAAAGGAAAGACATCCATTCATCCACCGTCTCCATCTAATAAAAGTAACTTATTTTGGTTTGTGTAACCCCCCCACCCCCCCCCCCCCCAAAAAAAAAAAAGGCATTTGGCCCAACCACCCAAAATTAAAAAAGCTACTTTGACGTGGTAGCAGAAGCAATTTCTATGCCACAAGAAGAAAGCAGAAAATTGGAGCTTCTCCTTTGAAGCAAAAGCAGGAAATATTTTTTTAAGACAATCGCACTCCAATTCAAAATTATTAATTACCAAAGTTAACTCTTAACATTTTTTGCCTACTGTTTTAATAAAATGCCCTTTTTCAGTAATTTGACGGTAAAAACCACTCTTTTAAAATACTTGCCAAACCCAATAATATTGATAAAGCTGCTTATCAATTGAACATAAACTACTTCTCTCCTATAGCATTTTTTTTTATCAAAATATACAGAAACACCTAACATATATGTGGCATTATTTATAATCTGTCCTCATTCAGAATAACAAGAGTATTATACTTCAGTAACCCTAATATTTTAGTTGTATATTATATACAAAGGCAGGATCACACCATATTCCAAGGTCCAGACCACAAAACCTTGGCCGGAACCAACTTTCCAACCCCAGTTGGCTATGATATATTATATGACAAATACATCAAAACTGGCAAAAACAATGTAAAATATGGATAAAGGATTCCCTAATATTCCTATTCTAACAACAGAGAAATTTGTAGATGTTTAGCGATGGTTAGCTGCTCTTAGATACCATAGAAGAAAAAAGAAATCCACTGATCACTAATGGAACCAGTTGCTTCATGACATTGTGTAAGAAAGTAAATTACTTTTTCATGTAGCCTTAGTCTTCTTGGTAATATTAAATAAGATACTTTTGAGTCTAATAATATTTTTTTTCTCTTCTGTATTGTTTAGATCTACCAGAATTTTTCCATGTCTCTTCTTATGCTTACAATACACACATACAGTTCTTTCTATCCTTGTGTTTCTTTAAAATTGGGTGATGGTTCTTGTTGACTAATATTAGAAAAATATGAATATCTCTTTTGTTAATACTAGATAAATATAAATAGTTTTTTAATTATATTCAATACTGATGTAAATCCCTACTTTATAGAAAAGTTAGTTGGTCCTAGTATCTATATATTGAACCCTTGTAATCTGTGACTATTCAAGTAATCAGAATACTTCCAGTTTCAACTACATGGTATCAGAGCCTTCATAATCTTTGGTGGCGTCGTTCTTTGCCTCTATCGACCTCGACTCCAGTGTCAAGTGTCGACTTCAGTTCCTTTGCCCCTTCCGACTTCGACTTCAGTTTCTTTGCCTCCGTCGACTTCAGGTTTTTTGTGTCGGGTTCCTTTGCCTCTGCCGACTTCGACTTCAGGTTCTTTGCCTCTGTCAACTTCAGTTATTTGGCTTTGGCTTCGAACGTTAACCAGCCAGTGACTTTCAACCTCTTGTTGCTAACCCACTGCACCATTCATCTTCGACTGAGGCCTCGGGTACGTATTGTTGACCAGTACAGCACATTAACCTTCACTCAGGATGACTACCTCACCAGCATCGACCGACCAATACCTCCCCTAATCTTGTTCCTTCTCCTAGACCTGCCTATCCGTCAGTTAACGTTGAGATTGGGACCCATGCCTCTCTTCAGATTACTCATGTTAGACTAAATGGCAGCAATTTCTTATAGTGGGCCCAATCTGTGAAACTCGCAATTGATGGTAGGGGTAAACTAGGCTTCTTGACAGGCGAGAAAGAGCCACCCAGTGAGACAGATCCGAGTTTTCGTAAGTGGCGTTCAGAGAAATCTCTGATCACGCCATGGCTGCTCAATTCAATGGAAGAGTCTATTCATCGGCTTTATGGGAAGCAGTCCATGAAACATATTCTAATGTTGATAACTCATCACAAGTCTTTGAATTAAAAAGAAGATTATGGCTGTCCAAGCAAGGGGATAGTGATATCACAACTTACTACAGTGAGATGTTGTCTTTGTGGCAAGAATTAGATCTTTGCTATAACGATGTGTGGGAGAATCCTAATGACCTAGCACGGTTTCGAAAACGTGAAGACAATGACCGTGTCTTCGTGTTTTTGGATGGCGTTGACCCCAGTCTGGATGAAGTTAAGGGACGGCTTCTTGGAAGGAAACCACTACCCTCCATCCGAGAAGTTTTCTCTGAATTGCGACAAGAAGAAGGCCGAAAGCATGTGATGATTGCTCCAGGTGTCAAGGCTGATGCTGGACCAGGGACGGAAAATTCTGCTTTTTCCCTGATTTCTCGAGGTGGTTCAGAGGGAGAAGGGAAGAAGAAATTTTGGTGTGAATATTGCAAGAAACCATGGCACACCAAAGAGAACTGCTGGAAGCTCCATGGGAAACCAGCCAATGCAAAGAAAACAAGGGAAGGTCGTGCACTAACTACTACTGTTGATCAAACTCATGAGAAGCCTTCTACCTCTACAGGTTCCGAAATTTATCCTTCCATGAAGGAACAAATTGAGCATCTGTATAAATTATTAACCTCTCAAAATTCTCAAACTGCACCATCTTGTTCCCTAGCTCATCAAGGTAATTTATCTCACTCAATTTTTACTGTCAATTCTGTGGCTAACCCTTGGATCATAGATTCAAGGGCTACTGATCATATGTCCAGTAATTCTCATCTTTTTATATCCTATAGACCTGCAGCAGGTAACCAGAAAATTAAGATAGCTGATGGGTCTTTTTCTACAATTGCTGGTCATGGCTCAATCCGAATTTCACCCTCTCTTATTCTTGAAAATGTCCTTCATGTTCCCAAATTATCATGTAATCTGTTGTCTGTTAGTCAGATATGCAAGGCTGATTTTTCTCATTCTAGTTGTGAATTTTAGGATTTGGCCTCGGGAAGGATGATTGGCATTGCTAAACAAAGAGAAGGCTTATACTTCTTTGAAGATGGATACAACCTAGGTAAACCTGTTCAAAGTTATCTGTCAGGCTCAAATTTTGTTTCAAATTCGGTTTCTAAGGTAGGAAGTCAAGATGTCATGTTATGGCATTATAGATTAGGGCATCCAAGTTTTCAATATTTAAAAAAATTGTTTCCAAAATTATTTATCAATAAAGATCCATCTATTTTTCAATGTGATTTTTGTGTCATGGCTAAACATCATCGTAGTTCTCATGCTCCAAAACCATATCTTCCCACCAAACCCTTTCAACTCATTCATAGTGACATTTGGGGACCTTCTCAGGTTCCTACTAGTACAAGCAAAAGATGGTTTGTATCTTTTGTAGATGATCATACCCGGTTGAATTGGATATTTTTAATGAAAGAAAAATCTGAAGTTGTTGATATTTTTCAGAACTTCTCTTCCATGATAGAGACACAATTTAATGAAAAAATAAAAATTTTTAGAAGTGACAATGGAAGAGAATATTTTTCAAAAACTTTGGGAATTTTTTTTCAAAAAAAGGGGATTGTACAGCAAAGCTCATGTTTTGACACACCACAGCAAAATGACATTGCTGAAAGGAAAAATAAGCATATTTTGGAAATTACCAGAGCTTTGTTATTTACAAATTCAGTTCCTAAGCAGTTTTGGGGGGATGCTGTTCTTCATGTAGCTTTCTTAATAAATAGAATGCCTTCTAGGGTGTTAAATTTTTCTACTCCACAAGTTTTTCAGCAATTAAAACCTAATTCTAAACTAATATCTGATTTACCTCAAAGAGTTTTTGGCTGCACAGTATTTGTGCATAATCCTGAGAAACAAAAAAGTAAATTAGATACTAAGGCTTACAAAGGTTTTTTTGCTGGTTATCCTGTATCTCAAAAGGGATTCAAATGCTACATCCCAGAGCTGAAAAAGTATTTGGTCACAATGGATTTTTTTTTCTGGAAAAAATTCCTTTTTTTTACTCCTCATCTTCAGGGGGACATTCAAAATCCAAATATGGTTATTAAGAGTAAAGAAGATTCGATAGTAGATCTGGATTTTCCACAAATTTCTATAAATAACGAAAATCACTTTGAAACCAGTCCAAGTCTGAATTTAAATATGGAAAAACAACACTTAGAAATTGAAACTGCATTGCCTGAAAAAGAAAGATTACTCTTTGAATACTTTGAACAGACTTACCAGAGGAGAAATCCATCTCAAGCAATTCAGCACGGCCAACCTTCCAACCCATCGTCAGAACCGAATCAATCTAGTACTCATTCTTCTGATTCAGATCTGTCTAAACCTATTGCTCTTAGAAAAGGGGTAAGATCATGTTTCACTAAGTATCCAATTTCCAATTTTGTGTCTCATCAGAATATTTCCCCATCTTTTTCATGCTTTCTGACTAAACTTGTTAATATTGAGATTCTAAAAAATATACAAGATGCACTACAGGTTCCTGCATGGAAGGATGCAGTTTTGGAAGAAATGAGGGCTTTAGAAAAAAACAAAACTTGGGAAATTGTTGACTTACCAAAGGGGAAGAAGACCGTCGGGTGTAAGTGGGTCTTCAATGTGAAATACCATGCCGATGGCTCACTTGAAAGATACAAGGCTCGATTGGTTGCAAAAGGGTTTACACAAACTTATGGAATAGACTACATGAAAACATTTGCTCCAGTGGCAAAATTAGATACGATTCGAGTACTGTTATCTGTGGCAGTAAATCTGGACTGGCCACATCAACAACTTGATGTTAAAAATGTATTTCTTAACGGAGATTTGGAGGAAGAGGTATATATGGAACCCCCAGCTGGTTTTGAGGAGAAATTTAATTCACAGGTATGCAAATTGAAGAAGTCTTTGTATGGACTCAAACAATCTCCGAGGGCTTGGTTTGAGAAATTTACAGAGTCTTTAAAGCAGCAAAATTATCAACAAGGACAGGCTGATCATACAATGTTCTTTAAACGAACAAAGGGAGAAAGGTTAGTAGTGTTGATAGTTTATGTTGATGATATTATCCTAACTGGTAGTGATATGGAGGAGATGAATAGATTGAAAAAGAATCTAGCAAAAGACTTTGAAATTAAAGACCTAGGAAATCTCAAATATTTCTTAGGAATGGAAGTTGCTAGATCAGAAAAAGGAATCATAGTTAGCCAACAAAAATATATTATGGATATCTTAAAAAGTAATGGGGTGTTGGGGTGTAAGCCAGTTGAAATTCCGGTTGATCCTAATGTGAAACTTGGTGTAGGAGAGTCAAAAAGTCCAGTTGATACAAGTATGTACCAGAGACTTGTTGGGAAATTAATATACTTGTCTCACACTCGCCCAAACATCGCATTTGTTGTGCCTTGTGAGCCAGTTTATGAATTCTCCAAGAAAAAACCATCTTGAAGCAGCATATAGAATCTTGAAGTACCTTAAAGGGACTCTTGGGAAGGGATTAATTTTCAAGAAAACTGAGCATAGAGGAATTGAAGCTTATACAGATGCTAATTAGGCCGGATCCATCACTGACAGGCGATCTACAAATGGTTACTGCACATATATGTGGGGTAACTTAGTTACATGGAGAAGCAAGAAACAGAACGTTGTGGCTAGAAGTGATGCTGAGGCTGAATACCGAGCAATGGCAAATGGAGTAGCTGAATTACTATGGTTGCAAAGGATTATGATTGAATTAAAATTATTACAGAAGAATCCTATGAAATTATTTTGTGACAACAAGGCTGCTATAAGTATTGCAAATAACCCAGTTTCAGCATGATAGAACGAAACATGTGGAGGTGGATAGACATTTCATTAAAGAAAGAATTGAAGAAGGAGAAATATGTATTTCGTTTATTCCCAGTACAGAGCAAGTGGCTGATATTCTGACCAAGGGGTTATTCAAACCTACTTTTGAATTACTTGTTAGCAAGTTGGGTTTGCTTGACATCTACAAACCAACTTGAGGGGGTGTGTCAACTAATATTAGAAAAATATGAATATCTCTTTTGTTAATACTAGATAAATATAAATAGTTTTTTAATTATATTCAATACTGATGTAAAACCCTACTTTATAGGAAAGTTAGTTAGTCCTAGTATCTATATATTGAACCCTTGTAATCTGTGACTATTCAAGTAATCAGAGTACTTCCAGTTTCAACTACAGTTCTCAAATCAGCTTTTGGGAAAACATTCAGTGGGAGATACTTCTTTCAAGGAGGCATTTCCACACAGTTATTACCTTTCTTCCTTGCATTATGCACCTAGTCAACATTTGTTTAATCTACAATGTTCATATGTCTTGGAACTTCATTTTTTATAAGCATCAGGGAATTCCAACTCCTCTTGCTTCATTTAGAACAATTATCTTTTCTTCAAATCCAGATAAAAGAATATGGACATTTGACTCTTTGGGTGTTTATTAAAATAAAACAGTCTTTCAAAATCTATCTCACTCTCCAGATAGAAAATATTTTGCTCTAGATAAACCCATTGGGAATTTTGAAGCTCCACTACAGTAAAGTCATTTGTTTGGACAAATAAATTGTCCTGCAGCGGTTCACCTTCTTTTACACTGTCCTGCAGCTACATTTTGGTCAAATAAATTGTTTGAAGTTTTGGAAGACATTGGGTGTGTCCTCAAACATTGGAGGTTTCCTATTGATTAGTTTTTGAGGGTCTAGAAGGACAAAAGAAGCTAAAGCAATGTGTCAACACACAGTATTTGCAGTGTTGTGGTGTATTTTGTTGGAGAGGAATACTCAATTTCTAAGCATGTTTCCGTGTCTATAGAGCTATTGTGGAAAAGGATGGTATCTATGTCTCAATGTGGTCTTCTGCTCATGGCTTTTCTAAGGGTTGCTAGCTTTTGCAAAGAGTTGGAAATGCTTTGTTGCACTTTTGACTTAAGCTTTTTTTTTTTTTTGAAAAACAAAAAAATTTGGTTCTTTCAACATATTTTTTTTTCAATGTTCCTATTTGAGATGTCCAATTCTCTTCTGTAACTCTCTTCTTCCTCAATAAAATTTCTTTTTCTATCAAAAGAAATGTATCTGTAAAAAGATGACCAAAGCTAAATACAAGCCAGCAAAAATGAACTATTCCATGACGTATAATAATGATATGCACACAGTTGTAAGTTTATTATCTACTAAGAGCAACAAACTAAGGACCAAAGCAAGGAGGGACCTGTGTTGAAAACATGTTCTGCATTTTTAGATTGGAAAGACTCCAAAATCTTCAAAGTATTCCAAAGTTTGTCTTTAAGCTTTCCAAGCATTACAGTACATTCAAGATCATCAGGTGCTGACTGCTGTCTAAGCTGAATCCACAACAAAAAAGCTATCTAAGATTTGCGATTTATTCAGTTTTCAATGAACTTCAAAAAGCTTATACAAAGTAAAAAGTCAAAATTATGGCAGTCACGTACAAGAGAAACTTGAAAATGCTTCAATGTTATGTGTGGCATGGGTTAAAAATATCACCTTCATAAAAGTGAGTTGAAAGAAAGGGGAAAAAACTATAATCAAAAAAAGGTCATATATTACCCCTTCTGGCCAATTTGAACTCTCTAGTAAAAAAATTGTTTCTTCAATATACTCTCGATTCTTCCACATATTCTCATCAATTTTATGCGGAGGTTGACGACCAGCTTCATCTATTAAAATGCCTTCTCCTGGAATGACATCAACTACCAAATTTATTTAAACCAAAAAAAGAAAATATAAAGGCAAAATAATTGAAATTAAACATGCAGATACTATACACGGCAATTGTTTACTTGAATTCCAGGATACATAATGACATAAGGTTCAGTATTGCAAATTATAGGTATCTTCGACGTGTGGGTATTAAATATATACATGTTATATAGGAGAATGTTAGCTATGATTAAAGTTATTCAAGATTCATGTATGACGCCCCTGTTTGGTTACACATAATAATCTTACATATTTGAGCACAAATTTATTTAAAGTGTATTTTGGTATCCAATATATCTGGGTATCGTGGATTACATGTATGCCCAGCAATGTGAAGATCTAAGATTCTCAGACGCCATAAGTAAGCACCCAAAATTTAAACCTAATGTTTCATAATTAGCATAACAAGCACTTCCTTTGAAGACAGTAAGATGCAGCAGACAACCGTTAACCTATAATCTTTAAAAAATATATATACTTCGGGATGCAAATATAAACTCATAATGCCGCATATAATGTAGAGGCTACTAGTTCAGCTGCTTCGGGTAATTAGTTGGACATACGAGAGAGCGGAATTACAATTATACGAAAAAAATTGGGTGAGAGAAATGGAACCTTCAGTGGGAGGATACTCGTTGAGCAAATCATAGGCCATAGAACGAATTTGAGAAGAAAGACGAGATACATCATCAGAGAGAGGTTTAAAAGGGTATCTGTCGTAGTAAGATGCGAGAAAACTCCTCGTTATGGGCACCAGACCCTCCGTAGAAGCCATTAGAATCAGATGATCAGCCTCTTAAGTCTTTTTCTTGAGTCTCTCTTTTTCTTCCTTTCTTCTTGGGTCGAACTCTAAAGTCTAAACTCACAAGCTTGGTCCTTTATGCTTTTGGCATATTCCGTCTAAAGAGGCAGAGTAGAACAGTACAAGGTTGGGTCAGTCACGGCAGTACCACTGCCGCCGAATGCTTCAATAACCTCTCAATTCTTTCGCTTTACTGTATAATAATTCTCTAAAATACCTTTTAGATTTGAATTAAAATCAACGTTGTTTGATATTTACACTGATTAAAGTTCAAGCTAACATTTTCCACAACGACTTCTAGCCCAGCAGTACTTCGGTAACAAATTCTACAGTTGATTAAACCTAAAGATGAGTCTCATATGTATGAATTCAATTTATTAAACCCTTAATTACACAAAACACTATAGGCTACCCAAAAATTTCTATTTCTAAGGAACGTTTGGTTGTATTTAGGTTCTATTTGGGTAAAAAGTTTATTTAAGTATTTATAAAATAAGTGCTTACATATAAATTATTTTTATAATTAAAGAGTTTATGAAAACAAACTTCACATAAACTGTCTTTTTAACTTATTTTTATAAGTTATTCTGGATAGATTATAAAAATAAGTTGAAAATAACTTATAGATATATCATAAATGCTTATGTCATAAGAGTATCTACCGTGGTTAACCTTACTTGGATTCTTATCGTGGGTTCTACAATGTCACATCAGTTTAAGCAATTATCCACTATAGTAATAAACCTCTTAAAAACTCACAAATAGATTTTATAATCAATACACTACTTTAACATTTATTACTCTCTACTAATATTTATTGTAAATTGATTATTTTATTATTACTTTTTGTATAAGAACCGATTCTTATATAAGAACCGTTTTTACGCGTGTCAGTCAATATGGCGAACTACAGTGGTAAACTAAAATAAGAACCGATTTTTAAATTTAAAAACTCCTTCAGAATTCCTACTATAGATGCTCTAAGATAAATTAAATAAGCTCAAAATAAACTCTTATAAATACACCGTTAATAAAAATTTTAATTTGATTTGTTTAGATTTTAATTTATTAAATATATTTATCTTTATTTTTTATTAAATATTTAATTACTTTGAATATATCTTATTCGAACAAAATCTCATTGAAAGTTTAAAAAAAAATTTATGTTAATTATTTTAGATATATTATCTACTGACATATATTTAATATTGACAAAACAAACAATCTAATTATGTCATATTTATATTTGAAGATAATGTCTTAAGAAATATGTAGTTATTCAGATTCACACTTCTTAGTCTCAAAAAAAAAAAAAGCCCCTCAGTTTGAACTTTGAAGGAAAACAACAAAAGAAGAATGAGATTAGTTTACAAAGTGAAACACATCTGATTCTAATTTAAATTTAAAAAAAAAAGTGGGCTAATATCATTATTTATCTCTTCATGCCTGACTAAATTTATTTAGTTTTTATAGATTAAGTCTTCTTAGAGTCCATTTAAAAAATGTAACCAAAAAAGTCTATTTAAAATTATATTGGAGCTTTTCAGAAACTATCATGTTATGTGTATGGTAAAATTAAGTTATTGTTTAAAGAAAATAAATATAATTTTAAAAATTTATTATATAATTAAGCTTCTTTCTAATCTAAATTTTGATTAATAAAATATTTGATACGAATTTTAGAAACTTGGTTTGAACAGATAATAAGACAATACTAGATCTTATGTTGTTTATATGTTTCGAAGAATTCTATTAGGTACTCTGAGGGGTTGTTTGGTATACAGGAAAGAATAATAATAGAAAGGAAAAGAAAATTGAAGAGGGAAGAGAGAATGAAAAAAAAAAAACCATGTTTGATATGAGATAGAAAATAGAGTAGGAATAAAATATTTTGTGTGTTTGGTATGTATTTTTTAATAGGAAAGAAAGGAAAAATTAGAACAAAATGATTAAATTACTCCCATCGAACTGCATTCTCCCTGCCAGCTGATCAACCGACCTGCCTGCTACCAGCCGAACAACCGCCTGGTGCCAACATGTTAACTCAAGATTGAGAAGGGTTGGGTCTTGCTCGTTGGGCACCATTGTTGTGACTGTGAGTAGTTCAAAACCTGAGGAAGAAAGACAATAAGGGTAAATCAGTGAGAGGCTAAAGCGTGCTTGTGTGGTTGCAGGTGCGACGTCGAATGGCGAGGGGTATTGCAGTCCTGTATGGTGCAACTATTAATTTATTATATGAATGTATGTGCGAGTGCAAGACAGCCGAGAATGAAAGTGTGAAATTGAAGATGTGGGAGTACCAGAACACGAGAGCTGAGCATGGGCAAATTCGAAATTTCTCCTTTTTTTTCATTTCCATGACTGGTTTTCCATTGATGAAACGAATATCAAGCAAATGAGGAAAGTGAGAATTCCGTGTTTAATGTCCATAGTATACAGTTGAGCCTACCAAACGCATGAAAATTTAAATAGTACTAAAAAGTCGCTTTTCATTCTATCGACTTTTGTGCTACCAAACGTCCTTGATTGTTTATGACGAAAAAAAATTGGGATAATTAAATTAGAGTAAAAAATTAATTTTAAAGAATGTTTTGTATTACTAATGATATTTAACATAATATGGTAATCAATTTTTGTTTTGGTGACTAATTACATTGAACAAAATAAATATACACGGTGATATTTTTAAACAAAAAGAATATATATCTATATAATAGACTAAAATAATTTTACTCTAAAATATTAATTACATAGATATCATCTATATAATAGACTAAAACAATTTCACTCTAGAATATTAATTATATAGATGTCATTAAATACTATATAATAAAATTAATAAATTAAAATGAAACATTAATTTCATGAATTTGAAAAAATTACATTAAGATGAATTTAAAAAAAATTATTATTAATTACACCATATTAAATTACATATATTAAAATTAATAAATTAAAATAAAATATTAAATGAATAGATTATATAATTACTAAATTTATTCTTATGAATCACTGCATTAAATGTATTATGTAAAATTAAGGTAAATTGAAATTTAAACGGTAAAATAACCATTTTGAAATGTGATTAGGGTTTTCACTATTATGCATATTTCAGGCATACCTGAATTTAAATTTCGTAAAAATTACAACTATCATGTAAATTGAAATTTGATTATATAATTGTATTAAAATAAAATTGAAAAACTGTTCTTATTAATCACACTGCATTAAATTACATATATTAAAAATAATAAATTAAAATGAAATATTAAATGAATAAAATATGTAAATTACTAAATTCATTCTTACTAATCACTACATTAATTGCATTAAGTAAAATTAGGGTAAATTCAAATTCAAATAATAAAGCAACACTTTTAAAATGTAATTAGAGCTCCACTTTCAATGTAAATTCCTGGCATTTATGAATTTAAATTTTGTAAAAATTGTAAATGTCATGCAAATTGGAATTAATTATATAAATTACTAAATTCATACTTATTATTATTTAATCACACCACATTAAATTACATATATTAAAATTAATAAATTAAAATAAAATATTAAACGAATTGATTATGTAAATTATTAATTATAAATTAATCGTGATTAAATGAATAGATTTTTAGTGATTGTGGTTATAATAATTTAATAATATTTAATAACAAATTACTACATTATATAGCATTTAAATTTTAAAATATTCACTACATTAAATGCTATATATTCACTACAGTAAACACGATTCATTGCATTAAATGAATTTATTATGATTGTGGTTATAATAATTTAATAATAAATTATTAGATTATATAGTATTTAATATATTCAATTATTTATGTTCAAAATTCTTGTTATATAAAAAAATGGTCATTTTAACTGTCATGTGTTCCTCTCATATTTGTATTTTTTTATTCTTTCTAAGAATCAGTTTTAATTATGTTAGTTCTTTTTATATGGTTAAATTTAGTGATATTGCTAATGTTAATGCATCAAAGAATGATTAGATGATTAATATTGGGTAGTGAGGTTGTGGACAGTTCCATTATTCAATATGCTTGAGGAATTTTTTAGTCTAAAGATGGTTTTGTAATATTCTTAGGTAAATTTTAATTTCATTATATTCAATTATTTGTGATTTATTATTTTGTGATTTATGTTTATGTGGTATTTTTTTCTTCTAACGGTGATTGCATACACGGTTTTGTGAAAATATTATTTGTTAATAAGTTCAAGCGTCAAATAATCGATGAAAATACTTATGTAGTGTTCATGTTAAGTGTATTTAAGTCTAACGATGAATATCATATAACAAAACATTCTTTTATGCTTGAGTTTCGTTTTTCAACCGATGTTTGACTAACTAAAAATGATTTTAGTATTTCAAAATCTATCTTCATGTTTTGTCTATTCAGTGATATTTTGAATTGTATTGCCGACAAAAACTATTTAGTAAGTTGGTTTTAATCTTCTATTTTTTAAATTATATTTTATTTGTTGTTGATTCCAACTTTATACGAATAATATTTTTGCGCTTCAGATGTTATCAGGTTGATCAACAAATTTAATTCTATTATAAGGAGCTCTAAGAATATTAACAAGAGCAATCATATGGAAATTAAGATTGAGAATACAAAGTATTGCTGCTATCATTTTTTACTTGTCATAAGTTTCACAAATTTATAAATTATAGTATTATTATTAGAATATATTATGTGGATTTGAATATATTTAATATATTATGTGGGTTATTGTTAAAGTGAATAGCAGAATATATTTTTATCAGAATATATTATCATAATTATTAAATAGTGAAATTAATGAAATTAATAATTAGTAAATTTCGTTATTTGAATTGATATGAATAAATAAATTAGGTTAATTAATAAATTTGAAAAATTAATAACATCACATTAAATGAATTATTTTATTCAAATTGATTAAAATAATTTGAATTGAAATTCAAAAATAATTACCTTTATTATTTGATCACTGTAGTGTCTTAGATATTTTTTAGTATATAAAATAAATTTGATTATGGAATTGATATGTGAATTAAAAAACTTGTTGTTTTGACTATATTTTGATTTCTTTCCAAAATAGTTCATAATTTAATAGAAATCAAAGTTTGAGATATGAATATTTAAATCATAATCCATTAGTTGAAGAAATAGATGAAAATCAAATGATTGAAAGACGAAATTGAGGCCTAGAGATCTATTCTAAACATAATAGCAACCTTCATTGTTTTTCTTCTTTGGATATGATTGAAATCAAAAAAAGATGTATTCAAAAGTAAAAAATCAAATCAATATGTAACAAATAATTTATAAAAAATAACAAATAATCCACAAATTAACAAATTAATTAATCACCTATTTTATATATTTAAATTTATTCTATTAAATAAATAAATCAATTCAAATCAACGTTTGAGTAAGTAAAATATATTTGATTATGAAATGATAAATCAATTCAGAATATTTACTTTTAAAAAGTATATGTCATAACTCATAGGTTTGATATAAATCAATTATAATTTATAAATCTTTAATTGATTTAAATATTTTATTTACCAAGTTGACCAACATTAAATTGAATTTCTATTGGGTATTTTTTTAGTTTCACATGGGTATGACCATAAGTAGAACTCCAACTTTGTGAGATTGTAAATACGAATGAATATATTATTATTCTCATTTATTGTATACATAAAACTCCAACTTACATTTTTAATTTGATTATGGAATTGATATGTGAATTAACAAACTTTCTTTATTTCACTTTATTTTGATATTTTGTTTCCTTCCAAAATAAAATAATTTAATTATTACACGAATAATAACAAATATAGAATTGAAGGTATATTTACATTGAAAAAATATTTTCGTTATTTGGATAATTTAATTTTGTTCATTCACATTGCATGTCTCATTTATTGTGTTTATACTATAGAATTTCAACTTACATTTTTAATTTGATTATGTAATTGATACATGAATTAACAAACTTTATTTATTTCACTTTATTTTGATATTTTAATTTCTTTCTAAAATAAAATAATTTAATTATTACATGAATGATAACAAATCTAGAATTGAAGGTGTGTTTGCATTGAAAAAATGTTTTTGTTGTTTGGATAATTTAATTTTATTCATTCACATTTCATGTAAATATTCTAAAATGTTTGTCTCTTTTGCGAACTAATATATATTTGCTGTCAATTAATTATTATTATTTTTATAAATTAAAAAAATTTAGAGTTTTAAATTACCGATATATGACACGGGTAATAACACTAATTGGATATATTTCATGTGTATATTTTATCTACCTATCTATATATCTAAAGAATTCAATGTCCTTCAAATGCGTCACATGCCCCTCCCACAGACTAACTTTACCTCCGAATAATATAAATATAAGTTTATGCTGCCTTCAGAAGCCCCTGACATTTGAAAAGAGGGCAAGTTGTAAATTTGAAAACAAATCAATTAATTATGCTGCTAATTTTACTCAATTATCTAAGATCTGGGTAATTTCATACCGATCGATAATTCAGATCACAGTAAAATATTTCTTGTCTCCCTTGAAACTCAAATTTCAAAAAGCAATATATCTATTAACATCGAAGATTATAACTCTCTCTGCCAGTCCTTTCTTCCTGTCATTCTCAGTCTATCTCATTTCACCTGTGTGTGAAATATGGCTCTAGCTTCCCCATCTGAAACTGAAACATGCAATTACGATCCATTTGCCACATGAACATTTTGATGATATGATGGTAATGCCGTTAGTTTTGGTTTTCTTCAGGTTTTAGCTCCTTCATTTGCCGCAGGTTTTATGTTTTTAAGTTGGGCTTGGTTTATGTTGTAAAAGTGGATAATAATAATAATTTGTTTGGTTCCTGAAAATAGAAAAGTGAAGATGGTATGGATATGAAACCTGCTGATTTATTTAGCAAGAAACGGGATGAGTTGATGAAATAGGAAATGAGGCATCAACTTGTTTCATCACCTTAGATCTGAGTTGTTTATGGCTTAGATTGGAACTTATGTTTACATTGATGCTCACACAGAAGAACATGGTGAGTTATTAAGAAACATCCATCCGGGTGCATCTCTCTGTTCTGCAGCAGCAAGCAGCAAATATAAGAAAGGAAGCTCAAAGATTGGTGAGGGTGGGCGTGAGAAATTGTTATTAAAAACTATAAAAAAGTTTGCAATAGGGTTTGGGTTCAGATTTCAGAACAGATATCATATCTTTAAACAAGGGTTTTGAGTTGTATTCAGATATTTGGTTTCCTAAACAAGAAGCGGGCGGAGAGATATGTGAAAAAAAGGAATGTGGGTTCAAGAACACAAAAGGGGGGTAAATGGCTTGACGTAAATGCGATCCAAGACAATGACAAAGGCCATCATGAGTTGAGGGTGGAAGCCGGGGTGAACCACAAGGGTGAAGACATCATCTGCAAGCAAAACCGTGTTGTTGACTCTCTTCCTAGCAATTCTGGCAGCTATTTGTCCGGTGCTATTTGTGATGATGCAATTGCGCCTCCTAAAACATCCTTGAACCCTGAAATCTGGTGCCTCACTTTTGCCTGATCCCATGAATACTTGCGCTTCTTGGTTCCCTCCGTTAAATAGCATGGACATGGACCCCCACCCACTTGATCTCATGCAGAACACTGCTTTTGGCTTTGCATCACTGGTGCTACTGCTAGTAGTACTACACTCTCTCGCTCTACTTCTGCTTCTGCAGCACCCATCTCCTCTGTATGCATTCCACTGGCATTGCATGCTGAATATCTATTGTACGCATGTGTAAATATTAATTAATTGTTCAGAGATCAAGAGATCCATGGATGGATGACGATATATATATATATATATATATAATCAAATCACCTGAGGCTTGAGGGTTAACAAAGCATTTCCAGCGCCGTCCAGCATTTCCAAAGCATCTCCTCTGTATGCATTCCACTTGCATTTTTACCACACACCAATATGTCATCAAAGAATACCAAGACAAACTTACGTAAGTAAGGCTTAAAGAGTTGGTTCATAGCGAATTGGAAGGTGGCAAGAGCATTCATCAAGCCGAATAGCATCACCAAATATTCATAGTGCCCTTCATCAATACGAAAAGCGGTTTTAGCCACATCTTCTCTCATGCGAATTTGATGATATCCTGATTTAAGATCAAATTTTGAAAAAAAAAATGAGCTCCGTGGAGTTCATCAACAAGTTTATCCACCACCGGAATTGGGAACTTATCTTGCACTGTTGCCTTATTCAAGGCCCTATAGTCAACACACATCCTCATTCTTCTTCACCAGAATAACCAAACTTGAGAAAGGGCTTGAACTATTCCGAATGATGCCCAAATTTAACATTTCTTGAACTTGCCGTTCTATCTTATTCTTTTGGTGATAGGAGTATCGGTACGGTCTTACATTAATAGGTTCAATTCCCTCTTTCAATATTATAGAATGGACAGTGTCTCTTTGAGGGGGGTAAGCCAGACATCTCAGTAAAAACTTCTGGAAAACTAACTAACAGTTCTTCTAAACCTTGCCTTTGTTGAACAAGCAACTAATCAACTTCACTCACCCTCAGTTCACTTCTTATATCCCAGAAGACTCCATCCACTAATATCGTTGATTTATCCATCACTCCTAATAATGAATCAGCATTGACCACCTGCCCTTTATTTGGATTTCGCACTCCCTGAAGCCTTACAGTAGCTCCTACAAAATTAAATGCCATAGTCATAGCAGCCCAATCCATTTCTACCTTACCCAAGGTTTCTAACCAAGCCACACCCAAAATCATATACATTCCCCCCAAATCCAACATGTAACCATCTACCACAATCTCATTATCACCCATTTGAAGAGACAACCAGTGCATTTCCCTTTCGTAAATATTCTATGTACGTCCCCTAGTCGAACCCCAAATTGCCGAGAAGAATCCATGGGAATATTCAAACTGGACACCACTTGAGGGCCCACAAAATTATGAGTGGCTGCACAGTCCACCAAAACTACAATCGGAACTCCCTTTAAATTTCCTTCCAACTTCATAGCTTTCAAAGCTGACAGTTCAGGTCCCATTGCTCCCAACATCCCCATGAATTTGCATTCTAGGCCTACTCACTTAGCATTCTGTTCGACTTCTAAGGCCAAGATTTCTGCCTGACCTTCATCATATTCCTCACTCATGATCACTACTCTCAACCCTTTTTCTGGGCACTAATGCAAAGGATGATATTTCTCCCCACAATGATAACAAAGCCCCTTATTCCTTCGATCATTAAGCTCCTGGTAAGATATATGTTTAGTGCCCCTTGCTCTTTCCATGGACGGACGCTTATCGTGCTCCTATTTTTGAGAGGTGTTGGTCCAAGAAGCTGCCAAGGAAGACTTCGCGATTGGAGAAGTCGCTGAAGCTACACTCCCTTGCGACGATGTCGTTCCCCCTAGTCCGCTGGTATTGGGCTTAAATGACCCACTTGGGTTACTGCTAGGGTCCATGGGCCTCTTGGTTAGGAAAGACCTGACAGTCTGACCCGTTCCCACTCCACTTTGCCCCATTCTCGCTTGAAACGCCGTGACCTCTGCAGACTGCACGATACCTTCAATCTCCCTTTCCATGTCCTTCGCAACTTGCATTGCTCGCCGGCGAGTCTCAATATGGTGCGACCTTACTCTCTGCCTTATGTCCCGCCTCAAGCCTCCCATGAAATACCCAATGTACTGAGCTTCGGACAACAGCGGGACTTGCACAAAAACATACTTGAAATAATCAATATATTATTCCACTGTTCCAGCTTGATGTAACACAGATAACTCTTCAAAAGGGTTATCGTAGATAGTTCCCCCAAACCTTAACAGCAAGGCTTGCTTCAGTTTCGGCCATGCGAGTAGGTCTTCTCCTTCATGTAGTAAGGTAAACCAATGGATGGTATTACCTTCCATACAAAGACGGGATAGTTTCACCTTTAATTTGTCTGGTGTATTATGAACCTCAAAGTAAGTTTCAACTCTCTAAATCCAGCCCATAGGATCATTCCCTTGAAATCCTGGAAGCTCTACCTTTTTCACTGACATTTTGTACTCATCCTAGCCGTCGTGCATCATCCCTATTACAAGTGGCCTCACATTGTCTCTAACTGGCCTCTCCGATGAAGCTGACCCCTCAATGGGAATGGTGCTTCCATGTTCTCCTTCTACCTTTTTTCCTCCTTGCTTGTTAATTTTTGTTAATATAGTTTGCTATTCCATCATTAACTTTTGCATTTCTTGTTGCGATTTTTGCATCTCCTATTATGATTTTTGCAATTCCAGTAAAGCTGTTCTAAACTCACTTATGGACCCTTCTAAGTCTTCTACCCGAGGACCCATAGCATCCAAATTAGCCAAACGTGCTTCCATGGCCTCCCCTTTGTCTGCTGGTTTCGGCGGCATCGGATCAGACAGGTCAGACCAATTGATAGAAACTTAAGAACAAGAAGATTTAATTGATAAAATTGAGAAATTACAAGAACAATGCCTTTAATTCACCCCCAGAGCTACTGCTCCTGTACAATGCCTCACTAGTAGGTATTCTGCCCCAAAACTAATCTGGCAACTTTTCCACATAACCTCCCACACACACACCCTTGCTGATACTAAACGCCCACTACAGCACCATGCATGTAATTATAGTTCTACCCCTTTTCCTTTCTTCTTTCTCTCATACACTTGCCAGAATTTGGGCCCATTCCTTTGGTCCAACATCTGGCCCATATCCTCATTTGGATCATGGTCTTGGTCCCTATCAATCTAGCCTTTTAATCACTCAGTCAAAGGAGACTGAGGTATAGGAATTCTTCTTCTTGGCACCCAAAATACTTGTTTAGTATCCATAAAGGTGGTGAGAAAGGGAATCCCATTACCAGCCACAGTGTCAAAACTCATTCCATCAGGCAACTTATGGAATGCAATTCCATTCCATAATAATTGAGTTGAAAAGTCAATTTTGCCCTTCTCATAACTCCTCAATTTTTAGATTTGCCCCTCTGATTCAGATTTGCCCTTCTCAGTAGTTGCTAATGGGCCTTCTACATTTGCATCCTAAGAAAAAGTCCATCAAAGAGCACTTGAACTTGCTAAGAACCATTAGATTAACTAAGCCACAAAATAAGACAGAGGAAACTCTACTAGAGAACATCGACGCAAGAGAACGTCAACGTTGGAGAGTCAAAAAAAAGGCGACATCGTGTATTTCAATAAAAGAGCTTCTTTAGGTTTACTTTTTTATAAAGGGTATTCAAGCCTTACCCCACTAGGTGAGGTCGGCTACATGGATCGCACGACTCATTTAACTCTATCAATAAACAACTCTTTAAATATCTTATTAACCAAAAGATCTCATTCAATGACTTCCCTAAGTGTCCTTATTGGTCTTCCTCAGCTTTTTTTCACAGGGCTCCATATCATCTGCCCAACCCTCCTTACTGCCACCTCCAACTGTCTTCTTTGAACATGTCCAAACCACCTTAAACGATTTTCTACCATTTTCTCCTCAATAGGGTATTTCAGTAAATTCCCATTAAAATCATTCAATTCCCTCATTTTAAAATATCATACCATACACACTACCTCATTTCTTTCCATTTCTTTTTACACCATACCAAACGCAATTTTTTTTATTCCATTTGCCTTTCTCATTCCCATTCCCTTTCCTTTAAGCACTTAAATTTATACCAAACGGGCCCGAAATACTGTTGGGACTCTAATGTTATCATAAGGGTTGTTAGAGATTGGTTATAACTAACCAACGGTTACAACCAACATTTGCGTAAGGAGGGGTCTTTTTAAGGGTGTAATTAAGTAATCTTGCAAAGAGTTTTAGATAGCATCTTGGGGGAGAGACTAGCATCTCGGAAGCTAGAGTAGAAGTGGCCTAGCCTCCCAAAAGTCTAGAGAATTACAGTCTTGTGTCTTTTGAATTATGCAAGTGTCTTTTATTCTCCATTTTGTCAATAAAGTCCTCTGTCTGCATTCTTTAATTATATCTTGCTGGTTGTGAGGATTAGGTCCCATTAATTGGTATTAGAGCAAGATTCTTGGGCGCGGGAATAGTAAACACCAGGATGGAAGCAAGGATTGATAATTTGGAGAAGGAGATAGGCAACGTTCAGAGTACTCTGGAAAAGATTATGGGTTGGATTCAAGAACCCAAAGAAAATATAACAAGATTGGAGAGAAGAGGGATTGAAGTTCCAAGTCAGGAAGAACAAGGGACCTCAGTGGCAAAAGTACAAACCTCCAAGGGTCAATCGAGGGAAGACAGGGACTGGTCTAAACACCAAAAACTTGAACTACCCCTATTCTCCGGTAAAGACCACCCCACCGGATGGTTGTTTCGGCAGAGAGATACTTCTTGGTTAATGGGGTTAGCAAGTTGGATAAGCTTGCAATGGCAGCCGAGTACTTAGAGAGAAAATCCCTCAATTGGTTCTACTGGCCCAAGGTTCGCTATTCAGTGAGGAGCTGGGAGGAGTTTCACAAGCAGTTCCTTTCTCAGTTTCACCATGGCCAGATCAGAGACACGTATAAAATGGTCATGTTAATGAAGCAGGCAGACACAGTTGTGACGTACAGGGACCAGTTCAAAACGCTTACAACACCTCTAAAGGAAGCCTCTGATGAAATGCTTATTGGGACATTTAGAAACAGTTTGCAGGTTGAATTCCAGGTGGAGCTCTGGCTATTCAAGGCTAGATCTTTGGTGAGCCCTTATTGCAGAAATACAGTAGGAGGAAAGAATAATAAGTGTAGTCGGGATGGGGGTTAGTCATAACTAACTAACTACCTAAATTTTGTATTCTGGACTTTATAAAGTGTACATTGGTTGTTGGCGAGGGATTAACAGGGAATTAGAGGGGGGTGTCCTAGCCACTCGAAAGCTAAGAGTTGTATCCATTTTCACTACTTTCAGTCATTAATCATAATTCTCTATTCAGTCTCTTGTGTGTTTATTCTAAGTTACTGGGTAAGGGGGTTCATCAATCTTTAAAGGAGTTAATGGGCTTGGCCCAACAAATAGAAGAGAGGGATCAGATTAAAGGCGAGGTCCAAGAGGAGCTCATGAGTAAATATTCAAGCAGAGTCCAACACTAAGCACTACCCACCCAAATCCAGCTGGATCAGGATCTAGAATGACCTGGCCCACGTACCTTCAACTATTAAAAATGATGAAATATAGGGGAATGTAACGAGCTTCGAACAGTTCCAGTACACTGTCGACAGCTACAACCAGAAAAACAGAGGCTCCCACAAGACTATTAATTAAAGCAGAAGTTGCAAAAAGAAGAGAACAAGGTCTCTGATTTAAGTGCAACGACAAATTTGCCCCTAAACACAAGTGCAAAAACAAGTTATGCCAAGTCATGATCTTACAAGAACCTGAAGAAATTGATGATGAAAGAGGAGGCCAGAAAAGCAAAAGAATATGAAGGATAAAGAGAACTCTTAATTCCACCATGTAGGAAATTGAATTATTTTATTTGTTACAAGAAAGGAAATAAATCAGCCATAATATCACAATAAAGATAGAATCCCACAAGGACAAGGTGTCTCTTGAAGGAGGGGGAAATGTTGGGACACTGATGTTATCATAAAGGTTGTTAGAAATTGGTTATAACTAACCAACAGTTACAACTAACATTTGTGTTAGGAGGGGTCTTTTTAAGGGTGTAATTCAAATAGTTTTAGGCAGAGAGTTTTGGATAGTAACTTGGGGGAGAGTCTAGCCTCTCGGAAGCTAGAGCAGGAGTGTCCTAGCCTCTTGAAAGTCTAGGGAATTACTTTCTTGTGTCTTTTTTATTCTCCATTTTGTCAATAAAGTCCTCTGTTTTGCATTCTTTAATTATATCTTGCTGATTGTGAGGATTGGATCCCATTAGATACTAGGTCAAGAACCAATATATAATAAACTTCTAGTTGTTAGGTGTTGGCCCAAGAATAGGTTCATGGCTAGCAAAAGCATTAGAGGAATGCCAATTCCTGACATACCAATATAATTGTCCACTGTTTGAAGAAAAATAGTGCTTTTAGTTAATAACCCTATGCCAAACCTCTACTTGCCCCTATACCTGAGACTGAACCATCCTTTTCCCGTGAACCAGAAAATGAACATTTGTTTACTCCTAAACCCGAGATTGCTCATATTGCCCATATACTCGAGACTACAACCACTATATCCAACCGCAAATATGAGCCTAACCCAAAACCCGGGAAAGAAATACAATACACATCTTAAGCAGACCCATTCATATGAACCAAGTCCAGGTATTGTGCCTTATAATGATTCTGTTCCTCATGACCCTATGGATATAAGGAAGAGTCTCAAAAGTTGTACAAAACACCAAACATATAATTTTGTAGGGGTGTTCAGATCCAAACCAATCCAATTTCAACTAAACCGATCCAAACTGATCCAACCAAAACCGACCACTTAATCGGATGGATTAGATGGCTTTTTCCAAAAACTGACCTAGTCGGTTCGTTTGTTGGATGATGTCCAAAGTCATCTGAACTTATCCGATCAATTGATTAAAATTATATATAATATCATATATTTTACAACATATTATATATAAATGCTAAATAGATTATAGCTTATATACTATATTATATTTTATATTTTATAATATCATATATTTTCTTGATTAAATTTTGAGGAGAAAAAAATAATTTTTTGTATTTTTTTTTTTAAAAAAAACCGATCATCCAATCCAATCCAAACTAATTATGGTCAATTTGGATTAGATTGGATTGGATTGGGATAATTTAATCAGTTGGATTGGACAGCATTTCTTCCCATCCAATTATATCAATTCTGTTGGACGAGGGGTCGAAACCAAACTAGTCCAAACTGATGAACACCCCTATAATTTTGTTTCCTATGATAACTTGTCCCTTGAAATTGTTCGTACAATGATAAAGAAGACTGGAAGAATTATGGAAAGAAGAAAGCTGAAGGTGAGGATCTGTTTCAAAATAAGGAACACTTTCCACCCAAGTATCTTTCCAAAATCTTATTTTGAGACATCACCTAATCTTAAAGAAATTAATGACATAGAAGAAAAAAGTACATACTTGTCAAATAAATTTTCAAGGATACACATAAGTCACATTCTGAGGGAATTAATCTGAATGTAAAGTGCTATAGCAAAAGAAAGAATAAATATACAAATTATAAACTTTTGTAAACTACTTGCTGTTGAGATCCTCTATATTGTACGAGAGTTTATTTGGGAGAGATACTAGCCTCTCGAAAGCTACTAGGATCAGGTTATTCTGTTTATGGTTAGATCCTGGGTTTTCTTGAATTAGGGAACCCAAACAATTTTGTTCAGCTTTTGAATCAATAAAGAAGTATTATTCAGGTTTCACTGTTCTGGTTTCCATCACATTCACTGCTTCCCAACCATTTGGATTTAAGCCATACTTATTTCAAACTAACTTAGTCCATAAAGATGACACCTCTAGAGGAAAATGCCATTACCATTTAGTCAACAAGGCCATTTTTGGGATACCAACTTTCCAAGACCAAAACCCCTTCATTCTCATAAGCTCTCAATCTTATGGATTATACCTACTGGAAATTTTAGAAGAGAAATATAATAGGTTGGTATGCTGGATAAACATGACCGAATACAGGTGAAAGCCCACCAAAGGAGTAGAAGTCCCCTTTCAAATTTCCAAATGCTTTGAGATCTTATGAAACATTGGGTCCAAAAAGAAGTAGCTCATGGATTTTCATCCAAAGATACACCCAAATAAATAAGAGGCTACTGTAAAATCTGACGTAACACCCTATGAGAGTAGCAAAAGGAGACAGATTTTGGCTATCTGCATTAATCAAGTAGCAAAAGGGGACAGATTTTGGCTATCTGCATTAATCGAGTAGCAAAAGGGGACAGATTTTGGCCAAATTAATCTTCAAACTTGAATTAGCCCCACAGAGATTAGAGATGTAGAGTACATGCATGAAACTGTGTCTATCATCCTGTTGAAACAAGGCCATCTCATTTGCAAACTGCAAGTGGAGGACTGTGACTTCCTCAGATCCAGCTGATCTTTTATGAAGCTCCTATCTATAGCTCTGGACAGCATATAACTCAAAACATCAATCATTTAAAATTATATGTTGGACAAATTAACTTTTCCAAGGACTTCAAAAACTTCAATAATATGAAAATATGCACATCCTTGCACTACAGAACAAAAAAACCAAGGAATGGAATGAGTACTATCGTGAAAAAAGCTCAAAGGGAAAAAAAAAATAGATAAGTTATCCATGCTTGGAAGTTTATTTGGAAATTATGAAGTTTGACACACTAACACCTAAAGAATTAAGCCAGGACCTAGAATAACATGTCAAACATCAACACTCAGTAAAACATTTTGCACACTTAATCAGCTGTAATATGGAAAGCCACTCTCACTATGTATATAATATCAGCAGTAAATAACTTTCATAAACTCTTCATGCACACTGTAGGCACCAATTGAAAAAGCATAATGATAATTAACAATCAATGACAACAGACAATCATAGTATGTAAAATATGAATGGCACAGCATAACAGTACCTAATAAATCGGATGAACCTTTCAAATTCCATGGTGTAGACATCAACAGCTTGTTCCAGGACAGTAATTTGTTCCTTTTTCCTAACAGATTACCCAGACAGATTGAGGAAAGGGAGAGTTACTATATTTCTATCTCTACATCAAAGCTAGAGAGAGAGAGAAACAAACAATAGGACAAGATAGAAGTCCTAGCAATCATTATAAAAGTTAAAAACTGAATTAGGAGAATCAAGAACCTTCTTCAATAAGTTTTATCTTGCAACAACTAAAGAAAGTGAGCAAATACTTTGGGAAGCTTAAGCAAATAGGCTTGCAATGTACTAAATTGAATAAGATACAAATTATACAGCTGTAATACAAGTATGTGGGACTAAAGATATAAAGAGAGCCTAATATTAACACTTAATTCTAACATATCTTTTTCTCATAGAAAATGAGGAATTTAGTATGACAAAATATAAAAATTAAAAAAATACAATTAGTGATCCTCAAAATCAAAAAAGAAAGCATTTAAAATTCACAAGGGCTCATCTGTAATAGAATAAAACTAACAAAGCCCCATAATCTCTATAAATACCTGCAACAGAATCCTCCAACACAGACAATGGGCTGACACCAAATAGAATTAAGATGTACAATTTTATCACCCTATAAAACCTTTTTTTTCTAAATCGAAAAAGAGGTATTACTAAAGAGAAAGAAGAATACGAAAGAAACAAAGAGAACAAGAGAGAAAAGGAGGACTACATGTCCTCCTAGAGAAAACGGAACTCAAACAGAAACAGCCCAAAAAGCCCAAAGACAGAGCTAATACAACAAAGCTCTCCAATCCCGATGAAAATCTACAAAGGTTTATCACCCTATAAAACTGTCTCAAGAATTCTGGAATTGAATTTTGCTAGTCTACATACGCCAAAGAACAGGAAATACATATCTCCACAAGACTCAACCCTCATTCTTAATAATAAAAAAATAAAATAAAAATAAAACTTTTGAAGGAGTAAGCTTCACTGTTATGAGGGTACTATTATGATATTAATCAGTGCCTAAAATCCTCCTTTTCTAAGCCAAAATATGTCCTTATATTAAGAATTTGAATCAAAATAAACAGGCATGCCGTTAGGGTCTCTAGGATCTGGTTTCGGTATGAGTGTTTTTCTTCTTCTACCCATGGTGCAAATTCATTTGAGAAACTTGAAATCTCCTGAGAACACTCAGTTTTGAGATAATAAACTTCTTTGATAATTTCATTAATTTTGAAGAAAAGTTTAAATAAATACATCTAGAGAAGGTATAGCTTCCCTAGAAATAAGGATAACTTCCCCTAAACTAAGGACATGGCAGAAAACTAACATAAACTTGATATAACTACTCCTAATATCTGTCAATTTAAAATAAAATACATAATAAAACACATAAAAAATAAAAAAGTCAGAAATTACAAGAAAAGATAAAAAGGGCAAAAAAGTAACTACCAAACAGCCACATCTGGGCACCTAAGCACTGGATTTGGCACTTAAGGCACACAAAACCTGTGAGTTTCTGTAAGCTGGCGCCTAGGTGCCAGCCTTGGGCACTTAGGTGCCACGGCCTCTGACATGTGCCCATTGGATTCATAAGTCTATGATAAGGTTAAATTTTTTAGCTCATTTTGATTCCTTGATCAATTCTTTCAATTGTAGTCAATTCCAGCAGCCACCATGCAATTTGAAGCAGTAGCAAATCACGCAACTAAATTCTAATGGCAACTCTTTTAATAGGGTAAACAGCAAGTCACCAACTGAATATTCTGTTTCTTTCTTTAAATGACGAATTAACTGCCTTTCCAACTCGCTATTGAGTACAAAGCCCACAATGAAAGCCAGAATATCAAATATTATCAAAGAATACTTCCAATTGGACTGATTGCTAGTTGCCATGATAGACCATTCTTTTAGCTACATTAACCAGGTACTCAGACCAATTGTGACTTTATTCCAAGAAATTTTCTTTTATTTGAAAAATTTATCTACCTTAACCCCATTAAACTGCAGGACATCTCAATTGCTTAAGTTCAAGATTCACAGAACCGACTAACAGTAGCATAATAAGTAACTACCAAGATGCATGGCAACTCACAATTTTCTGGTCCCAAACCGTTCCCATGATAATGAAAGGAAGAGTCTAATTGAAAGAATCATCACAGTGAGGCTGTATAATGGTGGTCCATAGCGATGACGTTGCTCCTCCATGGGCCTACCAGTAAAAGAGAAGCTTTCTTACATTATTGTTTATCTTATATTATCAAATACAGGTATCAAGAAATACAAAATTGTAAATATATATATATACAGATATATGGAAGATAGTAACTTTATACCCATCATCATCATTTATTCGCCGAATAAAATCAAGCAACACCTGCAAACCACACAGAAAGGAAGATGTGTCAGAACAAAACAAATGAAACAACAACAACATTATTATTAATAATGATAATTATAACTAAAAAAAATCCAGAAGTTACAACTGTAGTCCAAAAGCATCCAAATTTATAAGAATTACCAAGATGATGAATTCTCATTCATGTGCCAACCTAAACTTACCTTCATTTAAACAGTTCATCAGTTACATTAGATATCTGAAGTATTAAGCTAACCATATTATTTGGAAACATTGAAATAAAAACAGGTTGCCTAAGCCATACTTGTGGAACTCCAACCAAATACTTCACGAGCGTTTTATAGACGCCTGTTGCAGAACCAAGCTGAGCTAACTGCCTTCTCCTGCAACCCATAAGTAGTTTAATATATTCTTATCTAATGGCCATACACAAGCAGTCAGACAAAAGAAACAAGACTCACCTGTCCATCTGTTGTTTCCACAGCAAAGCATATCGATCATGTATGCTTCCACCAGCACTTACCAGAGAGTCAACCTCTGCTTGCTTATTCCTTTCAGATCGTTCCCGTTGCTGTCTGAGAAGAGTTCCTCGAAAATCTTGAGGCAAATATGTCATAACTGCAAATAATTTTAAAAGTGCCATAAACTCAGCCTTAACAAGTTGATGGGAAGACTTATCGAAGAAGCATGGCAAGGCAATTACTTACTAGCTTGAAAAATAAAAATATAAGCCATGGATGAAATATCAGTACCATCAAGTTGCTTCATGTTGAAACACAGCTTTGCACACCTAGTTTTTAGGCATTCCCCCCTATTTGGTCAATTAGAAATTTTTATTAAATGTTTGGATAATGAAAGAGACAAGGGGAATTACCCCCTAATATCTCTCCCACTAATTACCGCCTTTATTTTTTTATTTTCGAATAGCAATAATCAAGTTATTTGATGGCAGGTTTGTTGCAATACTTCCTATTTTAAAACCCTGTACTTTTCTGTGTTTAATGAAATAGAAACAAAGTCACTTGCCTCTGAATTATCTTCATGGTATCAAAGCCAATACTGGCCTAATATTTTCATATAACAGAACATGAATCACTCCATTAGCTCATATTTGACACTCTTTTCTTTAACTAATTGATCCAACTAGAGTAGGGGAAGAACTTGTCAGGCCCATTAGCTTATAGTTCTCCATTTTGCAGTTTTTGTGCAAGTTGAGCAGGCTCAGAGTTGATGCAAAACTTGAGAAAGATCATCAGGAAGATTATTTCTGGAAGTTGTTTTGAGGATTTCTATTAAAGAAGTAGTCAACCTTTTTCAGGATTTTCATGATATTTATGAATTAGTTTTGAAATATTTGAAAGTCTTCAAAATATCTTTTGGTTTTTAGTTGCTTGGGTTTATATAATCATTCTGGAAGATTTAGTTATAACATATATTTTCCCTTTGCCCTTATGTGTGTGCAGGCAATGCTTTGCACGTTTGTTGCATTATCATGTGCCTGGTTTTGGGATGGAACGCTAGTGAAATTGTTTACAACAAAACCAAATGCGCAGGTAAAATTAATGAGATGAAAAATGACATTCTAGGTCTAGAATTCATAGCGTTAAATTTAGAAATGAGGTTGAACAAATAAGGGCTTGTTTATCAAAGCTTTTGAAAGAAAAAAGGGAAACTGCTCATTTTTCATAAAAGTAACTTATTTTTTTTTTATAGAAAAAGAAGTATTATTAAGGAGAAAAGAGAGATACAAAGGGAATGGTTACAAAAGGTGGAGGACAAGAGATCCTCCTAAGAAAAAACATGAACATAAAGTAAGAAAAACTAACAGACAGCACAGACACCCCACATAGCCCCTAACAACGTATTAATGCAATAACGCCCTCCAGTCAGATATAGGCATCCCCTTGAACAGCCCATTGGCTGAAACCCACAGTGAAACCACGTAACGAATTCGATCCCATAACATCTGAGTAGGCATACACCGATCATTAAAAACTCTGGCATTTCTTTCCAGCCATATGCACCACACACTTGCGAACAAAGCCGTATTCCAAAGAGTTCTGTTGTCCTTCCTATGGCCAAAACCAATAAATTTGGTCGCAACGAAATCACCAAGATCCTTTGGGCAAACCCAACTCTCGTCAAAGAGATCAAATAACCTATTCCAAATACTCCAAGCCACGTCGCAGTGCAGGAATAAATGATTACTTGTCTCTGAATGTTTGAAGCACATAATGCAAACGTCCGGGGATAAAGCTTTAAGTGGCCTTCTGATTTGACACAAATCGTTTGTATTAATTTTATTGAGCACTGCAAGCCACAAAAAAGCTTTAACCTTTGAACGAGCCTTAACTTTCCAATAAGATTTTTTAAAAAAGGGGGAGACGATAGGGTTACGGGCGAGATAATTGAGGAAGGAAGCACAAGTGTAAGAGCCTGAGGAATCAAGCTTCCACATTCTCCTATCAGGAAAAGGAGAAAGGCGAATAGGATCAAGGATGTTAAGCAATATGGAAAGGTCAGGCAAAAGTCTATCATTAACATTCCTGGCAAAATGCAAATTCCAACAAGGGTGATCCCCTTGTAAGCAAAAGAATTCAGAAATGGGGGCGTCATGGAGGGAAGATAAGGAGTAAAGGCGCGGGAATCTTTCTTTGAAGGGGGTGGGATCAATCCAACAGTCCTCCCAAAACCGAAAACGGGAACCATCACCAACAATAAGAGATATCGAAGGAGAAAAGAGGTGATATACTTGAGAAATCGCTTTCCAAGGACTTGCGTGCGTAACGACATCCCCCAAACCAGCGTCCCATCCATTCCCGTGAAGCCCATACTTAGCTTTGATCACCTTGTGCCAAAGGGAGTTAGGCTCTAAGGGAAATCTCCATAACCATTTAGCCAAAAGAGAGATGTTTTTAGACATAAGATTTCCAAGACCCAAGCCGCTTTCATCCTTAGGTTTGCAACACACCTCCCAACTAACCAAGTGGCCCTTCTTTTCCCCCCCACTGTCATTCCAGAGAAAGTCCCTCATAATTCTCTCAATCGTTTTAGCCACTCCGGAAGGGATTTTGAACAAGGACAGAAAGTACACGGACACACTAGATAAGGAGGCCTGAATAAGGGTCAATCTGCCTCCTAGGGAGAAGTAAGGGCCTTTCCAACTGTCAAGCTTGCGGGAAATTGTTTGAATAATGGGATCCCAAAAAGATTTGGCTCTAGGATTACCTCCAAGAGGGACACCTAGATAGATAAGAGGCCAGTTGAGAACCGCGCAACCCGCTTGCTCCGCCATCTGCCCGAGAGAATCATCCTGAATGTTAATGCCAGCTAGGCCACATTTGCCTAAGTTAACACAGAGACCTGAGACCAGCTCAAAAATCTAAATCAGTGTAAGCACTCTAAGAAAGTTATCCTTATCCTTGGGCAAGAAGAGGATTGTGTCGTCAGCAAACTGCAAATGAGTAACCATACATCCATCTCCCTTTATTGATAGTCCTTTGAGAATCCCTCTCTCGGACCCCCGCCTCAACATGCAGCTAAAAACGTCGGCCACCAGGGTAAAGGGGAATGGAGATAACGGATCTCCTTGCCTGATCCCGCGTTGCCCCTTGAACCAGTCTTTGGGCTGTCCATTGATAATAACCGAAAAGGCGACAAAGGAAAGACATCCATTCATCCACCGTCTCCATCTAATAAAAGTAACTTATTTTGGTTTGTGTAACCCCCCCACCCCCCCCCCCCCCAAAAAAAAAAAAGGCATTTGGCCCAACCACCCAAAATTAAAAAAGCTACTTTGACGTGGTAGCAGAAGCAATTTCTATGCCACAAGAAGAAAGCAGAAAATTGGAGCTTCTCCTTTGAAGCAAAAGCAGGAAATATTTTTTTAAGACAATCGCACTCCAATTCAAAATTATTAATTACCAAAGTTAACTCTTAACATTTTTTGCCTACTGTTTTAATAAAATGCCCTTTTTCAGTAATTTGACGGTAAAAACCACTCTTTTAAAATACTTGCCAAACCCAATAATATTGATAAAGCTGCTTATCAATTGAACATAAACTACTTCTCTCCTATAGCATTTTTTTTTATCAAAATATACAGAAACACCTAACATATATGTGGCATTATTTATAATCTGTCCTCATTCAGAATAACAAGAGTATTATACTTCAGTAACCCTAATATTTTAGTTGTATATTATATACAAAGGCAGGATCACACCATATTCCAAGGTCCAGACCACAAAACCTTGGCCGGAACCAACTTTCCAACCCCAGTTGGCTATGATATATTATATGACAAATACATCAAAACTGGCAAAAACAATGTAAAATATGGATAAAGGATTCCCTAATATTCCTATTCTAACAACAGAGAAATTTGTAGATGTTTAGCGATGGTTAGCTGCTCTTAGATACCATAGAAGAAAAAAGAAATCCACTGATCACTAATGGAACCAGTTGCTTCATGACATTGTGTAAGAAAGTAAATTACTTTTTCATGTAGCCTTAGTCTTCTTGGTAATATTAAATAAGATACTTTTGAGTCTAATAATATTTTTTTTCTCTTCTGTATTGTTTAGATCTACCAGAATTTTTCCATGTCTCTTCTTATGCTTACAATACACACATACAGTTCTTTCTATCCTTGTGTTTCTTTAAAATTGGGTGATGGTTCTTGTTGACTAATATTAGAAAAATATGAATATCTCTTTTGTTAATACTAGATAAATATAAATAGTTTTTTAATTATATTCAATACTGATGTAAATCCCTACTTTATAGAAAAGTTAGTTGGTCCTAGTATCTATATATTGAACCCTTGTAATCTGTGACTATTCAAGTAATCAGAATACTTCCAGTTTCAACTACATGGTATCAGAGCCTTCATAATCTTTGGTGGCGTCGTTCTTTGCCTCTATCGACCTCGACTCCAGTGTCAAGTGTCGACTTCAGTTCCTTTGCCCCTTCCGACTTCGACTTCAGTTTCTTTGCCTCCGTCGACTTCAGGTTTTTTGTGTCGGGTTCCTTTGCCTCTGCCGACTTCGACTTCAGGTTCTTTGCCTCTGTCAACTTCAGTTATTTGGCTTTGGCTTCGAACGTTAACCAGCCAGTGACTTTCAACCTCTTGTTGCTAACCCACTGCACCATTCATCTTCGACTGAGGCCTCGGGTACGTATTGTTGACCAGTACAGCACATTAACCTTCACTCAGGATGACTACCTCACCAGCATCGACCGACCAATACCTCCCCTAATCTTGTTCCTTCTCCTAGACCTGCCTATCCGTCAGTTAACGTTGAGATTGGGACCCATGCCTCTCTTCAGATTACTCATGTTAGACTAAATGGCAGCAATTTCTTATAGTGGGCCCAATCTGTGAAACTCGCAATTGATGGTAGGGGTAAACTAGGCTTCTTGACAGGCGAGAAAGAGCCACCCAGTGAGACAGATCCGAGTTTTCGTAAGTGGCGTTCAGAGAAATCTCTGATCACGCCATGGCTGCTCAATTCAATGGAAGAGTCTATTCATCGGCTTTATGGGAAGCAGTCCATGAAACATATTCTAATGTTGATAACTCATCACAAGTCTTTGAATTAAAAAGAAGATTATGGCTGTCCAAGCAAGGGGATAGTGATATCACAACTTACTACAGTGAGATGTTGTCTTTGTGGCAAGAATTAGATCTTTGCTATAACGATGTGTGGGAGAATCCTAATGACCTAGCACGGTTTCGAAAACGTGAAGACAATGACCGTGTCTTCGTGTTTTTGGATGGCGTTGACCCCAGTCTGGATGAAGTTAAGGGACGGCTTCTTGGAAGGAAACCACTACCCTCCATCCGAGAAGTTTTCTCTGAATTGCGACAAGAAGAAGGCCGAAAGCATGTGATGATTGCTCCAGGTGTCAAGGCTGATGCTGGACCAGGGACGGAAAATTCTGCTTTTTCCCTGATTTCTCGAGGTGGTTCAGAGGGAGAAGGGAAGAAGAAATTTTGGTGTGAATATTGCAAGAAACCATGGCACACCAAAGAGAACTGCTGGAAGCTCCATGGGAAACCAGCCAATGCAAAGAAAACAAGGGAAGGTCGTGCACTAACTACTACTGTTGATCAAACTCATGAGAAGCCTTCTACCTCTACAGGTTCCGAAATTTATCCTTCCATGAAGGAACAAATTGAGCATCTGTATAAATTATTAACCTCTCAAAATTCTCAAACTGCACCATCTTGTTCCCTAGCTCATCAAGGTAATTTATCTCACTCAATTTTTACTGTCAATTCTGTGGCTAACCCTTGGATCATAGATTCAAGGGCTACTGATCATATGTCCAGTAATTCTCATCTTTTTATATCCTATAGACCTGCAGCAGGTAACCAGAAAATTAAGATAGCTGATGGGTCTTTTTCTACAATTGCTGGTCATGGCTCAATCCGAATTTCACCCTCTCTTATTCTTGAAAATGTCCTTCATGTTCCCAAATTATCATGTAATCTGTTGTCTGTTAGTCAGATATGCAAGGCTGATTTTTCTCATTCTAGTTGTGAATTTTAGGATTTGGCCTCGGGAAGGATGATTGGCATTGCTAAACAAAGAGAAGGCTTATACTTCTTTGAAGATGGATACAACCTAGGTAAACCTGTTCAAAGTTATCTGTCAGGCTCAAATTTTGTTTCAAATTCGGTTTCTAAGGTAGGAAGTCAAGATGTCATGTTATGGCATTATAGATTAGGGCATCCAAGTTTTCAATATTTAAAAAAATTGTTTCCAAAATTATTTATCAATAAAGATCCATCTATTTTTCAATGTGATTTTTGTGTCATGGCTAAACATCATCGTAGTTCTCATGCTCCAAAACCATATCTTCCCACCAAACCCTTTCAACTCATTCATAGTGACATTTGGGGACCTTCTCAGGTTCCTACTAGTACAAGCAAAAGATGGTTTGTATCTTTTGTAGATGATCATACCCGGTTGAATTGGATATTTTTAATGAAAGAAAAATCTGAAGTTGTTGATATTTTTCAGAACTTCTCTTCCATGATAGAGACACAATTTAATGAAAAAATAAAAATTTTTAGAAGTGACAATGGAAGAGAATATTTTTCAAAAACTTTGGGAATTTTTTTTCAAAAAAAGGGGATTGTACAGCAAAGCTCATGTTTTGACACACCACAGCAAAATGACATTGCTGAAAGGAAAAATAAGCATATTTTGGAAATTACCAGAGCTTTGTTATTTACAAATTCAGTTCCTAAGCAGTTTTGGGGGGATGCTGTTCTTCATGTAGCTTTCTTAATAAATAGAATGCCTTCTAGGGTGTTAAATTTTTCTACTCCACAAGTTTTTCAGCAATTAAAACCTAATTCTAAACTAATATCTGATTTACCTCAAAGAGTTTTTGGCTGCACAGTATTTGTGCATAATCCTGAGAAACAAAAAAGTAAATTAGATACTAAGGCTTACAAAGGTTTTTTTGCTGGTTATCCTGTATCTCAAAAGGGATTCAAATGCTACATCCCAGAGCTGAAAAAGTATTTGGTCACAATGGATTTTTTTTTCTGGAAAAAATTCCTTTTTTTTACTCCTCATCTTCAGGGGGACATTCAAAATCCAAATATGGTTATTAAGAGTAAAGAAGATTCGATAGTAGATCTGGATTTTCCACAAATTTCTATAAATAACGAAAATCACTTTGAAACCAGTCCAAGTCTGAATTTAAATATGGAAAAACAACACTTAGAAATTGAAACTGCATTGCCTGAAAAAGAAAGATTACTCTTTGAATACTTTGAACAGACTTACCAGAGGAGAAATCCATCTCAAGCAATTCAGCACGGCCAACCTTCCAACCCATCGTCAGAACCGAATCAATCTAGTACTCATTCTTCTGATTCAGATCTGTCTAAACCTATTGCTCTTAGAAAAGGGGTAAGATCATGTTTCACTAAGTATCCAATTTCCAATTTTGTGTCTCATCAGAATATTTCCCCATCTTTTTCATGCTTTCTGACTAAACTTGTTAATATTGAGATTCTAAAAAATATACAAGATGCACTACAGGTTCCTGCATGGAAGGATGCAGTTTTGGAAGAAATGAGGGCTTTAGAAAAAAACAAAACTTGGGAAATTGTTGACTTACCAAAGGGGAAGAAGACCGTCGGGTGTAAGTGGGTCTTCAATGTGAAATACCATGCCGATGGCTCACTTGAAAGATACAAGGCTCGATTGGTTGCAAAAGGGTTTACACAAACTTATGGAATAGACTACATGAAAACATTTGCTCCAGTGGCAAAATTAGATACGATTCGAGTACTGTTATCTGTGGCAGTAAATCTGGACTGGCCACATCAACAACTTGATGTTAAAAATGTATTTCTTAACGGAGATTTGGAGGAAGAGGTATATATGGAACCCCCAGCTGGTTTTGAGGAGAAATTTAATTCACAGGTATGCAAATTGAAGAAGTCTTTGTATGGACTCAAACAATCTCCGAGGGCTTGGTTTGAGAAATTTACAGAGTCTTTAAAGCAGCAAAATTATCAACAAGGACAGGCTGATCATACAATGTTCTTTAAACGAACAAAGGGAGAAAGGTTAGTAGTGTTGATAGTTTATGTTGATGATATTATCCTAACTGGTAGTGATATGGAGGAGATGAATAGATTGAAAAAGAATCTAGCAAAAGACTTTGAAATTAAAGACCTAGGAAATCTCAAATATTTCTTAGGAATGGAAGTTGCTAGATCAGAAAAAGGAATCATAGTTAGCCAACAAAAATATATTATGGATATCTTAAAAAGTAATGGGGTGTTGGGGTGTAAGCCAGTTGAAATTCCGGTTGATCCTAATGTGAAACTTGGTGTAGGAGAGTCAAAAAGTCCAGTTGATACAAGTATGTACCAGAGACTTGTTGGGAAATTAATATACTTGTCTCACACTCGCCCAAACATCGCATTTGTTGTGCCTTGTGAGCCAGTTTATGAATTCTCCAAGAAAAAACCATCTTGAAGCAGCATATAGAATCTTGAAGTACCTTAAAGGGACTCTTGGGAAGGGATTAATTTTCAAGAAAACTGAGCATAGAGGAATTGAAGCTTATACAGATGCTAATTAGGCCGGATCCATCACTGACAGGCGATCTACAAATGGTTACTGCACATATATGTGGGGTAACTTAGTTACATGGAGAAGCAAGAAACAGAACGTTGTGGCTAGAAGTGATGCTGAGGCTGAATACCGAGCAATGGCAAATGGAGTAGCTGAATTACTATGGTTGCAAAGGATTATGATTGAATTAAAATTATTACAGAAGAATCCTATGAAATTATTTTGTGACAACAAGGCTGCTATAAGTATTGCAAATAACCCAGTTTCAGCATGATAGAACGAAACATGTGGAGGTGGATAGACATTTCATTAAAGAAAGAATTGAAGAAGGAGAAATATGTATTTCGTTTATTCCCAGTACAGAGCAAGTGGCTGATATTCTGACCAAGGGGTTATTCAAACCTACTTTTGAATTACTTGTTAGCAAGTTGGGTTTGCTTGACATCTACAAACCAACTTGAGGGGGTGTGTCAACTAATATTAGAAAAATATGAATATCTCTTTTGTTAATACTAGATAAATATAAATAGTTTTTTAATTATATTCAATACTGATGTAAAACCCTACTTTATAGGAAAGTTAGTTAGTCCTAGTATCTATATATTGAACCCTTGTAATCTGTGACTATTCAAGTAATCAGAGTACTTCCAGTTTCAACTACAGTTCTCAAATCAGCTTTTGGGAAAACATTCAGTGGGAGATACTTCTTTCAAGGAGGCATTTCCACACAGTTATTACCTTTCTTCCTTGCATTATGCACCTAGTCAACATTTGTTTAATCTACAATGTTCATATGTCTTGGAACTTCATTTTTTATAAGCATCAGGGAATTCCAACTCCTCTTGCTTCATTTAGAACAATTATCTTTTCTTCAAATCCAGATAAAAGAATATGGACATTTGACTCTTTGGGTGTTTATTAAAATAAAACAGTCTTTCAAAATCTATCTCACTCTCCAGATAGAAAATATTTTGCTCTAGATAAACCCATTGGGAATTTTGAAGCTCCACTACAGTAAAGTCATTTGTTTGGACAAATAAATTGTCCTGCAGCGGTTCACCTTCTTTTACACTGTCCTGCAGCTACATTTTGGTCAAATAAATTGTTTGAAGTTTTGGAAGACATTGGGTGTGTCCTCAAACATTGGAGGTTTCCTATTGATTAGTTTTTGAGGGTCTAGAAGGACAAAAGAAGCTAAAGCAATGTGTCAACACACAGTATTTGCAGTGTTGTGGTGTATTTTGTTGGAGAGGAATACTCAATTTCTAAGCATGTTTCCGTGTCTATAGAGCTATTGTGGAAAAGGATGGTATCTATGTCTCAATGTGGTCTTCTGCTCATGGCTTTTCTAAGGGTTGCTAGCTTTTGCAAAGAGTTGGAAATGCTTTGTTGCACTTTTGACTTAAGCTTTTTTTTTTTTTTGAAAAACAAAAAAATTTGGTTCTTTCAACATATTTTTTTTTCAATGTTCCTATTTGAGATGTCCAATTCTCTTCTGTAACTCTCTTCTTCCTCAATAAAATTTCTTTTTCTATCAAAAGAAATGTATCTGTAAAAAGATGACCAAAGCTAAATACAAGCCAGCAAAAATGAACTATTCCATGACGTATAATAATGATATGCACACAGTTGTAAGTTTATTATCTACTAAGAGCAACAAACTAAGGACCAAAGCAAGGAGGGACCTGTGTTGAAAACATGTTCTGCATTTTTAGATTGGAAAGACTCCAAAATCTTCAAAGTATTCCAAAGTTTGTCTTTAAGCTTTCCAAGCATTACAGTACATTCAAGATCATCAGGTGCTGACTGCTGTCTAAGCTGAATCCACAACAAAAAAGCTATCTAAGATTTGCGATTTATTCAGTTTTCAATGAACTTCAAAAAGCTTATACAAAGTAAAAAGTCAAAATTATGGCAGTCACGTACAAGAGAAACTTGAAAATGCTTCAATGTTATGTGTGGCATGGGTTAAAAATATCACCTTCATAAAAGTGAGTTGAAAGAAAGGGGAAAAAACTATAATCAAAAAAAGGTCATATATTACCCCTTCTGGCCAATTTGAACTCTCTAGTAAAAAAATTGTTTCTTCAATATACTCTCGATTCTTCCACATATTCTCATCAATTTTATGCGGAGGTTGACGACCAGCTTCATCTATTAAAATGCCTTCTCCTGGAATGACATCAACTACCAAATTTATTTAAACCAAAAAAAGAAAATATAAAGGCAAAATAATTGAAATTAAACATGCAGATACTATACACGGCAATTGTTTACTTGAATTCCAGGATACATAATGACATAAGGTTCAGTATTGCAAATTATAGGTATCTTCGACGTGTGGGTATTAAATATATACATGTTATATAGGAGAATGTTAGCTATGATTAAAGTTATTCAAGATTCATGTATGACGCCCCTGTTTGGTTACACATAATAATCTTACATATTTGAGCACAAATTTATTTAAAGTGTATTTTGGTATCCAATATATCTGGGTATCGTGGATTACATGTATGCCCAGCAATGTGAAGATCTAAGATTCTCAGACGCCATAAGTAAGCACCCAAAATTTAAACCTAATGTTTCATAATTAGCATAACAAGCACTTCCTTTGAAGACAGTAAGATGCAGCAGACAACCGTTAACCTATAATCTTTAAAAAATATATATACTTCGGGATGCAAATATAAACTCATAATGCCGCATATAATGTAGAGGCTACTAGTTCAGCTGCTTCGGGTAATTAGTTGGACATACGAGAGAGCGGAATTACAATTATACGAAAAAAATTGGGTGAGAGAAATGGAACCTTCAGTGGGAGGATACTCGTTGAGCAAATCATAGGCCATAGAACGAATTTGAGAAGAAAGACGAGATACATCATCAGAGAGAGGTTTAAAAGGGTATCTGTCGTAGTAAGATGCGAGAAAACTCCTCGTTATGGGCACCAGACCCTCCGTAGAAGCCATTAGAATCAGATGATCAGCCTCTTAAGTCTTTTTCTTGAGTCTCTCTTTTTCTTCCTTTCTTCTTGGGTCGAACTCTAAAGTCTAAACTCACAAGCTTGGTCCTTTATGCTTTTGGCATATTCCGTCTAAAGAGGCAGAGTAGAACAGTACAAGGTTGGGTCAGTCACGGCAGTACCACTGCCGCCGAATGCTTCAATAACCTCTCAATTCTTTCGCTTTACTGTATAATAATTCTCTAAAATACCTTTTAGATTTGAATTAAAATCAACGTTGTTTGATATTTACACTGATTAAAGTTCAAGCTAACATTTTCCACAACGACTTCTAGCCCAGCAGTACTTCGGTAACAAATTCTACAGTTGATTAAACCTAAAGATGAGTCTCATATGTATGAATTCAATTTATTAAACCCTTAATTACACAAAACACTATAGGCTACCCAAAAATTTCTATTTCTAAGGAACGTTTGGTTGTATTTAGGTTCTATTTGGGTAAAAAGTTTATTTAAGTATTTATAAAATAAGTGCTTACATATAAATTATTTTTATAATTAAAGAGTTTATGAAAACAAACTTCACATAAACTGTCTTTTTAACTTATTTTTATAAGTTATTCTGGATAGATTATAAAAATAAGTTGAAAATAACTTATAGATATATCATAAATGCTTATGTCATAAGAGTATCTACCGTGGTTAACCTTACTTGGATTCTTATCGTGGGTTCTACAATGTCACATCAGTTTAAGCAATTATCCACTATAGTAATAAACCTCTTAAAAACTCACAAATAGATTTTATAATCAATACACTACTTTAACATTTATTACTCTCTACTAATATTTATTGTAAATTGATTATTTTATTATTACTTTTTGTATAAGAACCGATTCTTATATAAGAACCGTTTTTACGCGTGTCAGTCAATATGGCGAACTACAGTGGTAAACTAAAATAAGAACCGATTTTTAAATTTAAAAACTCCTTCAGAATTCCTACTATAGATGCTCTAAGATAAATTAAATAAGCTCAAAATAAACTCTTATAAATACACCGTTAATAAAAATTTTAATTTGATTTGTTTAGATTTTAATTTATTAAATATATTTATCTTTATTTTTTATTAAATATTTAATTACTTTGAATATATCTTATTCGAACAAAATCTCATTGAAAGTTTAAAAAAAAATTTATGTTAATTATTTTAGATATATTATCTACTGACATATATTTAATATTGACAAAACAAACAATCTAATTATGTCATATTTATATTTGAAGATAATGTCTTAAGAAATATGTAGTTATTCAGATTCACACTTCTTAGTCTCAAAAAAAAAAAAAGCCCCTCAGTTTGAACTTTGAAGGAAAACAACAAAAGAAGAATGAGATTAGTTTACAAAGTGAAACACATCTGATTCTAATTTAAATTTAAAAAAAAAAGTGGGCTAATATCATTATTTATCTCTTCATGCCTGACTAAATTTATTTAGTTTTTATAGATTAAGTCTTCTTAGAGTCCATTTAAAAAATGTAACCAAAAAAGTCTATTTAAAATTATATTGGAGCTTTTCAGAAACTATCATGTTATGTGTATGGTAAAATTAAGTTATTGTTTAAAGAAAATAAATATAATTTTAAAAATTTATTATATAATTAAGCTTCTTTCTAATCTAAATTTTGATTAATAAAATATTTGATACGAATTTTAGAAACTTGGTTTGAACAGATAATAAGACAATACTAGATCTTATGTTGTTTATATGTTTCGAAGAATTCTATTAGGTACTCTGAGGGGTTGTTTGGTATACAGGAAAGAATAATAATAGAAAGGAAAAGAAAATTGAAGAGGGAAGAGAGAATGAAAAAAAAAAAACCATGTTTGATATGAGATAGAAAATAGAGTAGGAATAAAATATTTTGTGTGTTTGGTATGTATTTTTTAATAGGAAAGAAAGGAAAAATTAGAACAAAATGATTAAATTACTCCCATCGAACTGCATTCTCCCTGCCAGCTGATCAACCGACCTGCCTGCTACCAGCCGAACAACCGCCTGGTGCCAACATGTTAACTCAAGATTGAGAAGGGTTGGGTCTTGCTCGTTGGGCACCATTGTTGTGACTGTGAGTAGTTCAAAACCTGAGGAAGAAAGACAATAAGGGTAAATCAGTGAGAGGCTAAAGCGTGCTTGTGTGGTTGCAGGTGCGACGTCGAATGGCGAGGGGTATTGCAGTCCTGTATGGTGCAACTATTAATTTATTATATGAATGTATGTGCGAGTGCAAGACAGCCGAGAATGAAAGTGTGAAATTGAAGATGTGGGAGTACCAGAACACGAGAGCTGAGCATGGGCAAATTCGAAATTTCTCCTTTTTTTTCATTTCCATGACTGGTTTTCCATTGATGAAACGAATATCAAGCAAATGAGGAAAGTGAGAATTCCGTGTTTAATGTCCATAGTATACAGTTGAGCCTACCAAACGCATGAAAATTTAAATAGTACTAAAAAGTCGCTTTTCATTCTATCGACTTTTGTGCTACCAAACGTCCTTGATTGTTTATGACGAAAAAAAATTGGGATAATTAAATTAGAGTAAAAAATTAATTTTAAAGAATGTTTTGTATTACTAATGATATTTAACATAATATGGTAATCAATTTTTGTTTTGGTGACTAATTACATTGAACAAAATAAATATACACGGTGATATTTTTAAACAAAAAGAATATATATCTATATAATAGACTAAAATAATTTTACTCTAAAATATTAATTACATAGATATCATCTATATAATAGACTAAAACAATTTCACTCTAGAATATTAATTATATAGATGTCATTAAATACTATATAATAAAATTAATAAATTAAAATGAAACATTAATTTCATGAATTTGAAAAAATTACATTAAGATGAATTTAAAAAAAATTATTATTAATTACACCATATTAAATTACATATATTAAAATTAATAAATTAAAATAAAATATTAAATGAATAGATTATATAATTACTAAATTTATTCTTATGAATCACTGCATTAAATGTATTATGTAAAATTAAGGTAAATTGAAATTTAAACGGTAAAATAACCATTTTGAAATGTGATTAGGGTTTTCACTATTATGCATATTTCAGGCATACCTGAATTTAAATTTCGTAAAAATTACAACTATCATGTAAATTGAAATTTGATTATATAATTGTATTAAAATAAAATTGAAAAACTGTTCTTATTAATCACACTGCATTAAATTACATATATTAAAAATAATAAATTAAAATGAAATATTAAATGAATAAAATATGTAAATTACTAAATTCATTCTTACTAATCACTACATTAATTGCATTAAGTAAAATTAGGGTAAATTCAAATTCAAATAATAAAGCAACACTTTTAAAATGTAATTAGAGCTCCACTTTCAATGTAAATTCCTGGCATTTATGAATTTAAATTTTGTAAAAATTGTAAATGTCATGCAAATTGGAATTAATTATATAAATTACTAAATTCATACTTATTATTATTTAATCACACCACATTAAATTACATATATTAAAATTAATAAATTAAAATAAAATATTAAACGAATTGATTATGTAAATTATTAATTATAAATTAATCGTGATTAAATGAATAGATTTTTAGTGATTGTGGTTATAATAATTTAATAATATTTAATAACAAATTACTACATTATATAGCATTTAAATTTTAAAATATTCACTACATTAAATGCTATATATTCACTACAGTAAACACGATTCATTGCATTAAATGAATTTATTATGATTGTGGTTATAATAATTTAATAATAAATTATTAGATTATATAGTATTTAATATATTCAATTATTTATGTTCAAAATTCTTGTTATATAAAAAAATGGTCATTTTAACTGTCATGTGTTCCTCTCATATTTGTATTTTTTTATTCTTTCTAAGAATCAGTTTTAATTATGTTAGTTCTTTTTATATGGTTAAATTTAGTGATATTGCTAATGTTAATGCATCAAAGAATGATTAGATGATTAATATTGGGTAGTGAGGTTGTGGACAGTTCCATTATTCAATATGCTTGAGGAATTTTTTAGTCTAAAGATGGTTTTGTAATATTCTTAGGTAAATTTTAATTTCATTATATTCAATTATTTGTGATTTATTATTTTGTGATTTATGTTTATGTGGTATTTTTTTCTTCTAACGGTGATTGCATACACGGTTTTGTGAAAATATTATTTGTTAATAAGTTCAAGCGTCAAATAATCGATGAAAATACTTATGTAGTGTTCATGTTAAGTGTATTTAAGTCTAACGATGAATATCATATAACAAAACATTCTTTTATGCTTGAGTTTCGTTTTTCAACCGATGTTTGACTAACTAAAAATGATTTTAGTATTTCAAAATCTATCTTCATGTTTTGTCTATTCAGTGATATTTTGAATTGTATTGCCGACAAAAACTATTTAGTAAGTTGGTTTTAATCTTCTATTTTTTAAATTATATTTTATTTGTTGTTGATTCCAACTTTATACGAATAATATTTTTGCGCTTCAGATGTTATCAGGTTGATCAACAAATTTAATTCTATTATAAGGAGCTCTAAGAATATTAACAAGAGCAATCATATGGAAATTAAGATTGAGAATACAAAGTATTGCTGCTATCATTTTTTACTTGTCATAAGTTTCACAAATTTATAAATTATAGTATTATTATTAGAATATATTATGTGGATTTGAATATATTTAATATATTATGTGGGTTATTGTTAAAGTGAATAGCAGAATATATTTTTATCAGAATATATTATCATAATTATTAAATAGTGAAATTAATGAAATTAATAATTAGTAAATTTCGTTATTTGAATTGATATGAATAAATAAATTAGGTTAATTAATAAATTTGAAAAATTAATAACATCACATTAAATGAATTATTTTATTCAAATTGATTAAAATAATTTGAATTGAAATTAAAAAATAATTACCTTTATTATTTGATCACTGTAGTGTCTTAGATATTTTTTAGTATATAAAATAAATTTGATTATGGAATTGATATGTGAATTAAAAAACTTGTTGTTTTGACTATATTTTGATTTCTTTCCAAAATAGTTCATAATTTAATAGAAATCAAAGTTTGAGATATGAATATTTAAATCATAATCCATTAGTTGAAGAAATAGATGAAAATCAAATGATTGAAAGACGAAATTGAGGCCTAGAGATCTATTCTAAACATAATAGCAACCTTCATTGTTTTTCTTCTTTGGATATGATTGAAATCAAAAAAAGATGTATTCAAAAGTAAAAAATCAAATCAATATGTAACAAATAATTTATAAAAAATAACAAATAATCCACAAATTAACAAATTAATTAATCACCTATTTTATATATTTAAATTTATTCTATTAAATAAATAAATCAATTCAAATCAACGTTTGAGTAAGTAAAATATATTTGATTATGAAATGATAAATCAATTCAGAATATTTACTTTTAAAAAGTATATGTCATAACTCATAGGTTTGATATAAATCAATTATAATTTATAAATCTTTAATTGATTTAAATATTTTATTTACCAAGTTGACCAACATTAAATTGAATTTCTATTGGGTATTTTTTTAGTTTCACATGGGTATGACCATAAGTAGAACTCCAACTTTGTGAGATTGTAAATACGAATGAATATATTATTATTCTCATTTATTGTATACATAAAACTCCAACTTACATTTTTAATTTGATTATGGAATTGATATGTGAATTAACAAACTTTCTTTATTTCACTTTATTTTGATATTTTGTTTCCTTCCAAAATAAAATAATTTAATTATTACACGAATAATAACAAATATAGAATTGAAGGTATATTTACATTGAAAAAATATTTTCGTTATTTGGATAATTTAATTTTGTTCATTCACATTGCATGTCTCATTTATTGTGTTTATACTATAGAATTTCAACTTACATTTTTAATTTGATTATGTAATTGATACATGAATTAACAAACTTTATTTATTTCACTTTATTTTGATATTTTAATTTCTTTCTAAAATAAAATAATTTAATTATTACATGAATGATAACAAATCTAGAATTGAAGGTGTGTTTGCATTGAAAAAATGTTTTTGTTGTTTGGATAATTTAATTTTATTCATTCACATTTCATGTAAATATTCTAAAATGTTTGTCTCTTTTGCGAACTAATATATATTTGCTGTCAATTAATTATTATTATTTTTATAAATTAAAAAAATTTAGAGTTTTAAATTACCGATATATGACACGGGTAATAACACTAATTGGATATATTTCATGTGTATATTTTATCTACCTATCTATATATCTAAAGAATTCAATGTCCTTCAAATGCGTCACATGCCCCTCCCACAGACTAACTTTACCTCCGAATAATATAAATATAAGTTTATGCTGCCTTCAGAAGCCCCTGACATTTGAAAAGAGGGCAAGTTGTAAATTTGAAAACAAATCAATTAATTATGCTGCTAATTTTACTCAATTATCTAAGATCTGGGTAATTTCATACCGATCGATAATTCAGATCACAGTAAAATATTTCTTGTCTCCCTTGAAACTCAAATTTCAAAAAGCAATATATCTATTAACATCGAAGATTATAACTCTCTCTGCCAGTCCTTTCTTCCTGTCATTCTCAGTCTATCTCATTTCACCTGTGTGTGAAATATGGCTCTAGCTTCCCCATCTGAAACTGAAACATGCAATTACGATCCATTTGCCACATGAACATTTTGATGATATGATGGTAATGCCGTTAGTTTTGGTTTTCTTCAGGTTTTAGCTCCTTCATTTGCCGCAGGTTTTATGTTTTTAAGTTGGGCTTGGTTTATGTTGTAAAAGTGGATAATAATAATAATTTGTTTGGTTCCTGAAAATAGAAAAGTGAAGATGGTATGGATATGAAACCTGCTGATTTATTTAGCAAGAAACGGGATGAGTTGATGAAATAGGAAATGAGGCATCAACTTGTTTCATCACCTTAGATCTGAGTTGTTTATGGCTTAGATTGGAACTTATGTTTACATTGATGCTCACACAGAAGAACATGGTGAGTTATTAAGAAACATCCATCCGGGTGCATCTCTCTGTTCTGCAGCAGCAAGCAGCAAATATAAGAAAGGAAGCTCAAAGATTGGTGAGGGTGGGCGTGAGAAATTGTTATTAAAAACTATAAAAAAGTTTGCAATAGGGTTTGGGTTCAGATTTCAGAACAGATATCATATCTTTAAACAAGGGTTTTGAGTTGTATTCAGATATTTGGTTTCCTAAACAAGAAGCGGGCGGAGAGATATGTGAAAAAAAGGAATGTGGGTTCAAGAACACAAAAGGGGGGTAAATGGCTTGACGTAAATGCGATCCAAGACAATGACAAAGGCCATCATGAGTTGAGGGTGGAAGCCGGGGTGAACCACAAGGGTGAAGACATCATCTGCAAGCAAAACCGTGTTGTTGACTCTCTTCCTAGCAATTCTGGCAGCTATTTGTCCGGTGCTATTTGTGATGATGCAATTGCGCCTCCTAAAACATCCTTGAACCCTGAAATCTGGTGCCTCACTTTTGCCTGATCCCATGAATACTTGCGCTTCTTGGTTCCCTCCGTTAAATAGCATGGACATGGACCCCCACCCACTTGATCTCATGCAGAACACTGCTTTTGGCTTTGCATCACTGGTGCTACTGCTAGTAGTACTACACTCTCTCGCTCTACTTCTGCTTCTGCAGCACCCATCTCCTCTGTATGCATTCCACTGGCATTGCATGCTGAATATCTATTGTACGCATGTGTAAATATTAATTAATTGTTCAGAGATCAAGAGATCCATGGATGGATGACGATATATATATATATATATATATAATCAAATCACCTGAGGCTTGAGGGTTAACAAAGCATTTCCAGCGCCGTCCATGAGGATAGCACTAGTGTGTGTCCTGGAATAGTTATCCACTCGGAAAGCCAGCTTTCCATGGTGATCGAACACAGTGAATCCGTCGGTACCCTGGAAGCTCATGCTGGATCTCTTCCACACGGTGAGCACACATGGATGTGCCTTTTCCTTTTGGGACATAATCAACTGCAACTGCTGCTCTTGATGTTGATGATGGGTTGGATGAATCCTGGACATGGCAGCACCACCAGATTCAAAACTCACCTGGACTTGGATCACACCTTCACAAGTTAAATCACCTATGTCCGCTTAATTGTTTTGTAATTGTATGATTATAATCTAATGCCTAATTGCAAGTAGGTCAGGTAGTGGCAAACACCAATTTCTCTAGTAGGTCCCAACTTTAACGCAACACACGGTTCATCGGACTTGTCTTTCCTTTTTTAATAAATTAAAACTCTATTTTGGTCTCATACATAAGATTTTTTTTAATTTAATCCCTATAGATATATGTTATTCTGATTTCTCATAAAATCACAAATAAATATATTATCAATAACTTTTTTTCCGTAAAATGTGCTAATTATTAATGAAATTAATAAATTTAATGCTGTGTAACCTATTTTTTACATGTTATTACTTAGTCATTATTGTATCATATGTAAATTGACAATTAGTTTAATAATAATAAATTAACATAAGGACATTATTGATAATAATTTTTTTTTGAGATTAAATTGAAAAATATTTTATCTGTTAGGGACGAACCTAAGAAAACAATTCTATGAGAAATGCTTTATATGTGAGAAACTAAAATGAGAAGACAAATTTGGGACTTGGGAGGGACCAAAATGAAAAAAAATTGTTTATCAGGGATAAAAATGAAGTTTTAATCCTTTTTAATATTTTTCTCTTGCTTTCCTTGCTCCCTAACCCAATGCCTATTGCACAGTGATAAGCTCATTAGGCTCCATCCTCCGGAATCAACCGCAGTGACAACCTAAAATATTTTCTTTCCTCTCAATCTCACACTAAAAGGTGAAAACATCATAATTGGACCAAGTGCCCTGGCCACCCAATTGTCTCTTTGTTTTCCAACATTAATTATAATTCTAATCATTATGTTTCAGGATTTTGGGCACATAGTAAAATATTTACTATGTTTCGAAGTTACTTATATTTATATATAAGTAATTCTCATCCAACTGAATTAATTTTTAAAATAAAATTCCAATGGTTTTATTATAAAGCAAATTAAATTAATAATACCAGCTGCTTTGTATCATAAAAATAAACTCTTGAAAGTCATATACACAAGTAGCTATTATACCCGAATTTTGAAAAAAATGAAACCATTTTTTTTTTTACACAATCCAATCCTTGAAATTTTCTTTATTTGCTTTGTCTTTTGACTGACGAGAACCAATTAGCGGTGAATAAAAAATTTCAAGGGGTAACTTGTATAAAATAAACTTTATGCATGTTTTAAAAGTAAATAATCTACATTTGCATTGCACATATTCATCTTTATAATTGGGTGATCATTGAACTTATAACTTAAATAGTATGAGACTTGAGTTTGTGAATTAAGAGTGATGGATTCAAAATCTCTTGTAACAAAAAAAATATAAAAAATTGGGTGTGACATTAGTCAAATTAAAGAACGAGAAACAATAATATTATTGCATGTGACTCGTGACCCGTACGTTATTGTCGTGATATGGAAATTGGGGTTTTCATTCAGCTTGTGAAATGGAATAACTAATAGTCTTATAGCAACTTGTAGCTGATTTGGTAGAAACCATGACGGATTTATAAAATTTCTTGTTGTTTCTGTGTGTCTGAATGCCAATGCTAAAACCACTCCCGGTGTGATAGAGATCATCCAAATCAAAGATGCTTCCTGGTCTCTCATTATAATATGGGTTCACACCATGTCATCTCAGCAATTTGGGTTGCTGCTGCTTGATTTAAGTCACCAAAGCACCCGCCGTTCTTCCAACTTTTAATTTCAAATTATATATAGTATGGTCAAAATAGTCCACTAAGACAAGAGCATCCACTATATAGTAATTAATTAAGGTGGCATTATCTCGTTTGATATGGATTAATCATCATGTACGATGCCAAATCAACTTTCGGCTAGCAGATGCTGGTGGGAGTGGGATCTGAATTCTCTTTAGCATTGGAGTGCTGGAGGGAATATATGGGAGACTAAGTCTCCTTGAAAAAAAAAATATATATTGTCCAAGTAGGATTTCCCTTTGGCACTCTAGTAGCTGGAGGGAATTTATATTCGTGAGAGTGGAACTCCCTCTATCACAAGTTCGAAACTCCCAAGCGGCAAAAAAGAAAGGGAGAATTATCATGTACTATTACCATCCACAACTCAATTAAGGATAGCAATAGGACAGGTTTTTCACTACTCGTTTCCACCCCACACACATACTCGCCGACCCGTTGCCTTGAGGATTTTTTTGTTTTGCCCCATCTTTGAGCCCGCAGAAAATTTCAATACTTGCCCCGCTCTGAAACCTTATCATATGTGATTTTTGCCCCGTACCAGTACTTGTCTCACAACATTTAACAACATAATTTTTAAACATAATATTCATAAACTTATCATAACAAATCTCATTACACAATACTCAACAAAATAAATTCAAAAAGCATAATATGTATTAATTTGTTTAGATATATATATATATATATTCAGAATGGATTCGAGGTGAGGAATACACTGTCCCAAACCGGCCCTGTTTCTCAATCAAACGTTGAATAACCCAACCTATATAGGGCAAGGCTGACTGGATCAGTCAGGTTGAGATTGAAATGCTTAAGTCAAAAGTAAAAGGATAAACCAGAACTACAAAAGTAATGCTTAAGTCAAGGAATATACAAATTTGAGAACGGAACCGACCACGAATAAAAAACAGAACTGGTTCATGGTTATATACACATGCAAAAGGTGTTTTAATAATCATTTAACTTTAAATGCTTAATATATATCAGGAGTTTGTCGATGGCATGCATTAAAGTGCATGTTCAATATATATATATATATATATTGAATTTATCTTTAAATAACTTTTTAACCCGTTAAAAAAAAAAACACAAGTTACATAGGTCCTAAGTCCTAATCCTGAAGGAGCTGTGCCGGCGGCTAAAAGGGAAAATATCCAGAGGGGGCTCGCAAAGGAATTGCAACTCCCATGTGGTCGTTAGCAAACTTGGCTTTCTAAGCTAACACAGAACTGTTATTTTATATAACGATCTTCCACATTTTACATTTTCCCTTCCTCGCAAAATATACATAAAATGCAATCAAATATCAAAATGGAGGTGCAAACATTACATATGCTTCAAGAAAAGAAAATCATAACATCCTCAAGCATCTCAAAAGTGACTCCTTCCCTATTTCCTGAAAAACCAGAAGCCCTTGAACTACAGCAGGAAAGTACAGTAGCATGAATGGGCTGGTATTTTACAAGTAGGAGATGACTATGAAGTTACACACGAGTTGGAGTCTCCTATGCCCCCATTGTTGAGAGGAATCAGTGATGTTAGTTTGATGTTGACGATTATAACCACACACAGTAGACTACTCTTCCACACAGTAATTCCCACTGAGATCCAAAGACCAAACACTGATACAGAGAAACAATCCAAAGGGCTTCTGTCACCATAACACCATGTACAAACCAACACATACACCAGGGACTCACATTCTAACAAACAAATTATACTATTTCATGAGATTAGGGTGAAAATTTGAGAAGCACACCAGATAAGGATAAATTGGGTGAGATTATCATCTGACCCTGCATGCTGCAGGGGCACCTGGTGAGCAGCTTGGGTTTGGAGACCGACAACTAGCACCTGGACCAACATTGTTTGGAAACCTCTGGCGCATCCGATAGTCAGAAATTCCACTCATAGCAAAGGGACCACCGCCTGCATTACTTGGTCCCGATGATAAGACTTCACCAGCACCATCACTACAACTTTGTAAGGGTTCCAATGTCTCAACTACATCACTCATTAGCGGCCTTGCTTTGGGATTTTGACTCAGACAGTAGTAAGCCAAGCTACATGCTTTCTGTGCTGCCCTTACTGAGTATTGGTTCTCCAATCTAGGATCAATTATCTGCAGGAGTTTTCTCTTGTCGTTAAGCTTTGGCCGGGCCCAATCTACCAAGCTCTGTTCTTTACCTGGTCTTGTCTTGTCAACAGACTTTCTTCCTGTTAGAAGCTCCAACAGAACAACTCCAAAGCTGTACACATCGCTCCTTGCAGTTAGGTGGCCTGATCATTTCATATATCCCTGTTTAGACTTGCTTTTGTGGATGCTCTAATACACAAGCATGTACAAGAGCCCATGCATGATGAGAGTTAAAATGCATGTAACATGTACAATGTGCACGTGAAAGCACGTGTAAACAGTTTGAACAGTGAACTATGCACATACACAATTTTATAATGACAGTAGCTTTAGATATAGAAGAAAAGATATACGGAAAGGTACACAATGATGCTAAAACACCAAAGGTAAGAAGAAATCATTCTTTCATATGGGTGTTTCTTGTCATGTTAACAGCAAAAGTTCCAAGATAGGGTTGAAAGCAAAAAAAAATAATAATAATAAATAACAAAAAGAAACAATTCCTTAATACTGAAAAAGAAAACCATTCTTCCCCTCCAAATCAAATCAAGTTAGTTACTTCTAAATTATCAAATTGGATTTTCACTATAATTCAATAATTGACAACTTGACACCCACCCTTCTCTCACAGTCTCTCCATATAAATGACCATGAGGCACATCCATCTCATTGCATAAACCGAGTTACTTTGTGGTTTGCCTTGCATTTTCTTCAAAATAATCTCAACATGCCATTCATATCCCCTAATAGGAGAATGCAAGAAAGATATGCCAAAGTTGTTAACAAATTTGCTGAACACTACTTAGTAACCAGGATCACGCATAAGGCATAATAATTAAATTAGGCTAAGTCAAGACAAAGGAAAACAGCATTAAATTATGTCTGCCACCCCACTCATTTTAAATTATCCTAGCTAACTCTCACAACTATATCTAATTACAAGTATTCCTATTGTATATAAATAGGAAAATCAACCTTAACGAAAGTTCAATATTTCAAGGACAAATTTCTTGTATATTTTGCAACTACTTGATTTTTATCTGTCTTAAGAACAAAAAGATAATTTCTGAGAAACTGTGAGGCCATACCAGTCATTACATATTCAGGAGCAGCATAACCATAGGTACCCATGACCCGGGTGGACACATGGGTTTCATCACCTTGTGGTCCAGCTTTTGCAAGTCCAAAATCAGAAAGCTTGGCTGTATAGTCCTGTAAAAGTCATTGATAGCACCAAGTAAATACAATAACTAACTATTCCCTTATTACATAACCATAAAAAAACTATCCAGATGAAGTTTAAAATGCCAGAAACTTACAGAGTCCAATAATATATTAGATGTTTTGAAATCTCGATAGATTACTGGCCTTTCAGCATTGTGAAGAAAAGCAAGCCCCTTAGCAGCTCCAAGGGCAATCATCATTCTCGTAGCCCATGATAAAGGAACAGTTGCCTCTGGAAGCCTCAGGAAAGGTCATATCAACTTGAGTTAACAAAATAAACCAAGAAACTAAGAAGAACTTTCACTTCACATTTCACAAGTGTCAGTACTGACTGGTTAATGTTGACATTTATTCTAGAGCTTTTGAGACAGGATACAAGTTTTTTGTCAGATTGAAGTATATGACTGAGACAACATCCTAAGTCATACAGAATTATCAAACAATTCTGTTTATAAAAGCATTGCATAGAAGTTTATTTCAGAGTTACAGTCAATGGTATTGCCTCCAGTAAAGCAAGCATCCTGACACTATCTATAAAACAATTCAAACTCTCAAAATGTCGGCATTCATTCATTCATGATTTGAACCAACAACAACAACAACAAGGCCTTATCCCATTAGGTGTGGTCGACTACATGAATCGCATGACGTTATTGAATTATATTAGTGACTAACTCTTTAAATATCTCATTTATCAGAAGATCCCGTTTAATAACTTCTCTAAGTGTCTTTCATGATTTGAACCAATTAAATAAAATATTTTTATAATCAAATTCTAGGATGTGTCCCTCCCAATGTTATTATGACTGTCCCACACAGAAGCGCCCACAAACTTGCACTCATCTCAGTCTCAGCTATTAGTTTATCCAAATTCAGTCCAAAGTTCCTAGTTTGACATACCCGTCACGCAACGCAGAAGTTGTTCAAACTGCTAAAACTGTAGGATGGGCATGTGCATATTAAATTGTCTTGCCAAACGCTATCAATTAGAAAATTCACACATTTCACAGTCCTCCTTGGCACAGACTACAAAGCCTCTATTTATAGAGGATACAAATCATGCTATATTCAGGCAATTTCACTATCTCATCTTTTTCTTTGGATGCTACTATTGCAGTGAAGCAGCTACGAGGACTGCAGATAGAACTGCAACACAAGATAAATATCCAGCAAAGCAGGCATGAGAGAAACGGTAAGAAATGTCAAAGAAACGCTGGATAGTATGAGATATGGGCTAAGAGCTTGACCCAGCATTTCTCTCTCTGATTTGTTTTATTTCTTCGGGAAAAAATGAACTATGCCATAGCAAAACAGACAAGTGGGGAAAAAAAAAACAAAACAAAACAAAAATAAACGGAGATGGAAATGGTGGAAGAAGGATTAGATATATGTTGCATACTTCGGAATAGGTGATTCTCTAGACTTCCTCGGAACATGAACTCATATACAAGTAGCCTGTGATCGTCCTCACAGCAGTATCCAATCAACTTAACCAAATTAGGATGCCTAAGTTGCCCCAGGAAATTGACTTCTGTCTGTGGATATGCCCATGTCCAATAAACAAGAGGAAGAAGTGTTAAATTAATTAAGAGAAAACATTACTAAAATTATTAACAAGGCATCGAAACATACAAGCCATTCTCGATGTCCCTGAAGGCCTTCCTTGTTTAGAACCTTGACAGCAACGGGGAGAGATTTGAGGCCAACTCTCACATTCTCGTCAATGTAACCTTTATAGACAGTACCGAACCCACCTTCTCCGAGGATATAATCGGAGCGGAAGCTCTTAGTGATAGTCTCGAGCTCATACAATGTAAAAGCAATAACATGAGTATAGAGTAGTGTGTTCTTTCTAGCATCCTCGAAGTTGTGACGTGGGGTTGAAATGTCGCTCAGATCTGACACAGAGCGATTGTGTTTCTTCTCGTTGGAAGCACTTTTAGCAGGCAAGGACGACGTGTGCAGCTGTTGAACTGCCAAATTCGTACGTGACTCAAAATGTAAGTTCATTTACCTTAATTCCATATGATCAATATTAATTTTCATTCTCTTGTCTCTTACACATGCATTTACATCCTTACTTTTAGGAAGGAAAAGACAGCACGAACCCAAAAATGAGGATAATAGGTTTGATAGATTGGAAAAAAGTTCAGATAACTAGAAACTAAAGCAATTCGGAATACAAAAGGAGGGCGAGACAATCATACTGGGAAGCTAGAGCCCTAGATCTGGGGGTGGGTTAAGAAGAAGAAAAGAAAAAACCTTGAGCACTGGTGACAACAGCCGATTCCTCCCTAGTACCACAGTTGCCCATTGAAGTGATGATGAAGCAGGAACAGTTGCAGCAGTTGCTGTGGCAGTAGCAATGGCACTGCTTTTGGTGGTGGTGGAGCACGGGATGTTGCAATCCCCGAGGCCCAGAATTTCATTCTTCGCCTTCCGGGTGCCTTTCCTTTCTTCCCCCCTATTTCTTTTACGGCACCCATAATACGATATTTCTAATAATAATATTGCACTCACTCATTCATGATTCATCACTCGACTCACTGCAACAAAATTAGTCAATCAAAAATGTTTATCATATCAACTTGTGGACTAAACCTTGATTTTTTAAAAAAAATTTGTTGTTTAACATGTTATATTTTATCTTTCTCACATATATTTTATTTTTTCTTTTTTGTGTTACAGTTCATATTCTATTTTATTTAGGTGTTAACTAATGATCAAAGGTTCCAATACCATATACATTAACTAATGACTTGGCAATTGGTATGCTCTAGAGTACATGTCAATACCAATCGCTACTTTAATTTATTTTTAAATAATTTTTAAAATATAAAAAGAAATTTTATTATATTTTTAAAATAATAAAAAGAACTAGCAAGAAATTATTTAATTTCCCACTTTTCTACACGCATTTTACCTCTCATTTCTTATATTATATTCTGAATTTTATTTTATCTATTTATCTACTTATTAACAAATAGTTTTAAGAATCAATTATCAAAATATTATAAAAATATACATAGATAACATAGATATTTTATATACTGATGAATTTATAATTTAATTTTAATGTAATTATTTTTTAAAATTATAATGAAATATTTAAAATGTTTAAGTGTTTAAATATGGTTTATCAATAAAAATGTTTATAAAAAATAGATATAACATACAAAAAATGTTACTGTTTAATAACTTGGCTACATCACTCTTTCGCGAAGTTTCTATTAGGCTATTAGCCAAGCTATCTTCAAAATGAATTGTTTAGACCTCTTTTACAACATATCCGGTCAAAAGGTGAGTAAACCAAAGGCCAAATTTTGTTCACTAAAAATGTGAGTGCTACGACTATATCACAAGAATTAGTTAAAGGGAAAGAACATGTGGCACAAGAATATCAGTAAGACCACTATCTACCAAGAGCCAAAGGGCGAGAAGGACCATATGGAAATTCAGGAATAATGATTATAAAAGAATTGTAATGAGTGTAGGGAGGGGAGATGATTATTGAGGATTCTCTACCTGCTACCTTTTCCCTCTGATATTCTGTCTTTCTTTTTCCTTCATACTTTAATCTTTCTGCATGTATTCCAGAATTTTCAGTACATCTTCATGTGATGAAATCATCTTTTCAAATTGAATAAACACATATTACAATATTTGTTGTGAATTTTTATTTATTCATAACAGATTTGGTGCTTTCATTATTATGGCAGAGAACACGAGACTTAAAGAATTGGCAGTGGAAGTTAAACACCTAGCTGACACTTTATAGCAAAGAGATACGGCGTATGTTGAACAATTTACTAAGGTCGAATACACCTTAGATCGTTTATCTAATATGGTGACTTTACCTAGAGAACAAACTTCTTTGATGGTAAAGGCACCATTGAAAGCCAACTAGTACCATCCATTTTTCACACGCAATATCAAATTAGACTTTCCTCGATTTGATGGATCAAAGCCGCTATAATGGTAGTTCAAGGCTAACCAATTCCTTAATTTCTATGGTACTCCTGATGATCAGCGATTAACTATTTCAGCTGTCTATATGGAAGGATTGGTCGTGTCGGGTTTCAGATGCTTTAGAAAACGAATCAGATTCCGACTTGAGATTCATTATCGAAGGCCATTGAGTTACAGTTTGGGCCATCGCAATTCGAATGCCCGAGGGCCAAGCTGTTTAAACTCGCTCAACAACAGTCGGTGAATGAGTATTATAAAGACTTAATGAATCTTGCCAATCGAGTAGAAGGACTCTCGGATGACGCATTATTGGATTGCTTTATCAGTAGACTTAAAGCAGAGATTAAACACGATATCATTGCTTAATCACCCACATCATTACTCAAGGCAATATTGCTAGCTCGTTTATTTGATGAAAAGCAATTAGTCATTTATTCTAATCCTAAACAACGGGCCACAGTAGCAACACCATTGTCTATGTTGTCACCAGCACCAGCACCAGCTTGTAGATCTTCCATCACCAACCCTTCATCTTCAATTATCAAACCGACTTTGCCTCCCTTACTTCCCACGCCTAATATAAAACCATTATGTAATACCCACTATTTAATTTTCTTTTTTAAAAAAAATTACTATTTCACAAATATGGTTCTGCAAATGATGTGTAATGTGTTTGTAATGTTGTATTGTGATATGGTAATACTTTAGAATAAGGTCTTGTACTATAGACTAGCAATGTGAGATGCTAGATCATGTAAGGACTAAAGCAAAAATTTTAGGGACTAAAGTGAAAAATTTTGGAAACTTGTGGGGTGTAGCGAAAATGTGTATAAAGTATAGGATAGGTGGAGAAAATTATAGGGAACCTTGATGTGAAATAGGGAATAGAAAATAGTTTCTAAACTTCAAGATACTAATTTTTGGAATAAAGAGTATGATTAATTTATTAAATGGCTTATTGAAATAAAAGAAAATATATTAAACATAAAATTAAAGGGGATGCCGAACAGTTATTGAAAAATAGATAATTATATTTAAATAATATAATTAGTAGTTGAAGGAGTAGTGGATAATGCAAAAGATTATATAAAAGAAATAGATAGTTATCTAAAACTAACCAAGTCTAATTTAACATAATTTTGAAGTTAAGGATAAATAATCCAAATAATTAAATCTGAAATATACCCTCTAAAATCTGAACTAAATCTTTTGTTTTGCTTAGACTTGAAGTAGGATTGGAATATCTTGTGCATTTGAAATTGAATAAATAAATTAATGAGACTTAACATACTAAAGAGATAAGTGAAAAAAAAAAAGACTATTATACGTGAATAAATCTGAGGATGCATTTTCCAATTTCAAATCCAGTTTAAAAGCATAGGTCTCATGTACGTAAATTTATGTTGGGGTAATTAATAAGTTAATTTTTTTTTTGAAAAATTAAGCAAAAGAATATAGATAGCTAGTGAATGAATCAAATAAATTCCAAGCTAGCATTATCTATTATATAAACCAACATTTAATTGCTCTGCCTTCCTAACTAATTAAAATAAATATCTAGTAAATAAATCTGGATCTCCGAATCTTTTTAATTAAATTAACCTTAACTAAAGAAGCAACTATTCAAATTAAACTAGACTAGTCTAACTTCAGCAAAAAGACAAATGGAAACCCTAGCTTCTAAAACTCTAGAGATCTTGGCCTTCCTTTTTCCTCTCTCTCTCTCTCATCGTGACGTCTTCTTTCTCTTCTCCTCTCTTCATCTTATTCCATTATCCTAAAAACCCTTTACATCCTACAATCATTGGAGAGTTCACGGAATTGGCACCAAGAGAAACAAAAGAGAATAAGGAAGTTGATCGGGTTCGATTGGTAGGATTCGTTGGAATCCAGGTGAGTGGACTAACCCTTCTTTAATATTATCTTAAGTGTTAAAGTAATAGGATGTAAAAATAAGTAATGACCGTGGTGGGAATATGATCGATGATGATAATTATTATTACTATTATTATTATTATTATTATTTTGTTTGGAAAAGGATGCATATGTGATTTATGAGATGGTCGAAATGTGAGACAATTGAGATTATTTAGATTTTTATACTTGATGATTTATAATGTTGTATTTTATTATATTGGATGAATATTGTTTGTGTTTGGGCGGGATAGTACCCTCTCTCATGTCAAGCGGGAAATCCGGGTAATAGGATGACTTGACCTTTGAGAGTAGAGACAACGATTCTTTCGGTAGGGAGATGAGCCCGGATTTAATTCGTGAGGCGCCCTGACCGTTGCTGATGAGATTGTACGTCATGGCGGGTTGATGAAATTGAGGAAATTGGTTGAGCGAGCCTACGGGCGCTCCCGGATATTTTCCCATTGACGAGTACTAGTTCCGTTGGTCTGAATTGTCTGATTGATTTGCAATTCTTTGATGTGTATCTTTTCTTGTGATTTTATAATTTTTACCTGTGCTTTTTATTTTATTGCTTTTGCATAGCGAATTTTATTAGGGCGGGGATTGGCTCGCTCACTGAGATTATTATCTCACCCTCGTTGATTTTTCCTTTTCATATCAGATTGTGGAGGAGAATCTCCCGCTAGAGGAGTAGTTGACGTTGGACTATCTCATTGTTAGGTGGGTCCCATATTGTTACGATTTTATTTTTGTTAAGTTTAGGAAGCTCTGTGGTCAACTAAGACATCTAGGGGTTTTGGGCGGTGAAATTACTTTAGTTAATTTGATTTAAATTCAAAAATTTGTGTTGAGGATTTATGATATGGATTATAGTAGGAGTTGGAGATTACAATTATGCATTCATTTGAGCTGATGTGACTTTTTGAATGAATGGAATTTGATTATTTTATTTAAATATTAAAATTGTAATTTGGGAGATTGCAAGAAATTCGGGTAAGTCTTCCTCTCTTCTTATGTGAATATGAGATACAGTTAAAATAAATTATACCATAAATTAATAATCATTTTAACGAATGTTTGATATTTATTATATTTATTTCATTAAATTTTCAATTATAAATTACTGTTTAATTTAATTAACCTTTGATTTTTCTTAATTAATATTTTCTAATTTTGGTCTTATATATATATATATATATATTTTATATGTTCATATATAAACATATATGTATATATACCTACCTACGTAAATACAACAAATTATTTAGATTATACACACTATAACATAATATTTATTTTAAGTAATATTTGTTTTCTTTATATATTTATTTTCAATAGTATTCATTGCAAAATAAAAATTTAATTTAATTAATACTTATCTTAGTTAACATTTATTTATATTTAAATGCTATTTCCTAATATTAATCTACATTTTATTATATATATATATGTATATAATTAGGTACATATATACATATATATACACACACACACACACACACACATATATATATATATATATATATATATATATATATATATATTTAAACTCTAATTTGTCTCTATTAATGTACGTTAAATATTTTACATAAATAATATAAAGGGGGTAGAAATAGAGATGTTCATTAGGCTTACGGTGACGCAGGATTCGTGTTACCGTGCCGGTCAAGTGCCCGAAATTCGGGTCGTGACACATTACCAATGGTTAAGAAAATGACTTCGATCAAGATGCAGTTGGGACATGAGAAAAGGGTTATGGCACACGTGTGATGAAAAGTTCTCCTGGAATCACCACTATCCTAATAAACAGTATTTGCTATTCCAAGTAGTTAATGATGAGCTACTAGAAGATACGACATTGAATTCTCTAGTGTTAGAATCGCCAGCATCACCTTCACTTAATCACCCACACATAACCATTTGTTCCTTCATGCCTTGTAAGGTACTGTTGCTGTGGGCACTATCCGATTCAAAGGTATGATTAATGGTACGAAGGTTCAGATTTTGCTAGATGGGGGCAGTTCAGATAATTTCATTCAACCTCGGCTAGCTCGATTTCTTAAAGTACCAGTGGAACCAGTGGAGAATTTTAAAGTACTGGAGGGTACCTATTTATCTAGTGAGGGTAAAATCAAGTCCTTGAAGGTTCATATACAAGGTCATGCAATTCATTTACCAGTTTTTCTACTTCTTATTGCTAGCTTTGATTTGATTTTAGGTGCTGCATAATTAGCTACCTTAGGTCTACACGTGGTAGACTATAGTACAGCCACCATCAAACTCTACCTAAATGATCGATTTGTCACCTTATAAGGTTAGCGCCGTCATGGACCATTACCAACACAGTTCCATCACCTTAAACATATGCATTCCATGAATGCAATTGTTGATCTGTTTACACTTCAATGTCATTAGTTAGAGGATCATACACCGATGTTGACCTTTCCTCTAGACACTTCCCTTGATTTGATGCTACTGTTAAAAGAATTCACAGTTGTATTTGATATACTTAAGGGCTGACCACCTCCACGATCTTGTGATCATCGTATTAGTTTGCAAGAAGGAACAACTCCGGTTAAGGTCAAATCTTACAGATACCCATTTACAAAGAAATCTAAGATTGAGAAAATTGTTTAAGAGATGTTAGATGAAGGTATCATTACTCCTAACTCTAGCCCATTTTCTGCTCTGCTCATACTTGTCAAGAAGAAAGACGAAAGTTGGAGGTTCTGTACAGATTACAGAGCTTTGAATGCGATCACTATTAAAGATAGTTTTCTAATTCCTACTGTGGATGAACTCTTGGATGAGCTTTTTGGGGCAGTATATTTTTCAAAATTGGATCTTTGATCCAGCTACCATCAAATACTTATAGCTCTTAAGGATCATCATAAAACGACATTTTGTACTCACAATGGCCATTATGGTGGCTTGTCATGCCGTTTAGCCTTACAAATGCTCTGATTACATTTCAATCCTTGCTAAATGATGTTTTTCACCTATATTTACGCTGTTGTGTTTTGGTATTTTTTGATGACATTTTAGTTTATAGCAAATCATAGGACTTACATCTACAACACTTACGAATAGTTTTACAAATTTTGGTCTCTAATCATGTCTTTGCTAAGTTGTCAAAATGTGCATTTCGTAAAACAAGGATTGAGTATTTAGGCCATTTTGTTTCTGCACTGGAGTGGAAATAGACCCAACTAAGGTTCAAGCTGTGTTGAATTGGCCATGACCAGGGAATATTAAACAGCTATGTGTGTTTTTGGGCCTTACAAGCTATTATAGATGCTTTATTCGACACTATGCAGATATAGCAGCTCCCTTGATAGCTTTATTGCAAAAAGGGGATTATAAGTAGACACAGGAAGCTCAAACCACATTTGACAAGCTTAAAAGTTGTGTTACAACAGCCTCTATTGTAATATCTGTCATTTTCATATATTAGTTATTGGAAGTCCCTAAAGGGCACTTCGAGTGTGGGAAAAATTTTCATTTTATGTTGAAGGGAAGTTCAATGATTTCAAGAGGCTAAGCGTATAAATCAATAAAGTGACCTTGGTGTAGGGATGAGCATGAGACAAGAAGACATGGGAAGTATTGGAATCAGAGAGGGACCAAAGTGAATAAAGGGGGAAAACTTTTTGAATTGGGAAGTGATGATGAATATTCATGTAGTGTATTTGTGTGCCTTAGTAATGATCAATTTATTTCAATACTTTATGAAGGGCTAATTAGTTGATTTTAAAGAAGGAATAAATTAAAAGAGGAGCATGTGGGCCCTATACACCATTTTTATCCATCATCCACCTTTTTCTTTTTAATTTTTCCCTTCCCTTTCCTCCCTCATGTTTTCTCCCTTGGTCTCCATCTGTCGTGAGCCCTTTCCCCCCCCCCCCCATGGGAGCTTCTGGTAGCTAACTACGAGTGAAGGGATAGATCTTTGGCTGACCACCACACCAAAAAAAGCAAGAAGGACAAGGTGAACATTTCTTTCTTATCCTTTTTGCTTCATTTTTCGATTTTAGTGGTTTTTGGAAGAGAAATGCTTGTTTGCATGTTTTGAGGTTTAGGTAACCTTCTAAAAACACTCTTGGCTGTCTTATGATGAGTCTAGGATAAAAAATTTGAGGATGTATCATGCTTGGGGTTGGCCTTCTTGGAAAAAGGGGAGAATAGGTGAAAGTTAGATTCATCATGGAAATTGGTGATTTAAGCTTAGGATCATAAAATTTGCTTGGGATTTTTGTGTTATATTAACCTTAGAACACTAGGGTAGAAACACCATGAAGGAATCATGCAAAATAGTGTGAAATGGTAGATTTTGGGGTTGAAAACGATGAGGTCAAAGGGGTGCCCGAAATTCTGCTGCTTCGTGCCCCAAGCACTAAGCCATTGAGAAGAGACTGAGAGTTGAGGGGTTGACGGCTTGGGGCATCCCTGTATGTGCCAAAAGTTGAAGGGCTGGCGCCTCCTTAACAAGCATTGAGATGTAATTTTAATTCCCTTTCTCTCGTTGGCTTGGTTCGTAGATGTTGGAAGATGATTTGTTGGTTCGAAGCTTGGCTAGGACATTCTTCGGAGGTTAAAAGTGCTCCATACCCAGGTGTGGGATCTTTCCTACCTCTTTCAAGTTATACGACTTAAGTGTGTGTCATAAATGCTTGGGTTTCTCTTTGAAATACATTTTCCTTGAATGATGATATTTCGATGCTAAAACTAGAGGTAATGGTCGTGTGAACGAATGATTCCTTTTTGCTTAATGTGTGGTGATATGTGCAGTATAGTAAAGTGCCTATTTATTTTTTATTTGTAAAAAATCATAATTGTCCGCAAAGAATGAACACGAGAGAGTAGAAAAATTTAGATATTTCATGGATAGAGTTTAAGACTCTATTTGATGAACATGCAGGATACATATCCTCTTCTCCTATGACACAAGGTAACAAGTTCAAGTGCTTATAATATGAAATGAGGACCTTTAACTCCCTAGTGATGGATTATGTTAAATTACTTGATTATAGCTATTAGGTTGGCTTACTGTCTTGTGGCAAATGATTCAAATGGATATCAATATATATGCTTATACTCACAGTTCTCTTGTCTAAGCATAAATTGTGAACAGTTAGGGAAATGAGTAAGTTGCCTTGTTATTGTCATGTAGATTAATGAATCCTAATGAGGTTGTTTGTCAAGCATGTAAATTGCTTGTAAACGAGTTTTATCCTTGGACTATGAGACACCTGAGATTGGGAAACTTTAGAGGAATCTTATGGTTGTAAGTGTTATGTGATGAGTTGTTGTGAGCTATTCTTCTAAACAATCAAGTCTATTGTTTTATTCTTACTTGAATAAGTGACCTTTTTTTTTTACAATTTATGTGTGGGAAATCATGTTATGAGGTGGTAGTCGTTAATCAAATTATTGTACTACATACATTTGGGCAATGGACATATGTGTATATGCTTATTTTGGTTGAATGTTGATGATATTGAAGTAATATTTAATTATAATTGATCACACGCGATGATTATAGTGAATTCATATAAAATTATATTCATGAGGCTTGCCAAGAGGGAATTATATTCATAAGGCTTGCCAAGATGGAATTGTATTTAATTAAAGTATTTGTCTTGAAATGGTAGACGAGACTCTATTTAATTATTCATAGTCTTTGTCTTGTAACAATAGATGAAACTCTATTTATTTAATCATGATCTCTGTCCTATAATGATAGACAAGATCCCATTTAATTATTTATAGTCTTTGTCCTGAAATGGTGGACGAGACTCTATCTATTTAATCATGGTCTCTGTCTTAGAATGGTGGACGAGATCCTATTTAATCATTCATAGTTTTTATCCTAAAATGGTGGACGAGACTCTATTTATTTAATTATGGTCTCTATTTTAGAATAGTGGACCAGATCCCATTTAATCATTCATGATCTTTGTCTTGGAATGGTGGATATATTGCATATATTGAAATTATGTTAAGTTAAATAGTCATCCACCAAAATGAGTACTTTATGTGGAGGCATTAAATTCATTTATTTATTTAAATATGATGATCATGGCAGAAAACTTTTTGATCTTAAGATCGCTTGATGTTATACAGTAATCTTGTGTGATTGAGTCATGTGATGATTTGGACCTTGTATTTGTTTTCCTTGTAAGGTATGATTTAATAGAGATCGTGTACATAGAATAGGATTTATTTGCCTAACTATGCAGGTTGAGCGGAGCGAGGCTTGGGCCTGGTGTTGTCAGATGGACATTTATTTCATGTCCCATCCTTGTGAGCGACACGTGGTGGTAACCTGTTTAGTATAGTTTTGTTCATCACTGAGTATTTTCGTACTCACCCACGTTTTCATGCCCTTGTAGGATTCGGTTAGTTGGTTGGGCTCCGTACGAGGAGTAGCGGAGCTTCTTTGTCATCAACCTCTATTCGAGGTTTGAGTTGAGGCTAAGTCAGGTATGTCTAAGTTCCTTAAGTCGCTCTATAGTAGATAGAACTCCTAGGTATTCTGTGTTTGGTTGTGTGAAGGTCTCCTTTAATCATCATTTTTGGCTATGTGGCCTACGTATTCGTGAATTCAGGCTTATGATAGTGGTAATGGTTCTATCACCATGCCGGTCATGTTCTCAGGATTGGAGCGTGACACCTATTTTTCATTTTCCTGACTTTAGTAAATCATTTATCATAAAAACGGATGCTTCTGGTCTTGGGGTGGGTGCTGTTTTGAGTCAAGATAATCACCTTATTGCTTTCTTTTCCAAGAAATTAACTCCTAACATGCAAGCTAAGTCTACATAAGCTAGAGAAATGTATGCAATCATAAAAGCAGTTTCCAAATTTCGTCACTATTTATTTGGCCATCACTTTATTGTTCGTACTGATCAGAAAAGCCATAGACATTTGTCTGATCAAATTATTCAAATACTTGAGTAAGAAGAATGGCTCCTACAACTAATGGGTTTTTGATACTCCATTGAGTAAAACTGGGTACTTCGAACAGGGCAGCAGATGGGTTGTCATGATCATTTGCCATGGCTATTTCTGACAGGCATACGTATTTGGTTGAGTAGAGTCAAAAGGCAACAATAGAATATCAAGATCTTCAATCTTTCTCGTTCTAATGAAGGGTTAACACTAGAATTTTCTACAAGAGATGGGCTTTTGTTTTGGCATAATAAGGTGGTCATTCAAATATCAGCTAAATCTATCTAGAACATTATACTTATTGAATTTCACATATCCCTGATAGGTGGTCATATCGGGATAACTCATACTTATGCAAGGATAGAATCTCAATTTTTTTGGACCCACATGCATGCTGATATCAAAGCCATTGTAAATCAATGTCAAGTTTGCCAGCAAGCCAAACACTCCTAAACACATTCAGCAGGATTGCTTCAATAATTGCCAATCCCTAATCAAATTTGGGAAGATGTAGCTATGAATTTTTTTATTGGCTTGCCTTCTTCAAATGGATTTATAGTTATCTTAGTGGTAATTGATCGTTTGTCGAAATACGCCCATTTCATTCCATTAAAGAGTAATTTTACAAGTCAAATTGTTGCATAAAAATTCTTTGAAACAGTGGTTAAGTTGCATGGGTTACCATCTTCGATTATGTCGAATAGAGACAAAGTTTTTACAAGCTCCTTTTGGTGACATCTTTTCAAACTTCAAAGGTCTGTTATTCACATGAGCTCAGCTTATTACCCACAGTCTGATGGGCAATCAAAAGCTTTGAACAAATGTTTAGAAATGTATTTGTGTTGCTATGTTTATGATCAACCCAAAGCGTGGCTGAAATATCTGTATTGGGCTGAGTATTGGTATAACACTACTTGCCATACTTCAATTGGAATGACCCCATTCAAAGTAGTATATGGCAGAGACCCTCCAACTCTATTGAAGTATTCACCCTTTTGCACCGATCCATTGGATGTACAACGACAACTTTTGAATAGAGATTCCATACTTCAGCAATTGAAATTTAACTTGCAACGTGCTCAGGCCCGTATGAAACATTATGCAGATACTAAGCGCACAAAAATGCAATTGGTTGTAGGAGATATGGTTTTTGTTAAATTGCAACTATATCGACAATCTTCAGTGGCATTGCGCAAGAATTATAAGTTGGGTAAGAAGTATTTTGGCCTCTTTCTGGTGATTGAAAATTTAGGAATCGTGGCATATAAGTTACTCCTTCCATCTACTACAAAAATCCACCAAGTTTTTCATGTTTCATTACTCAAGAAATGTGTGGGTGACTTTATCTTGCGATATATGCCCTTACCCTTAACACTTAGTGAAGCCAATTATACTATTCAGCCACTACACATTTTGAAAGTAATGGTTGGATCCCAATAGATGGTAAATTGAGTTTTATAAAATTTTCACAAAACTTAATTGGATGTTAAAATGATTTTCTGTAAAAGTACAATGCTTAAGATAATAAATACAATACAAACAATCAATGTACTATTAAGATAAATGATTATAAAGAGCAAGGAAGTAAATAATAGATATCAATATGCACAAATAGAAAAGTGAGAGATAGAGAAAACAAACTCGAAGATTATACTAATTTGGCTACTCTTAAGCCTACATCCAGTCCTCAAAAAATCACTTGAGTATTTCTATTATAATTGCAAGTTTGATTCGGGTACTTGCAAACCACTACACCGAAGAATATATGAATCTGGGCTCTTCCTCAACCCAATGCAAGCTCTTCCAACACCGACACTTGCAAACCACAACTGAAAATAATATTTGTATTGATTAAAATCAACAATACAAAGAAGCTCTCTTATAAGAGTAGATAAATACAAATGAAGATCTTATAACTTTAATGATAGAGAATATGCAAGATTTGACTCAAGGGAGTTTTTTTTTCTCTCAAAGATGATAAAGTAAGTTAATATCACATTGAACCACTTTGTTTTAGCTCAAAATCTTGTATCTAAAGTCATATATATAAGATTTTACAAAACTAGCCGTTATAGAGCCGTTACATCACTTATAGTGCAATCCAGGTGGCAACCGATCAACCTTCTTAGCTCATTCAGTCAACCTTTAGCTCAAATATGATCGTTAGACAATATTAAAAATTCATAACTCTATCATTTGAACTCCATTTTAAACAAGTTATATATCATTGGAAAGCCCTTAGAATCTAGTTTCAAATGAAATAATTTCACTTAAAAATTATTTTTGGTTTAAAAGATATGATTAAAATATTGACTATAGGTCAGAATAAGTTAATTTTTGAGTGTAGTAAAATTAACTTTTAATTTTTCAAACTATACTTTAAATGGTCATATTTTTCTCATTTGGACTCCTTTTTGAATAAATAATATAACTTGGAAAGCTCTTTGAGTCTACTATCAAATGAGATTAAGATTCTTAAAAAATTGATTTTTCATTTAGGAGATATGATATAAAGCATAACCAAAGGTCAACTAACTTTTGTAAAACTTTATATTTCACTATCTTTTTGTTGAAAATACTTGAGCCAATGTATGCAAATCTAAATCATTGAGTTTTACAAGTATACTACCCTATTTCATCCAAGCTTACAAGACTTCAAATCTTCTAGTTCTTCATTTCTTGGAACTATGTTCAAATCTTCTAGTTCTTCATTTTTTGGAACTATGTTATTTTCTTGAGTAAAGCAAGCTGTTGTTTTTCCTAGTTCTTCAATCTAATGCTCACTCTTCTTGTTTTAAACCAACCTATAAAAGATATCTTACTTATAAACTAAATGATTAGTTCAATTCATAATAAATAGCATGATTCAATATAAAATATTGCTCATTAAATAACATAATCATGCTTAAATACTTGTAGCATATATGATAATTAATCATTACTTATTAATGCTACATTTTTCACATATTTATTATCATCAAAACTTATGGCATACCTTAGGGCTAACATATTCTGGATACTAGATCAATTTTAGTTAATGATCATTGGGTCACACAAGTCCTAGTTCAATGGGATAGTTCACAGCAGCCTACATGGGAGAATTTGCCTACATTTCTTAAGGCATATCCTACTTTTGACCTTGAGGACAAGGTCTATCTTAATGCAGGGAGTCATGCTACGACTACATCACAAGAATTAGTTAAAGGGAAAGAACACATGGCACAAGAAGATTAGCTGAACCACTATCTACGGAGGAGCCAAAGGGCGAGAATGACCACATGGAAATTCAGGGAATGATGATTATAACATAATTGTAATGAGTGTAGGGAGGGTAGATGATTATTGAGGATTCTCCGCCTGCTACCTTTTCCCTATGATATTCTCTCTTTCTTTATCCTTTATACTTTAATCTTTCTGTATGTATTCCAAAATTTTTAGTACATCTTCATGTAATGAAGTCATCTTTTCAAATTGAATAAACACATATTACAATATTTGTTGTGAATTTTCATTTATTCATAACAGTGAGTAAAGAGGAGAAGAGAAATTATTCATGTTACAGGGTTTTCTGAATTGGATAACTTAGGGAAGTATCTTGGCATTCCTTTCCTTCATGAAAGGATTTCTGAAAATACCTACGACTTTCTCCTGGAGAAGGTGAGGCAGAGACTAACATGATGGAAGCATAACTCCCTCTCTATGGCTAGTCAAATTACCCTTTCAAAGGCTATTATTTCCACCATTCGTCTATATCCAATGCAATTTGTTGAGGTCGCTAAAGTGGTATAGTTAGATAGTGAAATAATGTAGCAAAGTTTCATATAGGGTGACACTAGAAAAATTCATTAAGTGGAATTTTGATCTGCAAACCCAAGGTTGAGGGGGGCTACGCCCAAAAGCGTAGAAAAGTCAATGAAGCATCCCTCATGAAAATTGAGAATTGAAGATTCTAACCTTTGTGTTCAAGTGTTGAAGGCTAAATATGGTAGATGGTATAACTGAAGAAGGCATTATTAAAACTCAAGACTCCTCTCTTTGGAAAAGTATTGGTAGTGTCTGACAGAAACTTTCAAGTAGTTGCAAATGGATTTCAAGAAATGGAAGGGAAGTTAGTTTTCTGTTTGACCCTTGTTTGGGTGATAAAAGGGCTATAATGGATAGATCTCCTGTCAATGTCCCCAACGATATTAAGTTAAAGAAAGTCATGGAGTTTGTTGGTGATGATGACAATTGGAAGATTGATGAGATTCATCAATATTTGAATCACCATACTTTTTATTGCTGGCTAAGCTTCCCCCTCTAGTTGGGTGTTGACTAAAGAATGCTTACGAGAGTATATCCCCTTCACATGTTGACAACAAATTAAATTGAAAAACATTGTGAAAAATTAAGTCCATTAGACTAACTAAAGAATGCTTACGAGATTATATCCCCTTCACATATTGACAACAAATTAAATTGGAAAACATTGTGAAAAATTATGACCATTAAATGTATTAAAGTGTTTGTGTGGTTGGTAGCACACAGTAGGCTACTTACAAAGGAAAGTGGAGTGGTATCCTACTTGAATAAGTTACTCATTTAAAATGCTCTTCAAGTGTTAAAGAGATTGCCATTATATTGTTTCTCTGTGGTATGGTCTTGTGCACCCGCCAAAGGCCTCTATTTTTTACATGTGCTCCATGCAACAATGGGCATAAGCAGTGAGTTGTAGTGTCTAACCACTTGGGCTCCCTCCACTCGGCATCTTTGCCATTGGAGAAACTAGGAAATCTTTGACAGAAACTTCCAAAGACATAAGCCAATTCTGTTAGGTTTGATTAATAATAAGAGCTCCCACATTGTTGAGAAACCAAAGATGAAGTGGTGGCAAACCTATATCAGGAGACCAAGTCTTTGTTTCAAAGTACACTCAAGTTATTTGTTTTGAATTAAGGCAATAGGATCTTAAGGGAAAGGTTGTATTTTTTTTTTTTTTCAAATAGGTTATACTGATTTTTATTTTCCTTAGAGACTTGTCTCTTGTCGAGGAAATGGATAAGAGAATTGAAAGTGGAACTTCAACTGAGGTCACAATTTGCTAGGCCAAACCAACAAAGGGTTAAGTGAAGATAAATACGTATAGAGCTTTTAATGGGTGATGGAGGGGTTGGTTAAGGAGGGGGTAATTAGAGATGTTGAGAGTAAATGGATTTGTGGCTTTTCAGCAAATCCTGGAAATTGCTCAGCCATGAAAGTTGAGTTATGGGGGGGCATTTAAAGGTCTTAAATTGGTTAAGAGATTGAGTTTTCAGTCAAAGGGAGAGTGACTCTTGTGCTTTAGTCACAAGATTACGTGGGGTGAGTCATCACTCCTTAGAGTGCAGGTATTATCAACCTTCTTCTCCAATGTCAAGTTAAAGCACACTTGAGAGAAGCCAATGGTGTGGCAAATTAGATTACTAATAAAGGACATTTTAAAGTTCCTTTTTGCCTTATGGAGTATTGACCCGTGACTGATGCTGTGTTGACCAACGTATATAAACATTAATGCTCTGCAACATCTTCTTTCCTTCATTAATGCTTAGCTTGAAGAGTGAAGAGAAAAGTTAGCATGGAGAGAACAAATTGTGTTCCATAAATAAAGGTGCAACTCCATAGGTCCTAATAAGCTCCTTTTTTGACTCTTGCTGTCACGACCCATTTTTTGGGCACATGACCGGCACAATGATGAATATCCCATCACTGTAAGCCTTTCGATAAATTCTACCCATGAGTTAAATTATTAGTCATTATCTCTATATTATCAAAATAACAATTCCTGAAGAAAATATATCAAATTTTCTTATTTGAAATTCATAGAGATGATTTGCACATAATAATAGATTCTCAATATAAAATACATTATTATACTGACATACAAGCCAATGCTAAACCCCTGACCTAGATGTCCTAGACGATTACAGAGCAACATAATCTATAACAAAAGAGGGGCCTATCCGACAGCGGGAAGGTCCAAAGTGATCTACTCCTCTAGCAGATGTTCTTCGCTAGCAACCTGATCTGAACAAAAAAAATTGTACAGAGAGTGTGAGCTTTTAAACTCTGTGAGCGAATCGGCCTCGCGTTAATAAAATTCAAATACATTACCAGTCATGCAAGTATATCCGAAGGCTCATACTCAACCAATAGACATAGTTAGAAATTACATACAAGAAGATAAAAATTCATCCAATTCAACAAACGTTACTAGTACTCATCAATGGCAATATATCCCGGAGAGCGCACACAGGCCAGCTCACCAATTCTATATATTTCCGCCATAACGCACAACCAATTCAACAAACGTTACTAGTACTCATCAATGACAATATATCCCGGAGAGCGGACACAGACCAGCTCACCAATTCTGTATATTTCCGCCATGACGCACAACCTCATCCTCTTAGCTAGGGCGCCTCACGGATTTATCACCAATCCGAGCTATATCCCTACTGAGGGAATCGTTGTCTCCACACTCATTGGTCAAGACACCCTTTCAACCGGATTTTCCGCCTTGCCGTGAGAGGGGGTATTGTCCCGCTCAATCACAATCAATAGTACAATATTTCATATTATAATCAGAAATACAATATAATATTCATCCATATAACAGGTATAGTATATAATTATATTATAGGTTTATAAACCACAAATCAAAATAACAATTAAACTGTTTTTGAAAAGATTCAAACTTCACATCATCATGAGATACTTGCTTCGTCTTATCCATACTTCTGGATTAATTATCTCATTAGATTCGTCATTCTGAATCCAATTTCCCCCTATGAATCTTGGGAGTGTCTTACGACATACTTTTTATCACCAGTAATGCTAAAACTCTATTAAAACGGGGTCGTTCCACTCACCTGGATTCCGTACGAGTATCGCTTCTCTAAGCCGTTACAGACAAGAGTACTCAGGTGAATTTCAGTGTTCCGCTACGGAGATTTTCATGAAAGATTAGAGAAAATACGTTAGGATTGTTTTTCATACAGATACTGTTCATACGTATGGTTACTATTCATACGTATGGATACTATTCGTACATATAGATACTATTCATATATACAGATACTATTTATATATACGGAGACTGTTTATACCAGAAATAGAGAATACAATCTGTAAAAGAGTACACCAGGTAAGTTCCCAGGAAAGAGTGGAGGGTCACAATGGACACACTTAAAAACCAGGTATTTCCTTAGCCAGAACTTTCCTAGACATATATTCTTCACAGTTTACATCCTATTTCGGTAATCAGAAAATCAAAATAATATGTAAGCAGCTAAAGACAGTTTTTCTAATGTGGAAGATCAGCCAAATCCGCAACCACAGAGCATACTTAAGAAAATAACTTCTAAAATTTGAAAGACATAGAAAGAGTATAGTATCCTTACCTAAGCTGAAAAGGAAAGGCCCAAAATTTCAGAGGCCTAGCATTGGAGTAAGAGAAACTTAAGGAGAGAAGAAGAGAAGTTGAAGGTGTGAGTTTAGAAGTGAAATAGAAGGGCCTATTTATAAAAAAAGTCAAGGGTACTATTTGATACTATGCACTAATAAAATATTTAATTTACTATTCATGAAAATGACATTTTTAATAAAATAATTAACGTTAATCATTTACAGTGCAACGGAAAAGTCGCAGCGGCTTACTATTGAAAATTTAAGGGAAAAACTATCATTTCACCTTAAACCTTTAAGTTTTTGTTCAATTCAGTCCTTTCACTTTAGTCCCTGAGAGTATTTTCACACATAAAACGTCATTTTCTCCTACGAATTTCTTTCTAGTTTTCTATAATGATCAAACCACATCTAGTACTTGACATTTCGATTGTATAAATGAACAGTATCGTATACGTAAATAGTATTATATAGGTGAACAGTACCGTATACTAGCATAGTAACCATAGTTTGCAAATACACATGTATATTTTATTTTTCATGGGTATTACACTTGCTCCATTGACTTAGTGGGAAGAAAAATTCTTTGCACAACAATCAATGTAATGTTTCCTTAAAAGTAGAGCAAGGTACTCAAAGGAGAAGAAAAAACAAAATGGTGTCAGGAATCGTGACAATAAAATAAAATGAGCTAAGATAATAATTAACATTATGTGGACTTAAGTACATAATGATTTATAAATGAAATAGCTCAAATACAAAATGAAAGACATCATCAAAACTGAGTGGGCTTGAAACATGTTTGCCTCAACATTGTCCATATGCAAATTGAGAGATAACTTGCCTATCTAGAAACCTCAAGTTCTAATGAAACATATGCATACTTTGTTTTTACACCAGTGCTAATTGATTCAAGTGACTCAACATTTGTTTTCTTTAAGCAAGTTTTTAAGTTAGAGTATTGTAAATAATAAAAATCAACATTGAAAAAGGTTTATATCTTTGTAGTTTAAAGTGACTCAAATTAAATTAGTTGGAATCTAATAAATTTATGAATATTAATAGTTTTACCAAAAAAAATAATTTCCTTATTCATATATTATTTTGCAGTTGTATTTAAATTTTGTCTCGTGTTCATATATTATTCAGATTATGTGCTTCTACTAAGTGTGTGTAAAGATGTTTGATAACTTATCTATACCTTTAAGGATACATGAGACTTTGGATTGAAGTCGATTCTATGATTGCTATTCAACTTGCCAACGAAGGATGTGGCAGAAACCCCTATCTCTTTGCTTTGGTGACTTGAATTAGAGAGATGATGAATATAGAGTGGGAGGTTAGATGCACTCATGTTCGTAGCGAAGGTAATTTTGATGTAGACTGTCCTGCCAGTGAAGCTCACATTCTCAGACAAGATTTGATGGTGTTGGAGAAGGCCCCTAACCCTAACGTTGCGTGGCTGCAGCTTCTTGGAGACATAATGCAAGGCACGACTTTTCCGCAGCGTGTTAGTTCTGTCTAGGCTTTTAGCCTCTTTGTAGCAGCGAAAAAAAAAAGAAAAAGAAAAAAATCAACCCCAAACATTTGCATCCCAAAATTAACCCTAAACATTCAATCACGAACATTTGCAACGAAACAAATTATCCTATTTAAAGACATTCCAACTAACATAAACTAGAGTCGATAGCCTTACTCTCAAAATCTTCTTCTACTCATTTCTCCTAAACTACCTATTATAGCTGGACTCTATCAAATTAAACTCGTTTCGACACATATTATATTAAAAGATATTATGAAACTTATGAAGGAGTAACGTCTAACAGGTAGGTTTATTTTCCATTTCTTTGACGATATATTTTAAAATTATGAAAATAGTTTTTAAATTGAGAAAACTATACATAATTCCTTAAACTATAGCCTAATTATAATGTTAATTGCCCAACTTTAAAACATAAAACATTACTCTTTAAACTATAACAAAAAATCGAAAATATCACATATCAATTAAAATTAATATATAGAATAACATAATTTGTCACCTAATATTTTATACTTCTATTATCTTTTCCATTTTTCTCTCTTTTATGACCTCTACCTTGTGTTTTCTCTAAAATTGCATAATTTATAGATGATCATTTTAACTAATATATTATTTCTACTTTTTATAATAGTTTAGAAATAAATATCATATTTTAAAGTTGGACGATGAAAATTAGAATGAGGTTATCGTTCATAAAAGATATATATAGTTTTTTCTTATAAATATTATGAAAGTTGTTATAGCTGTGGCAAATATTTTACCAGTAAATGTAATAAACCACTAAAGTTGCATGTCAATTTTTTAAATTTTTTGAACATCAATGTTATAGTTTTTATTATGTTATAAAAATAGAAAAAGATAGCAATAAGCTTTTAGCTTCCCATCCTCCCGCTCTTACATACTTTTTAATTTTCTTATATTAGATTTTCTGTATTTACTAACATACAATTTGAATGATCATTGGTCAAAAAGTTTTAAAAAATATATATAATAATATACTTTAGTTCTAACTCAAACCAATTAACGCCAAGCCCATTTACTAAGTTATATCATTTAATTAAATTACAAACATACAACATAATCAAACAACATATTTAGTGTATTTTATTACACAAAAAAAAAGGTTCAACTATCAGCTCGTATTGCGTTTTGGGTTGGTTAAGTCTTGAAGACATTTTTATTCGTCTGTTGAGCTTGGCCAAAAAAATATGGAATAAGGCTGTAGTTTTTTCCCCCACTTGTTAGTTGTTAGAGTAAGGAATGACATTCCAGTTATAATCAAGGAGGGATAGGAAAAAGAATATTCGGAATATTCTCTCATGGCCACGTTCAACAATTTCTATACCTAATTTATGACACCTAATTTATGACCATCCATTTTATTATTGTTTTATTTATCGTGGCCATCGGTTTAATCAAAGCGGTATAAGATATACTTTAGGAACTTGGAGTGCGATTTATTCTTTCTTGAGTCTATTTTATTATTATTCTTCAATGGTCAATCTCATGCGCCTCGCCTCTTATTTGCTTTATTTCTTTGTGAAAGAAAAATATTGCATTACTTCTTTTAATAAAAAAATATTTGCTTTATTACCCAAAGAAAAGAAAAAATTGGGAGTAAGATTTCTGTGACGCCAACTGTTTTGATGCATCGAACGGCTGGCGTAAGAAGATTAGACTGTGAGTGCTTTATTTCTGAAAAGTTAATGTGGAGCATGTGAGTGCTGTAATTTCCTCATCCCCCAAATCGCCAAGCGCCAAGTGTACCCTAAACCTGGCAATTGGCATAATCGGACGCCAAAGGGTCTGTTTGGAGGCGCACCTAATTCTGTGGAAGTCCTAATGACGGTTCTGTCATTTTTGTTGTTTATTTATAGACAATACACCGAAAGCACAAGAAACATATCAAGGGTTGCAGCCAGCGGTTTTACTTTCCCATTTGCCGCGGTTGGTTAGTTCTGCCTTCCAGTCTTGTCCATTGCCCGCAGATCTCAACATCTGTTTAGTTCCCCGAGAGAAGTATTCGCTCTTCACTTTTCACTCTCTGGAATATATATATCTTGTAGTGGTTTTTGGTGATATTGAACTGGTTTCGATCTGAATCTGCCAGAGAAGCGTAGAAAAGGAAATGGGAAGCCCAGGATTTTCATGGAAGTTGCCCGATCATCCAAAACTTCCGAAGGGTAAGCCGGTAGCCGTCGTGGTTTTGGACGGTTGGGGCGAGGCCAACCCCAATGAATACAACTGCATCCATACCGCCGAGACCCCCGCCATGGACTCCCTTAAAAAGGTATACATATTCCGATCTGATTTTTTTCTTGATCTATTCGCTTTCCCTTACTGTAACTCGACTTTTATTTTATTTTTTTTGTCCTTGTACTTAATCATTTCATTGGCATGTTATTGGTCTATTTTGATATATAGGGAGCCCCTGATACATGGAGATTGGTCAGGGCTCATGGTACTGCAGTAGGCCTTCCATCTGAAGATGACATGGGTAACAGTGAAGTTGGGCATAATGCACTTGGAGCGGGACGAATATTTGCTCAGGGGTAAGCTCATCCTCTCGATTTACCATGAGAGAGTAGTAATCATATGGCACTTCTGGTATTTTTAAACAGTACAAGAAGATGCATCTTAGTAGCTTCTTTTTTCCCAATCAAGTGGCTTCCTGATTTTTATATCGGTGCTAACTGCTACTAAGTTTAATGTTCTTCTCTTACACTAAAAATATGGTGAAGATACAAATCATGTGCAGTTGACCCTATAAGTTACTTTGATTTATTACTCTTAAGAACTGAATACCAATATTTCCGGTAAACCCCTGCAGTTACTAGTCTTCCATTCTATAGACATAATAGACTTATAACGTGTCTGATTGGGTTGAAATGCAACTGTGAGGCACTAGAAGTAGACTTCAAAGAAGGGACCTTTGTTCTTGTTAGACGATGGTATTGAACACAAAGCAGTTCTTCCAAAGTAGCTGGACATTTGAGGTTTTAATTTGTCACCGTGTCCATGTTACTGTCCATGCTTCTTAGGACTGGAATATTGATGCATTATACTTTAAGTATAGATGCACTTTGATTTACTAGAGGAGTGAATTATGAAATGGTAACTAATTTTATTTTTAAGCAAACCCAGTGAATATATTCTTTTTTCTGTAATAAACAGAACTAAAAGGCTTTCCATAGGCTTGGATTGCATCAATGTGGAGACAAATTTTTTTTTTTTTGGGTGCATTCTGTTGCACCCTTTTTATTCAGATACAGATACAGTGCAATTTATGGAAATTACTTATACCTTCCAAGTATTTATATCATGGCCATTCCATTTTCTTACTATCAGAAGATACTAGTTAATGGTAGTTGACATGAACTTGTTTCGGTAGTGCGGAATTTCTGTTTCATATTATTGTGTGTAAATTTTTGAATTCCTGTGCTTGATATGCACTATCTTACAGGTGTTATAATGTTATTATATGAAGATATTAATGTCTCATTCTCTTGTCTAGTAGTCTTGCTCACCATATGCTATATTTGGCCTCTAATTTTCCTCTTTTAAACACATTCTGGGCTCATCAATTGAGATTTGGGTTATCTTGGCTGTGATTGTAGTGCAAAGCTTGTTGACCTTGCTCTTGCATCTGGAAAAATTTATGAAGGGGAAGGTTTCAAGTATATAAAAGAATGTTTTCAAACTGGTACATTGCATCTCATTGGGTTACTGAGTGATGGTGGAGTTCACTCCCGACTTGATCAGTTGCAGGTAAGTTTTTTGGGGTGGAAATCCTGTATTTTCATGTCTGCAAAACTTTTTTTTTAACTGTTATTCTTTTGTGCAGTTGTTGCTTAAAGGGGCTAGTGAACGTGGTGCTAAAAGAATCCGTGTCCATATTCTTACGGATGGCCGTGATGTTTTGGATGGATCAAGTGTGGGATTTGTGGAAACTCTCGAAAATGATCTTGAACAATTGCGTAAGAAAGGAATTGATGCAAAGATTGCTTCTGGTGGAGGTCGTATGTATGTCACTATGGACCGTTATGAGGTATGGCATTTCACTGGTCTGGGAATATTTTTGGTCTGCATTAATCTTATTTGGACTGTAGTTGTAGTTCTAATGCATGACCTCCATCACAGGAATGTATATTTGTGGAGATTGTCAAAATATCATTATAATTGACGTAATACTTATACATATCTGTGAAGATATTATGGTGCCTGGTTACTTCAAGATTTGCTCTCTGCATTTTACTTTGTTTTACAATTACAACTCTCTCTTGCCAATGGTGGTTTACTTTCATCAAATATGACACTAAGCGCTCACTTGATTCACATAAAATGTAACTATTATAGATTTTTAGTTACTTTTATTCTATCTTCGGGGTGCTGAACCCGTGTAATTCATTCTTAGCTAATCTGTCTTAACCCTTATGTACAGTAAATAAGCCTTTTAGGAGAATACGTAAAGTATGGGTGCCTTTTTACAAACAATTTGGATTATATATGGGACTTCTATAAAATTGTTTGTTTGTTGGGTTTCCCTTTACTTTTTAAACAAATCTAAACCATTTTTGCAGGATTGATTTTTTTAGTTTACTTTGTATTTCCTAATTGTTATTGTTATTGATATCAAATGTGCTTTCATTTGAAAATATATGTGTGGTTCAATTTCTGTTAATGTCGAATTGACTTTATACTGCAGAATGACTGGAATGTTGTGAAACGAGGGTGGGATGCTCAAGTTCTTGGTGAAGCCCCTCATAAATTTACAAGTGCCATTGAAGCTGTCAAGAAACTGAGGGCAGAACCAAATGCCAATGACCAGTATTTACCCCCTTTTGTTATAGTTGATGAGAATGGGAAGTCAGTTGGCCCAATAGTTGATGGTGATGCTGTTGTTACAGTCAACTTCCGGGCAGATCGTATGGTTATGATTGCTAAGGCCCTTGAATATGAAAACTTCGACAAATTTGACAGAGTTCGCTACCCTAAAATTCACTATGCTGGAATGCTTGAATATGATGGTGAATTGAAGCTTCCAAGTCATTACCTTGTTTCTCCACCAGAGATTGACAGGACTTCTGGTGAATATTTAGTGCATAATGGTATCCGGACTTTTGCTTGCAGGTGAGTTATCACCATGCTAATCTTTAGTAGGGATTCCATGATCTTATAATAATTTTGTTTTAATCCTGTCTTTCTAGATTTTCATTCTATTTTTGATGGTGAGTATTGAAGAACCACTTTGTAATGCAGAAAGTCTTTTTGTTCCCTTTAGTTAGCTGTTTGCTTAACCTGATTGAAAAGTGTTTCTATTGTGTGCCTTTTAGCACTTGGGCAGTGAGGGAACTTAGGTGGGGAGAATTGGATTTGGGAATTAAAGAGTGTGTGCCTATATAATATGAAACTACCTTTTAGGCTTCTAGGATTGGTGACCTTTCCTATGGTTCTCTTTATAAAGCTGGAACATTTTTTAATTAAATAATATGTCACATGGTAACATAATTTCTTTGTTAACAGTGAGACTGTTAAATTTGGTCACGTCACATTCTTTTGGAATGGAAACCGATCTGGGTATTTCAACCCAGAACTGGAAGAATACGCGGAAATTCCTAGCGACACTGGGATTACATTCAATGTCCAACCAAAAATGAAGGCATTGGAGATTGCTGAAAAGGCAAGGGATGCTATTCTTAGTAAGAAATTTGATCAGGTAACTAGAGCTCCTCAGGTGATTTGAGAGTCGTGGTTTGGTTTGAATAATATTCACATTACTGGATTGTTTTATCTATTGCATAGGTACGTGTTAATTTACCAAATAGTGACATGGTGGGCCATACGGGTGACATCAAAGCAACAGTTGTGGCTTGCAAGGCTGCTGATGATGCTGTAAAGGTATGAACCTTTTGTTTTCAGAATATCTGGAACATTTTATTAAATATAGCTTGTTATGCGTTTTGTGATCTACAGATGAAATTTTTGGATTTCATATAGTGCAGGAGTCATTATTGATAGCAAAGAGAAAAAGTGGAAATTATATATGAAAGGTGTCCAAAGGTGTGTTATGTGGGATGCTGTTGAACGGGGTAAATTTGGAAATAAAAGTTTCATTATATATGCATAATTTTTGTTTTAAAAATACTGTAAATGTATTATTTGTTCTCTGTTTCATTTTATTTTAAGGTCAATGAAGTGTGTAGTAGGAAGAAAGGTGGGATATTCAGAGTATTGTTCACGATGGCAGTCCATTGTTATTTTGATATCTGTTGTCTTATGTTTGTTTCTATAATTATGGTTTGACTTTTTGTTGTTATTAATTGTTGTCATTAATAGTTACAAAATAAGCTTTTTAACAATTTTATATCTTTTCATTTAAGAGGGGAAGGGCAATTTTTTTTTTCCTTTTCTAATGGCTGAATATCATCCTACATTTGAAGAAGGAAATCCAATTCCCTCATTTTTTGTGCGGTATTGTTGATTGCCGTAAGAAAGATGCGAAGGCATAGCTCTCATTGTGTAAACGTATATGTAAACTGTAGATGATCCTCGATGCAATAGAGCAAGTGGGAGGAATTTATGTTGTCACTGCTGACCATGGAAATGCTGAGGACATGGTGAAGAGGGATAAATCTGGAAAACCTCTTCTTGACAAGAACGGAAATATCCAAATTCTCACTTCCCACACTCTTCAGCCTGTAAGTTTTTATAAATTCTAGTAATAAAGATGAGAAAAATAATTGCATAATTTGATTGTAGTTCAAATTCTAGTAATAAAGATGAGAAAAATAATTGCATAATTTGATTGTAGTTCTAAGTTTCTGTACTTCTCCTATGCTTGCCTTAGGTGCCGATTGCCATTGGAGGTCCTGGCCTATCAGCCGGTGTTAAGTTTAGAAAAGATCTTCCCACCGGTGGGCTCGCTAATGTTGCTGCGACTGTGATGAATCTCCACGGATTTGAGGCTCCCAGCGACTACGAGCCATCTCTTATAGAAGTGGTTGATAACTAAGGCAAGATACTTGAATTTTAGAATGATAAAGGAGGTAGATTTCAGTCTTAAATTAAATAATTGAAAATTTTCATCCCACTCCCAGCATGTGGGTTCTCTCTTCAAACTATTGTTTGTATCATTCTGGGTTGGCGGATCACGATAACTTACTGGTGCCATTTCGAATTTTGTTTTTTTGTTTTTTTTTTTTCGACTCTGATTGTCTTGTCCCGAATATTGTGAGTCGGGTTACATTTTGATGACTGGCCAAAAGTGCAACTTATCCGTTCAGTTCTGAATTATGTTCAAAATAAGCATTTGGGGCTTAAACCAAATTAGTATGACGGTAGAACGCTTACTATTTAATTCCTGCTCGAATTAGAGGAAGAATGGTGATATATCTTCCTATTTGAAAAATATTAACTGTTGTGGGGACTATGTATATTGTGAGTCGGGCTACATTTTGATGACTGGCCAAAAGTGCAACTTATCCGTTCAGTTCTGAATTATGTTCAAAATAATCATTTGGGGCTTAAACCAAATTAGTATGACGGTAGAACGCTTACTATTTAATTCCTGCTCGAATTAGAGGAAGAATGGTCTTCCTATTTGAAAAATATCAACTGTTGCGGGGACTATGTATAATGAACTTGTAATTGTATGGATTAAGATATACTATAGGCAGTTGGAGGTTCAAGTTCTTTGTTAGTCACAGTTTTAATCGTAGTTGAATTAAATTATGACTAAAATTCATATTTAATCATGATTTTAAGTATGACTAAATAAATAAAATCGTGACTAATAAAAAGTTTGAGTCTCCAAGTATGTGTAGTGGGTTCCGATTCTAATTGCATCCGCTCAAGTTGTGTGCAAGCCTCATGAATGGACCATAGTGAAGGCTGGTGGATGGGTCACTCCTGACTCCTTGCTCCAGTTCACTCAAGCTCTCCAATTCTTCAATGGGATTGGGTGACTAATATTTCTATATGCTTTTCACCAATATTTCGTATTTGGATACCTAAATATTTACATGTAACATTGTATTCTTTCAAATTATCACAAAAAACAGAAATAATCCATGTACTTAAAACATTATCTGAGCAATTAAAATTTTGGACTGAGCCGCGGTAAGAAAAGTGTTATGGTTGAATAGACTAGAATTGAATAGAGTAGCCTACATGATCTAGCTTATGTGTATTTTCTTTTTTTCGATAAAGAGGGATAGTATTAAGAATAGACAGTAAACATAGAGTTGATTATCTTCATGAGATAATCCTTAGTACATAAAACAGACATGAAAGGGAACTAGAGGAAAGATGAAGGCAACATAGCCTTAACATAGTAACTAGAGAAAAGAAAGAAAGGAAGAACAAGCAGAGAAATAAAACTAGTGAGAACTGTCAAAGCAGGGGAAATAGACAAACGCAGAGTAAAGTTTGCAACAAAGATTAACTGATGGAACATCATAAGCAAAAGTTGAGGCGTCAGGAGCGAGAGGTCAGTGAACTGGAACTAGGACTTCATTCATGTAGATGGAGAAGATGCAAGGTGGTGGTTGGCAGAACTCCATGAGAGGAACTTTCTTCTACAGACTTAGCAGAGCATCAGTACACATGTTTTGAGATCTATTAATCTTTGAAATGCACACATGTTTTGAGATCTATTAATCTTTGAAATGCGAAACTTAGGGAAGGAGACACCTGCAATTAGAGATCAAGGTATCCAAAGGGTGGTGAGCAGTACAATGTTGTAAAAGTAAAGAAACAGCTTGAAGATAAAATTGTTTTTAGAGATCCATATGGAATGAATAACATAAACGAAAATAATATTCCAAGGAATATTACTAAGATTAGGGAGACTATAAGTGGCATTGTTATGGAGCCAGATTTGAAGGTTATCTTGAAAGAAAAGGGGAGGTAGGGTAAAACGAGACCAGATACCATAAGCAAAGTAACAATATCGCAGGGCATGTTCAACAGACTCATTAGCAGAGTTACAGCGAGGGCAAAGATCAGTGAAGAGCTATTCCTATGAAAAAGGCTTTTGTTAACAGAAATATCATTATTGAAATATTTCCACAGGAAGAAGGTTTCTCTTTTTATTGCAGGGACAGTTCCAAATCCAAGAATAGCTAATAGTAAGATTTGTATTTGAAAAGATAGATTTGTAGGCAGAAGAGATAGTGAAAGTACCATTCGAGGTTTTATTCCAGTAAAAGCTAACATCCATGGTTAGGGAAGGAAGGGAGAGGCTAATGCTAGTAATTTGATTTTGGAGAGTAGTAGGGATAGTGAAGGGAAGGGAAGAAAGGTCCCAAACTAAGGAGTGATCGTTAACCTTAATTATACTAGAGCCCATTTTAAGAGTTTCATTAGCAGGAAGAGGACCAATAATTTGATAGCGAAGCGGTTCGTTGTTGAGCCAAGGATCAAGCCAAAGATTAGTTTTTTTTTTATCCATTGTGAATGAGAAAGGAGATGTTTTTATCTAAGAGGTTAGGACTTTTACGTAAATTTTTAAAGGTGTAGGAAGATTTGGAGTAGGTCCTATTCTTGTTAGGATGTTTTAATTTGAAGAGAGTAGTCCATGGTTTATTATCCATTGAGATAAGATGCCATTTGAGTTTGGCTAAATGAGCAGCATTTGAGTTTGTATTTTCGTCCAATAAAAGAATGTGCCTTCTGGCTCCCACTCTGTAGACTAGACAATGATCACTCAACCAGATATTATGCCAACAGAAAGTCGTATCTTTGCTTTTTAGTCAGATCAGAAGTTATGGATGCTTGATCATGTGTCGTTAGCTAGGAGATGTGGACAATTTTGCCTCAGGATTAGTTCTCGAGTTTCAATGATTCAGTTTTTGTACTGCCATTATTGTGAGGATGGTTCATCTGTTACACAGGAGAAGAGGGTGTTCATCATCAGACAGAAAGTCTTATCCATTTGCTATAGAAGACATTGATAGAAAACTAGCCACGTTCCAGTGGGCAGTAGCAGAGATACTTGAATTTATCATTCTGATTATCAACTTTACATTGTCGTCTTTTTTAGAGTCTCAGTATATCAGGAATCGAGGCATTCAATATGTTAGGAGACGCATTATTAATTTTTTTTGGTGACATTTCATATTATCCAATTCTGATAAGAAATTTACAGCCTGCAATAGTAATTGTATTATTATTATTTTTGATGATTTTTAATTGTCATGTAAAATATAATAAGGATATTACCATCATAGTTTATATGGCAATATTCAGAATATTAAAAACTATAGAAGGCTCTAAAATTCAACGTTTTAATTACCTTAATTAGAAGCATCATGGCGGGTTCTTGGCCTCATTACAGGGGGTTTTGTGTGTTGGGGGGGGGGGGGGGGGGAGCAGCTTATGTCAATTTTGGGAAGTCACGATGATACGACGCTCTTAAATTAAGAGTTTTAATGAGATTTATTCTCTATTAGCGTTTCTTTTATCCTAAATCAGCACCATAAACTGATTCATCCCTTCTAATTTTAGTGAGGGAGGTAGGGTGCTTATTATCCAAGTTGGCAAATGTTGAATCTCACCTTTTCAACCACAAAACAAGTCAACATGATACAATAAAACTAACATGTACATAACCCAAATATATCCAAAATTCTGCGCTTCTCTTGGGATATCTGTATAATCTATATCCATCAAAACCCAGAAAAACAAGCTTGTTTTCTCTTTCTCATTTAATGATGTTCAACTTGGTTTTTTGTGGTTAATCTGGATAGCACAGGATGCCTTTGAAGAGAGAGAATAGAAAAGAGAGAGTAGAAGTAGGATATAACAAAGCTAAATAAAATATAACTTGAGAGAGAGAGAGAAAAGGGATGGAAGGAGTGGATGGGTTGATAGAGAAGCTTCTGGAAGCTCGGAGGAACAGAGGGAAGCGGATTCAGCTGATAGAGTCAGAAATTCGGAACCTGTGCGTGACGGCAAAAGAAATCTTGGTGAACCAGCCTAACCTTCTGGAATTGGAAGCTCCGATCAACGTTTGTGGTACTTGTAATGTGTTGTGTGTTGTGTTTTGTTTGGTTGGTGTGAATAAGTGAGTAATTGTGTTGGTTCAGGTGACATACACGGGCAATATCCAGACCTGCTGCGACTGTTCGAGTACGGAGGATTTCCGCCGCAAGCCAACTACCTATTCCTAGGGGACTATGTGGACAGAGGAAAACAGAGTATCGAGACAATATGTCTGCTGCTTGCGTACAAGATCAAATTCCCGGAAAACTTCTTCCTGCTTCGAGGGAATCACGAATGCGCCTCCATCAACAGAATTTACGGATTCTACGACGAGTGCAAGAGGAGATTCAGCGTGCGGCTGTGGAAGATCTTCACGGATTGCTTCAACTGCCTGCCTGTGGCCGCCGTGATCGACGACAAGATCCTGTGCATGCACGGGGGGCTCTCCCCCGAGATGGAGAGCTTGAATCAGATCAGAGACATAGCACGGCCAGTGGACGTGCCCGACCAGGGCCTCCTCTGTGACCTCCTCTGGGCTGATCCCGACAGAGACATCAAGGGGTGGGGTGAGAATGACAGGGGTGTGTCCTACACTTTCGGACCCGACAAGGTGGCTGAGTTCTTGAAGAAGCACGATCTTGACCTCATATGCCGGGCTCACCAGGTGGTGGAAGACGGTTACGAATTCTTCGCGGAGAGGCAACTGGTGACCATATTCTCAGCGCCAAACTACTGTGGAGAGTTCAATAATGCGGGAGCACTGATGTGCGTCGACGAAACTCTACTCTGCTCCTTTCAAATACTCAAACCCTGGACAGGCAGAGCCCCTCATACCGATTAGCTTATTCTTTCCACCAACACACATCCCTGTTGGATTACCTACCTACTTGTTTCCCAATCCCACCCCTTTTGGAAACAAATTTTCTATTCTCTTTCTTCTTTTTTCAAACTTTTGCTTCTCCTTTTTGTACATTGTCCCTCTAACTGTAACCATCCAAACTTCCAACACACTGTCATTCCCTACCCTTTCATATGTTAGTCCCTCTTAAGTATTTTATTACCAACCACACTATTCAGGATAACCCGTTAACCTAATATTAATAACTAACCACTGATTGCATTCTTCCGCTCTCTATCTCACTCTCGTCAAAAGGCTTCACGCCATACGCGGGTGAATCATTTTAAAAGCTTTTTTTTTCTTTTTAATATGCATATGACCAAAAATTTCAAAAAAGAAGAAGATTTTAAAAATAAGATCCATTTTTAAAAAATTATCAAAACACTTTGGGGAATAATAACTGTATTAAGTATCCTATAGCATTCGATAAAATAATAAATGAAAGCTTAAGAAGAGAATTTAGTACTTATGTATTGTTTACAGGGATTAAAGTCTATGTAATTTAAATAAAAAAAATTAATGCGATGTTTAATTTTAATTTTTTGAAAAGAAACAAATAATAACATTTAAAAAAAAGCTAAAATAAAGTGATTTGTGATTAGTAACTGAATTTTATTCTTGAAATTCGGTTATCCTTACTTCTTTTTACTTGATTTTTTTTCACTTTTCTTTTCTTAATTTTTTCAATCTAAGAACGTAATTTGATCTAAGTGAAATTTGAACTGATTCTCATTGAATTGTAGAAATTCAGAAATTAACTTAAAAGATATTTTTCGCCCAAAAGAAAAATTTTCTTGAAAAAAAAAAATTCCTAATCATTATAATACAAAAGTAAGCCATTGAAATCCCAAGTGCATGTCATATGGTGTATCTGATCTTAATGCAATAGAAAGCAAAAAAATTGATTATATCGATGAGATGAAATGTGTTCGTTTATTTAACCAGCATTTACCTTTCTTATTAATTTAAACTTTACTTATTTGGTAATTTAAATTAAAACATATAATTGGCTATGGGAAAAACTGCAGTAGGTATGTAGATCCAGGATATTAGATAAAGACTGGCCTTTACTCTTATTAATGGTATCTATCTTCAGATAAGCTTGAATAGTAATTGCGAGTTGGAACTTGGAAGCATAGTTATTGAAGGAATAAAGACCTATTCGTTGATGTTATTGCCAAAAATAACACTTGCCTCTATGATTTCATTGATCTGTTTTCCCAACCTAATAACTAACAACTTGGAGTCATTACATAATCTTATAGATTTGTCAACATTTCTTAATAACATCATGGACACACTAACTTTCAGTTTTACTTCATGATTGAACATTTTTGACATCTTAATCCTTTTTAATAATTCAGAGGTGTACAAGTCATTCGTGCTTTGTTTATTCACGTAAGCTTTACAAATATTATCAGAATTAAAATAATCTTTTTTTACTCCCCTGGATTCAAGGTAAATGAACCTGCGTAGGTCTGAAGCTAAGATATAAGTTATTAACAGCTTGATTTATTGCAATTAAAAAGGACAATGAGGCATAATTTTGATATTAATAAAGATAACTGTCTGTAGTAAAATTTTATACGTCAAGTAAAACAACATAGGAAAGAGATATAAACATGTATAAATGATCCCTTTTTGGGGAATTATAAAAAAAAAATCAATTGCATTTAGATGTATTAAATAAACGAAAACATTGAAATATGTTTTCTTCCTTTCCTCCTGTTAAGTTGAAAATTATTATATTATTAAATAAATTCAATGATAAAAATCCTATTGCCTTTTTTAAGTCATTTTTTAATTAAACAATCATTACGTTATGTATAAACATCCTTTTTCTTTTTTGGAAAAAGAATTGGCATATTTGTATCTTAATATTTTAACTGTCCTTTAAACATCATATGAAGTTGGAATAGGGTAATTTATAATTTACTACCAGTAGCTGTGAAAACAAAAGTTTAGTTACACGCCCAAAATTTTTATTATCACAAATTAGCTTTGTGAAGGACTATTATATGTTGGAGGCATAACTTGATTTGTATTCTATAATATTGTGTAACAATTGATTTCCAACTTTACTCTCTTCAACTATTATATTTCATTTTATTGAAAATTTGGCTGTATTTACATATTGAGGGTGTGGTTTCTTCTTTTAAAAAAATATCAATATTCTTTGTTATATTTAATTGAATGTCTTCTGCCCATTAGAGGAGCAAAACTATGATTATGGTTTAAACTAATTATATATTCATTTAAGTTATGGCTCATTACAAGTCATGGATATGCATATAATAGTTATAGAATATATTGGCCTAATATCTTTGACGGTAAAATACATATTTTCAGAGGCTAAAATTTGCCTCTTCCTTTCCTCATTAATTAAATTAATATATTGGTATTCTTAGCCTAATTAGACATTTTTATTTTTGGCCAACTTAGCCTGATTAGGCTAAAATTCATTTAATCCTCCTAAAATAACTTCAATATTAATTGACTTTCCCGTAGATTTCTGTATCATTTTAGTGTTTGAAGCTTTAATTTGGTTTCAACTTCATAGACTATATATTAATGGAGTAGTTCCTTGAGTCAAATCTTTAAATTGAAATTGTTCTGGACTGCCGGTTGATATATTATATAATTTGGTTTGATTTTGAAATTGCTTCAAATAACATTAGATAGCAATATACATTGCAAATATATTGTAATGTTACATATTAGAATTTGTGAGTACCAAGCAAATGACTAGAGTCATTAAGATTATTCTCAATCCTTTTTAACATAAACACAATTTTAGAGATAAATACAGAAAAAAAAAAAGAATTGATAGAGCACAAAAAAAAAAAAAAGATTTGAGGTAACAAATTTAGAGATTTCTATTTCAGGAGCAATAACAGAGTACGAAAAAGAAGCTTAAAGTAAGTATGTAAACTAGGAATAAATATGTCAACATAGATCTCTTTAAAAAGTTAAAAGGCAACCAAGAGAAGAAAGAAGAGCTTGTCTGATACATAATCTTTTGCTAAGGAGGATTTTTTTTAATCTAGCTCTGTAGATTCTGTGAAAATGAATTCCAAGGAAGACGAAAATCGTCCTGATTTCTATCAGAGGGTGGTAATCATGAGGCACGGTGACCGCATCGATAACTTCGAGCCTTTGTGGGTATCAAACGCAACTCGGCCATGGGATCCGCCACTTATCCAAGCTGGGCGGGTTCGGGCGTTCAATTCGGGTCGGAAGTTCCGCCGCGGTCTCGGGTACCCAATCAATCGGGTCTTTGTTTCCCCCTTCCTCCGCTGCATCCAAACGGCATCGGAGGTCGTTTCTGCTCTCTGCGACATCAACGATGACATCCACTCAGAAACCGGTAGTGGCGTACCTCTCGATCCTTCGAAAGTCAAGGTTATAATTTCTTTTTCTTTTTCTTTTAACAAAATATACTTTTTTTTTTTTTTATGTTATAGCAGTTTTGTCTCAACTATGGCACTAATCATATTATCTATGAGTATCTCATTCTCATAGTTATTAACTCGCTAGTGTTATTCTTATAGTATGTATATCTGACTCCATTAATTAATGGAATCAGAGACTGATGAATTTCAGGCACGATATAGTTGAGTGTGTATTTTCAGGAAGTACTGATACATTTCTTTTTTCTTTTTAAAGAAAAAAAGAAATTGCTATATGTGACCGATGTGTATCTCTGGAGTCTTTATTAACCTTAAGTATTTAACAAATAATTTCAAAAAAACAAGTTATTCAATTCAGTTGATCAAAATATGATCAATTTCCTTTGTAAAATCAATTTAAAAGTTTAACAAATTTTGTTATTATAAATTCACTTATGAGCATCTATTAGTAGAGATCTTCGTACCGGCTTGCTTGGTGACGAAGTGCACATTCACGTTGATCAGACTCATATGAAAGTGAAAACTATTTTTTATCCCGAGTATTTTACCTGAAAATTGTAGTTTAATTATGTAATTACTACTGCTTTTGGAAAGATGTCCAATGAATCTTTGGTTTTGTTCCCATATTGTTGGTTTGGCTAGGATGACGTTACTAATTTCTAGCACTTTCTTTTGTTGATAAAGAATTTCGTTTCAAAACAATATCTTTAGAAAATCATTTTAAGGTGACTGTTGATGGCATTGTGGAAATGTCTATTTCTTGTTGCTACTTCTTCAACGCTTAACAGTATAACATTTAATTCTAAACAACACAGTGAACTGCCTGACTTCTGGTTTTCAAGAATGGTTCTTCTAGCATCATTGCTTGGTGGCAATTCCGAACCATCAACTCTTGCATTATGTTATGGAAAACTGCTACTACTTTTGTCAGCATTGAAATCTTATGCAAGATCGAAATGGGCACAGAAAAGATCGAAACGAGAATCATAAGATTCTATAAAAAATATAAAATAATATATAAACAAATATATATATATATATATAATGATATAAATTTTTAAATAATAAAAAATCATTAAATTCTCATTATATTTCAATAAAACAAGCTCAAATGTTATACAATTAGGAAAAAAAATAGAGAGCAACCTCTACTTTCTATTGTAAATAGAAATATTTTTTTTTTCTCACCAAATAGACATTTTCATCTTCAAAACTTATAATACTATACTTCATTATCAGCCTTCAATAAATTAAGTCAAAAATTAAACAAATTATGAGTGGTAAGATTGTAATTGTATAGTATTAGTAAAGATTTAAGTTACTTTAATGATTTTTTTTATCCCAACTGATCTAATATATTAGAAACATATTAATAAATAAAAAAATGACAAAAATTTAAAATATTATAAGATTGATAAAATTGTAAGATTTAAGTCAAGATCTTACTCAAATTTTAGCAGATTTAGATTTTTCATAAGATTAAGATCGTTCAGGTTGTTTGTAATCGTAAGATTGTAAGATTTTAAGATTTTAATATTTAGATAAATATCTTGACAACTGTGCTTTAGGGTTTATTATTTTGGCAGACTCCAACAATTATACTTTATTCCCAGGGTAGTCTATGGTAGACTATATGTCTATATTCCATGGCTTGTATTAGATATGATCAATACCATTCAACATTTCAAATTTCATATGGATGCTTCAAATTTTATGTCACCCGTCGATATCCACGTTAGTTTTGTGTGCCCATGTCAGTGTCAATGTCCATGCTTCCTAGCTGATAAATTATCATATGTTTAATTAGATGAAGAAACTCTTGATTCTGATTAAAGTGTCACGTATTTATAGATCTACACATGATGCACATTAATTAGTTACTTTGATTTGTATTTAGGGAATATTTGTAACATATTCAGGGAGCATTTCAGATTTGGCTTAGTGGTGAAAGCTGTTTGATTACACATACTGATAGATGGGATGGTTAATACTTAATATGCAGAATAGGAGAGTTTTAATATCATATTTATTTCCATCGCAGTACCTCTATTTCATGTATATGTCATGAGTAACAATTTCTGGTAGCATTAAGTGGCTAAAATATCCCTTGTTGCCTTTAACCAACTGCAGGTCTCTGTTGAAATTGGACTATGTGAGATGATGAACAGAGAAGCTATCAGTCCTGGGTTAGCTCCTAAAGATGGAAACTGGGGTTTTGATGTTGCAGAGCGTGAAGCAATGCTACCACCTGGGACAGTAGATAAGAATGTAAAAAGGGTGTATAAAGAGGTAGATAGAGGACTTGATATTTTTCAATTCATGCTTTCTTGGCAGCTACTTGTTCACTAAAGACAGGTTTTAATTGTGACGAACAAAAACTTTTTTTGGCCTGATAAACTCCAGTTGCCCAAGTGGGAAGAGCCAATTTTGCGTACAAGGGCTAGATATGAGCAAGTATTTAAGGACCTTGCAGATATTTATCCTACTGAGAACTTGCTGATTGTCACACATGGTAAAGATTTAATTTCTTCAATGTATAACTAATGGCAAAGGCACGTTTTGGTTGTGAAGACATTCTCTCTACCTTTTCCCCTTCACCCTTCAATTTATAACTACGAAGAATGTTTAATCCCATCAATGTTAAAAAAAGAGTTAATTGGTTGGGTGTTATTAAAAGTCTATTGTAAACAGTTTCACATTGTTGTGAGAGTAACCGATTTTAATTCCAAATGTCATCCTACATTGGCGTGAGAAGACTATGAAAAAGTTCAAGGTACAAGTGAAACAAACATTCAACAATGTAATTGGTCATTGTTTTGACGACTTTTGTTTATTTCTATTAAATTTAGGATTGAAAATATCGAAGGATGGTTAAATGATTGCTAAATAAACCACATGCCTGGACGACAATTTAAATGACAATGTGGCATACTGATGATCAAGCCTCCTGGGGGTAAATTGTAATTAACCAAAACAATAAGTGGGTTAGACTTGGTAATTAGATGTATAGATAAGCTGCCTTTTATTGGTTTGCAATATGAATTGTAAATGAATTTAACCTTTACAGGGGAAGGAGTTGGAGTTGCTCTTACTGCTTTCTTAAAGAATGCTACAGTATATGAAGTAAATTACTGTGGACATGTAGAACTTAAACGTCCTGTTTTCAAGAAAGATCAATCTTTTACAGCTGGAGAGTTCGAGGTGCTTACTCATACTGGTCAAACTGGCATCGGTTATATTCTCCCAGGTGCTACGACCAACGACGCCAGCAAAACTTCATAATGATTAAGGTGACAATTTCACATTTTGTTTACAGTAAGTTAAACATAAACTTTAGTAATTGCTGTATTGTTGCAAATATAAAATTTTATCTGTTATATGCTGCTGGAAGCCAAAAACGCTCAACCTTCATCTACTTGTAATTTTTCTGCCTAAAAGCTCATGCAGAAATGTTGAAGTGTATAATATTAGATAAGGTTGTTAGTATATTAGTTTAGATAAGTTTGTTAGACGTATGTGATATTAGATAAGATTGTTAGTATTTTAGTTTGATTAGGAGAGTTAGTTCATTTATTTTTTATTATTCTGCTTAGTATTTTAGTATGATTAGGAGAGTTAATTCATTTATTTTTTTCATTATTCAGCTTATAAATAGCAACGAATGTACTATCTGTTTAGAAGCTAAGGAGAAAATAAACATCTTGAGCAGTGCTTTCAGTCTTCTTCCTAGTTATATGCTTTTAAGAAATAAACTTTATACTTCCTATGCCATTTTGCTTAAAGGAACAAACATCTCGGCAAGGAGGAACTGGTTAGGATTTCCACCAAATACACACGTGTTCTCCTCAATTTTATTATGTAAATCAATCCTGTATTAAACTCATTAATATATTTGTTGAGAGTTAAAAAAATGGTTTTAAAAATGATCAGTTTATCTCATAAAATCATCAAGTATACTGTTTTGGTTCTAATGGTTTTTATTCATACGAATGTTGTGAAGCATTTCTGGTTAACCCAGTAGATTAATTTGCTAAAATGGTGATTCTCAATTATTCAACATAACTTCTCACCATTGTAGCCATGTATGTACATATTTTGTGAGCAAATGAATAAGGAGATATTTTCACGAGTTCATGCTTCAGAGGTAGGTGATTCTCTCCCTGTGGGAAGGACTTCGAGAAGGAGGCGTTTTATTTTTTGGGATTAAAATTGTCACCATTCGAATTCACTGGGCTCCGACTAGTACCAACCACCTTAGATACAATGCTATGAAATTCTTGAAGCACCACTTTTTTTGAGTTGTCCCCTTTCTGAAATAGTCCAGTTTGGTTAAGGTAAGTTGTCAGACCAGACATTACAGAACCACAATCCAATGTTCTTTGGATAACAAGTTAACTAGCCAAACGCCTCCAAACAACTCTTAGACCTTATATTTATCGAGGAAGTAGTCACCTTTGTTGGTGCATTGGAATAAGTAGAGGTGACAATTAGGGGTAGTCTGACCTGGCTTTAGCTGTATTTAAATATGGGCTACAATTTTTGGCTTAACCTCATCCTATTAGGGCTGGCCAGCCCTTAGGGTCAATTTTTTTTTTTTAAATTTTTTTTTCCCTTTTCACTATTTTGGTTAAACATAACATGAATCTTTTATATTTATCTTAGATGATTTCTACCCTCGGGCATTCTCAAAAAGGGGGAGAATGGAGTAAAGGGGAGATAGAAAGACAGGAAGAGGAAGAACAAGAAGCGTAGGGATAAACCAGAAAGATGGAGGGAGAAAGAGAAAGAGAGATGGAGAGAAGAAATACTGATGTTATTATTTCTTCACTAAGCCGTCTGTAAAGTCTATCACCAAGGGAAACTAACAAGACGTAGTTAAAACAATAAGGGAAGTAGTAATAAAGAGTATTCCTTATAAAAGCCTTAAGACCTTTATTGATGGCTTAATTCTTGAATTATGAATAATTATCCGTACTAGTAAACCATATCACTCCAAAGATTCTTTTGCCATTCTTCATCAGGCTAGCATAGGCATGTGAAATACTCTTAATGACACACATTAGATGAGCTTACTTCTTATCTATCTCCTTTTGAGAACTTCTATATGTTTAATCATTCTTTCATATGTTTTTGTATGCGGCAGCATAGGCTTGTTTGTTTATGGTTTTTTGGTGCTTTGTAGGTCTTCTACGTAGTTAATATTGCATATTTCTTTCGGTAGAGATATGGATCTTTCATGACAAAAGGTTCAGGCATGACCACTGGTAATTGGATGACTTCTTTTACAGGCTGGAGGCCTCAAAAAGAAACTTGCCTGGCAAGGTACCTTGAATTGCTGATATGTCATGCACTCCACCATACTTAAGCTTGACCAACGTGTGCTTGTTGGATGCACTGGCTTTAACTGATTATTTTTTTTTCTCAATTATTGTTAGGCGCAAGCAAATTCTAATCCATGATATCATCTATTGTTTTAATTTTTTTAGATATTATGTTAATGAATCAATATAAATTAGGATCTACCATATTTCTGTTGTATTATTTGTATTTGAAGTTTCTCACATCCCTCGACCACAATTTGATAGTGGTATCATTATGTGATTGGATTGATTTGCAACAAAAATAAAAGTAGAAACCGAGTGATTACGTCTAGATCATGACTTTAAGGAATTCTATATAGTATCTAGTCTTAATTATCTTTCTACATCACCGATGTTTCATTGAGCATATGGTGTCTTGGCAACTTGGAGAAGATCATTGGCATAGAGTTCTCTATGCTATATAACGATTAGCAAGCTGAAAATAGAAAATTTGTATCCTCTTCAGGGACAGATAATCACAATATGACTGTATGAGGGACTTACTTGAACAAAGGACTCCACAAGGTGTGGGTTTCAGTTTCACACATCTTATGTCCATTTGTTTCTGAAGTTGACAGTAGATTGATACTTTCAATTTTGGAAAGAATTTGAGACGATCTAAATCCAATAATAGAGGATCCAAATCCGAAAAGAGGATTTAAGAATGTCCCCCCCCCCCCCCCTTTGAGACGATCTAAATCAGAGGATCCAAATTCAAAAAGAGTTTGTAAGAATGTCCCCCCCTCCCCCTCCTCCTCGTTTTTCTTCATCGCATAAAATAACTTCTCTTGAATTCACCTTAATCAAGCTGGGTGTGTTTGTGATCAATGCAGAACTTATCAACTTTGATAAAATTTTAAAACTATAATGATATATATTTCGTATTAACAAGTTAAAAACTGAGAATTCAATTCTATTTTCAATTTTTATGTATGCGAAAGACACTTGTGATGTTTTAATGAGAGTTTGCCTCGGTTAGTGGTGAAATGCGTTCATCTTTTTTGGGACATTCAAAAATCAACTGCTCCAAACTGCATTCAAGCAATCGTTTCTTGTTTATCTTCTTCTATCAACACAATTATGTAGAGTTAAAATATCTTTCCTACCATCTACCAGGTCTAGTTTATTCTCCATTATAAAAGGTAGATGACCTCATTTAGTGTTAAAGTCATTTCTCTACATGTTTATTCCCTCTTTATCATACATTGTACATCATAGGCTTTTTTACCTTCAACCTAAAGCTAGATTAAAAAAGGTGTACATAAGATAATATGAAATAATGTGACTTTTCAAAAGATATTAAAGATAAAGGATAACAACAATTAGTTTTTAGGTAAAAAAAATAAATTTCGGTGTGTTTCTATGCGTTTTGATTGGATAATAAATTGGTGTTTAAAAGATAATATCTCTTATTATTTAGTTTTGAAAGTTTGTTATATGAATTAATCCCTATAATTATGAATTTAATGCGAATTAATTCTGAAAAGCCAAATTATATATTTACAAAGGCTAACTCACTAATAATATGAAATGAGTTCATAACATTAAAGAACTACATTGTAAAGTTAAATTTCTAGAAACTAAATACCCCATCCTTGTATGTTTTATAGATCAAATTGTTAACATTAAACCTTTTATAAGTTGTAGACGGGGATGGAGAATGTAGTGGGTAAACTCCAACCGTAAGGAGTTTAGGAAATCTTTTCTGATTCTCAGTTCTCTGTCCTATCTGCTATTTCTTTCGTTTTGTAACTCTATATCACAAGTTATATCAGTAAACTGCCCAAAAGCTTCAATTTAAAGACAGGGTCAAATCACTGTTGTTTGCCTCACCAAGACTACCCCAATCACGGTCATGGGAGAAGGAACAACAGAGCCATTAGGAACACATCCCACAACACGTTAGTTGATGTTTTGTCAAATATATATTGTTATGCTCAAAGCAACTCAAGAGGTACCATTTTAGAGATCTTATGATTTGTCAAATTCTTCCAATCATCATATCTCAGAGAGCTATTTCAAAAGCACCAAAGGTGGCGGTGTTCACCTTGAAATACAGAAAAATGTTCACTCATATAAAAAGTTCAAACTAACCATTATAGCCTAAGGTCTACTCAAATCATTACCAGATGCCACATGAGAAACTTTGTCGCTACTGTCACAGTCTAAAGCACTAAAAGGCAAACAAGCGTAAAATCAAGATTCTTGGAATTGATGGTCAAACAAACCGTGAAGTTGGACTAAATCTGAAGCAGCAAGATCACCAAGCTTTTGTACTTGGCCGCATATTTGGGAGCAGTAGCCTTTTCCACCTTCATGTCTGGTTTCATCAGAAAACTAAGATAAAAGCCATGCCCAAACATGCTGAAAAACGGGGTCCTATTGCTGAACCTTAAGCTCCCTGCGCTTATACCGGACCATCACTTTTCCTTTCACCCCAACAACCATGGCATTCCAATCAATCTCAGGAAAAGGTGACACCAACTCCAGCTCAAAATTCCTCAGCAAATGACTCCAAATTGCCTTTATCTGCAGATAAGCAAATGGCTCCCCGAGGCATCCATGCCTGCCACCACCAAACGATATGTAAGAGAATGCCCCAGCCACCTTGTCCTCTTCCCTCCCGACGGCAAACCTATCAGGATCATACCTATCAGGATCCTTATAAATATGAGGTAAGCGGTTCGCAAAAGCAGGGGACGTAGCAACTATATGATCCTTTGGGATATCATATTCTTTCCCTTGTCGTGTTTTGACACTAAAATCACTGTGTGAGCTTCGTAACAGCATGATCAGTGGAGGGTGGAGTCTCAATGCCTCTTTAATGCACCGATACAAGACATCCATATCAGCCAAAATATCATGATCAACTCTGTCGCCATGCTTTTCCATCACTTCCATTTGCTCTTTCAACACGGCAGATAGGTACTGCTTGTGACTTAGGAGATATGCTCCAGTCCAAGTGGAGGTAATTGAACTAGTGTGCTGTCCTGCAAAAAGTGCAGCAATGAGCAATCCAGTCACTTCAGCTTCTGTTGTTGGGCGACCATCTTTGTACTTGGAGTCAATGAAGCACTGCAGCATGTCATTCTCTGATTTACCAGTGGATTTGCGGGATGCTATGATGCTTGCAAAGATTTCAGCAAGCTTCTTGCGAGCTTGATCACGGCGCCGGTGAGCTGGGATAGGCAGGTATGGAAAGAGGACACTGATAGGAAGCATCCCATTATCCAGGTCATGGAACAAAGCAGAGACATCATCAAAGAGCTTATCTCGAACTTCCCGGCCCAAGAGACATCTACTAGCTGTCAAGATGATCAGATGCTCAAGTTCATACTTCAAATCCACCTCACCACTGGATCCCCACTTTGAAAAGTAGTCCTGCATGTTAAGTTCACGTATGAGACAAAAATGGTCCTAAATGTCAATTTTAGTACACAATTAAAGAATAGAATAAGGGGAAAGGGAGGAAAGAATTGTGCATCACATAGTTGAATGTTGCAAAATTAAAAATGTCAAGTCCCAAAGAAAACCAACAAATACACACTTACCTCAGCTTCCATGACCATCTGATCCACGTAACCCTTGAGTTTATTCACTCTGAGAGCCTCAGTGAAGAAGCGGAACTGCTCCTGCCTAACGGAGTAATCAACATCAAACACCACTCCTGGCCCAAAAGTAGGAACATTGAACTGGTACACCTCCTGCTGGCTGAGATCGGACTCGGGGGCCTTGAAGAAGTGAGCTGATACCTCAGGCCCAATCAAGACCGTTATCTTCTTGTGGAATAGATTCAGGGTGAAGACACTCCCAAGCTTCGGGTACTCATCGCGAAGCATCAAGATAGGACCCTTCAAGAATCGAAACAATCCACCGATTAACGGCCAGGATTTCAGCACAGGAGGGAGACGCTTTCTGGATTTGGGGATAATGAAGGTGGAGATGAGTTTGACTACAACAATGGTGGCCACAATGAGAAGACCAGTGTTGAACAGCTTGCCATCTACCTCCATGAATTGGTGAATGTATATCCTGTGAGAGTGATGGAAGAATTAGAAGATGAAATGTGTGAAAAAGAAAATCATAGCGAGGAATAATGGATCATACTAGTGTGTGTGGAATAGGCAAGCTTAAATAACCTTGGAGGTCAGAAAGGAGAATGCAGTGAACTGATGATTGAAATATTGCGAAAATTGCTGAGAAAGATGCTTAGCTGTGCTTCATCAGATCTAAGGATTGGAATCTGGGTTGTCCAAGCAAAACTGTGGGTGGTTATTATGGCTGTGAATCTCTTTCTGCCGAAATATCTGTCGTCTACTGGCGCTCTTCACGGGAGAACATTCCAATGAGTACAATTTTAGCTGTGCGTAATACGTATAAACAAGAAATTAATTAAATAAATAGTTAAAGAAACATTTCAGCCTCACAACTTCACGTGAGCAGTGAGCTAGCCCAATGTCACTCACGAATAATCCCACTTTCTTTCTTTGAAAAAGAAAAAGCAAAAAAAAAAAAAAGGTATATTTTGCGTTCCTAGTCCCACCATTATCTAGGATGAGCGGGTTCGGGTTTTCACTTCAAGTCGGAAGTCGGGTACCCAATCAATCCGACCTTTAATAGAGGTTGTTTCCCCTATACTCCATTGCATCCAAATGGTATTGGAGGTTGTTTTTGTCTCTGGTTTAAAAAAACAAAGATAAAAACTTTTCTCTGATTTAGAAAAAGTTTTTCATAAACAATTTGGTTCCTGAAAAATTTTCCACTAATAATTGAGTCTCAAAAAACTTCTCTTTTACCCCTAATCTTATAACTCAAATGGCATGAGTCAGGATTTTGCAAGCTTAGGGGCCAGAGTTCAAACCCCCTTGTAATTAAAAGAGAAAAAAGTTTTTTTAAAAAATAAAATAATCTTTAAATATCACGTTATTATCATTTTATTGATATATAATCACTTAACGTAATAGGTGATGCCACATTATTGGCTAACAAGCCCCATTGGACAATAACAAACCACATTGGTAGAGTAAACTACCAATATGGATGGAGGGAGTAGCATGTATAGTGGTTAGAACTTTTAAGGACAAAGTAGTATAGTATGAATCTTGTAGAGACTGTCAGCTAGTGTATCTTTCCTTAGTGTATATTTTTTTAGAAATTTTTGTTAGATTTTTGTGATATTTACTCCTAGTTTACATAAATGAAAAGAGTCTTGTAGTATTCTGATGTACTCTGAATTCTTTTAATGCATTGAACTGAAGTGTGAATAAGTCATTAACTCTTTTTCAATCAAGTTTATGAGATAAATAAAATTTGGTACTACTGTTGCATTTTAGAATTTGCTCTATGTTGTAAATATTGAGATAATCAACGTATCCTGAGTCGTGTTACAGTAGGTCACTGTCCTTAAAAAATTATTTCGCGATTATAAAAACTTCCTCTTAAAATAAAACATGCTCTTCTAAATTTTCTCAGGGACCATAACAGTAGAGAAAAAGAGAATAGTAACCCAATAAACCACATAACAGAAAACATGGAGGAGACTAGAAAAAACGTGTGTCAAAGTCTAAAGAAAACACTATCTTTTATAGTTGTGAAATTGTATAACTGGTTAGATAAGATAAATGTTCAGTTATAGATTTAAAACAAATTAAATTTTGAAACGGTCAATTGAATTTTGTAATTAATAATAGTCACTTAAATTCTGAAATTGGATCAAATCAATTTTTTAACTGATATTTTCTTACCTATTCAGATAAGCATAAAATAATTAAATTAAAATCATTTTTATTTTTCAGAAAAAGTAAAACTAGACCCAGACAACGTATTTTGTGCGCAGGGGGCAAATCGTTGATTTGCATTGTACTGGCCCGGTGATTGTGAGCACATAAGCCAATCTCTTTCCTTAACTTTTTATAAGCCCATTATAACATCTATATATATAAGGCCTTATGTTTTAGTCAATGTGGGATTAATTTTACTCATTTGAAATACATAAGCTTTAAGTTTTACAATAATCCCTTATATATTTCAAAAGAGATTTTGAAAAAAATTGAAAAATTGGATTACATACTTGGGTGTAGATGCATCAATATGATGTCCTCTAGACTATGAATCTGATCTAAATAGATAAGATATAACTTATAGAGTAAGTGGTGAAAGATATAGCTCCTATGAGCCAGCAAACTTTTATTGTAAGTTAGAAATCTTACCAGTCACATCTCACCCCCTACAATTTTTGTTGTTAACGTTGTTGTACGCCTTTTTAGCCATGCTGGTACTTGGTGTTCATGAGTGCTCTAGAGATTTTACCATGATCTCATAGGAGCAGCCCTACTTGACACTTGTATAGGTGATTTGATCAAGAGTATTTGCAATGAATATACAACCTTTAAGTGCTATGAAAATCATTAAGAGCTTTCGTTTAACCTCCTTATCAATGCATTCTAATACTTTTAAACTTACACCATAGGAAATGGACAAATAATTAGTGCCAACAAAACTAACAAGTGTCTTGTTGTTACTCATATGAATTTTCTTTATGGGATCTCCAATCATAGAGGTTGGGTTACCATTACTGTTAATTTCAAATTGGCATAAGTCTTATTCTCCTTAATGTCTAAACAATCAATTTATTACCCAAGAGTTTTCTTAAAGGATCGACCAAGTTCACTTTTGACCTCACATAATCGATCGATATTATTCCATCTTTTAGCAATTGCTTAGCCACATTGTGTCTCAAATGAATGTGTCTCACATTGTATCTCAAACGAATATGTCTACTCTTTCCATTATAAATTTTATTCTTTGTAATAGCTATAGCTGCTTGGTAATCACAATACAAAGACACAGAAGGTGCTAGTTTCATACCTAATGGTATATATGCCAAGAAGTTTTTCATTCATTCAGCCTCATTACTAGCCAATTCCAGAGCGATAAACTCTAACTTCATGGTGGATTTAGTTATAATGGTTTGTTTAGCTAATCTCCATGATATTGAGTGAACACATATCCACTAGTGGATTTTATCTAATCTGAATCAGAGATCCAGTTAGTATCATTGTATCCTTCTAATACAGTTAGAAATCCATTATATTTGATACCATAATTCATGGTAACTCTCAAATATCTCGAGTCTCACAAGAGCACCCCCAATGATTATTACTGAGATAGTGTGTATACATGCTCAATCTATACATAATATATGTTATTTCAAGCTGAGTGAAATTTATTAAATGTAACAAACTTCCAATAATCTATGCATAATCAAATTGAGCTATAGGCTCTCTTAAGTTCTTCTTCAATTGAGTATTAGAATCATAAGGAGTTGTCACTGGTTTATCATCAAAATGACCAAACTACTTTAAGAAGTTTTTTAACATAATGTTCCTGTGATCGTAAAATACTATTACCTTTCATTATAATTTTAACTCCCAAAATTACACTAGCTTCACTCAAGTCCTTTATGTCCAAGTTATATGCAAGAAATATTTTTGTCTTATGTATCACATTCATGCTAGTCCCAATAATAAGCATATCATCCACATATGGATAAATAATCATATAATCAGCATCAATTACTTTTGTATACACTCATCTGTCCACTTCAACAGAAGTAAAGCCATCACAAATTAAAACACGATTTAATTTTTCATGTCATTGTTTAGGTGCTTATTTTAATCCATATAAAGATTTAAGAAGTTTACAAACTTTCTTTTCTTTCCCAAGAAGAACACAATATTCAGGTTGTAACATATAAATTTCTTCCCTTAAATTACCATTCAAAAATTTTGTTTTGACATCCATTTGATGAACATAGAGCCTATATATTGAGGAAAAATAATTAAATCTTTTATAGAAGATATTCTGGTAATAGGAACAAAAATATCAAAATAATTAATATTTTGTTTTTATGTAAAACCTTTAGCTGCTAATCTAACTTTATATTTATCAATAGACCTATTTGGGTTATATTTTCTTTTAAAAATCCATTTGCAGCCAATGGTTTTTGCTCTTGGTGATAAATCTACCAACACCCATGTATTATTCTTTGTAATAGAATCAATTTCAACTTTAATTGCTTCTTTCCAAAATTTTATATCAGAGTACAATAGTCTCAAAATAAATTATAAGTTCATCATCAACAACAAATGTATAAAAATTATCTCTAAAGGAATTTGCTTTCCTTTATCAAGGTCTTGCCAGATGTGAGTTTGAGAAGGATTTTTCCTTTTCCAAGAATGTTAGTGGTGCTAGAATCGCCAAGGTATACATGTTCTTCTCTATTTCCTACTGGAGTGTAGGAGGTAAAGGCATTTTTGTTTACACAAATATGCCTGGTAGCCCCATAGTCTACCACTTATTCTTTCACATTGGTGACAAGAAGAGCCTAAAAAATGACAACAACAATTATATTGTCTCATAGAACCAAATTTGCATTTGGCTTAGGAGGATCATCATTTCTTGCTCTTTTTCTACATTGCATTGCATGATAACTCAATTTTCCACACACATAACAATTTTCCTTCTTCTTGAAGGTGAGGTTAGATACTCTAGGTTTGTAATCAGATTTCTTATTTTTATTTTTATGACTAGACGTACCTTGCCCTAGATTTGCTTTTGATGTCATCTCCACAGCACTCACTGTTTTGGACTCTTTTCTGTTGGTATCCTTAATGATAATGTGAGTGATCAGTTCAAAAAGCATCAGTTGTTTGTGTTTATGCTTGAGTTGTTGCTTGTAATCTTTCCAAGAATCTGGGAGTTTCTCAAGCAGTATTCCAACAACGAACTCATCAAATAGGTTGATATTCTCAGCACACAAGTCCTTTAGTAACTTATGGTATTTGTTAATCTGGACCTTAATGTCCTTATCATCCATCATTTTCCACTGATAATAGTTTTCGATGACGAATTTCTGCTTCTCTTCATCCTCTACAGTATATTTGAGAATCATTGATTCCCTAATTTTGTTTGCCTCCTTGTAGGTACAATAGACATCAAAGAGATCAGTAGACAAAGCGCTAATAATTGTGTACCTACATACCTTGTTAGCATAAGTTCAACCTTCACATCGGGTTTGATCATCAGTAGGCAGAGGTTTAGACTCTGTCTATAACGTCTTCTTTTATTCAAAATTTAGGGAAAATATAATATGTAATTTGTAAAAGACTTCAATGTTCTTAAAGTAATATCATTAAAATAATACATAAAACTATTAAATAGATTAAAAGAGGAATTTTTGTATCTTGAGAACATAAAAAATTAAAATTGGACAAAAAGAAATTGATCGACTGCTTGTTAATAAACGATCGACAGGTGTATGGCAACGATTATCGGGTCCAGGGCAACAGTTGACTGGTTAATCCTGCACCTTAAATTTTAAGTTTTCCAATCAACTATTTGTGATCTTCCAATTGGTTGCTAACATTTGAAATTCATTTTTTCTAAAACTTTAATGATGCTGCTTTCTCACTCTTGACATATTCATACTCTTAAAACTCATATATATACATAACATGGTATCAAATTATAAGGCTAGTCATACCACATTTCTTATAAGTTCACCTCATATCATATTATAAGGTTCATGACTAATGACTTATATTTTACAACCAAAATTTCAGAGATCTCATTTTCATCATACATACATAGATATACATATGTGTTTTCCAAAACTATACATATGAGGAAACTACTAAACCACTTGATTTAGGATCCTTCTCTTACAAAGGGTTCTATCAAAACATGCACTAATTCATTCATTTCCTTTTTCCTTCTTTTATTCTTCAGCTCCTGAAATGGTTAGTCATTTAACATAAAAGTGAGATATAAAATATCAATAGTTAGTGTAACTTAAAAATAACATCATGAGGACCATTTCAGTCATAAAAGTAATTTCAAGTAATCATAGTTACTTCCATAAATATAGAGGCAATCACATGAATACATAAACATATCATGTCATCTCATACTTTACTATAGTGCTATATAGAGATCTTTGTCCATTCATGAGGACTAAACTAAAATTTGCTCACTCAGCGGAGCATGGCAATAATAACTACTCATACATTCATGGAAGTTTCTAACAACAAATTCATCATAATAAACATGAATCATAATATAGCTTTTATGAAAACTAGCTACATTTACTTCTTTCTAGAGTTAAAGCTTCTGATTTTCCTCTAGTTTCCTCTTAATTATTGACTATTTAAACCATTTTTCTCCTTTCTCTTTCTTTGCTCTGTATCTCTGTTTTATCATAATTCTTTACTCTACAATTGAATTAATTAGAGAATATAAGCTAAATAACTCACCTTTGATGTTTTCTTGCTTAATTCTCCCTTGAATTCCCTTATTTCTTCTCTTCTTTGCTCTACACGTTTTTCTCTCTCTAGCTTAGTTTTTCTATAGAAAGTGATTTTCTCTCTCTCTTAGCTTGCTTTAAAAAGTCTTCTACAAGATTCTTTTTGGGAAATGTCTATTTTATCCCTCTTTATTTATTTATGACATCTCATTTGCATTTCAAGGGTAATTTAGTAAATTCCCACATTAAAATCTTAGTTTTCCATTAACTTACTTGTATCTCTGTATGCTGCCGGTCGACTGTTGAAAGTTTACCAGTTGACTGCTAGTTGTTTTTTATTAATTTTCTGCATAATTTTAGTCTATCAGTCAATTGCTAGCTCCTCGACAATCGATTCCTAACTTACAAATTAGAAATTTCAGCCTTACAGAGTGTAATCGGTCGACCGCTAACCACTCGCTAGTCGACCGCTTGTAGATATAAAAAAATTCTTCTGATCTTTATTGCAATCAGTCGACTGGTTAACTCCTAGAGTCATTTTTCTTCTGAGTTTCAATCTAATTATCATACTTGCTTATACTCCTTTTGTTATATCCATTTTTTTAAAAATTATGGATGTAAATAACTTAATTCTAAATTTTATTTAAAGTTAAAGAAAGTAAAATTTGGGATATTACACTGTCAATGTTGTAATAACCCCATGCATGTCAAGGATTACGTAAACACACTCTTGCCACCTTTGAAAGTTCTAACTATTGAACACTTCAATTTTTGATATGTCTGGGAAGGGCTTAGAGAATGCAACAGAAGGCACGATCAACACAAAAAGGTGGTGTAGTTTTTTGAACAATGGTGGCGCTGATTCCATTTGTGACTGTGATAGAGTTAGTATTCATAATTTCTTAAGATTGTTGTAAATATTGAGATAAACAACGTAGCTTGAGTCATGTTACAATAGGACAATGTCCATAAGGACAATAAACCCCATAACTAAAAATGTGGAGGAGATCAGAGAAAACGTGGGTCAAAGTCTAAAGAAAACACAACCTTTTATAGTTGTAAAATTGTATAATTGATCAAATAAAATAAATATTCAATTACAATTTTAAAACAAATTAAATTTTGAAACATTCAATTGAATTTTGTAACTAATAACAGTCACTTAAATTCTGAAACTGACTTAAATCAATTTTGTAACTGATACTTTCTTACCTGTTCAGATAGGCATAAAAATAATTAAATTAAAATCATTTTTATTTTTAAAAAAAGTAAATTTAGTTTGCACTATACTTCTTCTCTTAACTCTTTATGAGCCTATTATAACATTTATATATATATATATAAAGTCTCATCCTCTTTATGTTTTAGTCGATATGAGACTAATTTTACTCCTTTAAAATGCACAAACTTCATGTTTTACAACACTCTAAAGACTAATTTTACATGATAAGTTTTGAAGTACAATACTTATAAAATGGAGCCCACTACACTTCAATTACACCTCAACATTTTATGTTTTAATTAAAATAATAATAAAAAAATATAAAAAATGTGCTTATAATTGTCATATAAAATGAAGAAAATCCTATGGCGTGGTAGGCAAGTTTATTTTCTTGTGGTAAAAGGTAAAGATGAAAGTAGACAACGTAACTACAACTAATAAATAAGCACCAATTACTCATCATTGTTTATGTTACCTTAATATGACATGGTGAATCTTGTACGTATGTCCAAAACTAAAATATATCTAGAAATCTTATTAAAATAACTAATATTTCACAATTCTCATTTTTTTGTCTTTGATTTTAAATATAAATAAATGCACTCCATGCTTCAATTATTTTTGTTACATTAGAAATTTACAATGCATTTAATAACTTTTAGGGCACGTTTAGTTTACACTACAAAATAAGAATGGAAAGGAAAAAAAAATTAAAAAAAAAATTGTTTGATTTGCAGGAGAAAAATAAATAAAAAAATAAATATTTTAATATATATTTTTTAATAGAGTAATTTTATTGAATCACCCTTATTTAAATTTTTTATTCAAAAAAGAAAAAGAAAAAGCAAGGCACGTTGTACATTTAACGAGGGGAAACAATATCACGCAAAAAGAAAAGAAACCGGGGTGAGAGATAAACTAAATGTATGACAATGCACTGTGGAGAGGAATTTTGTGTCTATTTCCTTAGAGGAACGCAAAGCAAACGCGACCTTAGGAAATAGATTAGATGATGTGAGAGAGAGAGAGAGAGGTAGTAAAAAAATTGTCTAAATTACCTTCTTAAAAAAAATTAAGTTTTCTCTTTCTTTTATTTTTTAAGTTGAATATTATAATAAAATACAGTATTTTCATTTATTCTCCCTTTTTCTCTTTTCCTTTTTGGAAAAATTTGCATATAGATCCTTCAATTGTAATTTGGTTACAATCTTAATCTTAAATTATTATAAAAAGTAAAATTGTTACATATTAGTTAAACCTAACATTTCAGTAATTGACAAGAATTTGAAAGGAAACATGGAACAAAAATATGTAGGGGAAATTAGAGAAGATGATGAAGAAATAAAGCATTATTTTAAAAAAAAATATGTGATTTTTTTAATATATTTTAGCTTTAATTGATATATAAAGTTCTAACTTTTGTGGTAATTTAAGAAATAAAATGTTATATTTTAAAATTTATGCATAAAAATTGTATTCTTTTATTTCTGTAAAAAGGCATGGTATTATTATTCAGCTTAAATTATTCCTTTTGATTCTTATAATTTTATTTAATTTTTAATTTGGTCTTTATATTCTTGAAAATTTGTAGTTGAATTCATATAATTCTTTTAAGAAAGTTAAGTTAGTCTATATCATAAAATTAATATTGACACGCTGTTAGATTTTGATGACTTGGCTAATAATATATGAACTCGACAATTTAAATGTGCATAAGTAATGTCAACAAGAAGATAAAAGTAAATAATAAATTAAAATTAATTTATATATGTGGTAGAATTAATCTATATTAAATAGTTTGATTAGTTTGTTTGAATTGTACATATATAGAATATCAAGGTGGCATGTAGAGCAAAATTTAATCTAGCAGTGAGGACTAAATCAAACCATATGAAAATTTAATTATTGAAATTTAAGTGATTTTATAAGAATGAAAAGGAGAAGCGTCTTCACCAAAAAAGATAAAAGGAGAAGCCTTTTATTTGTTGACAAGATTAGAGTAAGTTAAGTATGATAATTATAAAAGGCAAAAATAAAGTAATCACAGGCTGATGGCTAATTTCATTACAACCATCACTGTCCCTCTATAACTGTTTACCAGACTCCGTTGTTCAGTTCAGTTCAGTTCTTTTATTATCCCCCTTCCTCATTATTATTATTTCCTTTTCACTTCCCAATTCTCATCTCTCACTCTCTGTCTCCATTTTCCAGATTTATTTTCATTTCTGAAGCTATCCAAGGCAAATCTCTTTAAAGACTCCATTTTCCAGATTTAACTCGAAGAATGAGGGCTGACTCTCGCAAACGGAGGAACGTGTGCCTGGCCGTGACGGCGTCTGTGGTGATCGCCATTGTGTTATTGATAGTGATTTTAGGGCTCACGGTGTTCAAACCCAAGCGTCCTACTGTCACCGTCGATTCCATCTCGATTCGGGACCTGCACGTGGGTCTGGACGTAGCCAGACTCCGCGTAGATCTCAACGTCACCCTCGGCGTCGACGTCTCCATCACCAATCCCAATAAGGTCAGCTTCAAGTACTTCAACTCCACCGCCAAGCTCAGTTACAGAGGCCAGCTCATCGGCGAGGCCCCGATTCCCGCGGGCAAGATTTCCTCTGGCGAGACCAAGGGCATGAACCTAACTCTTACCATTATGGCCAACCGTCTTTTCAGTTCTCAGCTTTTATCCGATGTTACCTCCGGCTCATTGCCTCTCAACACTTGGATCACAATTTCTGGGAAAATAAGCATCTTAGGGTTTATAAAAATCCACGTGGTGTCCACTTCATCCTGTGACTTTACCCTCAATGTTTCCAAGAGAACAATTGGGAATAAAGTCTGCCATTACAAAACGAAGCTTTAATCTCTTTCATCTTATTTAGATTTTAAATGTTTTTACATTGCCCTTTTTTTTTTATATTTACCAAAATTTATTTGGACTTTTGTGTTCTTCAGCTTCATTGTAAATAATCATTTCCATTTAATCCTCGAAAGTTTCTGATTTTGATTTATCAGTGGAATTAGAGATTTGGTATCCAATGCGTAATGAAAAAATTGAACTAATGACCTGGAAAACTTGCAATGCTTTAAACACCATTGACGCACTATCTCAATTCTCAACTTAATATCTAATGCCGGAGTTTGAAATAGATTTTATTATTTAGATTATTAATTTTGCTTTACTACACTTTTTTTTTATTCAAAGCGTACAAATTGAGCCAACCCACGGCAAATTCTTAGTTTCCTTTGTTATGCTGCGGTATTGGCTCATTCTGTTTTTCTGGCTCTTGTTTCGTAGCTTGATTTGGTTGCTTCCTCTGTTAAGTACTATAGTTATAGTGTTGGCCAAAATAAAATTGAGCCAACTCATAATTTAAAATTGATTCTCTATGTGATTACCAGAAAATATAAAATCGAAATCAGACATAATGTAGTTGTGGAATGCACCATGCTGGAAGAATTAGCTAGCATAAGAGTTCTTTTTTTTTTGATAATGGTCAAAAAGGTCCAAACCATATCATATTAAAAAAAAAATTAGTATTTTACATTTGCCAAGTGTGACAGAGGCTCCAAAATAAAACTGAGACAAAAAATTAAAATAGAAAAAATTCTTAAAGAAACTCTACAACTTATCGAATGATATAAAGAAAAAAGCATATATCGATTTACTAACTAGAGGAGCCAAACCAAAATATACCGCTAAAACTTTTGAAGTCGTTTCAGCTACTAAACAAAACAAAGAAAAGATTCCGAAAATCAAACAAAAACATTCCGAAAAACAAAACAAAAAAACTTACAAAAAGATCAAATATAAAAACAAAAAAAAAACTTACAAAGAAAAGACTAGATCTAAAATCAAATTTGAAAATAAAAACTCTTACAAAGAAGAGATAAAAACTTCTGCAGGGAGAAAATGAAAACTCTTATAGAGAGAAGACTAAGAAAAGAGCCATAAAAGAGGAGGAAAGAGAGTGGAAGTTACTCTCAAACTATCTCCACCAAAAAAGAATCAGTTGAAAAAGAAGCAAATGAAAGAGAGAGGGAGGAGCTTCTCTCCCATTTTTGATAGTATAAGAGTTATATAAATTTATAGAACTCTTATAAGCTAGTACAGGAGTTATATATATATATATATATATATATATTCCATCAGAAAATTTAGTAGACTTGAATATTTTGGTGTTCTTTTTCTTTTTGGGTGCTGTAACAAATTTTAACGAAAGTTTTTAGATGTTGGTATACTTTCTCTACCGCTATTGCGGTTTGCAAAACGGAATACATCCGGAGGGGAAGCAACGAATCAGAGCATGTGTATTCTGTGATGCAATATAACTACTCAAAAAACTGAATTGATTATTCTTAAAATGGTGTTTGGGTCGTTTCTTATCTTGTTTCCCCCCACAATGATGGTTTCGTAGAACCAAAAGTGCTCGAAATTTGTTTCAATCACAAATACGGCATACATCGGAAAAAACTACAGAATGTTGGATATTTAAAAATCTGAATTTGATAAGTTTTTTTTAATGATCTAATATCAAAATTATTACAGTAACAATGCTAAGTTAGAGGAAGCTTCCATTATGCAAAGTTAGAAGATTATAGAGTATATTGATAATTTGGTGTCTGAGAAATATATAAGTTGTGCCAATTCAACAGTGAAACGGTCAAAAAATATATGTTTTCAAGATGCAGTTGATTTGTATGATTACTCAACATGCTACGGAATTTGGAGGAGTTTTCCTTTTTTTTTTAAAATTATTTGGTGTCTAAATATTATGCTTGTATTAATTAATTTAGATTCAAATTGAATAAAATTATAATGAGTAATAAAATATTTTCTATTAAATTTTAATGTAATTATACTTTCAAAATTTGAATTCGAAAAATCTAGTTAAGTTAAAGACAATCTCTTTACTCATTTCGTCTAAGTTTGGAGGAATTAGTGGTTACAAAAAGGAGTGAAATTATTAGAGACAAAAAGTTTGGGAAGTTTATGTATGGAGGGACGTCCATATCTTGGGTTCAGAGAAGTCAAAGGAAAAGGAGTAACAGACGGTTGGGACACGGAGGGCTGGTTGGCGGTGCTGTCATTACCATTAAATGGGAGGGCCCTCACCATCCAACTAACATCCACTTCCACTCTTTAAAGATATTACTTAATACTTTCGCCCATTGCAGTCTGCTGATTGCTTGCTTATAAGCCCTAGTGTCTCAGTTTCATAATCACACACCTCAAACCATGACAAAGCCAGTCTCACACAAACCCATCAACAGGAAACGCCGGTGCATGATTGTGATCGGGGCGGCGCTGCTGCTGCTGCTGCTGCTTTTCGTGGTGGCCCTCGTCCTTGCTCTCACGGTGCTCAAGCCCAAGGACCCAACCACCCAGCTTGTGTCGGCTGCTTTGGAAGGGATAGCACCCCGTCTTTCTCTCCCTGACATTCACTTCCAACTCAACCTCACCCTTGATCTCACTATTCTCATTCATAATCCAAACCACGCCAGCTTCAAGCATGCACAGGGCACCAGTGTCCTGTTCTACAGAGGTAACCAGATCGGAGATACTCTCATCTATGCCGGTCTGATTCCGGCAAAGGGGTCTGTCACGCTGCCCTGTCGCCTCACACTGCAGGTGGATCGCCTGGCTTCCAATATCACCACTCTGATTGGGGATGTAATGGATGGCCAGCTCTCTTTGGAATCCTCTACTCGGATTCCCGGCAGAGTCTCCTTCTTTGGCTTCATTAAAAAACATGTTCTTGCCATGTCTAATTGCCACTTTGTTTTTGGCGTCCCCGACATGAAGATTCGAACTCAGACTTGCAAAAATAAGACCAAGTTTTGATTACAACTGCTGAACTTTTGGGATTACTTGTATATCTTCTAGTTGATTTTCTCTATTAGGGTGGATGCCCTTCCAATTTGAGTCTAGTGTAATTTTGTTATTGTAAGACTAAGATATATAGAAGAATGTGTATAAAAAGGCTATATGTGGTATAATACTAATAGGACAAGGATTCCTCACACCTCTGTTCATCGCAATATCTTTTCCGATTCCTTGACCTTGTTCCATTTCCTGACCAGGCCTGGAATTCTTTAATTATCAATTCATCTTCATTGACTTGTTTTTTCCATTACTCTAATCTGCGCCAATGAGTGGCTCTTCAATATTCGGCTGTTCGATTGAATATTTTAATTGTTGAATTATCTCAGTATCCATAAGTATGATATTAAAAATATATTTTACAAAGATCTTGAAATAATCCCATGATAAACGCCCAATTTTCTGAAAAATTCAGTTACACACGAACTGTTTTGCTTAAGAAAATATTCAAATGAACATTCATTGTGATACTGCATTCTCGTTTATGACATGATTACTAATTAATCATACTTTTTTCTTTTCTTTTCTTATATTACCACTTTATTGCTTACTCTGATCACATGAGTAGACACCTTCTCATTATCCATTTGCGGGTATCCGATAATATTGAAAACCTAAATGAGGAACAAAACCCACATCAATCATGAATGTAGGGACAGAAAGGGAAACAATCTTTCCTTCCCTGTCTTTCTTTTTTCCAGTTATAAAATATTAAAATATGAAGAATAAGAGAGGATAAACTGCCAGATTATGATTGTTTCCTCATTTTCCACATGGGTTTGAAACCAGAAGACCAGAACATGACTACTCTCATGATGGCAATCTAGCTCTCAGCTTGGATCAGGATCACTACTCTCTCAGGAGGAGGAAAAAGAGAAAAATTAAGACCAGGGGAAGAAGACTAGCAACACTCCAACCATTAGTAAGACTCCACAGGGATGAAACTCTAGTCTATATAATTTTTTACGTGTTCATATTTAATAATCAAATTTCACCAAGATAAATATGATAAAACAGATCAATCAATCAGGTGGAGAAATGCCCATTAAAAGTATTACTCAAAAGTATTACTCAAAAATAAAGCTAACCTGGTTTAAATATTTGCAATAAAACACCGTAAAAGCTATATCAGAAAATCATCTTTTAAGAAGAGACCAGTTACCAGAGATAGATTTCAATGTTAACTAAACCAACATCAAAGATCAACTATACAATGGTCCTGCTACACCAAGAACTATCAGCTTGGTCAGATGCAGTTGTGCCCTGTTAAAATACAATATTACGTAATGCCTTAGTGATACATGTAGCATCAACTGTTTCAAAATCAGCGGCTCAAAATTCAATTACCACCAGGTCCGCTGGCATATTCTGGTTTATAAATATAAATCAAGCTCCATTGAGTCAGAATTCAAGCTTCCTGCATAGCCCCACATGAATGATTCTTGGTTCATTACTGCGTTTCACAGGCGCACCAGGACAAGTATCAGCAATTCCACTGAGTCGGACTGCCGAAGGAGGTGTTTTACATTCGCGGGAATCATATTCTAGATTTGTAATGTCGGCGAGAACCCCCTCGGTTTGCTTCGAAACTATAACTTCCAAGAGATTCTCATATACTGATTCAAATATCTCTTGATCTGAAAGAGATTCAGCATCATAGCCAAGATTCTCACTTTGAACAGCATCAAAGGAGATATTAAAGTTAAGTCGTCGAGCTACACTGCTACTTAAGTCTTCAAGATACTTTTTGCACTGGGGTGCCCATGCCACATTATCAGGACCGGGAGCAAAGGGGTCGAAAACACCATCCTTAGGAGTTTGGGGGCTATCGTTATCCACAAAGGAAACCTCACTGCCATTTTCGTCGCAGTTAGAGTCAATGCCAGATAATTTATGGGGTTTCCTCATCACTGTGAGGGGGGATTGAAAATCAACGGGAAAATCCCCATTCTCCTTATCCGCATCAGGAGTTATAGGCCCCAGAGAACCTGAACAATCAGTAGCTTCTGGTAGCTGAGGTAAATCCTTATTGGCTTCCCCTGTAACAATACTCTCATCCAGTTTCTCAGAAGATCTAGCACAAGAGTCCTTGGATTTGTCGCACAGATCCTTACAAGCTCCAGAATCCATAAGCGTGAGATGCAAGCAAATACAGCAACCCTAAAGGGCTAAAAAAAAAAATGTTCGGTTCAGCTAATTTAGTACTGTAGTCGATAACGACTCTGAATGAATATCGAACTTAAAAGAAGCATGAAAATTGTAAAGAAAATGCAAAATCATCCAACTGGCGAAGTATAACAATAATAACATAAAAGGGGGAAATAAAAACCCTAATTCACTGCTTTACAAATCCGGGCTTTAAAAGACAATGCTTTGAAATTATAGCAATATTTGAAGGTAAAAGAAAGAGATCTGAGAAATAAAGGTAGTAAATTTGCAAACAAATCCGTTACAATGTCTACAGCAACATTATGATATTCTTTAACCATTGCGGTGTAGTGATCGCATTATTAAGTACAAAATGTTTCAGATTTGAGTATCTGAACAACGCTAAAGTGTCATACCTGAGAAAGAGGATGCGGCAGAGGCAAAGGCCAAGGCGACGGCGGCACGAGGGAAGAGCAGACGAGCGAGGAATCAAGAAGAGGACTCAGGAAAGATGGTACTGAGTCATGAGTGCCATAAAGCGCCAAACTGCACTTGGGATATATATATATATATATATATATATATACCTGAAACCTCATGTATCACGCGTGTCTGCATTTTATTGGCTACACGTTTCTGATACTTTTAAATATCAGTCGTTGATTTTGAAAAGCTTCAATGAAGTACTTTTTAAAAGTAGTTGCCATTGTTACAAATTCAGAATGACCAAGGAGTCCTATAATTTTCATAAATTCCAAAATCTATGCTTGTTATATTGCTATTAAACTTTCAAAATTGTCACTTGTATTTTTAATTGCAGTATTTCACCAAAATATAATTGGTTACCTCATTTTTATAAGTTTAAGTTATAATCTTTCGGTTCCCAAACTAGGGTTTAAGATCCCACGGTTGCAGTGCCAAGTTGTAAATTAACTACAGCCATCGATTATACCTAGAAACGGGCACAATCCGCCAAATTGGGGCCTAGCTCGCATGAACAATGCTGGCCCTTTTATTGATGCTAGATTGGACCACGATGTTTATCAGAAGAAAGCTTGCAATTTCTAGCCCAAAGTTGGCCCATTTCTTTTCTTTTCCTTAATTTTGGTTTTTTGAGTACAAACTAACTCAAAAAAAGAAAAAAACTAAAGCGGAATTATCAAACTAAATACTATTGCTTAGTTCATTGTTTTAAATGTTTTGAATAAATTATTATAGCAATCGCTTGGAAAATAATGCGAAATTCAATTAGTCTTTAAAATATTATTGTTTACTAATTTAGTCTTAACTTCGAATTTTATTGACATCACTTTATTTTTAGTTAAGGAATTAGGGTTGGAAGTTTTTAAAATATTAAAAAAAATGTAAAATTAAAGAATTTAAAGAATTAAAATTATACCATTGAAATTTTGTGAGACATAGATAACTGATTGGATAAGAAATTTCATACAATTAATCAAGTGATTTTGAACAAAACTGAACTAATCTAAACTAATTATTTTGAAAATTTTTAAAAATTCAACATTATATATATATATATATATATATATATATATATATATATATATATATATATATATATATTCTAACTGAACTGATAAAATTCAAATTTCTAACAAAAAAATCATCTTAAGAGTATTTGAAAACAACTTTAAACTTATTCTCGACAAAAATAAGTTTCAGATTTTATATAAAAAACTAAAAAAATATTAAATAATATATAAAATATGAATTCTAATATAATAATTAGCTGGTTAGATTGATATTGGAGGTCTATAGCCATCCATCAAAGGAATCAATTTAATTAATTTTGATCAAATTATATCCAATTGGTCAAATTATTTAATCAATTTTGGTTGCTTTTGATTTTGGCTGGATATGGTTGGTTGGAAGTTGAAACTAGATGAGTCCATTTTTGAATGCCTATGCTAATAGGTAACTCTAATATGTTTTATTATATTGGACAGATTGAGTAGTTAGCAAAGGGTGAATAAACAGTTAGTAAGATATAGATCGTTCGAATAAAATGACAAATAAACCAAGTTTACATCAAGTAAAATATGTTTTAGGTTCTTTATATAAATTTTGATATCACATTTCAAATGAGTTAACTTTTAGAATTAGTTAGATTCAAGTACCATACTTAATACATATTTTTCATCTAAATTATTTATCTCAATCCATATATATCAAAAGAAAACATAAAAATTTCACAAGGTTCATTTTATTTTAATTTGTTTAATTTAAACAGTCTAATTTCAAATAGATAATGAAATGAGGAATATGATCCTCATGTTTACACAAAAACACAAGGAAAGCCAGATTCCATTATTTAACGTCGAACCGCTTGAGATATAGGATCTGTAAATGAGATAAGCAAGAGGTGTTCAGTGATATTAACTATTAAGAACAAAAGAACGTTAAAAACACAAAAAAAAAAAAAAAGAGGCAACGAATTAGTAATTAAAAAAAAAAGAAAAACAGAGCCACAGGTGATACCCAATTGGCTTTCTCCGAGTCTTTATGTCAATGACTTTATGTAAAAGGTGAAAACAATTAAATTACAATAAATTAATTATCTTATAAGCAATTCAAAACTAGAAAAGATTTTTCAACTTCTTTTTCATTTTCTTTGGGATAATCAAATGAATGGAAAACCAGAAGAAAGAAAATTTGATGTTGTGTTAAAGTTTTTTTTTTTTCTGTTTAGGGCTTCAGTCCTATTGCTGCCACAAAACTCTATTTCTATCATGTTTTAGAATCCTGGGCCAGGCCCGGCAGGTGACTTGGGACTGTTTCTTGCATTATAAAAAATAAAAATCATTATCAAGATACTTTTTTGTTTAATATGAATATTTTCATACCTTTCGCACGTTTTACTAATCTTAATCAGGGTAAAAATACCGAACTGCTGGGTGATAATTTATATATATATATATATATATATATATATATATAGAGAGAGAGAGAGAGAGAGAGAGAGAGAGAGAGAGAGAGAGAGAGAGAGAGAGAGAGAGAGAGAGAGAGAAACAGGACAGTGAAAAAGAAGAAATAAAATAGCAGTTTAATGACGGGTAAAAGCATCAAACTATTCGGATTAGAAAAACACATATTTGTCGTTAGATGATTTAATAAAAAAATATATAAAAAACTACAATTAATTTTTTTTTCTATATCCATAACCCATGGCATGGGAGAAGTGACAAAAGAGACCTAGTGCAAGAATTGAGGAATGATGAACCGGAAACATTGGCCTAGAATAAGTATATAAAAAAAATTAAATATGTATAAAATGTTTTTTTAAAAAAAAAACTGATAATGTAATATAGAATTATAAAATAAAAAAATTATATGCATTGTCTTCTATTTTTGCTATTAGAATAAGTATATAATTTTTCAATGAAAATACAATATGTGTATGTTCTCTAAAAATAACGATATACTTTTTATACATATTTTATTTTTATTGAAGAATGTAATAGCAAAGGCAAAGAAATATACGCAAATATTTGTAAAGATCATATTATTGTTTTATTATAATTAAAAAAGATCGCAATGAAGTTTTCTCCTAATTTGTTGTTGTTGGAATAACAATAGAATTAATTAAGGAGTAGGAGGCAGGTCAGCGTCCAGAAGCACTGGTCAGCTTTTGAATAATGAAATTAATGAATGATGGAGTATAGTATATATATATATATATATATATATAAAATCAAGTTGTGGTTTGTTAAGTAGTGACATTGGTAGTTCCGAAGTTGTTTTCATGGGAATTCAAAATTGATGTTTGTCTGATACATTGTGCTTTTTTATGAGGAGAGCAGAGGAGAGCAGAGCAGATTTTAGGGAAATAAAAGCATTAGGTGGATGCGTGGAAATGAGAAAGAGGAAACAAAGATCCAAAATTGTGGAACCCCGTGATTGAACAGTGGTTGGATGCATGGAAATTCATGTTTGTCTGATACCTTCATTTTTGAATTATATATATATATATATATATATATATGGGATTGGGATTGGGATTGGGATGCATCATGCATGGGGTGAGGATGGAGGAGTGGAATAGAGAAGAGGAGGTGGAAGGGAGTGTGTGGGAGAAGGATGATACTGATTCATTCATCGAAATAGAGGTGGAACCCATTCCCATGCACCAGCACCAGCACCAGCACCTGCACCACCACAGTGATGAAGAGGAGAAGGAGGTGCGCATTTCTATTTCTTCCACCATTCCACTTCCACGTGCCACCACTTTCCATCATTCTCCTCTTTCTCTTACGCCAAATCAACATCAACTCAAATTCCCACGCCTCTTCAATTTCAATCTCATCTCCCGAGACCCTCAATCATCCTCACTTCCCCATATTTCCATCACCCAATTCCCACCAACCCTTCCTTTCAACACCTCCACTCCCCTCGACATCCTCTACACTTCCAGGTACACTCTACACACACATGTACACCATCACCCCCTTTTTATGTTCTTCTTTTTACATTCTCACCAAATATTATCTATATCTATTTTGTCTCTACCACTTCTCTATTCTCAACAATATTCATTATCAATATTTTTTCTTCCATCTTCTTTATATGCAATTTTTTCGCTTTGGCCCCAACCATTGTATTTCAAATTTTAATCTGTTGCAACACCCATGCTAACTCAACCAAAGTTACGTTCTTTCAACAGTAAAACACTAAATTATTCATATCATGATCTTCAAAATATTATCATTTTCTCAATTTTATCCCTATAACATATGTCTCAATTTAATTACTCTTTAAAACATTACATTTGTATCAATTTAGTCCATACATAACAAATTATATATATGTTTGTCTCAATTCTTCTATCAAAGTAATTCTTAATTAGCAACTGTAAATTTTGTAATTTAACAATAAAAATGATCAAATTGAGATAAATGTAATCTTTTAAGGACTAAATTGAGATACTTCATCTTCTAATAATTAAATTAAAAAAAATTATAATCTTTCAAAGATTAAGTTAACAATTTACTAGAGAAAAAAATATAAATTGGTTCTCAAAATATGCAATTTTTATTATTTAGTCCCTAAAATTTATAAATTATGTATTAAACCTTTAGAAATTGAAGAATCGAGCTATATAAATTTTTTGAATTAGTCAGTAATTAAATTGTTAATATAGTGTGGTTGGAATATTGAGTTTAATTTATATGAATATGGACAGCACAAGGAAAGAAGGAAGTGTGAGAACAAGAAAGGGAGGTATGATGAAGATGTTGGTAAAGTTTGGAGCCATAAAACTGGGGACACTGTTAGCATTCCTAGTGAAACCAGTAGGAGGCTGGAAGGAGAAGAAGGGACACAAGTCAAGCACAAAATGCAGAACCAGTATTCTTGAATGCTACGAGACGAGCATGGGGATGAATCCCTCAGACGAAAGATCAATGGGGCAAAGCAAGCAGTGGGATTTAAACGGTGAGGAGTACTGTTTCAGAAGCACCAAAAGATCAATGGTGGAGATAGCTCAAAAGGGCAGTTCCAAAGCGCAAAGTTGCTCAACGTCACGTCACACTTCGCCCATTCATCAACCACTTTGTTTCAGCTCTGCTGACACCTCCATTCAGGCAGCCATTGCATATTGTAAAACTTCCTTTCAACAGTCTGATTTTTCTTTCTCCCCTTAATTACGGAATCCGTCACATGAATTTTACACTATTTATTTTGCTTGATCAAATAGTTCAAGTTTATAAAAAAAAAAATCACAAACATAAATCTCACGTGAAATGAACAATCAAAATCTCATGTCATAATATCATAAAATCAAAAAATATGCGTCACTTAATTATATTACCCTCATCATTTTTCTCTTTGGATGACATCAATCTTTCTTTCTTCTTCTCCTTTTTATCCAAATATATTTTGGAGTAAATGTACGTACTCACTACTTTTACATACTTTAGAGAAGAATAATTAGTCTCATCTTGCTTGGCCTCCCAAAAAAAAAAGAGAAAACAAGTTACTAATTTACTTTTTAAATAATTATGATTATCTCAAAGTAATTCTTGAAGGATAAATATCTCAATTTAATTTTAAAAAAGAATGTATGTCTTATAGTGTTATTAAATCTCAAATTTTTTATTATTAAATTTTATTTTAACAAATACAAAGACAAATTTAACACATGCAATCTTTGAAAATTAAATTACGATGTTTAATTTGTTGAGAATTAATTTAAGATAATTATAATTTTTTGAAATCAAATTACACGAAAAAGTTTGTATATTTTATGTGCAACGTTCAAATCCTAGTGCCCGTTATAGTCAAACTTTATTAGGAATATTCGATTCGTAGCACCTAAGAATCAGTTGTCTCTTTGGGATAGGATAAAAAAGGGAACTTTGGAATTAAGTTGAGCCTGTACTTATCACTTTGAGATTTCCTATATATGATATTAATCTTTTAATTGATAGTTTTCAAATAACTTATCCTTATTGCCGTTCTTTTTTCAAAAGAATCATAAACGACAAAACTACTTTTGGCATGAACCATATTTGAATAATAGTTTAAAAAAAAAGAAGAAAATTTGTAATCCTGCTGTGGATTCAATGTTTGATCTAGATTGAAGTATATTAAGAAAAAAAATAAAAGTTTACTTTAAAATAAGAAGGAAATATGTTTTGATTAAGGAAAAGTAGTTAAAAACAATTGAGGGAAAAAAATATTTCTTTACTAATAAATTTATAACTCAAATGATATGGGATTGAGTATGGTTGGTTTAGAAGTTATGTTTGATACCTCTAATAATAATAATAACAATCTTTATTTGAAATAATGGTCACATGAGGATGCATTTTTCTAAAGTCCAACTATCAAGAAGTAACTTTTTTTAAAAAAATAAATAAATTACACTATTTTTTTAACTATATTTGATATTTTTTTTGTTTTAAAAATTATTTACAACTTTTCTAACATGAGAATATATATTGTAGAATTTTTTTTCTTTAATTTACTCTTTATCAAGACAAAAAAAAAACTTTTTACATGGCATGAGGTTATATATATACTACAAGTGTCTTTTACCACGTATGGGGATTCACTAAACGGCACGTATGGGATGTCTTTTTACTTCTTAAAAAAATATTAGGTGATTAATTTTCAACTATTTAATTAGAATCAGTGATAATAAGATTTAATTAAATATTATATTTTAATTATAATATTTTAAAAAAATATTTTTATAAATTAAATTTTATATTTATTGTATTTTTATAAAAATTCAGAGTCAACAATAATTATATCCAACGATTAGATATATATTTTTATAAAATTATAATAAATATATAATTTAATTTACAAAAATATTTTTACTAAATTTTGTAATAAAAATTAAATATTTAATTATCACTAACTTTGATTGAATAGTTAAAAAATTAATTATGTAATTTAAAAAAAAGTGAAAATACATCTCAAATATCAACAATTAATGAGCTGATAATTGAATCTAGATGCTCCAACGTCTTGAAATCCTCATCCCTTTACCACAAAACAATCATGCTCCAATCAATGTTTGGTACTAAATATAGCACTTTTTTTAATAAGAATTTAAATATAAATTCATTATTTTGGGAGAGATTAATCACTTATACTTGACCCAATTCTTATTGGTATAATTTTTCAAATATAATAGTGAAAACAACTTCACTAAAAAAGGCATGTTATATTAAAAATTAATTTTATTGATAAAAAATATATATTTAAAAAGAATGGTGTATAATATGATAAGAAGGCATATTTAGTGCAATTAAATAATTAATTTTACCATACCTAAATGAGATGAGAAATAATGGTAATAAATTAAAATATTATTAATTGTATTGATGAATTCTATTATTAATTAAAAAATATTTGGTTTGGAATGAGACACAAGTGTCAATCAATTCAGACATTGTATAAATGGGTAGCAAGGCCACCGGCCTCTGCTGTTACAGTAATCCGATACCCACAATACCACCACGGAGTTAAACCTGAGAGAGAGAGAGAGAGAGAGAGAGAGAGAGAGAGAGAGAGAGAGAGAGAGAGAGAGATGGGAGGTGGTGAAGGAGGATGGGAGTGGGAGAGAGTGTGTTGGTCAGTGGGTTTGGTAGCGATAACGAGTGTAGTATTCATGGTATGGTACAACCTCTGCCTCAGACCTCGAAGGATCCGAAGTGTGCTTCAGAAGCAGGGCATCATGGGACCATCCCCTTCCTTCCTCTCCGGCAACGCCTCTGAGATGCGTCGAATCCAATCTCAACACTCCAATCTCTCCTCACACTCTCCCTCTCACTCCTTCTCTGACCAATGGTTTGACTCTTTCTTCCCATATCTCCAACACTGGACCAAACAATATGGTATGTTGTGCTTCCTTCCTTCCTTCCTTCCTCAAACTCTCTCTCTCTCTCTCTCTCTCTCTCTATTATACAAGATTGATTTAATTTGAGTGAATTTGATAATTTTATTATGGAATTTGTAAGGAATGGTGAATGTGAGTGGAATTAGGGAAAATAATTTTAGGGTTGCATTGCATGTTGGCGAGGCATATGTGTTTTGAGTTTAGTCTCTCTGCTGGGTGCTGTACGCCCAGCCCAGCAGGTCCAACACTGTCTGATCGGGACAGGTGTTGGAAAGTTTAGTACTCTGTTGGCGTACGGCGCCTAACAGAGTATTTTGTTGGCAATGTGTGTTGGGAGTGAGGTTGTTTTGTAATTTGCTACATGATGAAGGTGGAATATACATGTACTCGACGGGGACGAAGCAGCACGTGCAGGTGGGAGATCCGGAATGGATAAAAGAGCTGAAAGTGATACGGCACTTGAATCTGGGGAAGCCCTCCTACTTGTCAAAACCTCTCAAGCCCATGTTGGGTGATGGCATCATCAGGGCCAATGGACCCCTTTGGTCCTTCCAAAGGAACCTTATTGCTCCTCACTTTTTCCTTGCCAAGATTCAGGTATATATTCATATCTCCCCCTACCTCTTCCCCCTTCCTATCACTTTTTATGTTTTTCTTTCTAAACTCAACTATTCTCATTTAATTACTTCTACAATAATCACACAATTTAGTCTCTTCATTATTTGGAATTTTTTAAGTATTAAACGACTTAGTTTCTATAAGTCATGGAGTTCGTATAAGTTAATCCTTTGTAGGGTTAAAATGTATATCTACTTTTTTTTAGAGACTAATTCAACAACAATGTATAACAATTTGTTTGTTTTAATTTGGTTTAATAAATTGTGTTTGTTTTAATTTGGTTTGGTCCTTGTTTTAATCAAAGTAACTTTTAACAACGAAAGAGACCAAATTGAAATAATTCAACATTTCAAGTACTAAATTGAGAAAAGTGTAATTTTTTATGTACAAAGTCAATAATTTACCCTTATTAGAATGGTGTACAATTATCAATGTTGTCAGAATCGGCCCGGCTATTGACCCGGACAGGCTTTCGGGTCACCGGGTCACTGGTTCAACCGCCGGGTCACCGGGTCAATTGCTGACCTGGATAAATATATTAAAAAATTAAAATTATATATATATATATATACCTATAGATTTTTATAGATAAATTAAAAAATAAGTAAAATAAATAATTTACATGTAAATTTCATAATTTAAAGTTATAAACATCCAAAATAATTCATAAACATCTCTAATAATTTAAACATAAAGTCATAAATATTCATAATAATTCATAAAGTCATAAATAAAATCATCTAAATATAATAATTCATACATTTAAAGTCTTAAACATCCATAATAATTTATAAAGTCATTAATAATTAAGAAAAATTAAGTAATTTTTAAGAAAAAAATTAATTTATCCTCTTTAAATTAAAAATAATAATTTTGATATTTTATTTTATAATATTTTCGATTTTATAAAAAAAAAATCCACCACTTGTAGAATTCAAATTAATCCTTTAAATGGCTTGTTATAAATTTAAAGGACTAATTTGAAACCAATATTTGTTATAGACTTCCTTAAAAACGTTTATTGTCTAACATAATACTTTGGCATATTTTAACCATAAATAGTTAACTTCAATTTTAAATAAAATTTATGAAACTGAAAGAGAAATTTAACTAATATTTTTAGAGAAATAAAGTGAGAATATTATGTTCCAATTTGTTTGTAGTGGAACGGTGTAGATATGGAGAAAAAAAGGCATTAATTTTTAGAGAAAATAAAACAAACTTTTTTTGAAAATTATTAATAATATTAACCATAAAAAATTTTTAAAAAAATTAAAAAAAAAAAAAAAACCAGGTCACTGGTCACCGGGTCAACCAAGACCCGGCCGGGTCGGCCGGGTCTTGACCGATCCGTGTGCAGACCGGTCCTTTGAAGTGACCTGGACCGGGTCATGTGCCGGGTCGCCGGTTTCCGGGTCGACCCGGCCGGGTCGGACAACACTGACAATTATATACTTTTATTGAAGGACAAGTTAGGCTGAGTAGACATAGTTGCCCTGTTGTGATGATGAGATTGAGAGGCTGTTAACATGATGGTAAGGTGTGTGTGGATAATTGTGAATGTGCAGAACATGGTGGATTTCATAGAAGAATCAAGCAGGGAAATTATGGGGAAATGGGAGAGGCGTATAGCAGACAGTGAAGGAGGAGTGTGCGAGGTGGTGATTGACCAGGATTTGAAGGCTGTCACTGCCGATATCATTTCAAAAGCATGCTTCAGCAGCTCCTACGCTCAGGGCAACCAAATTTTTGCCAAACTAGCTACCATGCAATCCGCCCTTTCCAAACCATCTATTCTCTTCGGATTTCTCAACCTCAGGTCTTTCTTTTTTCTTCCTTAATTCATCCATGCATATCTTTTGACTTTTAGGAGTACTTTGTTAGTACAGTCGTCAACTCAACCCCAATTAATGTGCATATATACGTGGCCAGGTTTTTTCCCACAAAGGAAAACAAACAGGTGTGGAAGCTGAAGAAGGAGGTGGACGAGATGATACTGAAAATCATCAATGAGCGAAAGCTAGAGAAGCAGAGGGGTAGATATGAGAATGAGAAGGATCTTTTAGATGCGATTGTTGAGAGCAATGATGGCACCAAGTTTGGTGGTGAAAGCAACAAATTGATAGTGGATATGTGCAAAAACATATACTTTGCGGGCTCTGAGACCACTGCACTTTTAACCACATGGACATTGATACTGCTGGCCTTTCATCCACACTGGCAACAACGTGTTCGATCTGAGATTCTGGATATATACGGCAACGTCTCCCCTCACTGTTTCCGTGACATGGACAAATTTCGAAAGTTGAAAACAGTTAGTACACCACTCCCTTCTCTCTAAATATGATCACTTGAAACAAATAAAAGTGTTAAGTTAGCTGAATATTGGTGTGATTCTGTAACAAATGCAGTTAACAATGGTGATTCAAGAGAGTCTGCGCCTCTATAGTCCTGCAATTGTAGCAACAAGAGAAGCTGTGGGAGAAATGAAAGTAGGGGAATTAGTAATCCCAGAAGGAACAAACATGTGGGTTTTCATTCACGCAATGCATCGTGACCCTCAGATATGGGGGGAAGATGCAAGAGAGTTCAAGCCAGAGAGGTTCGAAAAAGGAGTTTTAGAGGCGTGCAAGCATCCCGAGGCATATATGCCATTCGGGTACGGGAGTCGATCATGTGTGGGTCAGAACTTGGCCCTGGTTGAAGCCAAGATAATGCTTTCTCTTCTTATCTCTAACTTCTCCTTCTCCATCTCTCCAAATTATCGCCACTGTCCAGTCTACAAATTGGTCTTGATGCCCAAATATGGAGCGCCCCTTCTTCTTACCAAGCTCTAGTATTGCTATTGCATGTCATCCCAAACATTTACGACTGTTTGGTCACCTTAACAATAATGTCATGTCAGCCTATGTTATCTATGTTTCCATGTTTATATATGGTTCTACTTGCAATTTCATGGAGATGGAACTTAAATTTTGGTTTAAATGTATTTAATCACGTTTGAAGAGTTGTCATGTATGAAATGAAATAAGATATTAAACACATGCATGTATTTTAGATATCAATCTATATAATAGACTAAAAGAATTTTATTTTTGGCATTAATTGAAGTATGTCATTAAATTAAAAATAATAGATTAAATTTAAATAAATATATTTAGTAAATTAATGAAATCACATTAAATTAATTTTAGTGGAATGATAGAATTAAATTGAATTGAATTGATTTAAATTGAAATTCAATAATAATTATTTTTATTATTTTATTTGAAATGATTTTAAATTAAAATTTAATAATATTAATTGTTATATAATTAATATTATATTAATTTATTATGTTCAGTATTCAAAAGAATTTTACTTTTAGGTATTAATTGAGGTATGTCATTAAATTATGAATAATATAATAAATTTAATAAATTAATAAAATTAGTAAATTAATGAAATCACATTAAATGAATTTTTATGAAATGGTAGAATTGAATTGAAATTTAATAACAATTACTTTTATTATTTAATTTGAATTAAAATTTAATAACATTAATTGTTATATAATTATTATTATAATATTTAATTTATTATGTTCAATATGCAAAAGAATTCCAATATTAGGTATTAATTGAAGTATGTCATTAAATTAAAAATAATAGAATAAATTTAAATAAATAAATTTAGTAAATTAATGTCATTACATTAAATAAATTTTTGTGGAATGGTGGAATTGAATTGAATTGAATTGTTTGATTTGAATTGAAATTTAACAACAATTACCTTTATTATTTTATTTGAATTGAAATTCAATAACTTTAATTGCTATATAATTGTTATTATATTTAATTTATTATGTTCATTATTCAAAAAAAAATTCATTCTTGGGCATTAATTGAGTTATGTCATTAAATTAGGAATAACAGAATAAATAGAATAAATTTAAATGAATAAATTTAGTAAATTAATGACATCACATTAAAGTTGTCAAGGAGCCAGTACCACTCTACCTAGAGCTTATAGCCAACAAAATTCTCATGCTTGCTATATTCCATCAATTTGTTGAAAAGGTATTTATTTTTTTTCTTTGATTTGCTTTTCATGTTATATGTAAAAGATTATTTTGAATAATCACAAGTTAAACAGTCAAGATTCATAGAAAACTCAAATGCGAAAATTTTATTTTATAAACCCACTGTTTGTAAATTTTGATAAGCAATAAGAACACAACAAAATATATACGAAGTAAATAGTGTATTTTGATCCGTCATAACCTGAAGACTGAATAGGGGTAAGTTTAGGGATGGCAATGGGGATCCGAATTCGGAAAACCCGCGGGAATCCCCGCATTCGGGGCCCCGTTGGCGATGAATTTCCCCCGCGGGGACGGGGACGCGGATCACACTCCCGCCCCGTGGGGTCTCCTTCCCCGAAGGGTATTTTAATAAATTTACAAAATACCCCTAATATATATATATATATATATATATATAATATTATATAATATATTAGAGATCTTTTAATCATTTTATATTCAAAATAATTAAAATAAATTTAATAAAAAATAAAACTCTAATATCATTCCCTCAAAATTGATTATTTTGTTAGTCTTGCATACATAAGTGATGAATTTTTCTAATTGTTCTCTAACCTAAAAGAGAAAAGAGAAGATTTTTTATTAAAATATATACTATTAATTTTTTTTTACATTTTAAATTTTTTTAAATAACCCCGTGGGGTCCCCGCAGGTCCTCGCTCCCCGCGGAGAATGGGGATGGGGAAGATTTTTTCTCCCCGGCGGGGACGGGGGTAGATTTTGGGGGCGAGGACGGGGACGGGGGAGGCACTCCCCGCCCCCGCCCACGCCCAGCCCCATTGCCATCCCTAGGTAAGTTCTTCTAGAAAAATATAAGGGGCTCTCTCTTGTTTTGGTATGATGGAAAACACCAATGAAGACACTAAAGGTCTTACCAAAATAAACCCTTAATACAACCCAGGGAACCACTACTTAATCTATCATGTCCATGAATCGACCCATAGGTTGACCCCCTTTACAATAACATTCTATCATTGTTATTATTTAGAGTCAAGTATCTACACACAAAATATTTATACCGACGCCCAAACTAACTTATAAAATATATCAAATAGGTTCATCAACACAAAATATATGAAGATTTCAATATTAGATCTAATTAAAGATAACACCTTATATATGTCCTAAAACAATATTTCAACATATACAATATTTAATATATCACTCCACCCAAATAAATTGTCAATGCTAAACATCATTTATAATATATATATATATATATATATATATATAAAATGCTAACAATATGAGCTCTACATCTGAGTGATTTTATGGTGCATGAATTAGGCCCTAGAAACCTATGACTGAGCAGATATAGAAACAAAGAAAATCCTTCTCACTATATGCAAATGCCTACATTTTGTTGTAAGTAATGACTTGACATCTGTATATGGGATGTATAAAAATTTATGAATCAATTAGTGTTGCAGCATTCATTCAGAAATATTTAATCATAGTGGAGATGAAGCCTATAAGTTTCTTTTTTTTTTTAAATCTTACTTATAATGACATTATGCATTGGCCTTCTTCTGGTTGTGTTGCTTGCCATGTCTATACTATACTATTTTCAAATAATATATGTATTTATAATAAGTCTTCATTACTACATGTTATGGGCTTTCTCAATCCCATTTGGCCTTTCGGCAGCCATATTGCCATATTATAATATTAAGATATCACATCCCAAAAATTGAACATGTGAAAAGATACTACTATTAGGAAAACCTCAGTGGTATCCCAAAATTCTGGACAATCTCAGTATCCACAATTACTTATTTAATAAAATTCTCAAACATGAGTTATTCACATAAATTCTGTGAGGTCTTACATTCAACCTCTATTATTCATTTCACACGACAGAATTATATTCATCTGATAAACAAATATAGGCATACATAATCTGATGTTTTTATCTCATCGCAAGCCTAGGAGACCTATAAAAAGTACAGAGCGTTCCTAGTATCCACATTAATAAGTACTGGTATCCCACCAGACAGAATTAGAGAATAATCCCAAGGGGCTTCTAATCTTCAAACGGATACTCTTCTTCCTTGTTTTCTGTATCTGAAAAGATAATCATAGGGAGTGTGAGTTTATTTAAAAACTCAGTAAGTAAATAACTGTACTATATAAAATATCAAAAGTACAAATACCACATTTACTCATATAATTAATTGTCTTATACACTGAGTAGTATGGGACTCTAACCCTTTCAAACTCGTGTATAGGTTTCATAGATATACACTGAGTAGTATGAGACTTTAACCCTTTCACCGAGTAGTATGAGACTCTAACCCTTTCACCGAGTAGTATGAGACTCTAACCCTTTCAAACTCGTGAATAAGATTTCATAGATATACACCGACTAGTATGAGACTCTATCCCTTTCAAACTCGTATTTACAATTTCACCTATTTACACCGAGTAATATGAGACTCTAACCCTTTCAAACTCGTGTATAATTTTTCATCGTTATGCATTGAGTAGTATGGGACTTTAACCCTTTCAAACTCATGTATTAGATCCCGTAGATCTTTACTCATTAATAAGATAATGAGAATTTATCACATAGTACAATTTTCATAAAACAAAATAATTTATACATACTCTTGTTCCTTTGAATTTCTATAAAAATATACCAATCATCATATACTGTCATATGAAAAATTGATTGATTAATATTCAAATAATATTGTAAATGGGACTTATATTGTACTTTGACTAGTAATATCAAACTAGCCTAGTAAGGTTATTCACTCACCTTGATGTTTGTCCAAGTTTACCTTGTTCCACACTAGAATTTGTGTAGGAAAATTTCTTAGTAAAATATATTACAAGGAAACATAAGAAAGGAAACAAAATCACGAAAATATGCAAAATTTTCTGATTGCTACAGTAACTGTTTGCTACAGTGACGGTTCACTACAGTACGGTTCGCTACAGTGACGGTTCGCTACAGTACGTTAACTGCTACAGTACGTTAACTGCTACAGTACGTTGACTGCCGACACTACAGTAACTCGAAAAATTTTCTAAAACTTTCTGGTCACTACAGTAACTTCGAATTTGCAGACGCTTCCCAGAAAATTTTCATCCTTTCCCTTTTTTTTTTGATTCAAAACCAGAATCTCAACTCTTTTAACCGATTATAACTAAAATATAACTTCTAAAACAACTGAGATTCATAAATTATCATCAAAATCTTCAAGAACAAAACCTCATCTAATCTTCCATATAAACTTAGATTTAAGAAAAATAATGAGATTAAAGCTTACCTTTAATCCTTACAAAGCTTTTGAACCGAACAAATAATCGAAATTCTGAAGATCAAGGAAAGAATTTGAGAAGAGGGTGAAGAAACGAGAGAAAGTGAATTTACTATTCACTTCAGCCTGCTTCGATGCGTGAGAAAATGAGGGGGTACTATTGAAGCTTTATATTAAATATTTCTAATGGGTTATTGAATAACCCATGGGTATCCATAACCCAACATCCAAACCCATCTAGTCAATTTACAATAAATGGACTAATTGACCATTCTTAAACCATTTTTTCATGAATTTCACTATTCTTAGAATATATCCCACATGGTGCAAATATTCAGTCCAGTCATTTAACTCAATTTTCATAAATAATATTCAAAGAGAACAATTAAATATGAAAATTAAAAATGACCAAAATAAATAATTAAAGTAACGTTGTAAAATTCTAAAATACTCTTAGGCGAATTATATTCCAAAATTAACGGGTATTACATAAGAGCTGTCTTGGCAAAACTCCACTGATATATCACTATAACACCGATAATGTTTGCTTCCTTGCTTGTATATGTGAGGTGTTTCATAAACTGATAGTAGTTTACTTAATTACAATAGTCAAATTGATGAGCATCAGTTGTTGCTGCAGTATGCTATATATATATATATATATATATTTACCCTATATGGGAAGTGAAAATTAGCTAAACCTAAAATCCATAACAGATATAAGGGGTCTTGGGAAGCATTCAGGTAGTCAGTGAAGTATTCTTTTCCTTCTTTTTTGTAGTTCTCTTTCCTCTTTCCCCTCAACTCTCTCTGTACGTAACATTATACTGCCTTGATTATTTTCCTTAATTTGAGAATGTCACAGGTTGCCTACGCTCTCACACACATAATTTATTTGGTGAATTACTGATAATTTATTGGTGGTTAATGCATTGTTATTTATGCAATATGAAGTTGGATGTAATTCAGATTTAGTGACTTCAATGAAGCAGTCTCATTTTGACGAAAATGGAGACGATGATGACAACGATGATTTGAATGGATTACAAATGTCTTCTAATGTTAGGAAAATAATGAAAGTGGAGAGGCTTGATCAGTGTGAAAAAAATATTTCAAAGATGTAATTTCTTGTTATGAGACAAGATGTATAGCCATATATGTGAACTCTTCTAAATGAGTAACTTTTGTATATTTTACTTTCAAATTACCTTTGCACCTTCAATCTTTTTGAGCCAACTATTTTATGGATACTATTTACACTCACTATTATTATTGAAGCTTTTCTACATCTAGCATAACTTCATTTTTAGTTTTTATAGTTCATTTATTCTTTTATGTTGTTTTTGTTTTGTTTTTGTTTTGTTTTTGTATCTATAAGCTTCTTAACCAACTCATTTTTTATAATTAGCTTAATTATTTTAAGACTGTACTAAAATAAGCCATGATATTGCTATAAACTATAAAAAACATTTGACTATTGATATAATTGTAAAAGCGTAATGGAATTATATATATATATATATATATATATATATATATATATTTCCTTTTAAATATATATTGTTTTGATCATATTTTTTAATAAACAATTTAAATGATTTATTAATTGTTTTCCACTATGAGAATTTTTTCTTTTTCATAAAAGCCATGTCTTTTCACACTTGGTAAAAAGTGACTTACGGAACCACTCATGTAATGATGAGTTGTAAAAAATATACAATTTTCTTAAAAGTATTAGTTCAAGCTAATGAAGCAAAACTTGAAGGGAATAAACTTTTTAGAGACAGGCAGTATGAGGAGGCACTTCTTACCATATGAACTTTCTTTACAAGTTGCATCTGACATGTTTTCATCTATGATCATATATATGTATTAAATTTTAAAGCATTAAATTGTCATATGATATGCCTTAAAAATATTAAATTGTAAAATTGTGATGTGATATATAATTCCATTGCTTTTCTTCTTTTTATTGTTTTAAGATTTTGTAGTTATGTAAGTTATGTAAATTGCATGATATTCTGGTGGTAATGCAACAATGGTGTAAGATTTGTTTTGGAAACCAAAATCAAGATTAAAAGTTGTAATGTCTATAAATGCAATTGTTGGATCAAGTGGTTGTTAAATGGCAATAGTTTTATCATTGCATTTATAAAATTTGATCGTACGATGTCTATTGTTTTATTTGTGTATTTATGTGAAGCATGCTACTGGAATTGATATCTACCTAATTCAATATTTATCATTTTGACAATAATAAATTATGTATTTAATATATTTTTTCATGGATTTCAAAACAGGACCGATGATTGGTGGAGAGTTTGGATCGATCACCCTAAATGACCGTTTTATAATTAAATCGGTACGAAACTAGCAAAATCGAGTGGCTGGATTTTCCGGTTCAGTGATTATTTTTAAAAAAATATCAATCCTGTCAAAGAATAAGAAGAAGGAAGAGGAAGAGGAGGGGGTCTATATTCATCATCGCTATCATCAATCTGTATTTACTTTCATTATCTCCCATCACCGGTCTGTATTTTCTGTTAGGCAAAAGAAAAAGAAGAAGACAACTTCTAGTACAAGTGCGAAAGCTCCAAGAGGAATGGAAGAGAGAGATAGAGAGAGGGAAGGGAGAGGACGGTGGGAAGAAGATGAAGTTTTTTGATGTGGGAAGAAAATGATGTTTGATGAAGAAGATGATGAGAGAAGGTGGGAAATGAAGTCACAGTCAGAGAAAGAAGAAGAGCAAAAGCAAAAACGCGTGAACATAATTACTTCCAGTTCGCATCACTCATGTGTTTTAAAAATTTTTAATATAAATATATAAAATATTAATTTTTTTCTTATTATATTAAAATAAAATTAATATATATTTTTATAATCTTTAACTATATATATATATATTTAATATTTTTTAAGTACCACCGGTTCTACTGTGGTTCGACTGCGGTTTAACCATTGAACTTTGAATCGGTGCCTTCACCGGTTTAATAACTAATCCGATTTTTAAAACATTGTATTTTTCTATAATTAATAAAATTATTATTCATTAGTCATTGAAGTAATATTCACTACTAAAAAAACCTCAATTAGCGACGGAAATTAGCAATGGAAAAATTTCGTCGCAAATTTCATCACAAATCCGTCGCAAATTCCGTCGCTAATTTGAAATTAGAAAATAAGGAATTTGCGACAGAAAATTTTCGTCACTGATTAAATTTCCGTCGCTAAAATTAGCCACAGAATTTTCCGTCACAAAATTTCGTTGGAAAGCTTTTTTAGTTTTGCGACAAAAAATTCCGTTGCAAATATTTTTTCCGTCGCAAAATTCCGTCGCAAAGAATTTTTAATTTTGCGATGGAAAATTCCATCACAAACATTTCTCTCCTCTCATTCTTTTTCACATTTCTCCCCAATTGTCAAATCAATTAAAAAAATAAATATTAATAAAATAGATTTAGAAAAGTTTTGAAACTGAAAATTATACCTTATAAAAATTAAGTTTCATTCAAAATAATGTGTCAAATACATTTTATTATTTTTTTAGAAAACAGAAATTATTTTCAAACCAAGAACCAAACCTTGACTATTTATACAAAGAGATTATATTTTCTATATAATAACCTTGACAGTGTAATTTAAATTTGTTTTGAAGTTAATTGATTATAATAGAGAAAGATAATTATTTTAGAGTGAATGATAAAAATTAGAATGAGTTTTAAATTGTATAATTTAATTTGTTTATTATGGTAAAAGTTAAATAAATTTTAATTTTTAAATTTATTATAGTATAAATAAAATATTTTTTAAAATAAAAATTTATGTATTCACTTTCAGTGACAATATTTTTCGTCACTGAAAGCCAGCTTTGGTAGCAACCTCATAAGAAGCTGAAAAAAATTTTGGTGACAACAAATGTCGCCATCTAAAGATTTTTTTTTTAATTTAATGAAAAGCTACCCTCTAAGATTCGAACGCTGAAACTTGTGTGAGGAAATATCCATTTACCATTTGTTCATTGGGACTTCTGTAGTTTACTGTAGTTATTAAAATATATAAACACATACGTAATCTTTTAATTTTCCCTAGTCCATAATCATATTCGCGCCTCTCTCTTACTTTATTCGCGCCTGAAACCCAGCTCACTCACTCTTCTTTTCCAGATTGTAAGCCCTAGTCTCTTCATCAAAGGTAAGCATTCTTGTTTTTCTTAGAATTTCTCCCTCCGCTTCGTTTATCTCCTATGTTGATTCATTGTTTCCCTTTGATTAAGCTCTACATTCTTACCCTCCTAGCCATGAGTGTCGTAACCACAGCCACAACCCATGCCAAGAAGCTCATGAAGCTCATTCTTACTTCTCCCCCGAAGCTTCACCTTCTCCAAGTGGTATATTCTTGTATTTTCTCATACCTATTTTTCCCTACTCATTCAAATTTTCATTTATTATCATTATGTTTTTTTTGCCCTAGTTATGTCTTGTTTCATTTCATTTCAGAAATAAGTTGAACTGATGAGAACAGCAAAACAGCGGCAAAGATGGCGATGGCGAGGATAAAGCTGTTAAGGAATAAGAGAGAAGTGGTAAAGAGGCAAATGAGGCAAAACATTGTGTTGCTTCTCCAGTCTGTTTAGGATGCCACTACTCGTATCAGGTTAACTTTAAGCTTTTTGCCAAAACAATCATAGCTGATAGACTATTTATGAAATTTCTACTATCATTTTCTTTAGTGCTTTCTTGTCTCACTCTTGTTTGGTGCTTTCTTCGTATTAACCACATTGAGATTGTTGGCATTTGGGTCTTATGTATGACGTAGCCAGCAAAAGGAAATGATTGTGTCTAACCTTTTATTGAATTAATGCACTTTTCCCACGATTGACGATGTCGTAAGAAAAGCAATATGCTTATATATATATATATATATATATATATATATATATATATATATATATATATATATATATATATATATATACTTAATATTTCCTCATACTCTGTTTTCAAATGTTGCTTCCCTCACTAGCCCTTCCTCTGTTTTGTCTTTCTATGAACTAATTGGAGGGTGAGACTTGAGAAGGGGATCTTGTACTTCTATTATGTGACTGTGAATTGTGAGTGCCCTTTCAATTATTATTTTTTCTTTTTCCTTCTCTTACTGGCTATGGTAATAGTATGCAGAATGCAGTAAATAGCTATAGACCCTTAGCCCCTTAATGAGGAGAGGGTTATTTTCTTAAAAAGTATTAATTAACACATATTGGGCCATATCTTTTAATTTAATTCTTTCTCAATTAATGGGATTTTGATTTTCTTTCTTTTACAAAGGTTGATTTAATTGCCTCTCCCAGTTACACTCTCATAACTCCTATTTTAGATCATTTTATTTCATTATATTTATGGGTATGAGCACAGCATATAGGGCACCTATTTTATATATTTGTTTGTTCGTTTATTTTAACTCTAAAAGCGTTATTGATGCTTTTGCTTTAGTTTTTTGGTTGTCTTTTGTAATTTCTTTCTGCATTTTGGCTCAGTTCTGTGATGAGTGTTAAGTGGTTGTTTTATTGGAGTCTATGTGTATTGGTCATTTCTATTCCCTATTCTTTGGGAAGCATGTAAAAATGGAATGATGATAGCTTGTGGAAGACCAAGGAGTAAAGACTAAACTATTGAGAAAAAGAAATGCTTGGCAAATACTTTAGGAGTTATGAGTTCATGTTAATAATTTGTATATATTTACGTCTCAAGCTAAAAGTTTGGAGCAATTATATTTGATTTAAAATTAAGATGATGGTCGAAGAGAATATAATTGACAAGCCAAAGAGATGAATTTGGAATTATTTTCATTTTGGCTTTTATAATAACCTTCATCATTGGTTCCATGTGGTCAAGATTTATCCCTTGTAGCAACTGGTGTTCTGTTAGAAAACTCAGTTTAGGATAAGAGTAAGTGATAAATTTGAGTAGTTTGATGGACTATTATTATGTTTTAGTTAAAAAGGGCTACGCTTTTTTAAGTTGCATTTAATAGAAGATAAAATATATATGTAAATGACTGAAAGGTGCAGAGGGCAACCAAATGCTTTTTCTTTTTGTGCTCATCATTTATTAGAGGATAAACTCAAGTACTTTTCTTTCTTTTCTTTGTCATCATCATCATTTATTAGAAGATAAACTCAAGTACTTTTCTTTCTTTTCTTTGTCATTCACGTCACTATGAAGCATGTAGTTTTAGTAGTTACGAATTTCGAGAGAATTTGTCCACATGGAGTACTTGAGTTTATGATATTTATTGACTTAATAATCACAAAACCCATTGCAAGGGCCCAGTTGTGTTGTCAGCCTATTGATCCCAATTCTTTCCATACCCAGTAATTGTAAAAGTGCACCTATTTCTAAAAATGTTGGTTTGACGATATAATAAAATGGTAATCTCCATTTCTTTTTCTTTCATTTTAAAAGATAATTTCGGATATTAGCAGGAGAGAGAAGGGTATGTGCATATTTTAATCCACATAATTTTGTACAATAGAAATGCCCAAGTATCATATCAAGTTTTCTAGAGGCTTAATGTTTTTTATGAATATATGTATATATATATATAATGTCAAGTAACTCATGTGCATTAAATTATCATTGAAAGATAATTTCTTATATGCACATATGTACATCAACCACAATTTTGTAGCTTTTTTCATGCATACAAGAGTTGTATCTAAACTTACAGGCTTAATTCAGAAGTTGTTACTCATGCACTTATTTATTATTTCTATGCATGAGGTTGTAGAGACCAATGCTCCTATTATTATTGTTAGAAACCAAAGATATATAGGTAATTTCTGAAGTTATCGGAAAGTTAATTATTTCATTATTTTCTTGACTTTGGCAAGTTTTAACAGTTTTTGTTTGAATGTAATGCAATCTTCTCAGCCTTTCTACTTTATTATTTGACTTCATGTTATTGTATTGTTCTAGACAGTAAACACACTCAAGAAAATGATACGGGGAGTTGACTGGGAAAACATTGATATTCTTTTTGTGCATATGCCTCTTGGAACTAGTGATGCTGATATAGCTATCAAAGAATTTTCAATTATCAAGTAGCCTACAAATTTAATGGTCACACTTTATGCTTTTGGAGGAGATATGATTTCAAGGTCCAGCCTTCAACGACCAAGGAGAGAGCATTTGTGTGCCATTCCAAGTAGATTTTATGGCCTTATATTTGTTGATATGTTAGTGCTAACTTGGCTTATAAAATTTTTTTTTTGGCATTTAGTATGACATATTTAAGATTTTCTTATTTATTATAGATGGTTGAGGTATGATGTTGTGGCATGCTTGAATTATTCAATTTATTTATTATAGATGTTGACAATATGTTGATTATGTTGTGGTATGAATTGCAAATAGTTGTAGTATATTTATGACTGACTGTATTGTAGAACGTGTCATGAGCTTATGTGATTACTGGATGATGATATTGTATTATTCATGGATGACTGAAATGTGTATGTTGTTTTGTGAATATATTTGTGATTGTGTTTGACCAGAAAAGAAAGGCATGGTGGTGCACCCTATGGAGATGATAATTTTTCAACCGATATATTTAGGTGTATTCTTCAACCGATAATTTTTGGCTACACCTAAAGTGAGTGGCTAATCTATCCTAGTATGGTAATTAAATTCATTGATTAAATTATGTGACTTTTGGAAAGGAGTGCTTTAGAGAAGAGATAATAACTCAAACTCCTTGGTGGAAACAACAAAAGTTGTAATCGGTGTTATGCAAAATCTTAAAGGAGTTTAAACTTGAACTTTGTGCTTATTAATTTTTGTGGCTACCTTACACTCCTGTGTAGAACACTTTATGTGTGTGGTAGTTGATCATGGGATACAAGTGGAATTTTATGCTTATTAAATGTACGTCTAGTTCACTTGTATTCAGTGAACATCTCATATGTGTTGTGAGTATCTAGCCCACTCATGGAATATCTTTCAATGATTTTAAAGTTACATCATGAACACATGTATTATGATTTATGATGTTTGTGATTGTGAAGCGTCAAAGGATAAAAATTTAACTTAGTCTACATTCCATTCTTTACTCAATGCTATTTGTTGAGTGCATGAATAATGTGCTATTGTTTTATGTCAATGCTTGGAAGCCTAGTTGAAGGAGGTTTTGACCTTCTTTTTCATGTCTTTGGAGCTAGTAAGGTTTTGGATGAATGTTTAAGAGTTGTTTGCCTTTTTATCATCCTAAGAACTTGAGAAGTTGAAAAGTTAATACTAATTCTGTGAGTAATGTCAAATATGGTTTCTTTCATGCTTTCCAGGTTGGGATGGCTGCAAACTTGCGAGATTTTGTAGTAACCAATTCTGATGAAAAAGAGGTACTGAGCTTTGTACATTTGCATTCTTTACTTTCTTAAGTCATCGCGAGAAGTCTATGTGAGTATATTGAACTCTCTTTCTTTTTCTGTCATTAATTTTCTCAACTATATAGTTAACAAAATAAATTATGTGGTTGTATCCATTTAATATGAGAAATATAATAGATTGAAATTATCGCAAGTGCCAGCAACAAGTGGGAGTAGCGAACAATAGGATGATGATGCTACCGATGTGGAGTTATGGCTGCAAGCGGTAGGAGGGAAGAACAAGAAGGGACGCATATTTGGCATAGGGTCAGAGGCGTGTGAGATTGGTACATCTAGTCCTTGTTCTGTCTCGCCATCAGATCTACATCCTGACTTTGAGGAGGAGCTACAACATAGGATAGAGCTTGTGATAGATGAACTTAGGGCTCATAAAGAAAAAATCAACACTCAAAAGAAGAAGATCGATGCATAGGCAACCATCATCAGTGATATGCGTTCAATGGTCGACCATTTTATCAATTCTGTTGATAGGCAATGGGGTACTCCTGCTGTTGATGATGATGATGATGAGACACAACCCCCAGATCACCCCCTAGAGTAGTTTATTTGTTGAAACTTATACTTTGTATTGATTTTGCATTTCACGATGTTGGATCATAAAAAAACAAGTAAACCTTTTTGTTATATGAAATTTTTAATGTAATTAAATGTTATAATTGTTGGCTGGTGCTTGTTGGCTGTATTTCGATCTGTTCATAGATTTCCAATTAACTTTGGAATTATCATGACTGGCAAAATATATTTAAAAAAAAGTTTAAAAATTAGTGACAAAATTAGCGACGGAATTTTCATAAAAAATTTTGTCAATGATCATCGACGGAATTTTCATAAAAAATTTTATCGATGATCATCGACGGAATTAGCGACGAAATTTTTATCAAAAAAATTGTCGCTGATCAGCGATAGAATTAGCGACGGATAATTTTTCGTTGCAAATCAGCGACAAAATTAACGACGGAATGCTTTCCGTCCCAAAGTCCCAAATTTTATTTGCGACGAAATTTTTCCGTTGCTAATTCTATGATGGATTCAAAATCCGTCGCAACTGATTTGCAACGAGCGTTTTTGCGACAGAATATTTTTCGTCACAAAATCCGTCGCAAACATGTTTGTGACGGAATTTTATAGATTTAGCGACGGATTTTTTGTCGCTAATCTAAGTTTTTCTTGTAGTGATTCAGTATAAAATAATTAAAATAATAAAATATTAGATTTAACTTTATATTGTCATTTCAAGAGTAAAAAGTAGACAATGATTGAATATCTTTATACTTAACAAAGATGAGAATTTAATGACAAGCACTATAAATATATTTTATAAAAAAATTTCAAAAAAATTTATGTTAGAGGCAAGTAAGTTTTATTTTATTTTTTTCTTATTATTAACACATTAATCTTAATTTATGTCACCCCTTATAGTAGTATCAAAACGGGACTAAGCCCATGACCACCCGTAAATGGGCAGTTTTAGGCATTAGATTCTTTATAATACTTTATAGCGAAGTTGTTTTATATTTTTTTACAATAACTCATGATTTTTGTATCTATATTTTTGTTTCTATATTAATTCTTTCATTATTATTATTTTCTGAGCTTTTGCTATAAACACGTGCAATTGCATTCCTCAGTTGGATTATATCTTGAAGATCATACTTTTATTATAGTCAATTTTATGTTCTCATATCGAAAGTGAAAAGTAAAAAAAAAAAATTAAAGATTCTAATACTTGATAAACATGGGAATCAAGTGATAATCACTACTAATGTTGTGTATAAAGAAATATTTCAAGTGGTACAAATTGAATCTAAACTTGTTTTTTAGGTGATGCAAATTGAATCTCAAAAGTATTAAGTGTCTAATGTATAATCTGAAAGGTGTATTGTCATTGTTTTTAGTTATTCAAATTTTTTATATAAATTTTTTTTATACATTAATTGTTATCATTCTTTTAATTTATGAAAACTTTTAAAGTCGCGCGTTTTCCATGATCACAATACTAGTTAATATTTACAAATAACAAGTTAACTAAATGTTCCAACGTAAGTGTTGATAAAAAGACAAACCCACCGACAAAATGTAATTTATTGTCAAAAGTCAACCAATCTTTTGGAATTTGCAAACCTACAAGAGTCTTATACAGGTATCTCAAATTGGTCGGCCTTACGGAAACAATCCATGTTTTTTTTTTTAAAAGCGAAATTGCAAAAGGTTCGAACAAAGATTATATTAACATTTTAGTTCTTAATAGATATATAAATTAGCTGTTTTAGTCTTTTAAAGTTTAAATATATATGGTTTAGCCTCTAAATATTATAAACTTATTACATACTGTTATTTTGTTAATTCCTAAAAAAATAAATATATAAATACTTGCAAAAAAAAAAAGGCATATTTTTACTGAGTTTCTAAATTATAGGTACTAAGTCATTTGATATTTAAAGGACTAAACAATAAGAGGATTATATCTTTCAAGAAATATTTACTCATTAAGCCAATTTTCCTCACTCATGTACAACTAGAATTTAAGCTTAGTACCATTTGGGTGCAGGAGGGCCATGATGTATTTGAGTAAATATCTCTATTATCTTCGTTAATGCATGTCAATTTTCTTTATATCTAAATATTTTTAATATAAAATTAAATTACAATATTTGTTATATTTTAAAGATAATAATAAAAAATAGTGGGAAGTTATCTCACTTTCCATATGTATTTTATCTATTTAATGTAAATAATAATACATCACTTTAAAGTCAATGATCTAAACGTGATGTCCTATTCAATTTTCCTCTCTTGAACTATAGATGTCGAAATTGAGAAATCAATAATAAAGAAATGACTTAGTTTGTGTATATAATTATTAAGAAGAGAAATAATTTTACTTATTAGGCTTTTGGATTAATTTGGGCTGTTTGACTTTAAAACCTTTAACCTCGGTCCAATATCTTAGCTTGTTCAAGAAGCCACCCAAATTAGCTACAAGACGAAAATTGAATTAGAAAACAAACAAAGAAGGAAGTCTTGTATCTACCACTCTAATATCTCTCAACCACTCCAAAAGAAGTAAGGACTCTTGAATGACACGTGCTCCTTTTGTACCCTTGGCCATTCACACAAACAAATATTATACACACACTTGTCGTGAGTGGAGAGAGAGCTAAAAAGAGGAAAGAAGTCTAAAAGTTTGAGAGGAGAAGAAGAAGAAGAAAACTCAAGGAGGAAGAAGAAGCCTTTGCATGAGGTTCTCATTTTCTTCTCTTGCTCGAGAAGAAAAAGTTGTAGGAAATTACTTGAGCTTCATTGTGATGGTTTTTTTTTTTTGTAGAAATTCAGAGTTTGAACTTTCTTCTTGCTTCTTGCTACTTGCTTCGGGTGTGAGGAAGAGGTAATCAAGCTCTTGAACAAAGGTAGCTAGCCTATTTTTGATAAAGCATGAGTATGAAATTTGAGTTAAATTGTTATCCATTAAATGTTGTCTTTTTTTTTTTGCTATAGAACAATTTGGTATGACATGTAAAGAGAATGAGATGATTATTGAGCCAAGTTGAGTTCATATAAAATGAGCATGGGTTTAGAGCCTAATAGAATTCTTTCTCATGAGTTAGTAATCATTAACTAGACATTACCTCATTTGCTAGTAATGGAGGGCGTTGGAGATGACAAGATTAACTCCTTTACTAGTATGGGATAGCATTAGGGATTACAAGATTACCCCCATGCAATGTAAATGTACAATGGAGAAACATGTCAAATTAGTCATTGTAGAGACTTCATTGCATAGCATTTAATTAAATATTTATTTAAGTGAGTGGTGCATTGCCTAGTTCAATGAAATTATGATAATATGTTCATGTTGATGTAAACAATTTTCAAACTCCTTGCTGGCTATTGAGATTTTTTTTCTCACTTTTGTGTTCTTTACCAACAAATTTTCAGGTGCTCAAGAGGAAGGAAGTAAGTCAAATTAATCTGGTCAATAAACTAAAATTTAGTCTAAGTGGAAATCTAGTTGGTAGCAAGGAATTGGTTTTTACGGAGTTTCTTTCTCTGTGATTCTTATAAATGTAATTAGAGTCATATTTTGATGTCCTTGGAAAAATTGTATTTATGTAACAGTTGAAGAGTCCTGGATGTTTGTTGTAAATGATACATGCCAAAACAATAAATTATAAAAAAAAAGTTAAATTATGGCACTTAAATGTTTATTGCGAGTTCTTCAAATGAGATAAATTTTTGTGACAAAATAGAACAGATGTAAAAGAACATACTTACTAAATTTTGTAATTTTCTAGATTGGTTAAGGTCTTTAGACATATGCCAAACATTGACATTTTTAGAAAACGATAGAAGCAACATGATTCTAAACATTCTTGAAGTTTGCACGTGAAATATGTATTAATGATTGTCTTGAAATTTTAATAAAATGTTCATAAGACCTTTAGAATGTTCTCTGCCAAATTTCAGAATTTTTGAGAGTGTTTAAACTAGCCTTTTGTAAACAAAACAATGGCTATCCCAAAACATAGCTAAAACAAAGCAATCTTAGAAACCTTGATTTAAAAGCAGACTTAACGTTGTAGTTTGAAGCTGAACTTTGATCAATATGTACTACACATATGGCCCTTAATATTTGGAGATTTTCATGAAATTTGAAAGCATCTAATTTGGTCAAACAATAAGCAAAGGGGTGCTCGGTTTTAGGACTAACCACGACAACTTTGGTGAATCATAATGATTAAGGGTCCAAACATGCAAGAGAATTAATGTGTGAAATTTTATCATAGGTGAATAACATGTTAATAAGCTTATTTACCAAATTTTGTAAATTCTGGAGCTGTAGAATATTACCAATAAATTCTTAAAATTTGCTATCCTAATTTCAGAATTAAAAAGAGTAGCCTAGTTTAACATGTAAGTTGAGAGCTTAAACGGGAGAATTAGGCTTTAGAATTTTTATAGCTATTAGGTAACATTTGAAGGTATGTTCATGTTCGAAATATATATGTAAAATATGAATAATTTCTTACCCTAATCTTTAGCTTTGAATCCCATATGAATATTGAAGTTGTTTTATTTGTTTGTCAATGCTTTGGCAATTTGTTTAACCCTTCCATGTACATTGATTTGCTTTAATGCTTCACGGAGAAGTTGGGTACGTTTCTTTCTACTTAATTGTGATCAATGCTATTATATTGGTTAAATTCTTGTTAATGCATGCCAACGGATCTCTTACAAAGGCAACTATATATATATATATATATATATATGGACTCATTATCTCATACGTATAAGAAGATAAAAGTGCTGGTGAAAGATATATATATATATATAATGGGAAACACATAAGGGATATATACTTATGTGATATTTTCGATAGAGGTGTGTAAGAAGAAGAGTTCTATTTATATTTTTTGTGTAAGGACGGTTGACCAAATATGTAAGTCTTAAAGTACTTTATCTCAAAGATAACACATTTATGTACCCTTACACTAGATAAAATAGCAAAATCAACTAGTGAAAGGAATATTTGAATCTAAGCTCAGTACTACATAATTTATATTTTATTACTAACCTTCAATTTCTTCAATTTCTTCAATTTTTATTTTTATTTTTATTTTACCAACAGTTCATACTATATTTTAGGTCATTTGGACAACATTTAAGTACTTTATAAAATTTCATAAAACTAAGCAAAGGAAAAAAGTTAAATTTGTGCAGTCTATGATTTCATGCAAATTAAGAAGTTTGAAAAAGTTTTGAGGCTTGAAATTTTTACAATAACTAATATACATGTGGAATTTGACGAGAGTTGGGTTATTTGTTGAAAGAATAGAAGTATAATTACCAAAAAAAAAAAAGAAACAGAATCTGAGAGTCTACACAAAATATGTAGTGACAAAAGTAAAGAAATTACAAGCAGTGAGAACAAAGCATCCTTTTGCTGATAACTATATGAAAGCATGAATTTATTTGAAGAAAAAAAACAAAACAAAAGACAATCCCTTAGACATGCACGGCCTAAAGTTCCTAATTGGATTTTTATGTTGTTTTTCTATAAAATAAATGCGCCAGGGGATTTAATTCATAGGCCATTGCTGCGTGTGGGCCTTACTATAATACAGGATTTGTCTGCATAAACAAATAATTTATGACCTCAGAAATTTAAAGTGAACAAAAGATAAAAGAGTCAAAATTAAATGGAAACACGTCAAAGTCATTTTAAGCTTAAATAATGAGATAATGGCACATGACATGAGAAAATAGCAATCAGATAATGACTGATACAGTTTTAAATGGAGTTACAACTACATATTCAAGGTATGTATAATTTATGAAGAAACGTTATATAAAATAAAAATGGAATAAGTCAAACGAAAAGCAAATAATAAAAAAGAATCATATGAAAGGCATGCATGGGGTGATGAGGTAATAGTAAAATGACGAAAGTGATTGATTGCGACGGAGGAAAGTGATGAGAAATTTCCATGCGTGTGAAGACAGTACTCACTACTTAGACATGATGAAATTGTGAAGCTGCCTGTATTCTCAGTTCCCACCCCATTTGCCAAAAGTGCCAGTGTGTTTTCACACCATGATCATCTGTTATACTGCTAAATTAAGTTTTTTCTATATCCATAACTCATTTGGAGCCCATTCTATCTAACTGTCCACAGGTGACAATCATCGTGTTTGTTGTTTGATGACAAGCAAAGAATCTTGTCAAGAAAAAAAAGACAGTGCAAAAATTGAGGAATGACGAACCGGAACCTTTAATTGGCCTAGAGATACATGTACTTTTTATATTATTATTATTATTATCTGATTTTTTATTAAAAATCCAATATGTATAAAAAGTTTTCTACAAAAAATAAAAAATAATAATGTAATACAAAATTATAAAATAAAATAAAAACTATATAGAGTGTTTTATATTTTTGCTGTTAGAATAAGCATATAAATTTTCAATGAGAACACAATATGTATATGATCTCTAAAATTAACGGCATATTTTTTATAATTCAACATTACATGATTAATTTATTTTAAAAATTTATTTGCACATGTTTTATTTTTATTGAAAAATGTAATAGCAAAGGCAAAGAGATATGCACAGATATTTGTGAAGATGATATTATTGTTGTATTGTATGGAATAGCAATAGCATTAATTAAGGAGTAGGAGGCAGGTCAGCGTCCAGGGGCACTGGTCAGCTTTTGAATAATGAAATTAATGAATGATGGAGTATAATATATTTCATTAACGAATGATGGAGGATAATATATATATATATATATATATATATATATATATATATATATATATAGTCGAGTTGTGGTTTGTTAAGTTGTGGCATTGATACTTGGTAGTTCCGAAGTTGTTTTCATGGAAATTCAAAATTCATGTTTGTCTGATTCATTGTGCTTTTTTATGAGGAGAGCAGAGCAGATCCGGATGGGATTGGGATGCAGGATGGGGCGTGTGGGCGTATTTACCGTGTACTATTATTTTTAAAAAAAAATTTATGTATACTAATTATTCAAAAATATTTTTTTATATATTAACTTTTTAGCTAATTCAACTAACTCGTGGTCGAATTCAGTGGAAAATGCAGTAAATTCGACCAAGTTTTGGTCGAATTTGCTGCAAGTTATTTTTTTATTAATTTCAAACATCAAATTCGACCAGGGGCTGGTCGAATTTGGTACCACTTTTTTAAATTTTTTTATTAAAAATTAAAATTATAAAAGAAATTAAAATTATATAATAAATATTTACATGATTATTTTATTTTATACATGATTATTTTATTTTTATATAATATTTAGTTTCATTTTATATTAAAAAAGACAGATAAATTAGATAAAAAAAAATTTAATAATTTGAAAGTTTTATTTTAATTATTATTTTCTTAGATTTTAAGAATATTCTCAAATTTTATATTTTGAATGAATAAAAATATGAAAATATATAAATTGTAATGGAAAAGTAGATATTAAAAAATAAAAAATACCAATTACAATTATCATTAATTAAATTTATTATTATTAAAATGAGAAACAATGTCTTCAATGAACCAACCAATTTTAATTAACGTGAATAATAAATGAACTAATTAGTAAATTATAAAATCATATTTGTTCTAAAAATATTCATGTATATTGTTTATTTTTACTTTATACAAATAATGTTATTTATTTTTACAAATGAAATTATGTATCTATTTTATCATTTATTTGTTAATTATTAAATTGGCCTACATAATTAATTTTTGTATTAAATTAAGTTAATGATATTTTTTATTTAGCTATCTTAAAATTATAATTTATCAATTTATAATATTAATAAAATACATTATTTTTTTTATTGTTATGACAATAATGAGATTGTCATTTGTTCTTTTATTAAATTAACATATATAATTATTATTAATGTGTAATGGTTTTCATAATACTTTGAATAAAATGTATTTAATTATTGTTAGCAATTTAAAAGATTTAAATTAATATTTTTTAATTATTTGTTGACAATTTTAAGAATATTCATAATTTATATTTTTTTTAAGTTTTAATGACTCAATATGTAACTATATTAATACTAATTTTTGTTTAATTTTTTTTTATTTTTATTATAGTTTGTAATTTTGTATAGATGTATATCTATAATTTTAATTATAGATTTTAATTTTGTTTATTAAATAATTTTTTTTGTGAAATATTTTTCTGTTTACCCTAAGCCACATACGACAAAATAATAGTCTAACAATTTGGAATGGGAATTTTTTTTAAAATCTCAATAGATAATATAATCGTACAAATAAAATATTATTTAATCTGATTGGTCTGGTAAGACAGGACGAGATGGGCATGTTGATCGATTGTGTCCAGTTTGTCTGCAGATTCCACATCGTGAAGGTTCCCTACGTTGTCTATAATCCATTGAACTATTAATGCGCGTTGAGTTTGGGCGTCCTTGCTTTCGAGTCATTTGAGGGTGAGGAAGCACCTTCTGTCCATTGTAGACTGGCCAATCTTCTTGACTTCCGATTGGATAAAATTTTCCCTGATATGCTTTTAATATAGTTTCCAATCGAAAAATATTGTTGACTAGTCGATTGTAGTCAAAACCTCACTTTAAACATGCCGTTATTGCATGTTGACATGGAAAGTGCAGAGCTTGAAATTCTCCACAATCACACTTTCCAACTGTAATATCCCAAAAAATTTTATGAATATTTAAAATCTATTTGAAGTTTATTGAAAAATTTAATTGCGTGAAATATGTTTTCTTTCTTTGAATTAGTAAAGAAAATTTGGGAATAGAAATTTCAATTTTTAATTTAGGAAATTTTTATAAATTTTCAAGGACCTAAGTGAATAAATCTTAAAAGCTAAGGTGGCTATGCGCAATTTTATCGAAAAAGAAATTGGTGGGGCCCACACGTACAATTATTAGTTTCTCTTCTCCTTCTTCCTCCCGAGGCTTCATTTTCTTCGTTTCATTTCCATCTTCTTCTCCAATCCTTTCTTTAAGTTCTTCCGGTGATCTGATATTTTCTAACCATACTTCCGATTCTTAGGAGTTCTAGAGGCAAAGAGGTAAGTTTTATCTGCTCTATTTTCTAAAAAAAAATAAGATTTTGAGTTTTAATGGATGAATTTAAGTGTAGATGTTAATCTAAAACATTCCTAGGTGGTTTATGATATTATTAGAACAAGAAATTTGGAGAAAACTAGGAGAAATTCGTAGAATTTGGATAATTGAAAAAAATTTAGTGTTCTTGATGAAAATTTGAGATTTGAGCTTGGATTGTTGCTAAAAATTGGGGTTTTTAGTGTTAAAACACTCATTAGACATTGAGAAACAAAACTCATGGAAGAAATCAAAAGAAATGTTGTTTTAGATATGATTTTAGGATTTTTGGATGAAGAACACGAAGAACATCCGAAAATTTTCCCCAGAAATTACTGTTCATCGAAATTTTTTTCAGATTTTCTCGGTTACTGTAGCGTTGAATCGGTCAACGTTACTGTAGCTGTGTTGACCGTTGACCGTTACTGTAGCATTAGTTTTTTTAAAAAAAAATATCGTTGAAAAGCTTTTTGAGTCTAGTTTCCAATGGTATAAGTTTCATCTGGATATTCATTACCAGTTATGAGTTATGATTTGAGAAGTAAGTGAAGGTCGGGAATATTGGTAGGAAATTTCTCTATTTCATAACCCTGATGGTTTTAATCTGGTTACAATAGGAATGGTCAAAGCGCAAGGTGGGAGTGCCGAGAGTGTGAAATCCAGGTGAGTGGGATTTATACTTCCTATGACTAAATCTTTTCTTTAAAGTTCTTGGCATCATAGTGAGAGCATGTAGTGTATCTTAGTGTGAAGACAGTGATGGTTAACTTATATATTGATATTCATTATGAATTGAGATTTTCTTGCATAAGTTACATTCATGCGCACTTTCTAGAATTAAAGAATTGTGTTTTCGAATAGATTGATATGGATATATCTATACATAAACACCATTATATGAATGTTGCGTGAAGAAGACACGAATACCATTGTGAGGACTTGTAAATATAAATAAGCTTCTATGTTTGAGATGTGATTTAAAAGATAAATTCTGTGAACAGTGAATGATTGTATACACGTTGATGAAATTGTGATTATGTCACATCCCAAAAATTGAGTATGTGAAAAGATACTACTCATTTGATATAATTCTCAAACATACGTTATATACATATATTCTGTAAGGTTTTACATTCAACCTTAATCATTCATTCCACACTACAGAATTATATTCATCTGATAAGCAAATATAGACATACATAGTCTGATATTTCTATCTCATCGCAAGCCTAGGAGACCTATAGAAAGTACAGAGCGTTTCTAGTGTCCACATTAATAAGTACTGGTATCCCACCAGACAGAAATAGAGAATAATCCCAAGGGGCTTCTAATCTTCAAACGGATACTCTTGTTCTTTATTTTCTGTATCTGAAAAAAAAGTAATCATAGGGAGTGTGAGTTTATTTAAAAACTCAGTAAGTAAATAACTGTACTATATAAAATATCAAAAGTACAAATACCACATTTACTCATATAATTAATTGTCTTATACATCGAGTAGTATGGGACTCTAACCCTTTCAAACTCATGAATAAGATCTCATAGGTATACACCGAGTAGTATGGGACTTTAACCCTTTCAACTCGTGTATAGATTTCATAGATATGCACTGAGTAGTATGGGACTCTAACCCTTTCAAACTCGTGTATAAGATTTCTTAGATATACACCGAGTAGTATGGGACTTTAACCCTTTCACACTCGTGTATTAGATCCCGTAGATCTTTACTCATTAATAAGATAGTGAGAATTCATCACATAGTACAATTGTCATGAAATAAATAATTTCTACATACTCTTATTTCTATTGATCATCATATACTCCCATATGAAAAATTAATTGCTTATTATCCAAATAATATTGTAAATGGGACTTATATTGTACTTTGACTAGTAATATCAAATTAGCTGAGCAAGGTTATTCACTCACCTTGATTTTTGTCCAAGTTTACCTTGTTCCACACTAGAATTTGTGTAGGAAAATTTCATAGTAAAATATATTACAAGGAATCATAAGAAAGGAAACAAAATCACGAAAATACGTAAAATTTTCTGACTGCTACAGTAACGGGTTGCTACAGTGCGGTTGCTACAGTAACGGTTTGCTACAGTGTCGGTTCGCTACAGTAACGTTGACTGCCGACACTACAGTACTGCTACAGTAACCGAAGAAAATTTTCCAGATTTTGTTTCGAAATCCCTGGTCGCTACAGTAACTGGGTTTTTGCAGAAGTTTTTGCAGAAATTTCTAACAAATTCATCCTTTCCCTTCTTGTTTCAAAACCAGAATTTCAACTCTTTTAACCGATTATAACTCAAATATAACTTCTAAAACAACTGAGATTCATGAATTATCATCAAAATCTTCAAAACAAAACCTCCTCTGATCTTCTACATAAACTGAAATTTAAGGAAAATAATCGGATTAAAGCTTACCTTTGATCCTTACAAAGCTTTTGAACCGAACAAATAATCGAAACTCTGAAGATCAAGGAAAGGATTTGAGAAGAAAATGAAGAACTGAAAGAGAAATCTTTTCTGTTTCCTTCGGCTGAGTGAAAAAAATGAGGGTTACTATTGAAACTTTATATTAAATATTTCTAATGGGTTATTCAATAACCCATGGGTATCCATAACCCAACATCCAAACTCATCCAGTCAATTTACAATAAATGGATTAATTGACCATTCTGAAACCACTTTTCCATGAATTTCACCATTCTTAGAATATATCCTTCATTGTGCAAATATTTAGTCCAGTCATTTAACTCAATTTTCATAAATAATATTCAAAGAGAACAATTAAATATGAAAATTAAAAATGACCAAAATAAATAACTAAAGTAACGTTGTAGAATTCTAAAATACTCTTAAGCGAATTATATTCTGAAATTAACAGGTATTACAGATTAAGTATGGAAAGTAGTATGAGTTATGTTGTGATGAAACTTGTAAATGATTATGAGTTATTTATGATTGTGATTGTGTATGTAATCGGAATGAATGGAAAGGCATGGTGGTGCACTCCATGGAGAAATCTACATGAAGCTATAAGGGTGGAGAATATACATGGAGCGATAAGGGTGGATGCGGCGGGGGCCGCGGGCAACGATCTAGAGGTATCCTGGACGACCCGGTTGGTACGGGAAATGTGTGAAATTGATTTCACTGTTTGCTGTTGTGAATTATTTGAATTATGTTGAAATGTATTTGTTTTACTTGGATATTGTTGTAAAGTATTATGAATTATATTATATTATATTATGATCGATTACGTATGATTGCTGTATATTATCATTATGATGCATGATATTTTTTTGTCATAGTGTTGTGTTGTCTGCTCACTGGGCACGTGGTTTGCTCATACCCCTCTTATTAACATTTTTTTTTCAGAGTTGACAGCTGAAGGTAAATATCTGTACAAGAAATTATGGATCCTTAGCCCATGATTACCTTTTCATTTGTTCAGGATAAAGGTATAATAGTTAAGTCTTATTCTAAATTGTATAAATCTAGAAATCTCTATAATCGGGTAGGTTCATTCAGTGATGTAATGTGAATGACTGTAGTGTGTATAGAGAACTCGGTTTGGTTATATGAAAAAGAATGGTATGTTGCTTAAGAGAAAGATAGGCTTACGGAGGTGAAATGAAATTCACTTTCCGTGCCGGTCACGTGTTCAGATTTTGGGACGTGACACCAACACTAAGATCCAGCTTGCAAGTACGCCTAAACTGTCTGTTTAGTTCATCAAATGGTTCTTACTTCGAATAAAGACCTTTGTGGATTGAAATCAATCACTACACACCTTCTTGCGCGTTCTCGATTTATTTACAAATCTTTCGTCACAATCTCTGACAAGTCGGTGTTTTGAGCTGAAATCTGTGCCTGTATGGTCGTAGCTCGTTGTGAAATATTCTACTAATTTATATAGGGTTGCTTTTACCAATCCGAGCATAGGCAAGTGCCGCATCCTGAGGAAGATGCCATTCATACATTCGACAAGGTTTGTAGTCATTGGACCCCATCGGAGACCTTCTGTGTCGTACACACGAGACCACTGTTCCAGTGGTATATCTGCTATATAGTCTGCACCTGTGTCACACCAGGTTCGTATAGCTGCTAGCTCTGCATCCACCCGATGGCGCTCAAAATAGTATCCTGTTATCCATATACACAATCTCAGTTGAGAAACTAACTATACTATTAGTAAAAAAAAAAAAGAGCAAACCTATATTAATAAACTTTTCTCGTAAGTATTTGTTGTGCGTTTCTTTTTTGACGTTGTCACCCAAATGACGAATGCAGAACTTCCAATGAGCATATGGTGGTTTCCACCCAGTTTCTGCATCTTCCAAAGCCGCCGACGCACCCTTTCCTCTATCTATGATAATGCAAAGATCTCGTCAATTCTTAGTCACGTGTGTTTTCAAGTGTGACAAGAAAAATTGATACGCCTCTTTGGTCTCACCCTCGACCAATGCAAATGCAATTGGAACTATCTTTCTGTCCCCATCTTGTGACACAACTATTATCAATTGTCTCGTATACTTTTCGTATAAATGTGTCACATCCATTTGTAGTATAGGCTTCAGATGGACGAAAGCATCAATGCACGGCTTGAAGGTCCAAAAAAGATGACGGAAATAAACCTTTCCATTTTAGTTACGCGTTGGTGGGTAAGTGTCCAACTCGTACACAGTGCCAGGATTAAAATGACGGACAGCGTTTAACTACCATGGTAACAAATTGTAGGACCGTTTCCAACCTCCGAAAACAGATGACAAAGCTTTATGTTTTGCAAGCCAAGTCTTCTTGTATGATACAGTATACCCAAATGTGTCCCTTATTATGGTTATTATTTGGCTAATCGCTAGATCACCTTTTTCAGAGACCAAAGGAGTAATACAAGAGGCTATCAGATCTGAGTCTAGTTTTTCATGATCTTGAGACATTATAGCCGACAGACACGTATGGTCTCCATTGTACTTGGTGATCCTATACGGGTGTGCAGGTGATTTTTTCACTGCTCTGACCCTCAACTCGCAGCCATTTCCATAATTCGGGCACCTGTAATCTTCGGTCCCACACTTTGACAGTGTTACTCGAAACGTTTGGTGTGTTCGAACAGCATAGAGTTTCACTGCCCGTCTTAAACTAAGGACATCTGTAAACCGCATATCCTTACATAACTCCTGTTGAATATTAATAGGGGCCAACGCATTGATATGCCAAGTGTCGTCGTTTCCCATTCGATCAACGTCAACGTAATATAAAAAAGTTGATGATGTGTCCGTCATGAGAGCCATGTCCGACGGTGTAATTACGTCTGCGGTATCATCATCGTCGTCATCGCTGTGATTGTCAAAATTTTATAGATCGTAGTCGGGATCATTTAACTCGTCTGATATGTTATCTTCTAAGCCCATGTCATACGCAGCAGATAGTAAAAGTGGTTGATCTGATGAACTTGGCTGTGAGTAGTACTGGGGGATTGAGAGAGTCGTTGGATCACATAGTTGATAGTCTAAACCCTGTTGTACTTGAGACAACAAGTCTAGATTTGTCATGTAGGTTGATATGGTAGTGCTCAGATCGATTTCCACTTTACTGAGCTCCACCAATAATTCCATCATCACCTGATCTTGAAAGTGATCGAGGTGTGTAATCACCGCAGCTTGAAGTTGATAGTCATTTTCCATTTTCACCTTTCGATAACGAAGTGACGACAATTTTACAGGACATCGATACCAAACCTTGCTCACAGCCTGGTTATAGAGTAAGCTACACTGAACACGTAGACAATCTTTAAACTCATCCATGGTAATTCCTTCGGACAGCCGCATCATCGTCATATTTTCAGACATGAAAGTGTCACCCTCGACTGAGATAGTAATTTATCCATGAAGATGTACATACGCAGTAATCTGCCGACTCATTCTATTTGGATAGAGTAGAATAATGGAGAAGAAATTTTTTGCTATCTGAGAGTAATAAATTTGAAGACAAAGGGATTTTCGCAATAGTGATTCGATGAACTTCATTACGTATATATAGAGAATGAATTGAATGTTCATTGTGAGATGTTGCAGAAACGTGATGTGTAAATGTAAAATAGTATTAATGAAACGACGTTACAATGCATAATTATAGTTGGTCAGATTGTTTGTTGAAAAATTGTTACTAATAGTCAAATTGAAAAGATATGACACTGAATAATATTCGTGCATGCACTGAATTATTCTGACACACAGACTTCAAATTCAATCCCGTGAAGGAAAGGGGGGATGTTTTGAAGGCCAAATTCAATTATGAAAAGCTCGAATTCCTGCCGCGTCAAATTATTGGGCGTTATTAACCCCAAATTTGACCAACCTGTGGTCGAATTGGGCCCATAATGAGGCCCAATTCGACCGAGACATGGTCGAATTTGGGTGATCAAAATTGGGCCCATAATGAAGCCCAAATTCGACCATGTCTTGGTAGAATTTGGGCCTCGTAAATGAGGCCCAAATTCGACCAATCTATGGTCGAATTCGGCCTCATAAATGAGGCCCAAATTCGATCATTCAACCATAGCTTGGTCGAATTTGGCCTCATAAATGAGGCAAATTCGACCGTTGAACGGTCGAATTACGTGTAGTAACGTAATTCGACCATTCAACAGTCGAATAGCTGGTTGCCAAGTGGCAACCAACTCCCACCCCCCCACCACCTCTATATATACCCCCTCCCATCATACTTCACACACACACCTTCTATATAATCCCCACACACACACACCTCCTTTTATATTTTTATATCATTGAAATGACAGATCAAATTATAGCACCTGGACCAGTCAAACGAGATTTATTGTATCTCTAAGATCAATATATATCTGAACAAACATGGAATGAAAATCTAGTAAGTTGTCATTTTTATTTTTCATGATTAATTTATTGTCACTATTTTTATTTCATTTGATTAATTTATTGTTTCTATTTTTTTATTTTATTAATTTGTTGTTATTAATTTTATTTTCTATGATTAATTTGTTGTTATTAATTTTATTTTCTATGATTAATTTGTTGTTATTATTTCTATTTTGCATGATTAATTGTTGTTATTATTTTTATTTTGTATGATTAAATTGTTGTTATTATTTTTATTTTCCATGATTATTTTTATTTCATTTTATTAATTTATTGTTTCTAATTTTTTTTATTTTATTAATTTGTTGTTATTAATTTTATTTTCTATGATTAATTTGTTGTTATTAATTTTATTTTCTATGATTAATTTGTTGTTATTATTTCTATTTTACATGATTAATTGTTGTTATTATTTTTATTTTGTATGATTAAATTGTTGTTATTATTTTTATTTTCCATGATTATTTTTATTTCATTTGATTAATTTATTGTTTCTAATTTTTTTTTATTTTATTAATTTGTTGTTATTAATTTTATTTTCTATGATTAATTTGTTGTTATTATTTCTATTTCATTTGATTAATTGTTGTTATTATTTTTATTTTGTATGATTAAATTGTTGTTATTATTTTTATTTTCCATGATTATTTTTATTTCATTTGATTAATTTCTTGTTACTATTTTTATTTCATTTGATTAATTTATTGTTACTATTTTTATTTCATTTGATTAATTTATTGTTTCTAATTTTTTTTTATTTTATTAATTTGTTGTTATTAATTTTATTTTCTATGATTAATTTTTTGTTATTATTTCTATTTAATTTGATTAATTGTTGTTATTATTTTTATTTTGTATGATTAAATTGTTGTTATTATTTTTATTTTTCATGATTATTTTTATTTCATTTGATTAATTTCTTGTTACTATTTTTATTTCATTTGATTAATTTATTGTTACTATTTTTATTTCATTTGATTAATTTATTGTTTCTAATTTTTTTTATTTTATTAATTTGTTGTTATTAATTTTATTTTCTATGATTAATTTGTTGTTATTATTTCTATTTCATTTGATTAATTGTTGTTATTATTTTTATTTTGTATGATTAAATTGTTGTTATTATTTTTATTTTCCATGATTATTTTTATTTCATTTGATTAATTTCTTGTTACTATTTTTATTTCATTTGATTAATTTATTGTTACTATTTTTATTTTGTTTTCCATATAGCCTGATAGACTATTAAAAGTTCGTCGACACACTAGTCAATTAGTGATTTGAGCCGACCCCCGCATTGTGCCATATTTGCAACAAGCTGAATTTTACGGAATGTCGCGGATTGGATTCTTTATGTACGATCAAGCATTAGTCACAGCGCTAGTAGAAAGATGGCATCCAGAGACGCACACATTCCATCTTACACAAGGAGAGTGCACTATCACATTACAAGATGTGGCATTGCTGTTTAGACTTCCTTGCAGTGGACTTGCTGTTGTAGAAGATTATGTCCTCTCCTGGGATATGGTATGTCTTGTACTATTGGGAGTTATCCCGCCTGAGGACAAATTGAACGGCCAAAGATTATGTATGACGTGGCTTCAAGAACAGTTCTCAGAGCTGCCGGAGGATGCGAATGAAGTTACAATTGAACAACACGCACGAGCTTATATTTTGCTCATGATCGGTGGCTATCTGATGCCAGATAAATCTGGTATGAACGTATACTTAATGTACCTCCCGCTGTTGCAAGACTTTGAGGAATGCAGGAAGTACAGTTGGGGCTCGGCTGTATTGGCCCACCTATACAGTGAATTATGTAAGGCAACACACCCTACTACACATCAAATCAGTGGGTCTATTCATTTATTGAATGTGTGGGCATTTGAACGATTTTCAAGACTAAGATCGCAAGTTCCAACTCAACCTGATGATGATGGAGAACATCTGTGGCCCCTCCAATATCACACATGTATTTCATATGCTAGTATTAATTTATTTAGATATGTTATTTGGAATCTTTTTTCAATTCAAAATTTACATCATTCTATATTTCGGTGATAATTTGTTTAAATTGAAAATTGAACTAAAGATTTCATTTTAATAGGTGGAATAGATTTTTTCTATACCAAGCTCTTGTTGCTCGTGCTCTAGAGCAATACAGGCGCTTGTTAGACCACATGACCGACGATGAGGTATTATCATTTATTTTATTTTTAAATTGATAATATTTTGTTTTCTATTAGTGGATGTGATGCTTATTTTGTTGTTATATTAGGTTATTTGGCTCCCATATGCATGTCAAACAGTCTCAGAATATTGCCGAATTGACCCTGACGTCTGGCGTGACTCGGTTCCCATTCTAAATTTTCACATAATAGAATGGCACCATCCCGATCGAGTCATGCGTTAATTTGGGATGGAACAACCAATCCCGGTCCCACCGATAAATTTAGGGGATTGGCATCTTAAAAAATTAACTGGGAAGACTGATACTAACTGAAAGGTGGAGCATGCTGATTTCATCCAGGCGTGGGATCAATGGCGGCATCAAGTACACGTTGCTCCTATAACACTATCAAACAGCCACTTAGACCATACTCACGCTATATGCAGTGGTATTACCTTCACACAAGGCGATGGATTCGTGCTTCCAACGTCTGCTGTAATACCCATGAAAAATAAAATATAAATGTGTATTTGCAAACTATGGTTACTATGCTAGTATACGGTACTGTTCACCTATATAATACTATTTATGTCTACGATATTGTTCACTTATACAATCGAAATGTCAAGTACTAGATGTGGTTTGGTCATAAGAGAAAACTAGAAAGAAGTTCGTAGGAGAAAATGACGTTTTATGTGTGAAAATACCCTCAGGGACTAAAGTGAAAGGGCTGAATTGAAAAGAAACTTAAAAGTTTAAGGTGAAATGATAGTTTTTCCCTTAAGTTTTCAATAGTAAGCCGCCTGCGACTTTTCCGTAATTGCACAGTAACCGTAAATGATTAACGTGAATTATTTTATTACAAATGTCATTTTCATGAATAGTAAGTTGAATATTTTATTAGCTCATAGTGTCAAATAGTACCTTTGACTTTTCCTATAAATAGGTCCTTTCATTTCACTTCTAAACTTACACCTTCAACTTCTCTTTTTCTCTCCTTAAGTTTCTCTTACTCCAACGCTAGGCCTCTGAGATTTTGGGCCTTTCCTTTTCAGCTTAGCGGAATACTGAAATTTATCTGTGTACTCTTGTCCGTAACGACTTAGAAAAGTGATACTCGTATGGAATCGAGGTGAGAGATCCTACCTTACCTTGTTTGCTTATTTAATGTATATATTAAAAGTATACTCTATATATATATATATATATATATATATATATATATATATATATGTGACATGAAATTCATGCATTCATGTTATACATTGAAATGTGTAAATATGATTCTATTGTGAACTTTTCCTGAAATGAGATGCATATGGTTGCCTATGATTGTATAATGTGATTGTGTTTGATATTGATAGAAACGGAAATAAAGTTTATGAGATCCCATAGGATGAAATAAGGTGGAATGAAATCACTATGGCCATGTGATATTGAATATGATATTAGTCCTTTTAAGGACGGGATAAAATAAGGATAGACTACAGATTTGTCCCTTTGAGGACAGGGGTGAAATAAGGGAGGACACGACAGGGGCCGTGGGGCAACGGCCACTTATTGTGGACGGGACCCGAAAAAAATATTTGGGAATTTGATTTGGAATTGTATGAATTGTTTGAATTGTTTGAAATGTGATTTGGTTTGATCTTAAATATGTTGTTAATAATTGCGAGGTGATTTCAATGTGTGTGTCTTGATAAATATCTTGTACACCAAAACTTAGATAATTATACCGTTAGATCAATTATATATATCTGCATGTATATATGTATACATATATTGTGTGTGAATGTGGTAGGATTCTCTCAAGTAGAAGCTGTTTTCAGTTTCAGGTATGGAGAACTTCCTAATCTGATGACGTTCACGCTAAGATTATTTTTTTTATTTGTTTAGGATAAAGGTATAATGTTTAGGACTTATTCTAATGTATAAATCTAGAAAAGCTCTGTAATCGGGTAGGTTTGTTCAGCGGCGTAATGTGTATAATTGTAACGTGTATGAGAAACTCAGTTTAGCCATAATTTCTTATTATTTTGTGAGAAGAGAAATAGTTTTTTTTATTTCTTAAATTATGTAATTTAAATTAATTGCATTTAAAAGAATAACTAAAATAAGGTTTAATATTGTGCTTAAGAGAAAGATAGGCTTACGGAGGTGAGGTGAAATTCACTTTCTGTGCCGGTCACGTGCTCAGATTTTGGGACGTGACAAAGTTGGTATCAGAGGTTGGGATTAGGTCTCCTACCGATTACAGAGTAAGGTAACCTTAGTGGGATCTCCTCTATCGTGGTGAACCCGGGCACAACTATAGAGAGACGGCTCCACTGAAGGTCCTGTAGGATGTTTTCATTTCCTTTCCCTTCGAGACTTATCTCTTCTTAGGAATTATGTTCTCAGTTTTAGTTTCAGACAGATGTGGCTACATTTTTGAACTTAGTAAATGAAAGGTTATTACTTGTTTTGATTCTATTGCTGTCGAATCAAATTTTTATATGGTGGATTTTATAAGTTGAATTCATGATTGATTTTGTGTAGCTATATTATTTTAGAGAACCGTCCAATAAAAGAAACCACTTACATTAAAAAAACTGAAGGATTACATTGCACAAAAAAAAGTAGTTTACTCGTGCATGAGTAATCTAAAGGTGAGGTGGTCTCGGATTAGGAGGGTTATATTGTATCATCACCCCTCGACCATTCCTTGGAGCGAGAGATAGAGTAATGTCGCGGAGGGTAGTGTAAATCCCATTCATACAATCAATACTTCTTTGTTGTTGATTGCAGAAGCACTGGGTAGACCAATAGAAGAACCTATCTATTCTTGAAGTCATTGCCGCATTATTGCGTTTAGTTAACTTCTCCAGGTCCTCTATCATCTTTTTCAGATTTTTCACCTCCTGCTCTAAACAGGAGATTTTGTCCTCCGAGGTATGGCCCGTACTAGTCTCCTCAGCTTCCTCGTTCTTCTTCATTTTCTTCTCCTTCTGCTTCTCTTGAGACCCCTCAAAAGGTCTTTTGCCCTTGTCTTTGCCCAGACTTAAGTTTAAGTCTAGCTCTTCTTCCTTGGCCTCCACTGTGAGATCAATGTACTTCCTTGTGGCCATGATTTGAAAAATTTAGAAATTTTTTTTGTAAAAGTATAAGGCGAGAAGAATGCTGGGAGATTGTAGGCTCAGAAATTATTACTCTTTGTGGTGTGGTAACTGAGAACGCTGGGACGGTTTTTTATAGAGAAAAATTAGGACCTAGGGACAAAGAAGATATCTCTTCACCGCACCCCTACACGATCAACCTATGGATTTCTGCAAGTTGGAAGCCAGAAGTCTAGGGTAGGCGTGCACACCAACGATGCGTCGCATTAATGCCAAAATCACGAAAGTCAATATTCGGTGGATTTGCGGCCGATTTTACTTGGTTTTCCCATTTTTCCCGTTGGCATTTTTTTTCGAAATTCAAAGAAGTACACAATGTAGCCATTACAGATTGCCTTTGATGCTTTTATGATGAACTGAAATGCATTTCTCTGTTTTATTGTGTTGTTCTTGAGAGCCTTCAGTTGAGTATAATATACATAACTGATTGAATCATGTTGTAATTACATGTATGTATGTTATTCATGCATAATGAGTGAAGGCTACGATCAAGGAGAATATGTGATGATCCTACATATACTCATAGAGAATATAAAATCAAAATGACTTGGATAGAATGAAATGTGTAGAGGATGATATATCTTCATGGTTACACATACTTACATATAATGCTCTCGTGGGCAAATGAAAGGCAGTGATTTCCTTGCATCATGATAATGCTTGATGCATGCGACCATAAGCAATTAACTTTGTTTTAAAATATATATATATATATATATATATATATATATATATATATATATATATTATGTGTAAATCTAGAATAAAGACACCGATTAGAATCTAAGATAAGGCTAATATGAGGCTACCTAATCATAGAGGGATATCGTGATATGGGATTACAGGATAAAACAAGTTTAGAGGGAGAAAATCTCAGACTAAAGAGCGTAGTTAGTCAAAATTTTGAGAAAGGTCAAGATTAGCCGAAAATTTTTTTCAATAAATCTTTGACTTATGTTAATTGCATTAAATTATATTTACTATTTATCTGCATGTCAGACATTAATTGCTGGCATTGCGATTTATGTAATCTGTAAACCTCCTAGCGAGCGGCGTATAGGTTGTGGTGGCTTTAGCTCCAGAGGCTTCGGGTTGTCTATAAATCTTGTACGCCCGTTACCCCACTCATCACATCAAGCGAACTTCTTTCATTACATACCTATTCCTCAATCTTCATTCCTTTCTCGTTTCAACTTCTTTCTGAAATCCCTAGAGCAATGGCCGATAATAAGTCTTTCAACTTGAATTTTGAGACTGGCAACGTAGAGTTTGATTTAAATCTAAGTCTCGGAGACAACAAAGGGAAGAGACCTGTAGACAGGTCACCAGAAATTAAGAAGAGAAAGAGGGATGTAATAGAGTTGGAGGAGGACAGTACTGCAGCATCCTCAGAAAATAAGCTTACACGCCTCGAGCGTAAGATAGAAAACCTGGAGCCTAAGATAGAGAGCCTGGAATACAAGACAGAGGACCAGAAGCGACTAATAAATCGTCTCTTTGAAAACCAAGAGAAACTGATAAATCGTCGTTTCGGGGAACTAGCTAATCGAGTTGATAGACATTCAATGTTTGCAACTCAAAATTTTCGTGACCAACAAGCAAGGTGTATTGACTGTATGAACAGAGTGACTTCTGCTCTTCGCCAAATTTCTCAGGCGTTTCCTCCAGAAACCCTTTCTAGGCTGCAACAATTAGCTTCCTCCTTAAGGTCTGAAGCACCTTCCTCTTTTAGACCTAGAGCACCTTCTACATCTCAAAAGTCTTCTCGTCCTTAATGTATCTTTTCTTTCGTTTGTACTTTAAGTTGATGTTTGATATAAGCTTCACGTATTAAAATTATCTATGTACTAGAAATAAAATTTAAGTTAGTAGTTAGATCTTCTTTGTTGAAGTGATTCCTTTTACTGAAAGAACTTGAGGAATGAGAAGATGTTGGACTTGTTATATTTCATACTTGATTCTAAAGTAGAGTATGGTAATATCTTTTTAACTGAGCAGAGTTACTAAAATGATATTTCATTGCACTTCTGAACTATGAAGGAGTGCTAAATAAGTATTTTATGAACCTATATATAGAGAACTATGGGTTTGCCCTAATCATTGAAGGGATACGACTCTATATGAGTCATTGAGGTGAGAGGAATTTCTATATATATTTATTTTATAATTATGCGTGAGAAGTATGTTATTTACTTAACACATTTTCTAGGATTGTTCTTCCTAGAGATTTATGTAATAATTTCATGTAATTTTTCCTTTTATATGACGCCTTCAGCTGAGAGTATCGCCTTAAGGTAGAAGGATCGCCTTCGGGCAAGAGTATTACCTATGGTGAAAATGACGCCTTTAGGTAGGATACTTGTATTCGTAAAAGTTATAAGCTATGTGTGTGGAAACATGTGTTTTGATATTCAATGTGAACTGGAAAGATCACGTGCCACTTTTGAAGACGACACCTATTTTAGGTTTTACATAGAGACAGAGTTCGTCTCTGATTAGATGGTTTGAGTTTGGTAAAGGTTAGGAGGATGAGACATTTTATGGTACAAGAGGTCGTAGAGAAGATCAAACTGATGAAGAAGAGATTGCTTGCTATTTAGAAAAGGAAAAAGTCCTATGCAAATCATTGATAATACGATCTAGAATTCACAGTCGATGGTATAGTGTTCTTGTAAATCTCACCAAGGGTATGATGAGGTTTAGGAAGAAAGAGATGCGAAGAATGAGATATAGACGAAGTAACCACACTTATTTCAGTCTTAAGGAGAGTTTTGAATTTGGAGGACCGAATTCTCTTAAGGGGGTGATAATGTAATACCCATGAAAAATAAAATATAAATGTGTATTTACAAACTATGGTTACTATACTAGTATACGATACTGTTCACCTGTATAATACTATTTATGTATACAATATTGTTCACTTATACAATCGAAATGTCAAATACTAGATGTGGTTTGGTCATAAGAGAAAACTAGAAAGAAGTTCGTATGAGAAAATGACGTTTTATGTGTGAAAATACCCTCAGGGACTAAAGTGAAAGGACTGAATTGAAAAGAAACTTAAAAGTTTAAAGTGAAATGATAGTTTTTCCCTTAAGTTTTCAATAGTAAGCCGCCTGCGACTTTTCCGTAATTGCACAGTAACCGTAAATGATTAACGTGAATTATTTTATTACAAATGTCATTTTCATAAATAGTAAGTTGAATATTTTATTAGCGCATAGTATCAAATAGTACATTTGACTTTTCCTATAAATAGGCCCTTTCATTTCACTTCTAAACTCACACCTTCAACTTCTCTTCTTCTCTCCTTAAGTTTCTCTTACTCCAACACTAGGCCTCTGAGATTTTGGGCCTTTTCTTTTCAGCTTAGCGGAATACTGAAATTCATCTGTGTACTCTTGTCCGTAACGACTTAGAAAAGTGATACTCGTATGGAATCGAGGTGAGAGATCCTACCTTACCTTATTTGCTTATTTAATGTATATATTAAAAGTATACTCTATATATATATATATATATATATATATATATATATATATATATATATATATATATATATATATATATATATATATATATATATATATATATATATATATGTGACATGAAATTCATGCATTCATGTTATACATTGAAATGTGTAAATATGATTCTGTTGTGAACTTTTCCTGAAATGAGATGCATATGATTGCCTATGATTGTGTAATGTGATTGTGTTTGATCTTGATAGAAACTGAAATAAAGTTTATGGGATCCCATAGGATGAAATAAGGTGGAATAAAATCACTATGGCCATGTGATATTGAATATGATATTAGTCCTTTTAAGGACGGGATGAAATAAGGATAGACTACAGATTTGTCCCTTTGAGGACAGGGGTGAAATAAGGGAGGATACGACAGGGGCCGTGGGGCAACGGCCACTTATTGTGGACGGGACCCGAAAAAGTATTTGGGAATTTGATTTGGAATTGTATGAATTGTTTGAATTGTTTGAAATGTGATTTGGTTTGATCTTAAATATGTTGTTAATAATTGCGAGGTGATTTCAATGTGTGTGTCTTGATAAATATCTTGTACACCAAAACTTAGATGATTATACCGTTAGATCAATTATATATATCTGCATGTATATATGTATACCTATATTGTGTGTGAATGTGGTAGGATTCTCTCAAGTAGAAGCTGTTTTCAGTTTTAGGTATGGAGAACTTCCTAATCTGATGACGTTCACGCTAAGATTATTTTTTTTATTTGTTTAGGATAAAGGTATAATGTTTAGAACTTATTCTAATGTATAAATCTAGAAAAGCTCTGTAATCGGGTAGGTTTGTTCAGCGGCGTAATGTGTATAATTGTAACGTGTATGAGAAACTCAATTTAGCCATAATTTCTTATTATTTTGTGAGAAGAGAAATAGTTTTTTTTTTATTTCTTAAATTATGTAATTTAAATTAATTGCATTTAAAAGAATAACTAAAATAAGGTTTACTATTGTGCTTAAGAGAAAGATAGGCTTACGGAGGTGAGGTGAAATTCACTTTCTGTGCCGGTCACGTGCTCAGATTTTGGGACGTGACATCTGCGATGAATATGTGGTAAAATATAATTTAAATTATTTGTCATTTATTTTAATTAATATTACTTGAAGAATAATTTTGTTTATTGTTTGATTACAGGCTACTCTAATGCGAGCAATGCGGGTGCACGGTCTCCAAGAACCAACGATTCCTTCGGAATATGTGGTATCGACTAGTGATAAGATCTTACAAGCTCTTGGAGAACGAAACATTATGGAACACCCAGCTCCAGTTGCACAAGACATACCGCAACCATATATTCCAGAAAGACCAGCCCGAGGCAGGCGTCGTGGAAGGGCGCGAGGGGTACGTGGTCGTCGTAGTGGTTGGTCGGTATCTTCCGAAGTTGGCCCGAGCACTGCAAGTGAGGATGACGCAGGTCCAAGTGCATCTTATCAGACCCCACCAAGACAGTATGCTGAACACAGTGATGATTCAACTGAAGATGACCATTCAACCGAAGATACCGATCAGGAAGATGATGATCAATTACTCGGTCGTGGCAAGAGACGTGTCGTTCGGCGTCGTTGTGGAACTGGTTCTCATTATTACTGAATGTATTCTTGTATAAAACTTATTTTATATCCAGTTTTTAATTATATTTGAGTGTACTTCTTTTTTTTTTAATTTACTTAACATGATATGACTATTTTATAGTTTTTAACAAGATAAAAAAATTGTCATAACAATAAAAAATAATAATGTATTTTATTAATATTATAAATTGCTAAATTATAATTTTAAGATAGCTAAATAAAAAATATCATTAACTTAATTTAATACAAACATTAATTATGTAGGCCAATTTAATAATTAACAAATAAATGATAAAATAGATACATAATTTCATTTGCAAAAATAAATAACATTATTTGTATAAAGTAAAAATAAATAATATACATGAATATTTTTAGAACAAATATGATTTCATAATTTACTAATTAGTTCATTTATTATTTACGTTAATTAAAATTAGTTGATTCATTGAAGGACATTGTTTCTCATTTTAATAATAATAAATTTAATTAATGATAATTGTAATTGGTATTTTTTATTTTTTAATATCTACTTTTTCATTACAATTTATATATTTTCATATTTTTATTCATTTAAAATATAAAATTTGAGAATATTCTTAAAATCTAAGAAAATAATAATTAAAATAAAACTTTCAAATTATTAAAAATTATTTTTATCTAATTTATCTGTCTTTTTTAATATAAAATGAAACTAAATATTTTATAAAAATAAAATAATCATGTATAAAATAAAATAACCATGTAAATATTTATTATTTAATTTTAATTTCTTTTATAATTTTAATTTTTAATAAAAAATTCAAAAAAATGGTACCAAATTCGACCAGCCCCTGGTTGAATTTGATGTTTGAAATTAATAAAAAAATAACCTGCAGTAAATTCGACTAAAGTTTGATCGAATTTGTTATATTTTTCTACTAAATTCGACCACGAGTTGGTTGAATTAGTAAAAAAGTTAATATATAAAAAAATACTTTTAAATAATTAATATACCAAAAAAATTTTTAAAAATAATAGTACTACAGTAAATACGCCGTGTGCGCGAGTGGGAGAAGGATGATTCTGATTCTGATTGTGATTCATAAACTGATGAAGAGGAGGAGAACGAGGTGCGCATTTCTGTTTGTTCCACCATAACCATTCCACTTCCGCGTGGCACCACCTTCCATCATTCCGCTCTTACTGTTACGCCAAATCAACATCAACATCAACATCAATTCAAATTCCCACGCCACACTGATGAAGAGGAGTACGAGGTGCGCATTAAAAAATGCATGTTATATTAAAAATTAATTTTATTGACAAAATATATATATTTAAAAAGAATGGCATCTAATATGATAAGAAGGCATATCTAGTGCAATTAAATAATTAATTTTACCATGCCTGAATGAGATGGGAAATAATTGTAATAAATTAATTAAAATATTATTAATTGCATTGGTGAATTCTAAACTAATTTAAGGCATTAATTATTAACAAAAAAGTAGTTGATTTGGAATGAGACAAAAGTGTTAATGAATTCAGACATTGTATAAATGGTAGCAAAGTCAACTGGACTCTGCTGTTACAGTAATCCCATTCCCACAATCCCACCACGGAATTGAACCTAGAGAGAGAGAGATGGAAGGTGGTGAAGGAGGATGGGAGTGGGAGAGAGTGTGTTGGTCGGTGGGATTGGTAGCAATAACGAGTGTAGTATTCATGGTATGGCACAACCTCTGCCTCAGACCTCGAAGGATCCGAAGTGTGCTTCAGAAGCAGGGCATCATGGGACCATCCCCTTCCTTCCTCTCCGGCAACGCCTCTGAGATGCGTCGAATCCAATCTCGACATTCTAATCTCTCTTCACGCTCTCCCTCTCACTCCCTCTCGGACCAATGGTTTGACTCTTTCTTCCCATATCTCCAACACTGGACCAAACAATATGGTATGTTGTGCTTCCTTCCTTCCTTCCTTCCTCAAACTCTCTCTCTCTCTCTCTCTCTCTCTCTATTACACAAGATTGATTTAATTTGAGTGAATTTGATAATTTTATTATGGAATTTGTAAGGAATGGTGAATGTGAGTGGAATTAGGGAAAATAATTTTAGGGTTGCATTGCATGTTGGCAAGGCATATGTGTTTGAGTTCAGCCTCTGTGCTGGTGCTGTACGCCCAGCCCAGCAGGTCTACGACGCCTAACAGAGTATTTTGTTGGCAATGTGTGTTGGGAGTGAGGTTGTTTTGTAATTTGTTACATGATGAAGGTGGAATATACATGTACTCGACGGGGACGAAGCAGCACGTGCAGGTGGGAGATCCGGAATGGATAAAAGAGCTGAAAGTGATACGGCACTTGAATCTGGGGAAGCCCTCCTACTTGTCAAAACCTCTCAAGCCCATGTTGGGTGATGGCATCATCAGGGCCAATGGACCCCTTTGGTCCTTCCAAAGGAACCTTATTGCTCCTCACTTTTTCCTTGCCAAGATTCAGGTATATATTCATATCTCCCCCTACCTCTTCCCCCTTCCTATCACTTTTTATGTTTTTCTTTCTAAACTCAACTATTCTCATTTAATTACTTCTACAATAATCACACAATTTAGTCTCTTCATTATTTAGAATTTTTTAAGTATTAAACGACTTAGTTTCTATAAGTCATGAACTTCGTATAAGTTAATTCTTTGTAGGGTTAAAATGTATATCTACTTTTTTTTTAGAGACTAATTCAACAACAATGTGTAACAATTTGTTTGTTTTAATTTGGTTTGATAAATTGTGTTTGTTTTAATTTGGTTTGATCCTTGTTTTAATCAAAGTGCCTTTTAACAACAAAAGGGACCAAATTGAAATAATTCAATATTTCAAGTACTAAATTGAGAAAAGTGTAATTTTTTATGTTCAAAGTCAATAATTTACCCTTATTAGATTGGTGCACAATTATATTCTTTTATTGACGGATAAGTTAGGCTTAGTAGAAAGAGTAGCCCTGTTGTGATGATGAGATTGAGAGGCAACATGATCGTAAGGTGTGTGTGCATGGTTGTGAATGTGCAGAACATGGTGGATTTCATAGAAGAATCAAGCAGGGAAACTATGGGGAAATGGGAGAGGCGTATAGCAGACAGTGAAGGAGGAGTGTGCGAGGTGATGATTGACCAGGATTTGAAGGCTGTCACTGCCGATATCATTTCAAAAGCATGCTTTAGCAGCTCCTACGCTCAGGGCAACCAAATTTTTGCCAAACTAGCTACCATGCAATCCGCCCTTTCCAAACCATCTATTCTCTTCGGATTTCTCAACCTCAGGTCTTTCTTTTTTCTTCCTTAATTCATCCATGCATATCTTTTGACTTTTAGGACTACTTTGTTAGTACAGTCGTCAACTCAACCCCAATTAATGTGCATATATACGTGGCCAGGTTTTTTCCCACAAAGGAAAACAAACAGGTGTGGAAGCTGAAGAAGGAGGTGGACGAGATGATACTGAAAATCATCAATGAGCGAAAGCTAGAGAAGCAGAGGGGTAGATATGAGAATGAGAAGGATCTTTTAGATGCGATTGTTGAGAGCAATGATGGCACCAAGTTTGGTGGTGAAAGCAACAAATTGATAGTGGATATGTGCAAAAACATATACTTTGCGGGCTCTGAGACCACTGCACTTTTAACCACATGGACATTGATACTGCTGGCCTTTCATCCACACTGGCAACAACGTGTTCGATCTGAGATTCTGGATGTATACGGCAACGTCTCCCCTCACTGTTTCCGTGACATGGACAAATTTCGAAAGTTGAAAACAGTTAGTACACCACTCCCTTCTCTCTAAATATTATCACTTGAAATAAATAAAAGTGTTAAAGTTAGCTGCATATTGGGGTGATTCTGTAACAAATGCAGTTAACAATGGTGATTCAAGAGAGTCTGCGCCTCTATGGTCCTGCAATTATAACATCAAGAGAAGCCGTGGAAGATATGAAAGTAGGGAAAGTAGTAATCCCAAAAGGAACAAACATGTGGGTTTTCATTCACGCAATGCATCGTGACCCTCAGATATGGGGGGAAGATGCAAGAGAGTTCAAGCCAGAGAGGTTTGAAAAGGGGGTTTTAGAGGCGTGCAAGCATCCCGAGGCATATATGCCATTCGGGTTCGGGAGTCGATTATGTGTGGGTCAGAACTTGGCCATGGTTGAAGCCAAGATAATACTTTCTCTTCTTATCTCTAACTTCTGCTTCTCCATCTCTCCAAATTATCGCCACTGTCCAGTCTACAAAATGCTCTTGATGCCCAAATATGGAGCACCCCTCCTTCTTACCAAGCTCTAATATTGCACGTCATGATTCCAAACATTTACGACTGTTTGGTCACCATTATAATAATGACAAATCAGCCTATGTTATCTATATTTCCATGTTTATATATGGTTTTACTTGCAATTTCATGGAGATGGAACTTAAATTTTGGTTTAAATGTATTTAATCACGTTTAAAGAATTGTCATGTATGAAATGAAATAAGATATTAAACACATGCATGTATTTTTTATATCAATTAACATTTAAAAATAACAAGTTAACTAAATATTTTAACGTGAATGTTGATAAAAAGACGAACCAACAAACAAAGTGTAATTTATTGTCGAAAGTCAACCAATCTTTTGGAATTCGCAAACCTACACGAGTCTCACAGATATCTCAAATTGATCGACCTTGCGGAAACTATCCATTTTTTTTTTAAGCAAAACTGCAAAAGGTTCGAACAAAGATTATATTAACAATTTAATTCTTAATAGATATATAAATCAGTTGTTTTAGTCTTTTAAAGTTTAAAAATACATCTTTTAGCCTCTAAATATTATAAACTAATTACATATTGTTATTTTGTTAATCCCTAAAAAAATAAATATATAAGTACTTGCAAAAAAGCCATATTTGTAATGAGTTTCTAAATTATAGGTACTAAGTCATTTGATATTTAAAGGACTAAACAATAAGAGGATTATATCTTTCAAGAAATATTTACTCATTAAGCCAAATTTTCACTCATGTAGAACTAGAATTTAAGCTTGGTACCATTTGGGTGCAGGAGGGCCATGATCTATTTGAGTAAATAACTCTATTATCTTGGTTAATGCATGTCAATTTTCTTTATCTTTAAATATTTTTAATATAAAATTAAATTACAATATTTTTTATATTTTAAAAATAATAATAATAAATAGTGGGAATTATCTCACTTTCCATATGTATTTTATCTATTTATTGTCAATAATAATATATGACTTTAAAGTCAATGATCTAAACGTAATGTCCTCCTCAATTTTCCTCTTTTGAACTAAAGAAGTCGAAATTGAGATATAAATAATAAAAAAATGACTTAGTTTGTGTATATAATTAATAATTATTAAGACGAGAAATAATTTTACTTATTAAGAGTTTGGATTAATTTGGCCTTAGGAATTATTTTGGGCTGAGTTTGAAATCAATCTGGGCCTTAAAACCTTTAACCTTGGCCCAATATTTTATCTTGTTCAAGAAGCCACCCAAATTAGCTACAAGAAGCGACGCAAAAAAAACCCTAGTAGAGTAGAGACTTCTCCAGAGCAGAGACCTCCTCCTCTTGGATCCGGATCTTTTGCTTGGAATATCACCTGTTCAGTTTTTAGCAACGGTTTTTACCGTTGCTAAAAACTTTCAGCAACAGTTTTTTGGTTGCTAAACTGTTGCTAAAGGTTTTTAACAACGATAAAAACCGTTGCTAAAAACTGAGCAAGCCTTTGCTTGAATTTTTTTCAAGCAGAGGATCCGAGCGCCCTCCTCTCGGTCCTCAATCTACTCTCCTTTTTGAGAGTTCTCCTCTTCACCCCTTCCAAGTTTTTCCCCTCGATACTCTCCAAGATCCAGCCGCTGCGACATCTCCTTTCACCTAGCTATGCCATCTCCGGTGACCTTCTATTTTCTTATTCAACCCACCGCCTTTTATATCGAACCAAAGTTGTGTTGTCTATGGCACCATCGGCTTCTTCTTTGGCGACACTAACATCATCTCCCAGAGTTGCATCTTCATCCTTCGATAGCCCCACGTCAATCAGCAGAATATCATCCTGGCTTAGGGCAAAACCGACATGCACAAGACCAACGGCATCAGCTCGCCTGGGAAGACAAGTTTTCTTCTCCTTTGCCAAGGTCAACCATGAACAAAAAATTTCTTTGGAAATGTTTTAGTTTTTGGGTTGTCCTTTGAATCTCAACCATGCTCATTAACAATGAGGTTGGGGCTCAATCTCCTCCAATGATGCAGCTTATGTTTTCCGGGTTTGGCATTCGTGGTAAGAGGCAGCAGTGCAGGCATAAAGATATTAGGGTTCCTCCCGCATGCAGTCTAGTCTTACATCTTTTGGGCCCCAAAATGTTTTTGACCCATTTTGCCTTGTGGTTTGCTGCTTCTTGGACTTGTGGGTTCTGGCTTTTTTTTTCCTTTGGACTATGTTATTTTGAAAAGCAAAACATGGTTAATCTTTTGGATTAGGTATATTAGACTTTTTCTGGTCTAGGGGTGTATTACCTCTATATAGACCTAAGTATTATTTTAGGGTGTGTTGCTCAATTTATATACCTGTTATCCCATGAGTCCAAGGTTGAACTGTAATTGTTTTATCTTGAGGCCCTATATTATTTCATGTATCCCAGGCTTAATGTCTTTAATGAAAATCATTTCCATTTGTATAAAAAATAGAATTGATATCCATTTGTCCAAAAAAAAAAAGCTACAACACAAAAATTGAATTAGAAAACAAATAAAAAAGGCAGTCTTGTATCTACCATTCTAATGTGTCTCTCAACCACTCCAAAAGAAGTAATGACTCTTAAATGCTATGTGCTTCTTTTGTACCCTTGGCCATTCACACAAACAAATATTACACACACACACACTTGTCGTGAGTGAAGAGAGAGCAAAAAAAAAGGAAAGAAGACAGAAAGTTTGAGAGGAGAAGACAAAAACTCAAGGAGGAAGAAAAAGCCTTTGCATGAGGTACTTCTTCTCATTTTTCTCCTCTTGCTCGAGAAGAAAAAATAGTAGGAAATTACTTGAGTTTCATTGTGATGGTTTTTATTTTTTGGTAGAAATTCAGAGTTTGAACTTTCTTCTTGCTACTTGCTTTGGGTGAGGAAGAAGGAATCAAGTTCTTGAACAAAGGTAGCTAGCCTATTTTCAATAAAGCATAGTATGAAAAATGAGTTATATTGTTATTCGTTAATTAAATGTTGTTTTTTTTTTGCTATATAACAATTTGGAATGACATGCTATTGAGCCAAGTTGAATTCTTATAGAATGAGTATGAGTTTAGAGTTAGCGTTATTTTAAATATATATATATATATATATATATATATATATATATATATATATATATATATATATATTATTAATAGTTTAGCACTAACAATTATTTGAGGAGATTGGCATATTAAGTATTCTATATCGATGCATATTTTGGAGCATAAATATTGAGTGTTATATTTAATTAGGTCTATTATAAGATCTTCGTAAATTTTGTGTTAGAGAAACCTATTTAATATATTTTTGTTTTTGGTGTGGGGTGTTAGTGAAAATAATTTTATGTATAGATATTCGACTCTAAATAATAACAGTTATGTGGTGTTATTATAAATAGGTCAATTCATAGATATGATGAATAGAGTAGTGATTTTTTGGATTATATGAGAAAACTTACTTTTGGTAAATATATATATATATATATATATATATATATATATATATATGTGGGTTCATTCATTTTGTGTTGTTCCATCAGACCAAAAGTGAGAGAGTCACTCATATCCTCTCAAAAAAGCCTACATGTAATATGTATTTGAGTTACGATAGATCAAGGTACGCTTTTGTTACTTTATTTGTGTTCTTATTGCTTATCAAAGATCGACAAACAGTATGACTATAGTTTGAGAATTTTCCGCATTTGTGTTTATAAAATTCTTGATTGTTTGGATTTAATTTATGCAAAATTTCTTTCATTTAGAGCCTAATAAAATTCTTTCCCATGGGTTAGTGGTCATTAACTAGAGATTACCTTCTTTGCTAGTAAAAGAGGGCATTGGAAATAACAAGAATACCTCCTTTGCTAGTATGGGATAATATTGGGGATGACAAGATTACTCCCACGTATATGTAATGTAAATGTACAATGGAGAAGCATGTCAAATTGGTCTTAGTAGAGACTTCATTGCATAGCATTTAATTAAATATTTATTTAAGTGAGTTGTGCATTACCTAGATCAATGAAGTTATGATAATATGTTTATGTTTTATGATGTGAACAATTTTCAAACTTTTTGCTAGCTATTGAGTGGAAATCTAGTTGGTAGCAAGGAATTGGTTTTTATGGAGTTTCTTTCTTTGTGATTCTTATAAATGTAATTAAAGTCATATTTTGATGTCCCAAGTGTTGGAAAATTTGTATTTATGTAACACTTGAAAAGTCTTGGATTTTTGTTGTAAATGATACATGCCAAAATAATTAAGTATAAAAAAAAGCTAAATTATGGCACTTAAATATTTATTGCGAGTTCTCCAAATGAGGTAAATTTTGGTGACAAAATAGAACAGATGTGAAAGAACATGCCTACTAAATTTTGTAATTTTCTAGGTTGGTTAAGGTCTTCAGACATATGCCAAACAGTGACCTTTTTAAAAAACGATAGAAGCAACATGATTCTGAACATTCTTGAAGTTTGCATGTTAAATATGTATTTAATGATCTTTGATTGTCTTGAAATTTTAATGAAATGTTCATAAGACCTTTAGAATGTTCTCTGCCAAATTTTAGAATTTTTGAAAGTGTTTAGACTAGCCTTTTGTAAACAAAACAATGGCTATCCCAAAACATAAACCTTGATTTAAAAGCGGGCTTAACGATTTAGTTTGAAGCTGAACTTTGATCAATATGTACTACATACATTTATATGGCCCTTAATATTTGGAGATTTTCAAGAAATTTGGGAGCATCTAATTTGGTCCATTTGGTCCACCAGCCCAGGTAGTGGCTGGCCGAGCTAGTCATATTCTAGCCTGTTTAAAAATGAACTAACTTGACCCAGCCTATTTTTTTCAAAAATCTAGATGGGCCAGGCTAACCTGTTTTGACAGATCTAGTAGTATACATGTGAAATTTGAAGTATGTCAAGTTCAAAATTTTTTTTAACAAGAATAGCTATGTCATTTATATTTTTGTAATTAAATAAGAATTGAGTTATTTGTTGAAAGAATAGAAGTATAATTACTAAAAAAAAAAGAATCTGAGGGTCTACACAAAAGATCTCAGATCCATATATATTACTCTATATATATATATATATAGTGACAAAAGTAAAGAAATTTCAAGCAGTGAGAACAAAAAATCCTTTTGCTGATAACTATATGAAAACATGAATTTATTTAGGAAAAAAAAAGATAAAAAAAAAAAAGAATCCCTTAGACATGCACGACTTAAGTGTAAAGTTCCTTTCTTTTTCTTTTTTTTTTAGACAAATGGATAATAATTCTATTAAGATGGCACCAAGCCAGGGTTACATAAGAAAGATCAAGTCTAAAAATCGTCAAATACATTACAAGCTAAAACTTATGAGAGAATGGTACATGATTTAGAATAGCATACCTTAAAAATCAGTACCAAGCATATATAGCATAACTATAAGACTAAACAAAGGCAACACAGCCCTGATCCTAAACCTAACAGACTAAAAAGAGGCAACACAACCCTAACTTTATAATAAAGCTAGTCTTCTAAAAATGAAAAAAAAAAAATAAGGTGACACATCTGCCCAACAAGAGAACCAAAATGGGTTGGTAAAGCACAGAAACCACCCAAAAAAACATAGACTAGGAAAAAAAGTGCCAGAGCCAGGGATGCCCTTGAGATCATCGCAGGATGGAGAGGTGTTCCCTCCCAAAACAGCCAACAAACAAACAACAATTACCTTCATCTTCTATTGGTGCGATGGAGATGGATCCGAATAGAACAACGAGATTGTGAACAATTATTTCAAATGTAGGCCAACAGAGTTGGTGAAGGTTCCGCAGTTTCATATATAACAGCATCAAAGGCGACCTTCACTTTGCAAACTCCTTGGCGTTGACGGTGACACCGTCATATGCCGGTGAAGAGCACCAAAAGAAGGGAGAGACAATTGGAGATCCAAAAAAGAGAAGGAAAAGCTAGATCTGATTTTTCGAAGAAGCATCTTATAAAGAAGAGGAGAGATTTTCTACAAAAGAGAAGGGGGAAAAACTCTCACATTGGAGAGGGAAAAAAAGGACTAAAAAAGGAAGGAGAAAGAGAGAATGAGTGGGGGCTAAGGTTGAAGAGGCAAAAAATGAAAAAGGCATCTCTGCTAGAAGGGAGTAGAAAAGTGATAATTTATTGTTGATAGAGCAGACAGGCCTAAAGTTCCTTTGTTTTGTTTGGTCAAATAGAAATTTATCCATTAAATGCATAAAAGACATAAAGCTTGAGATACATGAGATAATACACAACTTCAAGATAACTCAAATACAAATCAGACCTGAACTCATGAGATAACAGGTTCATAAAGTTAGAACAGCATATCCTAAAAAGTACCTAGGTCTTCAGAGAGGCAACACATCCCTAGACCAAATGGATTAAAACTAGAAAGCTTAAGCAGTACAGAACCTAGTATACTGTAAAGCCTAAACAGCATTTTTTTTTAAACAAAAAAACAGCAAAATATGGGTCGAAGATTTGAGAGTTCGAAACTCTTCGCTCCTTCACGCCATCTGAAGCTAGAGGGAAGCAAGCCGGTAGTGGGAAGAAGACGTCATTGGGAAAGGGAGCAAGTGTCGGGCAAAGTCTTCAGAAGATTCCCACCAACTGCCAAGCATCAACAAGAAGAAGGGGTAGATGTCGAACAACATCGGGAGAAGGAGGTGGCTTCAGCAATAGGAAGGAGGAGGAATACGATAGCGGCGCAAAGGAAAGAGGAAAGCATTGATAGCACTGATGATAGCCTTTCCACTACTACTCCTCTTTCCTCCATCGTCCACTTCTCAAAAGCTCTAGGAAAGATGGTGGAGCAAGCGTCTACTATAAAAGCACAGCTACACCTCCATCGAAGATCCAATGTTAGACTCAAGAGCTACACTGACGCGGCACAATGATTGCAACCATCAGCCTCCACCGCCTCCAACATTGACGATGCACACATAGCCATTTATTTACAACAAGATATCAACAAAGGAAAAACATATAAGAGCAACGCCGTTTACTAGCTGCTACCAGGACTTCTATCCCCTCTGGAACATGTTTCTCGGCATCGAAGAGCTAGAAAGGAGAAGAGGCTGGCTAAGCTACCGAGGCTCAGAGATAAACTCAGGTGAAAAAATTTTAACAGGGCGAAATAAAAAAACTCCCATAGAGGAGAGAGGACAAAACCAAGGGGAGGAGGTGGGCGGAGGGCTGCTGACCTACCATCGACCGTGGCAATTGGAGAAGGTGGAGTTCTAGAGGAGACGAAGCGGCTAGGGTTGGAATCCTATGAAAATGCTTGACAAACTAAACATAGGCCTAAAGTTCCTAATTGGATTTTTATGTTGTTTTTCTCAAAAACAAATGGGCCAAGGAGTTAATATATGGGCCATTACTGCGTATGGGCCTTACTATATAATACTGGATTTGAGTCTGCATAAACAAATAATTTATGACCTCAGAAATTTAAAGTGAACAAAAGATAAAAGAGTCAAAATTAAATAGAAACACATCAAACTCATTTTTTAAGCTTGGATAGTGAGATAATGGCACATGACATGAGCAAATAGCAATCAGTTAATTTGTTCACATAATGATTGGTACAGTTTTAAATGGAGTTACAGTTACATATTCAAAGAAAGTATAATTTATGAAGAAACGTTATATAAATGGAATAAGTCAAATGAAAGCAAACAATAAAAAAGAATCACATGAAAAGGAATGCATGGGCTGATGAGGTAATTGTAAAATGACGAAAGTGACAGCGACGGAGGAAAGTGATGCGAAATTTCCATGTGTGTGGCCTGTGAAGGCAGTACTCACAGATGATGAAATTGTGAAGCTGCCTGGATTCTCACCCCATTTGGCAAAAGTGCCGTTATGTTTTCACACAATAATGAGCTGTTATCCTGCTACAGAATCAGAATACCGTCGCCTTTGGCCCACCATTTATTTTAATATTTGGATTTTGGATTAATTCCAAGTCCACTTCTATATTTGTCCTATCTGCCTCTCTTGTTTTCTGCTTGCGAGTATTATAAGATTAAATTATTAATTTAGTTTTTAAAATATTATAATTGTTTTAATTTAATTTTTATAATATTATATTTTATTTTAATCTTTTTTTTGTTAAAAAAACACTTTTAACAATAAAAATGTTGAGATTTAAAAACGATGGATATCGTGATTTTGTAACAAAATGACTTAATTGTGACAAAAGTAATATTTCAAGAACTAAATTAAAATACTTAATCTTTTAATGACTAAATTAAAAAAATATTAAGATAACTTTTAGCAACAAAATTTTAAGATTTAACAACAGTAAATTTTATATTTTAGCAACCAAAATGACTAAATTAAGACAATGTCAAATATTTTTAAAAATTAAATTGAGATACTAAATTTTTTAATGGTCAAATTAAGAAAACACTAAGGTGACTTTTAAGAATGAATATTTTGATACTTAAGTGTGATAAATTTTATAATTTAGTAACAAAAATAATTAAATTTAAACAAATACGATCTTACGTAAATTAAATTAAAATATTTGATCTTTTAAAAGTTAATTTTGAGAAAACTATTATCTTTAATCAATATTTTACTCATATTACAAAAACGCATGAATTATTGCAACCTAATGATGTTTAATTAAGTTAAAAACTAATTAAGAAAACAAGAGAAAAGTTGACAACTGCACACCTGTGAGTTGGAATTTGATTTTGTCAATTATAATAAGAGAGAGGATGCATGCATTGTCAGAATTATTTTGTTTTAACAAGTAGCTAGGGTCACATATGTATGATAGGTGGATGTTGTCATGACATTGTGAACCAATGATTCCATCCCCATAAAAAAAACAAAACAAAACTTAACGGCTAAGCTAAATTAATGATGTTTTAGACTTTAGAGCGATATTTTTCTTTTATTTGGATTATGATATGACTTTAGGCAGATACACACTTCATAGTTGGACTTGGACGTACGGTTGGTCGCTACAGGACAAAGAACGCTCAGGAATTGGAGTAAATTTCCCATGCTATCCATTATTTCCCATATTGTTAACATTTTAATATATATATATATATATATATGGGAAATATGCATATTCTGAGTATTAAATATATATATATATGGGAAATATGCATATTTTGAGTATTAAAATATATATATATATACATGATTTGCCAGGTTAACAAAATTTAATGATACAGTGAAAGTTTAATAATGATGACTAGATTAAAAAATTATATAAGGTAAAAATTATAATTTTTGTTTTTAACGTTTATATTATATTTTAATTTTATCCTTAACATTTTATTTGTGTCGATTTTATTTCACATATTTATTTGTTATTTTGATTTTATCCTTAAAACTAACGCTGTTAATATAATTGATAGAAAATGACGTAGATTTCTCCATGTATGATCCATTCACTACTAACATGTTATACTAATTGATTTTAATTTTAATTTTGTCATAAATATTTAACTAAGCTTCAATTTCGCTCTAAATGATATTTTTTTCATTTCTCTTATTCGGCCCAAATTAATGGTTAAACGTTTGATGATTAACTTAAAAAAAATTACATAAGGTATAATTTTTGTCCTTAACATTTACCTTGTTTTTCAATTTCATCCCTAATATTTTTTGTCCCTAAGGCTAACGTTGTTAACATAATTGATAAAAAATGATGTGGATTTCTCCTTGTATGATCTATTCACTACTAACGTGTCATACTAATTGATTTTGATTTTAATTTTGTCCTAAACATTTGATTAATTTTTAATTTCACTCCAAATGATACTTTTTTCATTTCTCTCCTCTAGCCCACATCAGCTGTTAAACATTTGATGAGTCACATAAAATAGTATACATACTATTTGGAGGAGTTTATGTGTCACTTAGAGGAGTTTATATTGATATTTTTCATCAAATTTATTAACAATATTAACTCTAAGGGTAAAATTGAAAAAAATATAAGACAAAATTAAACCCAAGACAATGACGAAAAATATACTTTTTATTTTACATAATAAAGATGGGATTAAATTAATTGGGACCAAAATTCTTGGTGTAATAATGAGCCACCCCAGGGAAGTTGTCCTTAGTTTCATATACGTTTACGTAACTACGTTTCCTTGGTGTTTGATAATAACATTTGAATAAAAAGGAAAAACGATAAAAGAATCGAATAATTATTTTTGTGAGGCTAGAATTCAAATTCTTGACGGCAAATACATCAGTCTCATCTGATTCCATTGAATTTGCATCACCCATATACCATTCAAATTCAGCATTTTATTCGAAGCGAATCGAAGTGGAAATAATAGAGCATAAAGTAGAAAAACTATGCAATATTCGAAATAATTTTAAATTTAAGTTAAACAACATTTATATTCTTATCAATAAGTATCTAATTAATTTTTCCATTTATGTATTTTCAATTAGCAATCAGTTTATGTATACTATATACCTAAACCAATTAGTCGATATCTAACAATTATTTTTAATTATTTATTTAATTAAGGTTATTATTTCATTAAACTTTCAAGAAAATTTCGTTTTTATTTATATAGTTTTGTCTTTTGAAATATTTTATATCTTCAGTCATTTTCAAAATTTTATCTGTATTTATCTTTAATATGATGCTAGAAATATCAATGTAGACATTAATTCCTAAAAAGTAGATGATTTGTTAATTATATAATTCACATTATTATCTTTTTAAATTTTTTAACTTCAGTAATGTTTTTAATTTATATTATTTGCATAATTTAATATTAAAAATATTCATTTGTTATATTCAATAACTTTTTAATACAATATAATATATTTAGTACATATCAATTTTTGAAAGTGAGAAAAATCTTTTTATTTTTTAGATTTTTTATATTTTCAGTCATTTTTAAATTTTTGTTATTCCCGTGACACAGTATGTAAAGAGTTAACCAAATAAAAAGAAATATAAAAATGTTGAGTTATGGGCTTATGGCAATAATATGAAATAACATACTTTTATGCCATTCCTTATATTTTATTTAGTAAAAATAAAATATAGGTAAAAAACTCTTTTAAAAACCAATCATATAATATTAAGTTATAAAATAAAAATATAGTCATTTATGATTTGATTAAAAAATTTAATAAAGATATAAAAATGAGTGGATAAGCAAGTGGGAAATCAAGACATGAAAAGAGAGTTTAGGATGACAAATATATAACCGTCTCAATCTGGAAAGGGCAATCCAATGACAACATCACAAAAGTTCATACCTACGTGCTTTCTCACTGGACTCTACCAACTTTGCCAATGTAATTCTCATATATAGATACATATAATATTAAGGACTAATTAGTAAATTTGGTTATAAAAATATAATTAGTAAATTTGGTTTGAGTCAAATCAGATTATCAAAATATAAAATTCTTATAATACTAATTTTTTTCTATTAACAAGACTATAACTTGAAATATTATTTAACTAGAATAAATATTAAATCACTTAAATTAACTAACATTATTGTCATGCGTATGTATATATTTGCCCTCCAATTTCGACTCCATCCATCCTTTAATTATATTTGTATTAAGAGATAAAAATGCTTCAGGCTCTTATGTATACAAGTCCAAATCGTGAACGAATAGAGATGCTATCATCTAGAAGATGTAAAGATAAAGCATTAGGGGGTCCTCCCAAATGCATACATGAGTAGATGTGACTAATCTCAGCAAGAAAATCAGCAAACGTAAGATGTGACTAATGTTGATTAAAGGCTTGCAAGAAAGGAAGTGTCCAATATCTTCAATGATGTCACCATATTCAAGGGTGATACTAACATCATGTTCGATTAAGTTTACAGCTTCGAATGAATTCAACTTGTTGGAATGCAAGTTAACAATAATTAGTTAGTTAATTGTAGTTTTTGTTGGAATTTGTGTTCTATAGTTACTATTATGTTACATTGTATGTTTATAAATACTCTTATTTGTATTGTATTCAAATTAAATATAAAGAAAATAATATTTTGAATTCTGTAATTCATTTTAATTTTTTACTTGGGAATATTTACTTATAATTTATTTCCTTGTTTAGTTAGTTGTCTTTTATTACTTTCCTTAACTGTTTTACCTTTCATTGTCTTCTGGTAGTTTGTATATATATAACAAGTGTTTTCTTCTTTTTTTTGGCCTGCCTTTTGTTTACACAACTCAAGCTCAATCCTAACATCCCCATAGTTAGAAGCAATCTTTAATTAGACCTTGACGAATAGCTTACAACTCAACCTGCACGTTGGTATTGACTATAAACTGATCTACTTGCTAGAATCGTCCCAAACCAAACTATTAACACCCAATTCTCCGAAGATTGTCAAAGGAGCTACAGCTTGTATTGACTTTGAAAGCACTAGCTCTGAATAATTTAATAATAAAAAATACTACTTTTATATTTTCCTTTTTTCTTTCCCTTTTGTATTATGAAAACAGACAAAGTGTTGAGTTGGTTGATGGTGGTTGACATTTATTTATCCATTACATGACTTAAGCTCATCATAATTGTAAGGTGCCAATAACTTCGAAACAAATTTCCTAACCTATAATTTCTGGGTCCAGTCCCCTCCTGAATCTTTCTACAGTGAGCCCACAGATAATAATTTGGGACGTAACAACTTCTAACCAAATACAGACCACTATTTTTATATAAATGTGAACAAAATCACTTATATAAATTAAAATCTGCAACCATTATGGGAGTTGGAGGGGATCCGAACTCATAATTTCTTATTCCTATCATATATTTAAAAGCAAATGACTTTTTGTGTCCTGTATAATATTAGTCACGATTTTAATTGTGATTAAAAAAATTATAATTATAATTATGACCAAAAGTATATTTAACTAATATTTTTAGTCACAATTTTAGGTGCAGAAGATAGCCTAAATCCAATACATTTGCCCCCACTTTTCAAGAATATGGCATGTCTTCTTTCATAATTAGCATTTAGTGTGTGTGTGTGTGTATATATATATATATATATATATGATTTTTGTTCTTAGTTATACATAATTATTGGAGTCAAACTGTATACACAAATTTAATCATACATTTTATTTCACTCCAATAATTATGAATAAGAAATGAAATACTATTTATAATAAAATTCTTTAAAAAGTCAGAGTAAATTATTAATTTAATCCTTAAAATATTATATTTATCTTCATTTAATTATTAAAAAATTAATTTCTCTCAATTTAATTTTTAAAAAATTATATACATTTGTTGGAATTTGGTCTTTTTATTTCTAAATCTCAAAAATATACCTTGACCAAATTTTTTTTTTTCATTGCCAAAAGTCATGTTATAAAATTGAGACAAATGAAATTTTTAAAAAATTAAATTGATATATTTAATCTTTCAATAGTTAAATTAACAAAAATATAATCTTTCAAGAACCAAATCAATAATTTACTTAAAAAAAAAAGAAGAAAACAAATTATTCAGATTCATGGGCATGGAGAACAAAACGAAGAATTTCCTAAACCAAAGAATGTGGGAGTGACAGCACGAGTGCAATCAAAGACAAAGGACCATGTGGCTGCATGTGGGATGTTGTGATGAAACAACGTAAATTTGATATATGTCGGTATTAATATAATGTAAGCCACTAATCTATTAGCTAAATGTATAATTGATCCATATTATTCACATCCGTGATAACAAAAGTAGAAAAGATACCATTTTGTATATATTTCCCGAATTATCAGATAATTTTATAGTTATTTATTTATATACATTCTTATTATTATTTTTTTTGTAAGTTGTTCCCACAATACCAGAACATGCGGCCAACTAGTTCGAATCTGGAAGATAATCAAACAACAAAAAGATACCTTATAGTTTGTGATAAATAATGTTCAGATTTGTCGGAGATGCTAATTTTTATTAATTAACAAAAAGAGAATTTTTTAAATAAAAAAAAAAAAGAAGGAAGCTAAAGAAGGCCTACTAAAGAGGGCATATTTGTTACACATTAATTCTTTAGTGTAAAAAATATTTATATCTGGAAATCTATTAGATTTAAATCAATTTAATTTTAATCAAATTAGATTATAAAGGTGTGAAATTCTTCTAAATCAAGTTTTTTTTCATTTATAAAACTTTAATCTAAAATATTGTTTAAAAATCAATTTCTTAATTTGATATTTAAGAAAAAACAAAATTTTACTGAAAAAATGAGTGGTGATTCAGTCTTCAAAGGTGTCAAGAAAAAAGCCTTGCAATTATTCCTAAACACGCCTTTCTTCTGGAACCAATGTGTTTTAACACTAAGTCTTTAACTTACAATTTAAATATATATATATATATCGGAATGTACAGTGTACAAGAAGTGGGAATTTTATATTTTAAGAATTCTATTTAGTTTTCTTAATATTGATCTTAATATTCAATATGTATTGTAAAGCCTGTTTTATTTTTTAAACAAAAAAATGAGTTCCTTCCATAACACGGAAACACTTTTCTCCTATTTATTTAAAAAATGTATAATTTCAATAAATAAAAAGAAATCATAAGAGTATGTAATTTGTTCGTAATAGATAGGTGTGAGAGACGGAACGAAGAAGCAGTGTAGTTAGATTGGAGATCAAATGTCAGCTTTTAAAGCAGACGGCGGCGGGCAACCCAGTTTCCGTTGGTACGGAATCTTATCTGACGACTCCAAATTTGACTTCATGCAAACAATTAAGAGTTAAATAATCAGTTTAGATTAAAAAATTAAATTAAGTTAAGCACTTTTAATATAAAATGGTCTACTAGGAAATAGATTATCTACGTGAAGAAATAGATTTTTAATTTTTCACCTTCAATATCTCATTTGTCATTTTATATTTGAGGCAGAAACGTGACTCTAGTATTTTTTTTTTTGTTTGTATAATTGTTATTTTAAATTAGACGTTTTATATTAAATAAAAATTAAGAATAAAAATAAATAAGACCTTATAATAATAAGATATTTGTTCCTTTGATCTGATTAGTGTCCATACGAGACGAGTAAGGGAACAAAAGGGAAGTCCATGAAGAAGCTACCAAGTATAGTGTTGTATTGGACTGTTATTTATTTCCAAACCCAAAAAGCGTCAATTAAAGCAAATTCCCAGGAAGGCCACACATTCCTTGCTTTTTCTTTTCTTTTCTTTTTTCTTTTTCCTTTATGCATAACTTTGTTATCTTGTTATTCACTAAAATTATATATATATATAAAGATTAATTATGTAATAATAAATTGTAAAAAATGTAATTTTTTAAAGACTATACATTTATAAAATGTTAATTAAAAAATATATTTATCATATTTTAATTAAAAAATTTCATAATAAAGATATAGCCAACTGATATTAAGTTTTTTCTTTCTTTTATCTACATCTATATAAAAAAATTTAAATTTCAAAAGAGGAATCTTCGACACTAATCCTAACATACACATACAGTTACCTTTTTTTTCGTCTTGAAATTCGGAATACGTAAGTAGTAGTCACGTGAAACTCCAAATGCTCCTACCTAAATGCCCACGGTCACGAACATGAACTTGATGAACCCAGAGGTAGTTTTTGGATTCAAAATTCTTTTTTAGTTATCTTTTTACATTTATTCGGTTCGGACTTTGATTTAATGGCTGAAATTAGGTGCACCGGTCTTTCTCATCCTCAGTCTAACTTTCTCGCTTGGAGTCTCCGCGTGGCGTTGCTTCTGCTACCAAAGCTCCTTCTCAACGCGGGACCCTTGTGACCTACGCACCGCAAGCTTCTTTTACGGAACTACAAGATCTCTCAAGTCTCCCCCTTTCATGGGTCACAATTCCTCCTTACTTCCTTCTTCTTAATTCGGCTCTTTCTTCAATCACCCAATTCTCGTTACGGTGTTTGCCGCCTGACATGGAAACGATGCACCGATTTCTCTCCGCCGTTGAAAATCAGGCGGCGGGAGAGTCCTTGTTGGGCTCTATCAAAATCGCCGTCTTGCCCATAGCGAAAGTATTCACGATGTGTTTTCTGGGTTTCCTTATGGCTTCCAAGTATGTTAACATCTTGCCCGCAAGCGGAAGAAAACTTCTAAATGGGGTAAGCTCTTTCTCTCTTCTTCTTCATTCATTCATTCATTCGGAAATGATCTCTCTACTCTCTGCCTGCTGACCCATTTCTGGGACCATGCATCTCATGCAGCTGGTTTTCTCACTATTGCTACCCTGCTTAATTTTCTCTCAACTTGGGCAAGCTGTTACTCTTAGGAAAATGCTTGATTGGTAATTACTACACCCTTGAATCTCGATTGATATCCATACCGACATATGAATTTCGCAGACCGTGGTTATTCAGAGGGTGTATGTCGATTTTGCAGGTGGTTTATTCCCGTGAACGTTGTTCTGGGTTCTATATCTGGCTCGCTGATTGGTCTACTTGTTGCCTCCATCGTCCATCCACCATACCCTTACTTCAAGTTTACGATCGTACAAATTGGAATTGGTAAGCCGTTTTACCTGAAACGAGCTTCATTTTAGAATCCCCCCATATTTGATAGACCTTAATAGGCCAGATCTTCACTTACAATTGAGTGTACTCTTAAACAGCTGCCCTTTTATGTTGTGGTCGTCCAATCCAAATTTTGCAACTTCTTTTCTCTTTCTTCTCAAGAGGAAAGCAAACTATCATGAATTACTGAGTTAGAATTACATATTTAATCTTATACCATATACGGTCAGCTTTTCCTAATGAATTGTCCATGACCAGGGAACATGTAATTTTCTGCATTTAACGTAGCATTCTGCAAGATGATTGTTCGTTTCAAGATGTTTGAAATGTTTGTGCCATAAATGTCACCTAAACTACTACTCTGGTTATGTTAAATTGTGCCCTTTGTGCTGATTTTACTCAAATCAAGTCATTGCATGAATCTGAACAGGGAATATTGGGAATGTGCCACTCGTCCTGATAGCTGCTTTATGTAGAGACCAATCCAATCCTTTTGGAGACACAGAGAAATGTAGCACAGATGGAACTGCCTATATATCATTTGGCCAGTGGGTAGGTTTTAGATGCTACATGACCACTGTATCTTGTCTTAGTTATTTTTTAATGTGCTTTTACTTATAATACATTTAGTTTAATAGCAATTTCAAATATATAAGCTCTTGCAGTAGTTCAGACAAGTTTATATGTTTATATGGTGCTATAAATCATGCTTTCAGTAAAATAAAATTCTAGTAATAGACAGGAATTATTCATTTTGATTTGTCTTAGGTCGGTGCTATCATCCTATACACATATGTATTTAATATGTTGGCGCCTCCTCCTGAAGGCACCTTTGACATTGATAATGAAAGTCTTCCCCTAAAGAGTGCTTCCAAGGGTGATGGGTCACCTGAACAAGTTCCCTTGCTTTCTGAGAAGAAGGTGGTCACGTCAACAGATCCAAATGTTTCTAAGACACAGAAGGTGAGAATGGCTTGATATGTGGATATTCAATTTTGTTTCTTTTACCTAACCTTTTTCTATTTTTACATGAATTGATGAAGTAATTAATGAAAAATTGAATCATTTGTTCTCTGGAAAAGGGAAGGGGAAAAGGATGAATATCTTCAGTGTTTCCTAGGAAACAACAATGTGATACAGGGGATATCATTTTTACAAGTTTTAGGAAGATTTTAGGGATCTAAAGAGTTGGTCATTGATAGAGCTTAATGGCGTCGTGCGATCCATGTAGTCGACCCCACTTAGTGGGATAAGGCTATGTTGTTGTTGTTGTTGTTGTTAGGAAGATTTTAGGGCTGTTGGTTAACTCTTTGGATAAAAGAATTCTGCCTTTGATCTCTCGTGGATTAACAATGAGACATTTTTGTGATATTTGAGGATTTGTCTATGGTTGATCTAATAATCTGAATGAGCATCTACGTATTGTCTCTGAAAATCTACAGGCTTTTTTCAGACAAAGACATATTAGTTGGATATTTTCTTGAGTTTGAACAGTTTCATGAAGAACTAAATTGCCTTATTGATTTATAAGAGCGTAGATGAGACTGTACTCAGCGTGAAAAGTTAGTTACTTTGAGTTGGTTGCATGGGTTAGACCTAGAATATGAAGTCATTTGGTCTCAAATTCTAACCAGTGGTCAAGTTGACACTTCGACAGATTTTTTTTTTTCACGTAAGGTATGGCAGAAGAGGAGCATGGGTGGGGGGTGCTATTGTCATGGCTAACTAGGCCAATTTATGATCCACCACGGCAAGAGACATTCGCAACTATATATCAATACAGTCATAGGGTGAACCATAAGAGTAATTGTCAGAGGCCACTCCAACAATAGAGTCATCTAGACATTAAGCCAGCAAAAGTCTTCTAGTTTGAATAATTGGGCCGTAGGCTTCTCTCCATACACTAGGTGAGGGACAGACAAATGTGATGTGAGAAGAGTTTGTGATGTTGAAACATTCACAGTCCTTTTCCACCACCTCTATTGCTACATTAGCCCAATCTAGCAATCCCACTACATGTTTTTCATTTTCTTTTCATTGCTAGGGATCATATCATGGGGGTTAAAGTACCATTTCGTCTTTTTAATCATCTATGCATCCATATGTTACATCTATGGATAGAGTTAGAGTGGAAATGTTTCTCTCTATCTTTCTTTACCTTTGTCTCAAATTGATTTCTGCCTGGATTCTTGTGTTTTCCTAGATCTTTTGACGCAATGGATCATAATAACACATCCTTGATGAGATTGTGGTGTGATAATCAAGCCATGCATATTTCATATAATCAGATGTTTCCATGAGAGGACAATATCTTTGAAGTAGATTGTCATATGTAATAAACTAGGCATAACCAATATCAATGCTCCAACTTGAGGGAGAGTGTTAAGATAGTAGTGGACTGGGCTTGTGTGCTTATGTTTAGTGTAATATCATAATCCTATTTGTTGTGTATATTATAAATACAGAGTGCATATTCTTTTTTCATAATTATGCCTTCTAATTTAATTGGGCATGTAGTATCTAAGATAGATTTATTGTCCATGTCAATCAAGTCCAGTTTTCTTGAGTCTTCATTTGGCTTCTGAATTTTAACTTAACTTTTTTTATTTTATCTTAAAATTTTTACACTCACAGTACTCTTTATCTATTATGTTCTTTCCGTGCATACAATGTGCTCAGTAACACGCTATTCTTGATGCAGATCAAAAATTTCTTTGCATTCCTGTATGAGAAGTTGAAGCTTAAGCAAATTCTTCAACCTCCTATTATTGCATCGGTAAGCTTCGCCTTATTGAATTACTATGATTAATTCTTTTCATTTATATACTGGACTCCCCCCTACTTTTTGTTTTTGAGTGGATAGAAGATTGATCTATATTTATCTTGGTAGGTTAATGCAACTTGCCAAGTATATATTTTCTGCAATATTTGCTAGTGACGCTTGAGTAACCAAAAAACTGTGCTGTCCCAATGAGGATCACCTAAGAGAAGTAGGCATCCTGTTAGTATTACATTTTGAAACCAGTACAACCTAGTCAAGAAGGTTAAAAGCACCGAGTGTGATTGTGATTTTTTTATTTTATTTTAATAACATGCCTACCTATGTTTATCTTCTTTTATGCATTTTACTTCTCCATATTTACACTATTACTGCTTTCTGTTTCAGATAGTTAAAAAGAATGGCATTGACAATGCCAGTATAGTTTTATCTACTGTAATAGTCAAATAGAGTGAACATCCTATATATAAGGTAGTAAAATTAAATGGTTATAGTGTTTGTGAATTAATTTACTGGTATTCTGGCAGATTGACAATTAGAGACATGTGCTACTGTGTTATAGTGATATCTCAACTGAGTTAATTGTGGAAAATGTATTGTTTAATCATCTGATTGGAAACATATATGTTGCAGATTCTAGCTATGGGACTTGGTGCAGTCCCATTTTTGAAGCGACTGATTTTTACAGCTGATGCTCCTCTCTTCTTCTTTACTGACAGTTGCATGATTCTGGGGTATGCTTATTTATTTTGTGATGAAGTGGAAACTCTTAGAATTCAATAGTTGGTGCTAAGAAGTTTTTAGTTAGTTTATCTATATATATATATATATATATATATCAATTAGTACATTACATAAGAAACCACCTCTTAGGCATTTAACAATATCTTGCTTTATGTCATCTTTTTATGGTCCCTACTGTAGGATCTAGTTATGGGTCTTGAAGGATTAGATGATGATGGGTTCGAATGGGAAATGGGAGAGGAATTTGATTTCTTTTTCCTAACTATTTTGTTGGTTCAAATTATAGAGAGAACAAGATCTCTAGTGCTCACACACAAGGCTTTTGATAATACTGAAGTGATAATTTCATTAACATAGAATAGGTACATAATATAGCAAATAACAAATGTTAACTATCAATAACTACCCACTACAGACAAAAAAATAATAATTACTGCGGTAAGGAAAATGAAAATAAAAATAAAACAACTAATAAAATAAAAGATAATTGTTCTGCAAATTAAAATAACTGCTGCACATCCCACTTCTTCCCCTCTGCACGTTCCTACTATAGCCAGTACTTTCCATGTTGGCAAACTGCTGGTTTACTAACGTTTACCCCTCCTCGAATTGACGCTTGTCCTCAAGCGTGTGGTTGATCCTCCTTCGTTGCCGTCACTATTGGTTCAAATTCATCTTCCTCATCGCGTAATTCTAATCAAAACAGTTTCTTACATTTATGTCCTCTAACAAAAGGTTCATTGGGGTCGAATGAACAAAGAGAATAACTCTTGCATTCATAAAGTCTAGAAAGGCTTATCGTCGTTGCCAAATCTGTAGGATTATGTAATTCCACCTCCACCGATATATAATCCTGTAACCCCCTAATATATAACTCAATTTTCTGTTCTTGAGTTAATTGTCCAACACGCAACTCAAGTTGTTCAAATTGTTCTTGATATTCTGCCACTGTGCCTTGCTGCCTTATAACTCCCCAACTTACGGTTGCAAATCAAAGGACCAAACTGCAAATTACAGTGGTAGTTAAAGTCAGACCAATTCAAATGAGGGAGATCAGCTTCTAATTGCAAAAACCATGGCTGAGCGTGGCCTTCAAGGTGGTACGACACAAGCCCAACCTTCTCCTCCTCACACGTCTGTTGATGCTTGAATGAGTGGCCGCATTTGTTCAACCAGCCAAGAGGGTCTTTGTTCCCTTTAAACTTTGGGAAGTCGAGTTTCGCAATTTTTGGTACTGTGGAACCTGGAGCTGTCGCGCCTCCTGGAGTCGTCTCAGACCAGTGTGAACCTGCCCTCCAAGGCGTTCTCCCTCCTGGTTAAGACATTCTTCCAAGACCTAACCAGTTCAAGTCTTTAAAAAAACATTCCAATCTTGGTTACCAGGCAATTTGATAAATTTCAAATATATGTTGTATGGAGCCAGGTCATCCTATTATAGTTCTATAATACTGATCAGAAGGACTTTTTTTTTTTTAAATGAGAAGTATATCTTTGTAACTATTTTTAGTGAGCTGTCTAATAGTGCCTTCTGTGATCAGGGATGCCATGATTCCTTGCATTCTGTTGGCATTAGGAGGCAACCTTGTTGATGGTAAATTGCTATCTTGGCAGTCTCATTCTATCTAATGAATTCTTGCTTATAATGTGTGTCAAGTGGAACTGACTCTTGACTGAAATATTTAAATGATATTTGGTTGTGTTTTACTATGTATTGTTTGTAGGACCTGGAAGTTCAAAACTTGGTTTACGCACAACTGCTGCTATTATAGGGGCGCGGTTAATTTTGGTGCCTCCTACTGGGCTTGGTATCGTCATGTTGGCTGATAAGCTTGGTTTCCTACCTCCTGATGATAAGATGTTTAGATTTGTCCTTCTCCTTCAGCATACAATGCCCACATCAGTCCTTTCTGGTAATTCTTAGTCCCTAGTGTTAAAACATTTCTGAACACAATTTTGGGCTTAAAAGTACAGAGTGTGTTATGTTATATCGGACACTTCACTCGAAAAAAGGTTTTTCTTGGGTTAGATTTTCTGTTCTATCTTTCAATTCTCATGTTGCTTATGGATTGCCTTAGTAATAGAATGAGATTATGATTATTATAAGAATCATGTAACTAATATGTCATCTTTGGCTTCGTAACTCTGTAAGTATATCCAGTCTTTTTCATTATTGGTTCTTGATTGATGAATCCATTAATTGTTCACAGGTGCTGTTGCTAATCTAAGAGGCTGTGGAAGGGAGGCAGCTGCAGTACTGTTCTGGGTTCACATTTTTGCCGTCTTCTCAATGGCTGGATGGATTATTTTGTATCTCAACATACTTTTCTGAAGACTGCAGTGGGCTGTCTTTGGTTCAAAATAGTTTTGGTATGTAATCTCATTATTTTGTCACTTTGAAGATAGATTATTTGAATTTGATAGAGCTCAATGGCGTCGTGCGATCCATGTAGCCGACCCCACTTAGTGGGATAAGGCTATGTTGTTGTTGTTGTTGTTGAAGATAGATTATTTGAGATTTAACGGGAATACATGATGACATCTCCTTATTAATGTTAGAGGGGAGGGTCTTGTTCAGGAGAGCCAGCAAACTAGTTTACACCCCTTCCCTCTCCCCCAAAAACAAATCATCAAACAAATTAGTTTAGAATTCAAATTTGATGTAGTTAGAGTATTGATGTAAAGCCTCTGCTATCAGTGGTTTACGTCTGTAGCTTCTACAGGTTAGGCTGTTATAGAGCTCTTTCTTTTTCGTTTTTATGCAGCAACAATGAAAGGGGATTCGTCTCTTATTGAGATTCAATTTGAGGGGGAATTAAAGATGAAAACTTGTAATATTGACTGCTAAAGTCGATATGTAAATAGGAATTGAGGAACTCTTGTTGATCCTAAAAGGAAAAAGGGATTTTTTTTTTCTTGGATCATTTTCCTAAGAATTATGCACACCCGATTCTTTGCGACTTGCAAGCAAGATTCCTTTTTCCACAACGGCCGATCAGTTACGGCTTACATGCAATGAAATGAGGTTTCGCATTCAGCAATTTGATGTTCCACTAAAGTATGTTGGACTGGAGATAATGGAAGAAAAATTGAAAAAAGAAGAAGGGGAAAGAAAGAAAGAAAAACTGAAGGAAAAGGAAAGAGAGAATCAATTTTATTAATTTCTTCTAATAAAAAGAGTAAGATAATGAGCTTCTTTAAGTTAACCTTCAAAATCATTTGTAGTTTTCTGTGGCTTATATTTTTTTCTGCCTTGAAAAAAGTTGGAAGAGAATAATCTCAAACAGAAAGAAGAAAAATGATCATTTCCTATGTTGGTTGTATAATAATGGATTTAGAACACCTGCTTTCTGTCTAAACCAAGTGCAGAACAGCTGTTGAAAAAGTCAGCTACAAATTCTTCGGGGGTAGCCACCACTGGTAGTAACAGTTAGTGAACAATGAAAGAAGAGCTTTTGTTTTTCGTTTAAATTAGGTCAGATTAAAAGGTTGTAAAGCTCTCAGTATTGATTTATTTTCTATTCACTGGACTCAAATTCAAAACCTTAAGTGGTACATGTAATGAATCATTTGAACCAACAAACAAAGGTAGACAAGGTTCTGTTGATAAGGGGGATCCAGATCTTGCACTAATTACGTATTACTTCCTAGAACTATTATTCAAAAGTTTATAAAAATGTGAAGCAGTTAGTGAACATGTAAATTTTATAGTTGATTTGGAAAAATAATATATTCGGAAAAAACTAAAACAAATTATCCATATTAATGTTATGTACCAAGTGCTATTGATAATTAGGTGGAGAATTGGATTGAGCAGTGAAATATCAAATATGGCTTTATATATTCATGATCTTTGCTTTAACTCTATGGCATAAAATAAATGTTACGAGAAGAAATGCAGTGAAGAATTTGGGCATCAATAATTAGCGACAACATGTAATTGAATCCCATAATAAAAAGTCGTCAAGTTTAGATCTCAGACTTTAGAATATCGTGCTACATTATTATGTACAAATATTAGCTGTCAATAATGAATCTTTGCTTTGCTTCAAACAGCTGGACGCATTTCCAGCCTCTTCTTAGTTGTTACTCAAAGCGCTTCATTTGTACATCACAACCAACACACAAATGAATAAATAAATTTATATAATATATATATATATATATATATAAGTATATCTGTGTGTGTGAGGGTGGGCCATTATGTGTACTGCATTACTCAACCGTATATATGTGTGTAAAATATGAAAGTGTCATTATTGTGATTAAACGGATGGCCTATAAATAAAAAGTTCGAGTATGAGTATATTCTATTTTAATATAAAAAGTCATTTATATTCTTTTGTATCAACAGAAGATTGCTTGAACGTGATTTTTTTTCCTCCTCTCTTGCTTTCCATGTATATTTACTGTAATAATAATCCAAATAACTTGTGCAAAAAAAATTCAATGAACTTTTTATTAATAAAGGTACTATAAAGTGTTCAGCACTCATACACGACTAGAATTTTGGATATCACAAGGGTGACATGCTAATTTGTTATGTCAAAAATTGTGAAGAAGTATGCAAAAAAAAAAAATTACTTTAAAATTTAGTTCACTTACAAGTAGTTTAATAAATTTTTAAAATAAAAATTAAGACAATTTTTTACAAATTACGCCTCTTTATCTATTTTTATTCAAAGATGTTAATTTAAAAACCATCTTCCTTTTCTATAACTAATGTAATAGGTTCTTATGCAGTGGCGTATCCAAGATCCTTCGGTCAGGAGGTAAATTTTTCATTCATTTTTTTGGATCTGATGGCAATTCTTTTAAATTAATTTTAATTTATTGCTCATTTGATGATAATTTTCTCTTAAAAAATATTTCTATTACAAAAAAATCGTTTTTCTTCTAAATCCTAATTGTATAATCAATCAGCCAATTTGATATAATTATACTTACGTACAAAAACTACAAATTTCAAATTTTTACAAAGAGGTCCCTAATAATAGAATGATAAATTAACTATCATAAAAAAAATTTCATAAAATTGACTTCACAGATATGTTACTATGATCATAAGTGTATAATCAATCAATTAATTTGATAGAATTAGTCTTAGGTACAAAAACTCCAAATTTCAAACTTTTACAAAGAGGTCCCTAATAATGGAATGATAAATTAACCATTATCAAGAAAAAATTTCATGAAATTAACTTTATAAATATGTTACTTATGATCCTAATTACATAATCAATTAATCAATTGAATAGAACTAGACCTATGTACAAAAACTATAAATTTCAAACTTTTACAAAGAGGTTCTTAACAATGGAATGAAAAATTAACCATTATTAAGAAAAAATTTTGACTTTAGGGAATAGGAATTTTGTGACTGTGAGCAGTAGAGATGGATTAAGTCATTGAAGGAATTCAAAAAATATTAAAGGAGTTCAAAAAAAAGAGGGGCCGAAGTGAAAAAAAAATTTACTTAACAATTTGTAAATTTCAGCTACACTCCCTGACTTCCACGTGGCTCCACCAATGTTCTTATGCCTCCCCAAAACCATGTCCATAAAAAAAAATGGAAAATAAGAAAAAGAAAAATAATCCCCAATTTCACACTGTATCTGTATAAGTTAAAAGAGATACTTTGCAAGTTTTCAAAGTTTAATAAGAAAAATTGGAATGAACAAGTATATGTGTATGATTAATGTAAAATAAATAAATGAAGTGAGCGAGGGTGATAAAGTTGTAGAGGGAATGCGAGTGAAGTGGGACGCAATTGTTAGGTTACTGAAATGCAATTAATCAAGGAGAAGGATAGAGAATAACACACAAAGAAATTACGTGGTTCGGTCAATGCGACCTACGTTCACGGACAGAGAGAATATATGTATTGTTTTCTGATAGAGGCTATACAGAGAGAAATTACATCAACCACTCTTACAATGAATTCCCTCACACTCATATATATATAGACAAATGGGTCATGGGTCATGGGTCGTGGGTCGGGTTACAAACCGGGTCACCCACAAAATTCAAGTCAAACCCAACAATTTCCCTCCTTGACTTGAATTCTCTCAAATCACCAGAACTAAGTACAAATTCATCTCTGTCATTCAAGCCCTGCAGGGCTTCATGGAATGTAAACATTCACCAAGTCCAAGCTATGCTTGAACTTCTCTGAAGGTAGAGCCTTTGTCAACATATCTGCTGGATTATCTGCTGTGGCTATCTTCTCGATAGATAATTTCTTGTCTTCTATCACATCTCGAATAAAATTCAATCTGATATCAATATGCTTCGACCTCTCATGGTAGACTGGATTCTTGGCCAAACTTAATGCACTCTGACTATCACAATAAATGATAGGTCTTTGAATATTTAACCCCAGACTATCAATCAAACCATGTAACCACATACCTTCCTTAACTCCTTCTGCCAATGACATGTATTCTGCTTCATTAGTAGACAAGGCAATTGTAGATTGAAGTGTTGCCTTCCAACTGACAGCACATCCATTCAGAGTCAAGACATAGCATGTTAAGGATCTCCTCCTCAAAAGATCTCCAGCATAATCTGAATCTGTATAACCAACCAAGCCACTATCAGATTTATCAGCACCATAAACCAAGCAAATATTACTCGTACCTTTCAGATACCGCATAATCTATTTAACTGCACTCCAGTGAGCTCTCCCAGGATTACTCATAAACCTGCTTACCACACTGACTGCATGAGCCAGATCAGGCCTAGTACACACCATTGCATACATCAAGCTTCCAACAGCATTACAGTAAGGCATTGAACTCATGTACCCTTTTTCCTCAGCTGTAGTAGGTATTGTACTAGCATCAAGTTTAAAATGTACCGCCAACGGAGTACTAACCGGCTTAGAATTATTCATTTGGAAAGACTGCAACAATTTTTCTATGTATTTCTGTTGAGATACATACAGTAAACCTGCACTTCTATCTCTCCAAATCTCCATGCCCAATATCTTCTTGGCTGCACCCAAATCCTTCATCTCAAACTCACTGCTCAACAAGGCTTTCAAACTATCAATTTCAACCTTGTTCTTTGCAGCAATTAACATATCATCAACATATAGCAACAAATAAATATAAGAATCATCTGCAAGTTTCTTAGAGTAGACACAGTTATCAAACTGATTACGCAGAAAACCATGGGAAGTCATGAATGCATCAAATTTCTTGTACCACTGTCTAGGAGACTGCTTCAAACCATACAAGGACTTTTTCAACAAACATACATGATCTTTCTTCCCAGAATCAAGAAATCCTTCTGGCTGTGACATATAAATCTGCTCCTCTAAATTTTCATGTAAGAAAGCAGTTTTCACATCCAGTTGTTCCAACTCCAAGTCAAAAACACTTACCATGGACAAAAGGACACGAATGGTTTTATGCTTCACAACCGGGGAGAAAACTTCATGATAATCAATTCCCTCCTTTTGTGAAAAACCCTTTGCCACAAGTCGTGCTTTGAACCTTGCTGGTTCAACTCCAGGAATACCTTCTTTCTTCTTGAAGACCCATTTGCATCCTACCGGTTTCACTCCCTTTGGTAACGGTACAAGATCCCATGTTTCGTTCTTCTCAAGAGATTGCATCTCTTCATTCATTGCAACCAGCCATTCTGATGCTTCTCTACTCTCAACTGCTTCTTTATATGATCTCGGGTCATCAGAATCAATGCTTTCACTACTGCCAAGGCATAAGCAACTGAATTAATATCAACTATATCAACACAATCTGCATACCTTATAGGTTTTCTTATTTCCCTTCTTTCCCTCCTTGTTGCTATAGGTTGTGATTCTTCTTCTTCCCTGGGCTGCCCTACAGGGTCTGTTATAACCCTTTTTGAAGTTTGAACTTCAATTTCCACCTTCTGGTTAGCACCTTGATCATTATTACCTGCATGACTACCAAGCTCCTCCTTCTGACCAAACATAGCAGACTCATCAAAAGTTACATCTCTGCTAATAATAAATTTTGGAGTTCTATCCTTTTCAGTACACCACAGTCTGTACCCTTTAACTCCAGGTGCATACCCTAGAAATATGCATTTCATTGCCCTAGGCTCTAGTTTACCATCATTCACATGAGTATAAGTAGGACAACCAAATATACGCAGGCCAGAATAATCAGAAGGTTTACCGGACCATACCTCTTGAGGAGTCTTAAAATCAATTGCAGTAGATGGCGATCTATTCACAGATAACAAGCAGTGTTAACTGCTTCAGCCCAGAATTGTTTTGGCAAGCCAGCGTTTAATCGCATGCATCTCGCACGCTGCAACAGTGTTTGATTCATACGTTCTGCAACTCCATTTTGCTGTGGTGTATGACGTACAGTGCGGTGCCTCACTATACCTTCTTTCTTGCAAAATTCATCAAATGGAGCGTTACAAAACTCCAACCCATTATCAGTTCTGAGTGTTTTGACCTGTTTTCCAGTCCGTTTCTCAACCATGGTCTTCCACTCCTTGAACTTCCCAAACACTTCATCTTTAGATTTCAGAAAATATACCCAAACCCTTCTAGAGTAGTCATCAATGAAAGTAACAAAGTACTTGCATTTGCCCTGAGATTCAACTGGAGAAGGACCCCATAAGTCTGAGTGAACATATTGCAGAACATCCGTAGAAGTATGCTTCCCAGAACTGAACTTAACTCTGCGTTGTTTACCCATAACACAAACTTCACAGAATTTCAGTTTCCCAGTTTCTGCTCCTTCTAACAATCCTTGTTTACTTAGAATTGACAGCCCTTTCTCACTCATGTGTCCCAATCGGCAATGCCACAACTCTGTATAATCATCATTCTTCCCTAAAGAATTAGATACAGCCACTGTCCCCATCACAGAACTACCAATCAGAAAGTAAATGCCATGCTGCAATTTACCCTTCATTATAACCAGAGCACCTTTGGAAATTCTCAACTGTCCATTCTCTCCAGAGTACTTGTACCCTTGTTTGTCTAGAGTACCAAGAGAAATCAAGTTCTTCCGTAGACCAGGAACATACCAAGCATCAAGCGTCTTGACTATTCCATCATACATCTGAATCTGCACAGAACCACTGCCATTAACACTGAGCTGTTCATCATCACCCAACCTCACAACACCATTCCACTCCTTGAAAGAAGTAAATAGTTCACGTGAGAAAGTCATATGATAAGATGCACCTGTGTCCAAGACCCAAGTATTTGCAGAACCAGAGGTGCTGACTGTGAGAACATCAATGTCTTCTTCTCCGTCAGAACTATCTTGCACCACCGAAGCACTACCACTGGTATTCGGTTCCTTCTCATCATTTCCCTTCTTCCTATGTGGACAATTCTTCCTGATGTGCCCCTTTTGTTTACAGTGATAACATCGAGGTCCTCCTTTGTTCCTCGACTTAGACCGTGACTTGCTTCTTTTTCCATCATCCCTTTTAGTGTCTCTGCCTCTACCAACATACAAACTTGCTTCTGCACCATCCTCATTAGAACTAGAGACTCTTCTCTTCAGCTCTTTAGACTGCAAAGCATCTTTGACATCATTAACAGAGATACTATCTCTACCATACAACATAGTGTCAACAAAGTTCTCATATGAATTTGGTAGAGAACACAGAAGAATAATAGCCTGATCTTCATCATCTATCTTAACCCCAACACCCTGTAAATCCAGGATAATCCGGTTAAAATTATCAAGATGATCTTTTACCTGCATATTTTCTGTCATCCGCAGGGTATAAAAACGCTGCTTCTGATATAACCGGTTTGTGAGAGACTTTTTCTGGTATTTATCATCCAATTTCTTCCACAAACCTGCAGCAGTTGATTCATCAACTACTTCTCTCAACACCTCATCTGTCAGACTCAATAGTATTGCACTATGAGCGTTCGCCAAAATTTCCTTCTTCTCCTCTTCTTTCAACGTGTTAGGTAGACTACTTTCTCCTTCTAATGCCACTGCACATCCCTGCTGAACCAGAAGTGCCCTCATTTTTACCTTCCACAAAGTGAAATCATTCGATCCATTGAACTTCTCAATATCGAATTTATGAGTCGACATCTTCTCAAATAACAGCAGATAAATTACTAACAAATTTCGCAATCAGAAATTGAATTTCACAAAACTGTTCAGAACCTTGCAAACTGACCAGAACTTCACTAACAGAAATTCAACACAGCAGTCCAACAAAATTCACAGCAGTAAACCAGAAATCCAATCCAGCACAATCTAACACAATCCAGTAAATTCACACAGAAATTCATAATTCTTTTCTGAATTAAACATAAACTCACCGGAACTGTGTCGAGTAAACAATAACGATCGCAACAGAAAACTTGGTCCAAACAACAACTATGACCAAACAACAGCTTTGACCAAACAGCAATTTTTGACCAAACAGCAGTTTTAACCAAACAGCAGCTTTGACCAAACAGCAACTTTGACCAAAACAAATGAAAAACGATCTCCAATGCACTAGAAATGCAATAAACGGTCTCTTTTTCCCAAAAAACAAGCGAATCAAGCTAGATCTGAAATTTAAAACTAGATCTGAAAATTTTTTACCACCAAAAATTGGTCTCCGACGTTCTTCAATGCACCAAAGATGCAGAAAATGGTCTCCTATGCTCCAAAACAACTAAATCGAGGCAAGATCTGAAATTTTGGAGCCGGATCTGAAAATTTTCGGATGTGCTACAGTAACCGACGAACCAAAAATGAACCAAGACTCTGATACCACTTGTTAGGTTACTGAAAGGCAATTAATCAAGGAAAAGGATAGAGAATAACACACAAAGAAATTACGTGGTTCGGTCAATGCGACCTACGTCCACGGACAGAGAGAATATATGTATTGTTTTCTGATAGAGGCTATACAGAGAGAAATTACATCAACCACTCTTACAATGAATTCCCTCACACTCATATATATAGAGACAAATGGGTCATGGGTCGTGGGTCGTGGGTCGAGTTACAAACCGGGTCACCCATAAAATTCAAGTCAAACCAAACAGCAATTGTATTTGTAAGGTAAAAAGAAGGAAAAAGGAAAAGTGGGTGGGGTCCGTGGGCTACGAATCCGATGTTGACCCGGAAACCGACCCAACTCTTACATTCTTCTCTCTAACTCTTCGTTTGCGTGTTTCGGTTACATTCAATTTCCACTATTGGGTGACGAATATAATATAAAACCAAAGAGTTCGTTAGCGGTTGGATAGTCCAATTCAATCCTACCTTCCTCCCTCCGCCGTCGCCGCCGTCGCCGTCATCGTGGCGGTGGTTGTCTCGGCCGTCAGAAGAAGCGTAGCCTACTAGACAATGGCTTATCGGAGGAGGCAGGGAATTTCCAGAACTTCCACTTTCAAGGAAGATTTTCATCCTTCATCTCACAACGATACCATTCTCAATCCTCCTCCTTCTTCCTCATCTTCCTCTCTCGCTTCTCAGACCATCAAAGCTTCAGCTCCTCGTCGTGAGTCCTCCCTCTCCTTCGCTTACGGCGACTCTGCATTTGCCTCTGACCATCTCAGATCCAAGTTTCCTTCATCATCAAATCAGGTTTTTCCATGTTTCTTTATCTATTATCAGTTCTGCTTCGGTTTTTTAATTCCTCTTCGGAACGCAGGGCTTTGACGCATTTGAGGATGCCTCAGCCAGGGGCGACTCTAGGTCTGGATTTTGGGGATCTCTGGCACAGAAAGCCAAAGCAATTCTCGAGGAAGATAATTTAACCAAACAAAATGAGATGCTCAACAGAATGAGATCACAGTCTTTTAACATCTCTAATGGGGGCAAGGTGATTGATTATGCCTTGTTCTACACAGGGAGTATAACTGAAATTGATTTTCCAAAATTTTGGCTTTGCCTTTTTTATACTCACCTGGACTCAATTGTTTACTCATTGTTTTTTCAAAATTTTTTTTGCATGTTTTCGTTTCGTTAACAGTACAAACAGTCATATCAATCATCTGAGGCTCTTTTAAAAATGGACAATCCTAAACTACGGAAGGGTTTGAATGCATTAACCACTTCCCTCAATCACCTAGGAGATACCTTTGAAAAAGCTTTTGAGGTAACTATGTTCTTCTTCCCTTAGATTCAAGACTCTGGTTCTTGAAATTCTATTTATTATCAGCTCAAGAGATGACTGCATTATCCTTTCAATCTAGGATATTCCGTTCTTTAGTTAGTTTTTGATTGCTCATTGATCATTTACGAGTTATGACTGAATATATGTCACTTTTTCCAATGCTTCTCAGGAAGGTCGAACGATTGTGGAGAGTAAGACCGCAGACCTAAGGACTCAAATTACGCGAAAAGGAAGCAATCCTGAGGACCCAAATCAATTTTCAGGTGCGAGTAGTGCACGAAAGCCACCAATCCTAACAGAGAATCCAACTTACCATGAAACTCAACTCAAGGCATCTCGCGACGTAAGGTGGCAGCTATGTAATCGCGGTTCATGCACTGAAACCATGGAATACCATATGATTTCATTTGCTAATCCATACTTGAAGTTAACGGGAAAGTTGTTGGTTTAATGTCAAATAAGCCCTTACGCATCATTGGACTCAGGCTTAGTTTAATGAAGTTTAGAATTTTAGAAGAAGGGCATTCATACTGTATCATGAGCAAAATTGTGCTACTTCTATGACCTCAAACTCACTGTTATAACGTTCTAATTCTTGCCTCGCATGTGGGAAAGTTGTTTTTTACTTATGTTGCTTGTGATTCTGATTATTGAGTTATTAACTTATTTGGGTTTCTGATGCTTGTTTATTCGTATCAATCATTTCAGTATTTTATGAGCACACAAGCATAATTTTCCTTTGCTTCGGTCACAGGTGGCAATGGCAACAGCTGCCAAAGCAAAATTACTTCTTCGTGAGCTAAAAACCGTTAAAGCAGATTTAGCTTTTGCTAAAGCAAGGTGTGCTCAACTAGAAGAAGAAAATAAGTTACTCCGGGACAGGGAGGGTCGTGAGAAGGGACACGACGGTCCAGATGATGATCTGGTATAGTTTTGTGGTTTCTGTATCTTGTACAGATGCTTATGTTTAGTTTTTCTTACATTTTGAACTGCTTAGATACTTGCAAATTAATCAACCTTGTGTTGTTTATATAAATTTATTGGAGGGAAGATCTATGTGCGTAGAGTGAAAGAAAGCTTAAGTAACTCTGAAATACTTGTGATGACAGATACGAGATCAACTTGAAACACTTCTGGCTGAGAAGGCTCGTTTGGCTCATGAGAATGAACTATATTCCCGGGAAAACAGATTCCTAAGGGAAATAGTGGAATACCACCAGCTGACAATGCAGGATGTGGTTTATGTAGATGAAGGAATGGAAGAAGTCACTGAAGTTTACCCTGTGAATGCCAAAGGACTTCCTCGGGTGCTATCTGTACCCTCCCTCTCTTCATCACCACCATCTGAGGCAAGTTCACAAGTGACGAATGAAACATTTACTGTGCCTCAAGAAAGTACGAGTACGTCAGGGGATGACGGTGGGGAGCCAGCTAAATGATTATTTTTAATATCTTAGTTACGGTAAGATATGCATGATACTGGTAGCTTTTTCTTTTTTTCGCTAGTGGCCAGTGTGAAAAGGATAGACAGGGATGTTTTTTCTTTTCTTTTCCTTTTTTTTTGTGTTTTGTTTTGGGGGGGGGGGGAGCGGGTAGGGGTTGTGGCGGTGTGGGGTGATATTTTAGAAACACATTTGTTATTCTTTTATTATGTATGTATCATTTTCATTAGGTTTGGGTTGGTTGTTAATACTTTCCCCATGTCTTGCTTGCCTGTTCATCCGTTTGTCCGAGAATTTTTTTTAAATATAGACCAAATACATGTAAGATACTTTATAGGAGTGTGAAGTTGAATTTTGTCTACATCTCAAATTCTGAGCTGTACCTGACCTATGCATTCGCCTCTCCATCTTGGAATGGCCAGCAAATTTATGTTTTCCAGCTCCATTTGTCTTATTTAGACATGTGATACAAATCCATACGCTAAAAAACCTAAACTTAGTAGTCGGAACAAAGCAATATTCAGAGCCCAAACTTTCAACTTATTGCAGTTACAGCACATGACTGCACAAGAAAATTTGATTATGATCATTAACCTCACCATTACATTCACTTTTCGGTGCGTTTCATAATCCACAGTATAAAGGGCAAAAATACAAAAGATGTGAAAAAGTTGCGATTCCTATCATTGATATATGATATACATCATGGTAATATAAATGAACATTGTTATATTTAGTTACTTTTTCAGTTAGCTTTCTTTAGCTTACAGAGCACGTTTAGATACACTAAAACCTATTACTTCTATATTATACGTTATATGAACAGGTTGCATCGATATTTTCTAGTGGGTGTTACATGCACTGATGTATGGATCAGGACTGCTGGCAGCTTCAGAAAACCTCCCGTCTTGTATTATATGATTTTAGAATAACTGGAAGAAGAGACTAGTAGAGCCATCTCCAAATGATCTAAGATCTGCTGGTTTTACCAAAGCCCTGCATAACGGGCAGGTCCGTTCCCTCTCAAACCTGAAAAAAATGAGACAATCAGTAGCCAAGACAAACAATATAGCAACTACCAACAAACAGGGAAGTGGAAAAGTGCACTCGATTAACACAGTACACAGGTCTTTCCTCAAGGACATGAGGCTTCAGATTAGGGTGAAGGACAACATTAGACTAGTTAATTTAGATAACACAAATATCTTTGCATATGTTCATAATGCAAAAACCGGTGGGAACGTTAAATGATATCTAAGACTATGCATGAAGAACAAAAGAACAATATCACATACTAGCAATCATCTATTAGCGCATTTAGGTAGCAAATTCAACTGAAAAGCAATTGACAATTGCAGATCTTTATGCAGAACAGTAGACAAGCAAAGCAGTATAGAAGCATCACCATTCTGATGCACAGTCTTCACAGAAGATGTGTTTACAACGAAGTAAGATTGGGGCATGCATCTTTTCCTGGCAAATAGCACAAAGATCACCAACTGCACTGACCTGCATGCATTGACAGATAACTTAAAATACATGTACAACTGGGTGAACCCAGTGAACCCACTAATCATTCATTGAAGACGGAACTCTGAATACAGTGAGACCATATGCAAAATGAAATAATTCTATTCTAATTAAATTTTGAAGATTCACTAATGGTAGTGAAAACAGATCAACATCTTTTTAGGAGATATTTGCAAATTCTGTCCACTTGACCAATGCAACCAGGCTTTGAGGTCAAATTTAACAACGGTTACTACTTCAGTAAATAATTGAGCAATGCCAACAACAAAATCTAGAGATAATCTATAGAAGGCATCCATACTACCTGCTCTGATGTTGCATGAGCCCCATATTGCACTTCTTTACGTGACAATGCCTTCATTGCAGCAAAGAAGGATTGCACCTGACAACCACAAACATAAGAGAAGAACAAGAGGAAATATAGGGGCAGAATATAACAACTAAAGAGAATACCCATGCAATCCATACAGTTTTAATCTAATTAAAGAAACATTTCATCTTATTTTATTCATTTCGGGATAAAAGAGGAGATCACATTAGAATGAGAATGACTTCATGATAGCTTGAAACACCTGCTTATAACCAGTAATTTAACAGAGAAAATACACAAAAGCACTCTTAAACTTCGTTTGTTTGGAAGAGCCTTCTTTACAAACCAAAAAAGAATACATTATTAAAATATGGAAAACAATTATAAAGTAGTTAAAAGGCAGGGAGAGGGGGATGATAAATGGGTTAAAAGGACCAACTTTATATGCTCAAGTAGAAAATTGAGGACGCTGGGTGAAGCCTAGTAAGCGATTTCAACAAGCACAACAACAAAAATTAACAAAATAAAATATATTAAATCCACAACATATATTTTAATTTTAAAAGACTAGGCAGCGCACCTTTTCAATAACAGATGTGAGCTTGAATGTTAGATATAATCCTGTCATCAGTGAAGAAAAGAGGCTTCCATATTCTTTGTTCAAGAAGAACCGATACCATACTGGTGTTGGCAACAAGGCACGGTAAAGAAGAAGTAAGTACTCAACTAAAGTCAGCATTTGCCCCTGTTAAATAAATGATTCTAGCATTCAGAATGTGATAGCTAGTAAAAATGTAATCTAGATTCTGATTTCTGAACCAAAACTCCTCAAATATTATAAGAGATACTAAAGGCACGTTGCTTATAACTCATAAAGACACAAGGAACTCAATTGTTAAAGTTTCCCTGACCTACATCTTATTTTCCCCAAAGCATAAAAGAGCTAAGATTCAATTGGCACCCTATTAATTTATATTTTATTACCTTACCTGCTTACGATAGTTTCGAGCTCTGCCATTCTTGTAATACATCAACAAAATACACTTGCATACCATTCCTGCCTGACGGACCAGAGCATCTGAAGTTTGTAAGAGAGAATAGCTTACAATCAGGAAAAAGAAAATTCCATTGCACAGTGAATGTTTGACAAAATGCAGAAAAAAAAATGGAAAAGAAGAGATAATCATGACTAAGAATGCATGAAGAAGGACTAGAAGTTACTGACTGATAAAATTTCTCTGAAACAATTAATAGGAGGAACTACTCTTTAAAACAAGTAAAGTGAGCACTAGAAAAACATTTTCCAAATCAAATAATTGAAAGTAAGGTATGATATAGAGATGATAACTGAAATAGCCACCAATGTGCATACAATCAGCAGAAAGTCAATTTCTAGTTGGAGACAAAAACAGCATAGCACAAATATTTTCCAGAAGAAAATGTCGAGTAAAATATTATACTGTGATAAACTTAGCCAGAAAATATTGGGGCGAAACACACCATTCACCATGATGATAAAAATAGCATGCCAGAAAGGAGGTATAGCTTTGGGAGGCAGCAGGGCCAAAGGATATAACATATTGTTATCCTTACACAACCAGTAAAACCCAATCACGTGCAGTGCAAATGCAACAGCAATGACGATCAGTACAGGGACTTTCCTCTCTCCCTGCAGCAGCCAATAACAGGCATACTTAGTAAGCAAGACAAACTTTCATTGACAACAAAAGATTGTTTCACATTGGATCAAATGGAGAGAGAAAACAAAAGTTCATGAAGTACTAAACCTTTAGAGCTGTCTGCTTCCGTAGAATGTCATTTGACTTGAAAAGGACAGCAGCAATCCAAATTGTAACAAAAACACCTGCAATTTGAAGAATGATTAAAGTAAACCAAATGAACTAGCATACAATTTAACACAAAAAGATATATATTGCAGACATTCTTTAATTTTAGCAGAATACGATGGTTCATAAAGAGATAAGAATAAAAAATCCTCAATCCCTTTCCTATAATTTTGATCTGACAGAAGCAATATGCAGAGAAGAAACTAATAAGTTAAGTTACAAAGAAAAAATCAGCACACGAGATGGCAAGAGCAAGTGACTTAAATAGATGAAATGAGCTTAAGTGAGCTAATCTAACTTGTCTAACACAGATGGGAAACTAATGGTTTTCTTTTCTTTTCTTTCCTTTTTTTCCATTTTTGTGGAGATGCAGTTTAAGATCCAATTTACAAAACTCTTTCAAATTACCTGCACTCACTTTGCAAAAGGATAAAGTCATAGCCCATGATTTTATACTTCTTTGGTTTACAAAATAACTACCAGAGATGAATACTCTGAGTCTGAACTTTAATTCCGTGGCTCATCAATCTTCAATAGAGTAATGCGGCAAAACAAGCAACAACAATTGTCTCCCAGAACCAGAAATCATCTTAATTCATTTCTGTCACCATCTGAAATCATATTTGTTAATAACACATTCACTGACCTACTTGACAGCCCGCACTTCAGTCAACTTTATTACATGAAAATATCAAAATAGGTAGTCTATCGAACAGAACAGCATACCGCATGAAATTGTAAAACAGTCATACAAATGCCAAACGTAAACCAGCTAAAATCTCAACCTAGCATGGACAGTGTCAATTACAGAAAAGTGTTCCATTTTTTCTTTTCGTCATTCATTGGAATTTCAATATGGCAGAGTTCATAGAAATCAAAGTTAGCAACTGGTCCAACTCCAAAGCAAGGGTCCATGTCGACGATAGTAAAATGAAGTTGAGAATTGAAAATGTACCTTGCAAATGCTGGCGAATGAAGACAACCAGCAACAGTAAAGAGAAGGGCAAGACCTGCTCAATCCAGCGGGCGGCCTGCTGAATATCGTATCTCTGGTACGAAGGATCCCTAACATTAGCACCAACTCCATCCCCAGCCTCTGCACCGGAAGTTGCATTTACAGATTGGGAATCGCCCTCTCCTTCAACACGCCCATTCCTTGAACGTTCCTGATTGTCCGAAGGTGGAGCAAGTGTTGAGGAGGGCATCCCGACCATGGATTCCGAAGACAAAGATACTTCATTTTGGGAAAGCACTTCCCTCACTTGGCCTTCCCCATCAGGGTGTCGTTCCCCAGAGCCGAGAATGCTGATGGAGACCTCGCCATCATTAGGAATGGAGGAATTCTCCTGGACGCGACTACGGAGAGGAGCACGAAATCCAGAAGAGAGTCGGTAGTCAATGAAAGAGTCGGTTTGTAGATGATTGGAGCCGCTTCGCAGAATCCCAAAATACTCCAGCAAAAGGGATAAGGGAGGCTGGAGAATATAAGAAGCAGATGGGATAGAGTATCGATTTGAAGTGGAAGCTGGTGGCGGGGGAGGAGTAAAGATGTCTGGGGACGACGCTTCCATGCGCGTGATTCCCCTAACCCTAATCATGAAACGCAGGGATGGTGAGAAGGAAAGAAAAGAATGACAATATAGAGATACCGTACAATACATATAAAGTAATGGAGTGAAATAAAATAACAGAGAGGAGAATTGGAGGATAAAGACCGTGAAAATGGGAGTGGGCTCGAGTGGAATCAAAGCAGACGTATCATTTCAGAATGGAATGGTAGGGTAGGGTCAGACCCGAGACAAAGTGGAATAAGAAAAGACAGAGTGCAAAGAGTTGTTTAGTTTGACCAATCATCTTTGGTCAAATAAAGTTGTTTTATTAGTATTGACAGATAAATTTCATCTGTCTAACAAAAAAAAAATCTTCTTTCCATTGAATTACAATGAATGACAGATTTGTTTAGTTAAACAAAAAAAAAATCTTGGAGCCATTAAATTACAATGACAATTGACATTATATGTTTGATAATATAGAGTAAGTTTTCTAAAGAATTTGCGTGTTCAGCATTCCAAAAACGTGTGGAAGAGTGGTATATTCATTTCTCAGAGAGAGAGAAACATGATAGCTGTGGTTTTTTTTTGGTCAGGATTAAGGTCATTTTTCTGTTGCTTGCAAGTTGCAAACAACTTATGTATGAAATATAAATATCATATTTGTCAAAACAGCCTCGATCCCGTTTTGAGAAAGGGTTGAGCTGGCTAAAAATTAGTTCATATAGAATTGGGCCTACGTGACCCGACTCGCATGACCCGTAAGATAACCTGTGTAACCCACATTTGATTTTTTTAAAAAAAATATATGTCTTATATTTTATTTTCCTAAATAGTTAAACTACATCTAACCATTGCCTCATGATCAGAAATAAAAAAGACTCGACCAGTCAACCCTAGTCAAATTTTCCAAATCCTTCTTGGCCAGTCAGCCAATTCTTTCGATTCGAGTCCCGGCCTTCATCTCTGACATCATCATCAAAGTTCGTCCACCTCCCCACCCGCCTCTGTTATCTTCTTTGAAGAATCTAAAGTAAGTTCATTTTAACTCTCTTATTCGACTATGACATCTTCTTCCGTTCTTTGAAATATATTAATCTTCATCTTCCTCTCCTTCGTCTAAACTGAGGTCTAAACTTATTAGGACAATTTTAAATTATAACTTTATAAATTGGGTATTATGAGTTTAGGAATAAGGATTTGAATTTTCTTATCATAAAAACAAATTAAAAAATTATTACAATAATCCTTAATTCTACTTTTAATTTAAATTTTATGAGTACAACTTAGAAATATGTAATTGAGTCCATTATAATTTATAAAATTTTTATTTTATTTTTATCATTGAATTTTATTTTATTTTTAATAAGATGGCTTATATCTTGGCCCTTAACTTATATAATTTAGGCTATATTTGGAAGAACTTATTTTAAACTTATATGACTTATCTTATGATATAAGTGTTTATGCACGTATTTAGAAGAGCTTATAAAAATAGCTTATGACATGTCTATAAGTTGTTTTCAACTTATTTTCATAAACTTTCCATTATAACTTATGAAAATAAGTTGAAAACACCTTATGTGAAGTTTGCCCTCATAAACTTTTCAATTATAGAAATAACTTATATATAAATACTTATATAATAAGCGCTTATATAAGTTTAACGGCAAGATATAAACCATCTGATTAAAAAATAAAATAAAATTCAATGATAAAAATAAAATAAAAATTCTAAAAGCACTTAAATAATTTATTTATTCAAATAAAGCCATATTCCCACGCCATTTGAACTACAAACTTGGTAATAATTATTAAAAATTATAAACATAAATAATTGTATGTTATTTAAGCATTTAAAAATATGAGAGCAAAAGAAAAGGACAAATAGTATATTGAAATCAATTCGCATATATATCATTTGATATTATCTAAATTAAATAGTTTAGGAGAATTGATATAAATTAAATGTATTTAAAATTTAAAAATAAATTATAATTAGTCGCCTTATTAAAATTTAAGGTATATTATCGTGCTTTTAACGTAAAAAATTAATTAAAAAAAGTTTAAGAACTTCATTAAGAATAAAATAAAATTAAGAAAAGGTGTGGCCCTTCCGACTACGAGGATCACTACCCACAAAAGTGGCCTTTTTTTCCCTGCCACAACTCAACCACAATTCCTCCCCATTAATTAGTTGAGAGTAACTTATTAATTTAATTTTAAAAACATTACACGTTAATTATAATTGTCTAAAAAAATTATTTTTTTAAAAAAATGAATTAAAATATTATTTTTAAACAATTATTAGTGTTCGAACACAAAACTACAGGTGTTGATTAGTTAAGATTCGAGTCGAATAAAATCACAACGAGCGACAAATCTCTCCTTACCAAATGTTAATGCAGCTACATCCTCATCGACTTAAACTCAAGATTTCTAGTTAAATTACGATAATTTTTTGTCAGTTAACCTACATGTTTTGTGGTATAATGCTTAATTTTTAAAAAGTGAAGTTTACTAATTTGCCCTAACTACTGTTTAGTTTTTACATCTCATTATGCTTCTCTTGAGGAATACCTATTACCTATATATCACTTTCAAAGACTTTTATGTAGGTCCAGCCTCAATTCATTCATTGATTTGATTCATTTGGTGAGCCTTCTCATCAATTTTCCGAAACACATAGTCATACTTGAAATCAGCCTTATCAATTCTTCAATAATATTCAATATTAATTAATATAGAGTCACTTAGTTCAATCAAATGGCGTCACATTCTAATTTATTACAAATTTCTAAAGTCCACTCAAAATTGTTATATTTACAAAGGGAAAAGCCTAGGAGAAGTAGTTGACTCTTTAACTTCGTATTTATATTTTTGAGGTCAGATCTCTTGTTTGATCAAATAATATTGTCCAATTGACACTAGTAATAAATTTTACTTGATCGAACGATCCTATTAAACCAAACAGTAAATGACCTAGCAGGGGATTTGGGAACTACTTTATTCACATCCTCCCCAATACTCTCTATTAAATAATTTTTTTTCTCTCTCTTCATAAAAAGTTTAAGTTAAATTTCATCATTTACTAATTTAATATTTAATATTTTTAATTCTTAACAAATATTCTCTGATAATGACAATCTTATTCAAAATACTATCAAACACTATATATAAGTATCTCTTATAGCAAACATCCCAACTTTGATTTATTTGTGAGAGATTAACTTCTTTCGTTAGACCTAACTTCTATTGCATGATATTTAAATATTCAATTTGAGTGTGAGTTAATAATATTAAATAAATAAATAGCATTTATTTCGGTATATTTATTTTAAATGAGTGATTTGAAAGATGAGCAAATTAAAGTGGGTATTTTAAAAAGATTAAAGACAAAGAAACAGTTTCTTGTTTGAATTGAGGACCAAATCAAAATTTTTATAAAATTTAAAATGATTATTAATGTATTTATGCCTTAAAAACTCAAAATTGTTCCTTCAATTTCAGTGTGAGTTAATAATATTGCATACATCTAATAGAGCAAAGTATTAAGTTGGCCAATAAATTGGATTTTTTTTTTGAAAATAAGTTTTATAAAATTGTTTTAGAAACTAATTTTGAAAATAAAATAAAAAACAAAAAATTTAATTTGGATAGTTTATTCTGAAAATAGTTTTAAAACTTCATAAAACAAAAAAAAAGTATTTAGAAGACTTTTTTGAAAACAACATTTAAAAATTATTTGATACAAAATGTTTATATGTATGAAAATTTTAATACAATAAAATAATTAATAATGATCTACTAAAAGAGAATACAAACAAATACAAGTTAAATATATTAATTATTATAGTTTGAATTACATTTTGATAAATTAGTTAAATTTGTTATTTAACTACATAAGTTATTAAGAATATCTTTACACAATAACTTAAAATAATTATAAGTTTAATATAATAAAATGAATTCATGAAAATTAGTTAAAAATATTTATACCTTTTTTAAAAAAAATGGATACTAAAAGAAAATTTTACAAAAGATTAGAAAAAAAAATACAGGGTGAGGCTGTATATATAAAAAAAAAAATTTACATTTAAAATGGTCGAAATCGTCGGTAGGTTGTTAAAATGATTTTAACATTTTTTAGTGGTGGCTTTTCGCAACAAGTCCTATTAACATAAATGCCATTAATGAATCCAGTGAATTACAGATATGCCACTACCTTTTTTCAATGATTTCCAGCACACTATTTTCAAAAACACGTAGAATATGTTCTTTTTATTTTATTATTTTAACAGCAAGTTTTCAAAAAATAAATTTTAAAATCAATTTTCAAAATAACCAACCAACCTATTTTCAAAACAGTAAACAAATATGGCCATGATATTCCAAATGCATAATCTGTTTTCATAAGATCAGTTGGAAAATGGATTTAACTCCTAATCATAATATTATTAGAGCAAATTATTAATTTGGTCCCAAAAAAATACAATTATCTCAATTTAATTTTCACAAAATTATATTTGTTTCAATTTAGTCATTCTGTATGTCAAAGTAAATTTTGACAATGAACAAAATTTGAGACTCAACAATAATTAATTTTGCGAGTTATCAATAAAAATGACTAAATTGAAATATGTGTAATCCTTCAAGGTAAATTAATATATTCAATTTTTGAAGGGCCAAAATGAAACAATTACAATATTTTAATGAGTAAACTAATAATTTACTCATAGTATTAAAGTAAAATGCCAATGAAACCTGGGGTTTGCAGAAACAATATTATATCAACATAGTTCTTCATTTATAAGAAAAAATTGAATATTAAATACACTATTTCATGGGAGAAAATAAGTTTCAACAAAGATTGGCCAAGTATAAATGAATTGTGAGCACAATAGCAAGAGAAAATGAGAAATGAAACATGAGTTTAGGTTTGGAATTTAGAAAAGAATTAATTTCTGTCATTTTTATTATCATTTTTTTTATCAAAACTAAAATATGTGTATTTTTTTGTTCAAAAAATAACCGCATAAGGTTAAATTATAAAAATTATACAATAGTTTTGTTTTAATTAAAAATGAATAATAAAAATAGAACAAAACTTATATAAAATTCGTTATATTATTGTTATTAAGTTCTTTATAAAAAATATAACATATGTAAAAATAAATCATGTAATAATGAAATACAAAAAATATAAAATTATTTTTTAAAAATTATATGTTTATTGTATTTTAATTAAAGATTATATTTTAATTAAAATAAAAAACTTGATAATAAATATATAAAAAAATGACGTCTAATTATATAATTTCAAAAAAGAAACAACAAAGTGTTGTCCTTAAAAGAAGATTGAGGTTCACATGTGAATGCATGAGCATGTGGCTGTGTAATTGTGGGGTGTGGACCTGCGACCTCGTTTCTGTTGTTTTCTCTAAAAATCATGGCTCTCTGATTGGATGAGCTGGCATTTGGCAACCCCCCTTTTCTTTGTCTTTTTTTTTTCTCTTTTGTTTATTAATTCATATTTAACAGCACCCACAACACTTTATTAACTCATATTTTCTTTTTAACATGTGGAAAGCAACCAAAGACAGAAATTTTTGTGCCTTCCTTTTGGAATGTTTTGGAATGTGCCATTTTCTTACTCTCTCCTTTCTTCCACAGCTGTCACCTTCATTTACTCACTCCCTCTCTCTCTCCTTCCTTCCTTCATTCTTTTATTTATTTATTTATCATTCACTCACTCATCCTCTCTCTTAATTTATTATTAATTTCACTCTACACTTGCCGCTCCACCTCACCCAACAACCCTTCTCATTCTATTATTATCTCATGCATTAATGCCAATATGCCATGAACCACACACATAAAACTTATATACTACAACAATCAAATTTGACTCATTCTTAACCCTTCTAAACCTCACTTGCAACTTTTTTAGCATCTTGGGATCCTACAATTTTGCAACATGAATTTATAAATGTAAGTGATCTAAGTAAGATTTTGTGTTCTTGTAAGTACAACTGTAAGATTGTTCAATCTTATATTACACCACAAGCTTTTCTTTCTACATAAAAGAGAGCAAAAACAACACTGCTTTTGGGGGGGGGGGGGGGGCCAGGATGTACTGCGCTGGCCACCCAAAAATGGTGTGTTTGATTTGAGGGTTTTAATACCTTCATTTTATCACAAGAGATAGGAGGTTTTCAATTTTTTACTTTTTTTTAGTATGTGCGCTCAAATTAGCTCCAATCACATAAGACTCTTTGTAAAGGCGTCAGCTGTTAGATCAAATTTTGATGACTAATATTGATCTTTACAATTTTGTAGCGGGTAGATTTTAATTGTTAAAATTCGATTTAACGACTATTTTTTACACAAAACCCTATTATACACATAAGTGAAGTCGGACACTTTGTATTTGGTGTGTTAAATGTTAGGCTAATGTTGTTCTAGATTTGTAATTGTGTTTTGCATTTCACCACTAGAAGGTTTAAATGTTAATTTTGCGGCTTTACTTTTTTCTTTTTTTAAAGGTCAAAGTTTGAAATGTTCTATGACTATGATAGGTTGATATGCATTATTTGCTAGTGAAAATTTCTTCAAATCTCATTTATTTTCTGAACGGACTAATGATATTCTTTTATGACATCCGCAACTTATATTATTTAAATATGATGAAATTTTAATAGCTTTATACATATGAAAAGTCTATGTAACCATAATTTTTAGAACATCATTTTCTTCAAAGGTGAGGTGATAATATTTTACCATTCATGATCAATTTTTATATTTCAATCTATCTTGAGTCTCATCTAATTTTATATAAGATCTCAAATAGTTCATCTTAGATCACGAATAATTCATTCTTCCTCTACTTCTCTCTTTTCTATTAAATATCTTTCACAAAGTAAAATAGAAGAATATAAAGGGGGAGTCTTTTTGCAGTGCAATTAGGTGGGTGAAACATATGAGACTGTAAGGTCAACTCAATTGAATGTGAGCTTTCCACACACTCAAACCACTCACTGTCATTGAAAAAAGTTGCACAACTCTTAAATCTGTTGAGCTTAATGTCCTCTCATTAAATCTTTAATTTTCTCAAACACCTATTAGGAAAAAATTATAACTTTTTCAATTTTTTGGGGGATAAAAGAAACTCCCTTGATATAAAATTTAAAAAAAAATCTATTTTTGATAACTTCCATTGCTTCAGACGTAACTCTGCACTCTACACTTACAAACGCACACAAATGCTCTTCTAATAATGGAGATATGATAAAGAACAGGTCACTGCTGTCAAAAACCCTAGGAGAATCCTATGGGGTTTTACCAAAGGTTTTTTTAAAAAAAAAATTGATTTTTAAAGAGGTTGATTTTTTTCTTGTTAAATTTTCTTAAAATTTGTAAAAATACTATTTCTTACCAAATACTCAAACTTTGAAGTGATCAAGGAAGAAACTTGATCACTACCTTTCCATATTTCCCTGTATCAAATACCAACTCTTTCTAGTTTTTACAAACTTGCAAAGCTCTAAATAAACTTTATTTTTTTAATGATGGTTGGTTAATGGTTGTAGTACTAAATATTTTAATACTTCACAATTTCTGTCAGCAAAACTCAAAAGCGTTTACATAGGGAACCAAACAATTTTCCATTTCACACTCTCTCTCCCTCTCTCTCTCTCTCTCTCTCTCTCTCTCTCTCTCTCTCTCTCTCTCTCACACACACACACACACACACCCACCCACACACACTGCCCGTCTTTTTTCTCGTTCCCACACAGCTCCATCTCCAGTAGCCATCTAGGCATCTACAACTCTGGAAACTTATCTCCTCTCTCAGATTTTTCATTTTCTCCCACAGAAACTGTTTCCATCCCTTTGGTGTTTACCCCCCAACTTAGCCTATTCTTCCATCATTCATCCCTTTCAGCCTCACGCTTCCCCACCTTTCTCCTCCAAATAAAGAAATCTAGCATTCTCATCACAGAACACGGCTTCCTCAGCTCTCTCTAGCTCCTCCTCCTCTAGATTTACCCCAAATGCAGGCCATTTGGGGGTGAATCAGCCTCTGATTCTTCATTCACTTGTTGCCGCCATTACTCCACTCATTAGCAGTGATGATTTTCTTGAAGATTCTGGGCTTCCAAACCATCTTTCTCTGGCCGAGATTTGGGGCCTACAGTGTGTCTGTTTACCATTGCTCTGGATTTTGACTTTGGGGTGCCTGGTGTGTTCAGCTTCAAAAAGATACTCTAGGGCTTTCGTCTGAAATCCAGTTCCTGCAATAATCAGGTATTAGAGGGTCTTGCTGCTGAATCTGTGTGATTTTGCTTGATTCTAGCTTCAGAAACTCGAATAAATAATCCCAGGTTTCTTTTTGACCGTTTGAGCTTGAGGAAGAAGATTGAAGGGTTTTATTTATTATCTCCGTTAAACTTTGTGAAGATCCAATTATTGAAAAATGGCTAGGAATTAGGGTGGCTTTTAATTTTGTCGAGGAATGAAATGAAATGCCCAGAAGATTCCCAGGTCTTCAGTCTTTGGCATTGCCTTTGAAACCTTCTTTTAAAAGGATTCTATTTCTGAAAGTGAAAGGAAGCAATAAGTGCAACGGTTGAAACCTTCAAAGCTGCTTTATATTGCCAGGAGAATATATCTCTTTAACCACCGTCCGTTTTTTCCTTTTCTGGTTTAATTTTCATTTACTGGAGAAGAACGTGGTTACCACATCTAGCTTTTGAAGCTTCTTGGAACAAAATTATTGCATATCACTTGGCATTTCCGTTAACATATCTGCGTATACTATCTCCTAGGCGATAGATACACATAGAGAGCCAAATTGAGCTGAATTGGAGTCAAAATTCCCAAAGCATCAATGGAGCTTCTTCGAAGTTTCGTGATGCTTTTACTTGTTCTCCTGCTCCACTGTGAGCGACTTCCTCGTTTGAAGGCTCAGTCTACTTCTGTAAATGGGTCTTCAAGAGGCAAAGCAAGGGCCCTGGATGCACTTCTCCAAGACAATGCTTACAATGCTTTGAGTGTGAAGCCCAAGACAGGAACTGTCTTTAATGGGACTGTCCCTTCCAATTTAACAGGGGTTAAGGATGCAGCATTGAGGCTACGGAGTGGCAGTTTAAAGAGAAGGGGTTATGAGATGTACAATGAGTTTGAAATTCCCATGGGACTTGAAGTGCGTCCATATGTAGAAAGGCTTGTTTTGGTGTACCAAAATTTAGGTAATTGGTCAAACACATATTATCCATTATCTAATTATACTTATTTGGCTCCAGTGCTGGGACTCCTTGCTTATGATGCCAAGGATTTGTCGGCCACAAACTTACCAGAACTGCAGATAAATGCATCTGGTGACCCCATTTTGATTAAGTTCGACGGTGTAAATCCGGCTCCCGTTGGTACTGCTGCGAAATGTGTGTGGTTTGATTTACAAGGATCATCCAATTTCAGCAATGTCACAGGAGGAAACACATGTTCAACACGCCAACAGGGCCATTTCTCTATTGTGGTTGAGTCCACTGCCCCTGTCCCTTCTCCAGCACCCAGTCCCAGTGCTCCCACCCCGGCTCCTAGCGCGAAAGGAAAGAAGAAGAGTAACAAAAAAGTGTGGATTATTGTTGGGAGTGTACTGGGTGCACTTGTCCTTCTATTGTTGTTGTGTTTACTGGCTTGCTGCGTGCGGAAGCTCAAAAAGAAGAAGAAAATGCAGCAGATGGAAAAGGCAGCAGAGGCCGGAGTAGCTCTTCATATGGCCTCTGTAGGGAATACCAGAGCTCCGGCTGCATCGGGCACTCGAACTCAACCAGCCCTTGAACATGGATATGCACCCTGAGGCTGAGAGTGAGAGCACATTATCTTTGCTCAATCTTCAGGTTGTCCTTCCACTGTATTCAGAAATTCTTGTGATCACACACCGTTTTTTGGTGGTGTTGTTTCTCCCCCTTTGCTTGCTTAGGTTCTTGGGTTTATATTACATTTGTTGGTAATATAGGATTTTTATGTATATCTGCTATCTCTTTGTTGATTCATTGTGGTGTGAATGTAGTAGCAACCCAATCTGATTCCTTATGTGATGCATTCAGTTGTTCAATTGACAAGGAATAAAAAAGGTAGCACCTTCTTTTTGGATTATATTCTTATTATGCTTAGCTTGGTACACTGCTTGTTCTTTGAAGTTCTGGGTGTTCATAATGCTAGTGGCGTTTCTGATGAATGAATGAGCTTGTGTGGTAGGACGCAGTACTTAAAATAAGAGTAAATTATTAGTTTGGCCCCCAAAATTTTACAGATGCCTCAACTCTGTCCTTGTAAGGTCAAGTGTTTTAGCTCTTGAAATGTTGTGTTTGTTTTGATTTGGTTATTTATTTTTTGTCAAAGTGACTTTTAATAATGAAAATTTTGATATTTAACAAGATTTTATGATTTAGTAACGAAAGGGATCACATTGAGACATTTTATCTTTCAATAACCATATTAATAAAAATGTAACTTTTCAAAGACTAAATCAGTCTTAAAATTGACCACAAAGTATTTAGATAATCTCTGGAATCATTGTTGATTAATCTTGGTCAATTCTGATATTGTTTCTAAGCACTCAGGCGGTCACAAGGGACCTAAAAGATATGACAGATAAATAGCAAAACCTTGTGCTGCTGGGTCTGTGGTCATCAAATCCTGAAAGGGACACTGTAACTCAGACACCCAAGTCTGACCCTGCAGGACAGGGTGTAATACTAATATCCCTTATGATTTTGACTGCATCAACATGTGCTGTACCGTGAAAACAAAATTGTATTACATCTCATATGTATAATGAGACAGTACCTATAGCCTTCTGATCAATATTATTCAAAACTGTATGAAAATATAATAATAAAATAGGTAAAAGTACCATTTTTGTTTCGAAACTCATTCAAATTCAACTTTGTTCTAAAATTTTATTTTAATCAATTTTAATTTTGTCCTCGGGTTCCACACCATCTAAATTATTAATAGCAAATACTTTTATGGCCACTTCTATTGCATACGTCAGTTTCAACTCTTCTAGTTAGGTACATTTTACATTAGATATTCTCTTGAAATGATAAAATTACCTTGTCATTTTAAGAGAATATCTAATGTAAAATGTGTCTAATTGAAAGAATTGGCATTAATGTATGCGATAAAGATAGTCATATCAATCTCTTTTATTAAGAATTTATATGGTATTGGGTTCAAAAATAAAATTAAAACTAATAGAAAATAAGTTAAATAAAATAAACACACAAAAAAAATTAGACAAAATTAAAATTTAGATTAAAGTTTGGAGACAAAAATGATAATTTTGCCTATATTAAGAAAATATAAAGTTTTCTTCAAGATTCTTTCTCCGTTTCATGGGGTGTGTATGTTTGACTACTGAGATGGGATTGTTATCAAGTGCCCTACTATGTCAAAAGACATCATCAAAACTCAAGAAGGCAAAGTAAAACACACCCATTTTTTTCAGCTTGAAATCATATATAATGTCAAGACCAAAGATGACAGCACATGGAATCCAATTCTTGTGCTTCTATGACTCCCACATGTGAACATTTAATGCTTCTTGTTTTTGTCTTTCATAAGCCTCTATCTTGCTTGCCACTTGTTAACACTCAGAACTAGAAAAGAAAAGAGAACTTTAATTACTTGTTTAGTCTTGTAAAGCTCCATTGTTTTGTTTGTCACTTTGTCTTTTATATATAAGGAAACCACTATCACATTATTATCAGTAAAGGGTCAAAGTGAGTGTGAGTGTGACTTTTCCAATCTTAATATATATAATGGACAATCAAACAAGAGTGCATCTAGCTTCATTCATGGATGAGATTGATAAAAAGATGAAGGAATCACAGCTCAGCACCAACAAACAATTTATCAGTTCGAACCAATTTGAATAGTGATATACAACACACAAAAGCAACGACGTCATATATCTATATAAAACTTACAAGCTTTACTTATATTTCCTTCAATCATTGGAAAGATTCACAATACAGGTCATATATATATACACACACACACACACACGGATTCTTGATTCTCTTAAATGATTTTTCTCACTTGTGCATGTGATTGGATCAAGTTTCTTCATCTCTTGCAAGTTTTCCATCTTTAAATTTGTGTTGTTCTGTAAAAGACAAACCTGTTGCTAAGGACAACCATCTTGTTTTGCCAACGGGCATCCCAAAAAACTGACAGAAATAAAAGAGTAAATTATACTCATCTTCCTTACAAATATTTAAAATTATACGTTCGCCCCATCTACTTTTAAGATATGTATTTTTCTCTTCCATAATTATAAAATACACTGCAGTTTAATCTAAGGGGTTTAAACAAGCTTCTTGAAATCAAATGGGAAATGGGAATAGCCGCCATTATATTGGAATTGGAGGATCCATGAACTAACCAAATTTGAAGGTTAATATTTAATGGAGTGCAAGTTGGTGTGATTTGGTTAATAGGTAAGTTGTCACTACTAATATTTGATACCATTTATTTATTTCCAAGAGATCAAGGGTCAATGTCATTTCTACCTCTTTTCGTATTTCAAAAGATGCCCCCATTTTACATTTATATCATTCTTTTTTAAAAAAAGTCAAAAGTCATTTATCAAATAAGGCTTTGTGATTTTCTTTCATTCTGAATCTCATAGGGTATATTTAGGTGAATTATTGAAATCTCCAAATGCTTGTGATTGTAGAATGACATTTGTGCGCATCTCGTCTTTTTTTTAATAAAAAATAGGTAAAACTAATATTTTGGTCTCTATGTTTCAAATGTTTTGAATTAATCTTTTATATTGTAAATTCACATTATTTTAATCATTTTTTGTTAGCTACTTTAATATAATTGACACTTTATATTAATTTTTTTGATATATAATCAACATTTAAGTAGATATATCATATTAGCATTAAAATGATAAGATGTCAACTTTATTAAGACGGTTAACGATTTTAACAAGAATATCAAGAAAGAAACAAAATAACGTTAATTTACAAGATAGCTGATCAATATGAAATATTTTAAATATAAAAAATTAAAATAAAATTTAAAATAAAAATAAAGAATTAAAATATTATTTGTTCTTAAAAAAAATTACATAATGCTTATTTTCAAATTTAAAAAAAGTGGCATAGATATTAGATAGTGAGTTAAATTTTTGGAAGTTTTAGACAGCAGTAATTAATGAAATACAGTAGAGAATCTTTACTTGTCCCTTCTTTAATTCCTTTTTGAGGAGTCAACCACTTTAAATGCGGTCTACATCTCAATCTCAACTCTATTCCCTTCAGACTTTTAACTAATTAAAGTTTATTTAAGAGAGAGGGAGAAAGAGAACTTGAAAAAACGTGTTGACAATGGGAGGGTCACATTACAATAATAAATTATATCTATGTTTTTTAAATTTAGGAAAATTATTTGTAGATTTTTTGTTTTTTATATTTTAAAATTCAATTATTTTCTAATTTAATTTTCTATTAAAATTAATTTCATATATAATATGCCTCTCTTCAAAATTAAAAATAAAACTTAAATTTTATGCTAAAATTTAACATCGATTTAATTGGGTTTGGCATCGTATTAAAAAAAATATATATCATATGTATGAAAAGGTAACTATTCTAACAAAAAAAATTAAAAAAGAAATATTTATAATATACATCAAAATATTAATATAAACAAATATAATTTTTTTAAAAAATGTATTTAATAAAATTGTGGGAGTAAAATTTACTCCATAATTTAATAATTAATAAGTGATCCAGCATTCAGCTGCCAATGGGAATATTTTGTTAGTATAAGGATGAACAACTTATAATAAACGAAAATATGTAGAAATGTATAGTGTAATGCAAATTTATCAGTCATATACCTAAAATCATTAATATTATATTAGCAAAATTGTCATTAGAATTAAGTACATATAACAATTAAAGTACGAAATGATTAATTGAATGGCATTTCAGCATTTTCCAAGGGTTGACAGGTCTACGTGATTTGGACCAAAGTGAAAGAATGAAAATATGTAACACAACCCAGCCTTAATTATTCCCAGTTGGAGTACAGCTTCTTCTTCTTGATACAAGCTCACACATAGGACATAATAAAAAATGAAGATCAGATATGGTTGAGAATGTTCTTTTCGCTAAAAATCTTTCTTCTACACTTTGTTAACCATTTCATAAAATTGCTCTAGTATCTGTACGAAAACGATCTTAACGTATTTTCTGTAATCTTTCATGAAAATCTCTGTAGCGGAACACTGAAATTCACCTGCGTACTCTTGTCCGTAACGATTTAGAGAAGTGATACTCGTACGGAATTCAGGTGAGTGAAACGACCCTGTTTTAATAGAGTTTTAGCATTACTGGTGATAAAAAGTATGTCGTAGGACACTCCCAAGATTCATAGGGAGAAATTGGATTCAGAATGACGAATATAATGAGATAATTAATCCAGAAGTATGTATAAGACAAAGCAAGTATCTCATGATGATATGAAATTTGAATCATATAGTTATATACTATACCTGTTATATGGATGAGTATTATATTGTGCTTCTGATTATGATATGAACTGTTGTACTATTGATTGTGATTGAGCGGTACAGTACCCCCTCTCACGGCAAGGCGGAAAACCCGGGTTAAAGGGTGTCTTGACCAATGAGTGTGGAGACAACGATTCCCTCATTAGGGATATAGCCCGGATTGGTGATAAATCCGTGAGGCGCCCTAGCTAAGAGAATGAGGTTGTGCGTCATGGCGGAAAAATACAAAATTGGTGAGCCGGCCTGTGTGCGCTCTCCGGGATATATTACCATTGACGAGTACTAGTATCGTTTGTTGAATTGGATGAACTTTTCTTGTATGTAATTTCTAACTATGTCTATTGGTTGAGCTTGAGCCTTCGGATATGCTTGCATGACTGGTGATGTATTTGAATTTTATTAACGCGAGGCCGATTTGCTCACTGAGTTTAAAAGCTCACACTGTTTGTACAAACTTTTTGTTCAGATCAGGTTGCCGCCGAAGTACATCCGCTAGAGGAGTAGATCACGTTGGACCTTCCCGCTGTCGGGTAGGCCCTTCTTTTGTTATACAGTATGTTGCTCTGTAACCGTCTAGGACATCTAGGTCAGGGGTTTGGTATTTGGCTTGTATTTCAGTATGATAATGTATTTTGTACTGAGGATCTATTATTAATTAAGAAAATCTGATGTATTTTCTTTGTATTTATTAAGGAATGATATTTTGAGAATATAGAGATAATGACTAACAATTTTACTTGTGGGAAGAATTTATCGAAAGGCTTACAGTGATGGGATATTCATCATTGTGCCGGTCATGTGCCTAGAAAATGGATCGTGACACTGTCAGTCGTTCAATTAGTAATTAAATGGTTAACATATGTTACTCATGACTCTACTATTAAAATTAATCGGTATTTACATTTAAACTTTGCTCAATTATATATGTTTATACACTTATCTTTAGTAAATATAAAATTTAATTTTTTTGAAAAATATAATCGTTATTATTTTATTTTTTATTTTATATAAATTATTCCCTCAAAATTTGTAATATATTATGTACGTATAATGTGTTAGTCTCTCAGTAAAATAAACACGTAAGTTATTTTGATAGAAAACTAACGTGTAATGAGTTATAAATTTTGAAATATTGATTTGTACATAAAAATAAATTTAAAATTCAAGATATATTATATATTTACTTCTAGTGATAAATGTAAAGATAATTAGATAAGTTCCATACTCTATTTTGCACTCTTTTTTATGCGTAAATGGCTAAATAAATGCCTGATGACTTATAGTTTGTACTCGATTAAATTGTCACCTTTTTAATGTCTTAGGAAAAACCAAAGAAAATTAAAGTATCAACAAAAAATTTTAAAGAATGTGGAGTTTATATTTTTAAAATTTTAAATAGTATGAATGTATTTTAATTATATTCAATACCGTCATAATTTTAATTTTATAATATTTTAATCAAAAGTTTGAATTAAATATATTCTCTCAATTTAAAAATGGAAAATTTTTTATAATTATTCTAACAAATTATAAAATAGTATAAAGTACAGGAGACATAATTTTGATGGCAAAATTTTCTTTCTTTTACACGATTATTTTGGAAAAAAATTACAAAATAATAATAATAATAATAATTAAAAAAAGAATATTACACTTTAAATTTTTTGACAAAATTAAAATTTTAGGCATCAAAAGAGATCATGAAGAACAAGGTACTTTTCTATTTAATCACGAATTTAACTGTGACACTTTTAACTATAATTTTAATTGTGATTAAATAGAAGAGTACTTTACTATTGGATAGACAAAGGGCATAGGATTCATTTCTTAAGGCAAAGAGTATACAGTCCAGCTAAAAACACAATGGCAAAAATATCATTGCTGGCCATATTTTATGTTAATTTAATTTTTAAAAAGTTTAAATAATTTTTACTAATAAAATAATTAAAATTTAACAATGATATTTAGTAATTTAATAATAATAAATTTAAAATAAATATACAAATTTAAAAATTGAATTAAAACATTTATTTTTTAAAAATTAATTTAAAATAATTACAGTGTTTCGACAATTAAATCAAGAATTTACTGTATGACTTAATAGTAATTGCTGATTAGTGAGACTCTTCGATTATGTGCATGCTTTACACGTGTCTTTCACTTTCTTCATGTGTCAGTAAAATCTTGTCCCTCAATTTCTTCTCTGTCAAAACCTTTTTCCTCTGCAAAAATTTCTGCTTTCTACCCTGCTTCTTCCTCTTTCGGTCTTTCCATTTTCACTCCACTCCTTCCAACTTTTTTTTTTTTATTTTTTTTTTTGTGGTTTCAAATGTTGTTCACAGTTCAGAAATTACAACACACACACATACAGCTTGTGGACAAGGAGGATATAAAAAAGGAGATGTACACACTTAGAGACGAGGGGAGAGAGAGAGAGAGAGAGAGAGAGAGAGAGAGAGAGAGAGAGAGAGAGAGAGAGAGGAGAGAAAATAGAAAATAAAAAAATAGAAAGGGAAGAAAATAATTAATGATTTGCCTCCCTTTCTGTAAAATTCAGAGAGAGCTGTCTACCCTTTTTCGTTTTCCTCCTTATTACAGCCTCCTTCCCTTTATAGCTGCTGCTCTTCCCTCTGCTCCTCCTTTTTCTTCTGCAACACCAGCCACATCAACTAAACCCCTTTTTTATTTTCTTCTTCCGTCAATTCCTTAATAAAGCCAGACCCAAAAAACAAGAGAAAAGCCATGTCAGGTTTGTACAATCCCAACTTCTCACCTGCTAGAGCCGCTTCTCCTCAGATTAGAAGCACCCCAGATGTCGATAGGTAGTTTATTCATCAATTCTTGATCAAATTCAAGTTCTCTATTTGATTTCAGCTCCATTTTGATCCCAAAAATATTTTCTCTTTTTGGGTTTTCAGTCAGTACTTGTCGGAGTTGCTAGCAGAGCATCAGAAGCTTGGACCCTTCATTCAAGTCCTCCCGATATGCAGTAGGCTTTTGAATCAAGGTTGTGGATCTCTTCCTTCTCTCCTTTTTCCAGATCGTGAATGAATGGTTTGAGCTGTGTTACCTGTTCTTTCTAGTTTCTCTTACGTTTCAGTTTCAGACATATCGATCACACATTGATTGCTTTCCTTGCCCTCCATCACTATCCATTGTGGTTGCAGCTCAATTCTCTTATCAGTTGGTACTTGAATAGTGGTGTCTTTATATGGGGACACTGCAACATTAGTTGAAATTGAAATGTCTCAACATCTGAATCACCTCAAGGAGAATGTACCTTCAAGATTTTAAATTTTGGAATTTGAACTATAATATTAGCATTTCTGCCCCAAAGAGTTAGAAAAATAATATCTTTTGGGGTTAGTTTGAAGGAATATCAGTCTCTTTTGAAGGGAAGGTTGAACTTGAAGTTGAGCTGTAGTTTATGCAATTATGGTGATATGGGCAATGCAAGGAGCTTGCCTTTAACAAAATGTAGCTTTCATGATTTAAAATTTTGGAACTTGGATTATACTATCGGCGTTTCTGTTCCATACTTTGTGATGACAACTCATAGCTATGCCATTGTAAAAGCAAGCAATTTGTTACAATTGTGTGCAGATAACTTTTGATGGTGAGATCAACTGAAGAAATATCATTCAGCCACTTTTAATGGCTGATAGAAGGAACTTACGAAGGATGTAGTTAAGCTACTGAAGTATATGAAATTTTGATGATATGAGCAATACAGGAAAATTTAGGGATTCCATTAAGTAACTGGCATTCCTTGATTGATTCTGTACTGACTATGGAGTTGGTCTCTGCAGAGTTTTAGTTTAGGCTTTCAGGTCTAGAAAATAAGTTAAATATTATGCTGGTTCATGTTGCCTTTAAATTTACCAACGGGGATGGGTTTAGCAAAAGGGATTAGTCCCCAACAAAGTGACAAACCATTGTTTGAATCTCCGCTAGAAGAGGTGCCCGCATTTAGTATTTGACAATACCTTAAGTAGGATTGTTTCTAGCGGAGGATACTTGTGGGAACCAAAAAAATGTTGTCTTTAAAGTTTAACACAAGGGTAATTGACTGCAATATACCTTCTTGCATAAAGAGATTGAGGACTGGTGGCTTCCCCTGTCAATTCTGCATTTTATGATCGATGATCAACTAGCAATCTCCTGTATTGGAGAAATTAGGCCTTGGAAATGCTACAAGGCTTTGGTCAATCTGATGTAGTTCAAATGATGCCTAGTTGTACAAGATGCCTCTTTCGAGATCACTTGATATCTCTTCATTCTCTTCATTTTTCTCTTTTTTTTTTTGTTGGTTGAATTAGGTACTTCTTCATTAATTGATTATGATTTCATATAGTAAACATCAACTCCTCATAATATTGGTTTTCCATGTGCAGAAATATTAAGAGTTTCTGGAATGATGTCAAACCAAAGTTTTGGTGACTTTGACAGACTGCGGCATAGAAGTCCTAGTCCTATGGCTTCTTCAAATCTCATGTCAAATGTCACTGGAACAGGATTAGGTGGATGGAATGCTCATCCTCAGGAGGTGATGCTTCTCAAATTATTTGCTTTTACATTCAAAACTCTTATTTATCCTCAATTTATGCTTGTGACTATCTAAGTATTGTTTGTACATTGAAATGAGCATGTCTTTTTTTATTGAGAGTGTGGCTAGTGACTTTTACAGATTCTCACATAGTGGTTTGGTTTCTTTTTTTTCCCCCCTAAAATCTGACATTTTCAAGTTTTATGTTTTACAGTAGCCCAATGGTGTGGTTTCATGTGAGGAAGTATACAACTCAAGACTTGTTTTGCTTATTTCTTTTATTCAATCTATTAAAGTAATAATGATTTGTTGTAGTCCATAAGATGAGGATTGAGACCAAAATACTTGTTGGTCTTGCTCATTCATTGTTGAAAGCAGTTTCCTGAGATACAAAGACTGACTTAAGAAGAGCTGCTTGGTTCTTAGTTTAATTTGGTGAAAGTTCTTGAAAGTCAAGTAACGTTAAATGATAGGAGAAAGGGCATGGCTGAAGTTTAAACCCATATAACTAGAATAGCTCAATAATCCAATAGATATGCTTTTCGGGTGATCTTGACATTATCTTGATGTTCAACATTTCAAATGTCATAATACTTTTGATTTGTCATATATATATCCCACCGTGAAGGTATTTTCTCATTAAACTATGGTTGCCTTTACCTGTTAGTCTTTGTCTAGTGTTGTGTCTCTCTTGTATCCACGTAAATATTTTAGTCTCTCTTGCATCCAGATAGATCTATCTATATAATATAACATATAAGTGGTATAATGCTTTTACTCTCGCATAGATGATTTCTAGTTTTCTGCTAAATAGCTGAAATGTTGTCGGACCATTAGGTTTTCAATTTTTTACTCCGGGTTCTTGATCTTCTGGATCGGCCACTCTTCTGGATAAACCCAGAAGACAATGATCTGATGCAACATTACTGGCTTACATGATTTAGATTAAAAAGGATAAATATGTTAAAACTTTATTTTTATCTGCTCCCTGGCTACTCAAGTATTTCAGTTTGGAAATCACTACGTGTGAACGGGTAAAAATGCATCTCAATAGTTAATTTGAGATTTATCTATTTCTAACATTTAATTGTCCTTGATAAATTGATAATAAAGTAGATGAGGCATATACATGTGCAGGATATGAATTTTGAATTTCTAAGAGAATTTCTAAGGAATGGAGAAGAAGCACTTTAGTGCCTATTTACAAAAACAAAGGAGACATTCAGAATTGCGCAAACTATCGTGAGATTAAGCTTATGAGTCACACTCTAAAATTATGGGAAAGAGTGATTGAACGTAGGTTAAAAATCGAGACGAGTATTTCTGAAAATCAATTTGGATTCATGCCAGGACGGTCTACAATGGAAGCTATATATCTTCTAAGGGGGTTGATGGAAAGGTATCGGAGTAAACAAAGAGACCTTCATATAGCATTTATTGACTTGGAAAAAGCCTATGATCGAGTACCAAGAGAGGTGCTGTGGAAAGCCTTGGAACAGAAAGGTGTACGGGTTGCGTATATTAGAGCCATAAAAGATATGTACGAGGGGGCTACGACTAGTGTGAGAACGTCTGGAGGGGAGACTAGAGACTTTCCTATTAAAATTGGCCTACATCAGGGATCATCCTTAAGCCCTTATTTGTTTGACTTGGTTTTAGATGTTCTGACGAAACACATCCAAGAAGAAATTCCTAAGTGCATGCTTTTTGCAGATGACGTTGTTCTCATAGCAGAGACAAGGGAAGAGATTAATACTAAACTTGAGTTATGGAGAGCTACTTTGGAATCGAAGGGTTTTCGTCTGAGCAGGAGTAAGACCGAATATATGCATTGTAAGTTTAACAAGCGACAAGCTAGGAACGAGCTGGAGGTTAAACTTGGTGATCAGGTCGTATCACAAGTGTCAACGTTTAGGTATTTGGGATCAATTATACAAGATGATGGCGAAGTTATTAGAGATGTGGAACATAGGATACAAGCTGGGTGGTTGAAGTGGAGAATGGCATCAGGGGTTGTTTGTGATCGGAAAGTACCTGATAAACTCAAAGGAAAGTTTTATCGCACTGCTATAAGACCAGCGATTTTATATGGGAGTGAATGTTGGGCAATGAAAGGACAACAAGAACATAAAATTAGAGTGGCGGAGATGAGGATGTTGCGTTGGATGTGTGGTCATACAAGAAGAGATAAGATCCGTAATGATCATATACGAGGTAGAGTTGGGGTGGCACCTATTGAGGAAAAAATGGTTGAAAATCGTTTAAAATGGTTTGGGCATGTGCAAAGGAGACCGTTGGAAGCGCCAGTTAGGAGAGTTGAGCAGATGGTTTGGAGCCTTATGAAAAAAGGTCGAGGAAGACCAAAAAGGACACTTAGAGACATTATTGAACGGGATCTTTTAGTAAATGAGATATCTAAAGAGTTGGTCACTGATAGAGCTCAATGGCGTCGTGCGATCCATGTAGCCGACCCCACTTAGTGGGATAAGGCTATGTTGTTGTTGTTGTTAAGAGAATATTATTCCAAATGATATGGAGATTGAAAAATAAATGCAGGAAGAACGCTTAAAACACGAACTCAGTATTTGTATTTGCATTCGATTGGAGCATTATGATGAATTGACTCTTGCCATCTCATGAAAAATTTCTATTGCTAACTAGTAACAATAACAAGACGTCAACAAGTGCCAATTTCAAGGATGAGTTGTGTGTCATTATTACCAGTAAAAGAACTATATGATTTGCAGAAGACTGTGACACCGCCTCATTTGGTGAAACTCTGCATTTCGAGACACATAGATCGGGAATGCCTGTGCTTTGCTGACTTCATTTTTTGTCACACAAGGCTTTTTTTTTTTTTTTTTTCAAAATGTCCATGTTCTGCCATACATGAAATACTCTACCGTACATCTGAGATGATATTACTTTCTTTGCAAAGCAGAGATTATACGGACCTACTGGAATGACAATGGACTGGCAAGGTGCAGCGGCAAGTCCTAGTTCGTACACTGTTAAGAGGATCTTACGATTGGAAATTCCCATAGATACGTACCCCAACGTAAGCTTTTACACGTTTGAATTCTACTAACTCAACCTTTAATACTTTGATAATCCACCTGTACTATACCTTTTCTAAAACTGTAAATTTAGTAATTGAAGAATTGCTCATTTTTGCTTTAGTTTAATTTTGTCGGAAGACTTCTGGGACCTAGAGGCAACTCTCTGAAACGGGTAGAAGTTACTACAGGATGCCGTGTGTATATTAGAGGAAAAGGATCAATAAAGGATCCAGACAAGGTAATGAAATTTAAGTATAATTATTCAGGTATAATAATATTGGAAAATGCAGACAAAATTGATGCTTCTGTATATAATATCCACAGTTTTCAACAACTGAGAATAACTTTTGTCATAAGCTTAATCATATTTTATTCTCTCAATCTTAAGGAAGAGAAATTAAGAGGAAGACCAGGCTACGAGCATCTCAATGAACCACTGCACATTTTAATCGAGGCTGATTTACCAGCAAATATCATTGACTTAAGGCTCAGACAGGCACAGGAAATTATAGAGGAATTGCTCAAACCTGTGGTAAGCACCTTCCTGCTATATCTTTCTGTATTACGTTGGCTAATCGGGCTTCTCATACGTGTAAAAGCTTCTGAATTCTCAAGTAAATATAAAGATGCAAGTTGTGATCCTGTAATTTGAATTTTTTACTTTGGACCAGATCCGAGTAAAGTTTTTAAGATATTTGTTATCAGGTTTTCTAATAAAAACAGAATGTGGAGAAACTTGCAATTATTAACGGAAAACCTTATAACAAACACCTAAAAATTGCATCTTTTTGCCTTCTTTTGATACGGGGTCCATCGTTTGCTCCTTTGTGGCGAGGAACACCAGTTTGTAGGTTAAAGTGCTAGCAATCCGTTAGAGATCTGTAATTTCTATCACAAAATGGGGCGAATATCTTTAAGAAAGTGCAATTTAGACGTTTCTCTATATTTCAATGAATTAATAAGCACAGAAAGTGAGTGAGTGATCTCAGTTGTAAAGAAGTTGTTTTTATCTGTTTTGTCTGAGATGTGAAGCTTTGATATGCAGGATGAGTCACAGGACTATATTAAAAGGCAGCAGTTGCGCGAACTAGCTATGCTGAATTCAAATTTCCGAGAAGAGAGTCCCGGGCCGAGTGGCAGTGTATCCCCATTCAACTCGAGCGGGATGAAACGTGCAAAAACAGGCCGCTGAAAGCTCTAATTCTTCGTGTAGACGCTTGTAATTGTCTTGCAGTACATCTCCGATCAATGCAGCTATAAAACAATAGGCTAACAAATCTGCATTCTGGTGGTTTTGGCCCCTTTCCTTTTTTCCCAATATTTTGTCCTTTTGAGGTTTGAACACAGGAGACAGACAACGTTGGAAAGAAGATTAAAAGAAGTTATAAATAGTGTAGGTTTGTTTAGATGAGTCTTCTTCTTCTTCATTTTGCAGTAAACCTGATACATTCATTGGATTTATTCTTGTGTGATGGTGACAGTGATGGGGTTTTGTGGGGGCATGATGTTTAAGGTTAATTATAAGGAAGCATAGGTTGTATTCTTTTTAGCTGTTTGTGACTAAGCATTTGTATTGTGTTGTCATTGGAACGATGCATGTCAGATAAATATCTTCGCATGTACCACAAAAGAAGGCATAAAAAATATGTGCTCTTTGTTTATAGTGTGTATAATTCTTCACCAAAATGTTTTAAAAAAAAAGATACTGAAATCTGGGTTGTTAAATGTGAAATTTAAGCTAAATATTTTACTTGTCCAAACAAGGGATCTTAGAAGCATTTATCACTCGTCACATCTCCCAACACAAAAATGCTTTGAGGGAGAAAGATATAGAAGTTTCTTGTAGGTTAATACTTGAATTTTCAATTGACTTGGAATTTGATTTAACAAATATAATTTAAGGGCATAAATATCTTTTTGATTCTTTGGCTTTGCCGCAACTTTCATTTTTTTTTTTTTAACTTAATTTTGTTTCAATTTAGTCACATGACTTTACTTTAGGTTTCACTTTAGTACCTTAATTTTGTACTGTTCCAATTTGGTCCATTAACTCTACCTTGGGTATTACTTTAGTGCTTTAATTTTATTTTGTTCTAATTTAGTTCTTTAACTTACCTTAGATTTCTCATTAGTTTTTTTTTAATTTTATTTTGTTTCAATTTAGTCCTTTAACTTACAAAAATCATTATTTTTTTTCTTTACTTTAACTCTACCAAGATATTTAATAGAAAAAAAATTATGTGGTTTCTTGCTTAATTTGATAATCTCATGATACTTTTTTGTTAAGTATCTTAGTTATATTAAAGAAAAGAAAATATCTGAGTGGATTTTATAAGATAAAGGACTAAATTGAAATAAAATAAAATAAAACAATAGTAGTGAAATTTAATGTAAAATTTAGGGATCAAATTAAAATTCAAGATGACATTAGAATGAAATAAAATTGAAAGGCCAAAGTAAAACTTAAAGCAAAGTTAAAGGATTACGTTGAAAAGAAATTAAGTCAAGGGATTTAAATAAAATTGACAAACTTAAAGGACCAAAATTTTAAATTATTTATTCGGAGTTATATAATATATTGATTAATGATGGAGTGGCAAAAACATAGACAGGTGACGCCACAAATCCGCATACACCACATTCACATGCGTTGATTTATTATTAGATTGAGAATTAGAACAGATAAAGCTGACACAAAAGTTCTTTTCCACTTTTTCACTCTTTCGTGTCCTTCCTTTTGATTTTTGATTCTCCATTTCTGGGTTTTGAGGTTTTAGCTTTACAATCTGGCTGTTCTCCTTCTCCACTCTCATCACTCGCATTCTACGTCTCTTATCTTTAGGTTTTTTTTTTTTTTTTTTTTTTTTTCTGTATGTCATAGATCTGTTCTCATCATTGATTTTCATTTTTAATGTATTTCTGCCATGATTTATTACTGTGAATCGTTTCTTATGCGAAATGCGCTTTGAGGTACTGACGAATATTGGTACCTCTGTTCCAGATCGAGGATTGAATTGGAACAACATGTCAGCCATGGCTCAGCTGCGTGTCTCTCCTCTCTCTGGTCATTTCCCTGCTGTTTCAGAATCACGCGCATTTAATCCTTATCGTTCTCTTCCGTTCTCGCGCTCCTTTTACCTCCGAAATCACTCCCTGCATCTCATCAACCCTAAGGTCTACGAAAACCAATTGCCGGAGAATCTGCAACTTTCATTCGCCGGCGGCGATGGTAACGATGGAGTTGGAGGTGGCGGCGGAGGCGGAGGCGGTGATGATGGAAATTGGAGTCGGGATGGGGATTTCGACAATTCAGCATCGTCGTCATCTCGGCTTGGGATTCTGGGTCTCTTTCTGAATGGATGGAGATCGAGGGTTGCGGCTGATCCCCAATTTCCTTTCAAGGTTCTGATGGAGGAGTTAGTGGGTGTGAGCGCTTGTGTTCTGGGCGATATGGCTTCTCGCCCTAATTTCGGATTGAACGAGCTCGACTTCGTTTTCTCCACTCTTGTTGTTGGATCTATTCTGAATTTCATTCTCATGTATCTATTGGCACCCACCATGTCTTCTTCTTCCTCCAATTTACCTGCAATCTTTGGGAATTGTCCCCGGAGCCACATGTTTGAACCAGGTGCTTATGGCATTATGGATCGATTTGGAACCCTAGTGTACAAAGGGACTGTTTTTGCTGCTGTTGGGCTCGCTGCTGGACTTGTTGGAACTGCAATTTCAAATGGGTTGATCAAGATAAGAAAGAAGATGGATCCAAATTTCGAGACTCCCAACAAGCCTCCTCCTACATTATTGAATGCTTTCACATGGGCTGCTCACATGGGTATTAGCAGCAATCTCAGATACCAGACACTGAATGGGGTTGAGTTTGTGTTGGAGAAAGCGCTTCCTCCATTAGCATTCAAGTCCTCTGTGTTTGTGCTGAGATGCTTGAACAATGTTATTGGAGGCATGTCATTTGTGATTTTGGCGAGGTTGACGGGATCGCAGAGTGTTTCAGAAAAGAAATCACTAGCCGCAGCTGAAAAGGTGAGATTGGTGGACAGGAAAGAGGGTTAGCAGAGCAATCAGTCAATATCCAACCCAAGTAATGAGATTTTTGCACTGTTCTTTACTTGGAGATACTTTAGCCGCACGAGAGAAGGAGATGCTGAACAAACTCTAATTAGCCATGCTAAATCAATGAGGTTATGTTTATGTTTTGTTTATTATGAAATTGGGAAGCATCTCAGGGAACCTTTAGTAATTTATAATAAACCTGCGACCATAAAAATTTTGCCGTCATGTATGGGCCGGCAGCTTTTGTTGAGTGCTACTGCCGTAAGATTCACCAGTGTCCTTTATTTTTTTATTTTCCAGCTAAACTATGGTGTCATTTAACGTGGACGTATTTTCTTTGATGAAATTTGAACCCATGAAGCACATGTCAATTTAACATGCACCGAATTTTGATAGTACGAGTGTTATAATGATATCAACCTATAAAACTAATTGCACTTTTTATTTCACAAAATAACATTTTCTATCATTTTTGTCACTAAACGATTAGCTAGATTTTCTTTTACATGACTTTAAGATGGTGTATTTTATTTATTTATTTTTATTTATGGAAAGGTAATTCTTCCACCGATAGAGCTATTTCTTTTAAAAAGGGGCAGAATTAGTTTCTTATTAATTAACTAAACAGCTATTTCACAAATTTTCTAAATGTAAAACGAAGAAAACAATTAGCGTAGCTCTACTCTGACTCAGCATCAACCAGGTCTTACCGACTTTCACATTTGCTTAATTCTTTTTCAGAGTAGGCATTTAGTGGAGACCATAAAATCTACATTTATTTACAACTTTCAGAACTAAGGACCAGTTTATTAGAAATTTTTTATTAATATAAATACTTATATATATATATATATGTTTAAATAAGTTTAAATAAGTAACTTATTAATCTTTAAAAAGTTATTTTTAACTTATTTTCAGAAGTTACATTTTTTTAACTTTTTAAAAAAATAAAAAATTGTTTTACAATTTTACAAGAGAAATATATCTCCAATTATAATATGAAATTCCAATAAATCCAAAACATTTCACCTCCTCCTTCACAAATATGTTGTCGTCTCTCTATCTGACCTCCCCTGTTTTTTGACAGTTGCCCACCACCCCTGTTCTCCAGTAGTCACCCCCACCCCAGCTGTTGCCCTTGCACCATCGCCAATTTTCTAATGCTAGTGTACAAGGTCCCTGCCAGTCGGTGGTGCCATGCCCTCAGGAAGAATAGGGGTTGGAGAAGGGCTTGTGGCACCGTGCAATAAGCATCCACATGCTCACAGTTAATCCATTGAACAATGCACCTGAAAAACAAAGAACAAGCCACCGATAATCATAGTAGCACGCCTTCCCATCCGTTGGGTTATCCATGATGCCGCAAGACCAGCAATTAGAGCAATTAGATATAGATAGGATGTGAACAGTGTCAAGATTTGACTGTTGAATTTGCAGTATTGATTTGAAGTCGATGCCAAGTTAGACTCTTGCGCATAAACAGATAGAATCTCTTTAGAAAGGAATCCATGGTTATGGCACCGTGCCCTCAGGAAGAACAGGGCCTATGACTGCCGATCTGAAATCCTAAAATCGCAAGAGGTGGATGAGGAGGTGCATCAACTGGAGAAGGAAATGTGGGATATATTTTACAACACTGGATTAGTATAAATTTTATGATAAATGAGGTTTTACAGCATCGAATTAGTATAAATTTTACGGCCTGAAATCCTAAAATTGCAAGAGGTGGATGAGGAAGGCAGCAGCTGGAGAAGGAGATGAGGATAATATGGTAATTATGTATACAAAAAACATATTAAAAAAAAATTAGTATAAATTTTGGAAGTCCCTTTTCAATTATGTATCCAAAGAGTAAATAGCTTAATTTAAAAAGAACCTATGGTATAAAAATTTTTTATATAAGAACTTTTTTTGTAAGTGTTTAAATAAGCTATTTACCCAAACTGACCCTAAATATGACAAGCGTCAGGTTCTGATGAAAGCTATGGCACATGTAAATCTGCATCAGTGTCAAACGTATATATATAACTCATTAACTTCTCTAAGGCTAATAAGAGCTGCCCAGTATAAATGACACCAGAGGAGAAAGCCTGTTGGTCAGAAAAGGAAACATAATTACAATCTCTGTAAAGGATTTAATCTTCTCTCTTCACACTTGACCCATGGCTTGGGTGATCAATCCAAAGTGATCTATACGCGTTATAGGCCACATCAATAATAGATGATGCACCACAATTATCTTATCTGACAGCCTCGGGGGCAGAATTGCAGTAAGGCGTATGCAAGCAAACCAACCTAGTGAATGTTAGACACAAAGTGGCAAACCCAATACCCACAATGAGGCCGCAGGTGCTCTTCCTCTTGTCCAAACTTATTGCTCGCTTAACAACATTTCCAAAGCTTGGGATTAATCCGCCACAAGCAAAAACCATCACATGGTCAAGACCGCTATAATCAATACCAGCGAGAATAGCTCCAATTGCTGATATTGGGCCCATAAATCCGATTATAGCAGCCGCTGCAAGGGAGGCATGCCAACTATCAGTAGCACCAAAGATGAAGCTAGCTACAGCTGCTCCCCGGGGTAACCCATGGAGAGAGACTGGAAGGACCATGTGACGACCAAGCCCATATGCTTTTGGTGCAGCCACTCCCAAGGCAAGTCCTTCAGCCAAAGCATGAAAGGCAACTGTTCCACATGATATGAATGCTTGAAGGGTGTGTACACTCAGCGGGAACCCAGTCACTGCAGGTAAGTCATTGACCGAGGCTTTTTTGCGAGCAGCAACCTTCAATACACTGGAGCTAGAAACATGGACAAAAGCAGCCCCCATTGCAAGAAGGAACACAGCAGAAAAAACTCCCAATTTTGAAGACAAAATAAGCTGCACTGGTCGCCAAGCGCCAAGGATAAAGGCAATCCCACAAGCTGTGCCCATGAGGAGAGCATGTTGCAGATGAAAAGCAAGGGCAAATGCTACCAGAATGATGCCTCCAAGTAATGGGCCAAGACCAAAAAGTAATGAAACGAAAAAGCCAGAGGCATCCTCAGAGCTGCAAAAAAGAATTCAGAATTCAGGGGAAAAAAACAAAAAGATAGAAAATGCTACTTCTATGGTATGGTGGATGTGGGGAACTAAAAAATTCAGTTTTTTTTCACAATTTAAAATTAAAAAAATAAAAAAAAAACCTATAGCAGAACAAAGTAACATTTGAGCCAAATTTCTAAATTTTAGAAATTATAAAGAAAGCAAAATATTTTATTGCAGCTGATCCAAAAACAAAAATTTGAATTAAAACAAACTAACTTGTAATCATGGCTGAAATTCTGAAAGAAGGTGCTGAGAGCTTCCATAAATGCAACAGAGAGTGTTGCTGCTGATGCAACCTGTGAAGCAGAGGCTTCCTGTAGCCCAAAAGCATGAGAAACTACTATTATAAATCTGAAAATAAGAGTCTACAAAGGTTAAAGAGAATAAAATAGCATAAGACATGCATAGATCATTCCAAGAGCTGTAAGCCAAATAAATCCCAGGGAAAAAGAAGCTCCAAGGGATGGGATTGCTCCAAGTCTTTGACGATGAACATTGGCTACTGAATCAACTCCAGTGTACCAATAAGGAAGAAACAGAAAAAGATTAACAAATCCTCTCAATCAGAGAAAGAGGGAAGAAACTCCAAGCCTCCTTTGTTCAGAACCAATCAACAAGCTTACATAATTCTCTAATTGCTTTATTTATTGACTACAACTCTAGCTCCTGATACATGCATTCTAACAGATTAATAAATCTTCCAACTCACTAAGCAACTAACTTGCCAACTCACTTAAGATCCAAGCTTGAAACTTTTTGCTCAATTGGGAACTTTCCAGTTTCTCTCTGGCCTGGCTATTAAAGCTGAGGTTGTCAAGCCTTCTAATCCAGAGTCCAGACCCACTGTTATTTTGCCCTCCACCTGTATGGGTCTACAACCCCCATATCAGAAATTACGGTGTCCATCCAAGTCTGAACATGTTTTAACTTTTCAACTTAATCATTAAAGATTGCAAATAATGGGCAATCAGCAAGCATGGTTTACTAAACATATGATAATGTAGAGGGAACAGCTTCTTGTTTAACAGCAGTCTAATCGAAACCATGTACTTTATGTATTTACCAAATGCACCATATTGGTTTTCTTTTCTCATCCCAGAAATCCTAATGTGATGTTTGAATCACATATATTTTACAATCTTAAGGGAACATCTCAGTTATTTCAAAAAGAAGCCAGACTTCTTAATTCATCATCAAAATTTTAGGCAATATTATCAACACTTGAAGGCATAAAAGAAAGGACTCTGAAAGATTTGAAATACTCAAATCAATGGTTTTGATGTCATTCTCACGTTTACTACAACACTCTGAAGTCTGAACAAGTGGGATCATCAATTTGAATCACGCAAATGCATACAACAGTAGGAATCAACAATACAATGAATAAGGAGAAATATATGTCATGATGAGAAGGATGCTGGTGATGGAATGCATATCCCAATTGTTGCAACAAGTGCTCTTGAATGCTTTAAATCACATAGCACATTGCTTTGTGCATGCTATATAAAAGGGCACATTATATTTTTAATAGAATTTATATTGACAACAATATAATTATAAATCAACTTATACATTTGAAAACACTAAAATTAAATCAAAAAATTTACAGAATGTAAAACAAATCAAAACGGGAGTAGAAAATCCTAATGTTATTTGATTTGAACATAGTTTAAGAAGGGAATTGCAGCAGAAAAGTTGAATAAGGGCCAGGGTTCAGAATGTTCAGTTGCATAAGTGTCAAAGCATATGCATTATGACATAATGTAGCAGAAAACTAGCTATGGGGAACACATGGAGATTGGGAAAAACTTATTGCCAAAAAATAAAGTCTTTAATGGGTGTTCATGTTCCCATGGCCAGAAAATGAGGAATTTTGAGAGTAAGAAATAAAGGAAGACAAGGAGAAATGCCTGAACAGATGGAGATGTGGCATGGCTACAGGTGACCTAAGGGTTGTCAAAATATTTCCCCAAAAACAGACTTCCAGTCTTATCCTTGGACAAAGTTGAAGACATCACAAATTGAATTTTGCCTTGCTTTCCCATCTAGAGCAAATTGCGAGCAATACAGACAGATGCTATACCACATGTAGGCTTGCTGATAGAACCCAAGAAATAAACAAAGGAAGATATAGAGTCTTTACTACTGAATCTTGGAATTACAGACCTTAGAACAGGAATTAAAGGACAAAGATAAAATAAAAATGAAAGATTACACAAAGATAGTCTTTCCCCAGATCTAAGCTCCTACAGAATAACTACTAAGGTATTCTGCCCACTACCAAAGCATAATGCTCTCAGACATAATATTTTCTTCCATACCCACTCACACTACCTCTCCTTTATTTATAACAAACTCACCTTTAGAAATTACTTAGTTACCCTTTAACCTAATACAGAAATTCACTACAAGGTACCTATCACTTGCTATAGCTGAGATACACGAAAGTTACTATGCTACTGTTTAGTTTAAGGCAAGGGCCCATCACGTATGGTTATAGGATATAGCAAGAGCTATAGCTGGCTATTAAAATATGTTGCTAACATTTGTTAAAGTATTTTTAAAAAAGAAAGATAGTTATGAAAAGCCAACTTTTGAAGATCAGAAAATCAAATAAATGTGCAAAGTTTAAAGAGTATATCACCTTGAATGCATCAGGAAGCACTTCTGCAACAACCATCCAGATCATACATCCAGCAGCAAACCCCGTACAGAAAGGCAGGAACTTACTGAATGCATCAGCACATATAAAAGAAGGAACTGCTACAATTGGCTGCATTAAATGAGTCATATCGTGGTAAGAGGCCATGGTCAAAGACTACAATTTCAAGTTCAAACAACCTAAAATGGGATTTATCAGTCAGGCCATGGCCAATGGATAACATTTTAGCCACTAAAGTAGCAAACTATAATTAGGTCATAACTATTATGTTATAGCAGTAATTACATTTGAAAATTATTAACTACTATGATTAATGATCATACTAGTGGTACAAATGACAAACACTTACATAATTAGATGTCTTTGGGCAGAAACTGATTGCCCATGCAACTAATGTGCCTGGCACAATCGAACTCTCATGAGATGTATTCTAATCCCATTACATAAAAGAACATTTAGGAAAGATTTTCCTACCAAACCTTTCATAGGTCTATGTGATAATTCAGAAGAGAGAATAGTCACTTCAGCATAGATGATGCAGTCTTTTGGTGGAAATCCCAACTAAAAATAATTTCGTCAATGCTTCCCATCGATAAGAAAGATATAAGAATTGACTGGACAAATCATGCAACTACTTATATGTCACTTGAACCAGAATAAAGCGCACTAAAAACAGTATGACAACCAAGACATACAAAGGCACTAAGAATCTCAAGATAATGTAGAAATACGATATCTAAAGTACAGAAACAATATTATGTTGAGTCAGAGTGATTTATTTGTGTCTAATTAGTTGCTAATATATCTGAATAAATTACCATTCTGTCTAGCCGTAGTTACACGTCAGTTGTATATCAGACATATATTGTTGCATGGCATTTTTTCTACAGCTCTGACTTAAATAAAAATTATTTTGTCCTTTACAGTATAAGAAACTTCAACTTTTAATATAACATGTACCTGAGGTAAAGATGTTATAACACTCCATAACATAGCATTCTGTGGGGAGACACCCCTTGATGCTAACACCATGCTCACAGCCAAACCCTCTGGTATGTTGTGTACAGCAATAGCCAAAGTAACCAACAAGCCTTGAGAAAAACCCTTTGAGCCAGCAAAGGAGACCCCAACCCCAGAACCCTCCCCAAAAGAATGGAGCGTCATTATTCCAATAACTAGGACAACTTTGGCAGCTTCAGCACCCTTTATATCCAACATGCTTACTTCCCCATATTGCTCAAGATACTGAAACTCCCAAAAAAAATGCAAAGCACAATGAGTATGTGATGAAACTAAAAATGGAGCCCAAGGGTAAAATAAGAGATTCATATGACACAAGTTAGTGAGTCCCAAAGATTTGAAAAAGGAGAAAAGGCAATTACATGAGGTATTAAATACATTCAATAATTAAATTCTTTCATCAAATGATCAATTCAACAACAACAACATAGCCTTATCCCACTAAGTGGGGTCGGCTACATGTATCGCACGACGTCATTGAGCTCTATCAATGACCAACTCTTTAAATATCTCATTTATTAAAAGGTCCCGATCAATAATTTCTCTAAGTGTCCTTTTTGGTCTTCCTCGACCTTTTTTCACAGGGCTCCAAACTATCTGCTCAACTCTCCTAACTGGCGCTTCCAACGGTCTTTTTTGCACATGCCCAAACCATCTTAAACGGTTTTCAACCATTTTTTCCTCAATAAGTGCCACCCCAACTCTACCTCGTATATGATCATTACGGATCCTATCTCTTCTTGTATGACCACACATCCAACGCAACATCCTCATCTCTGCCACTCCAATTTTATGTTCTTGTTGTCATTTCATTGCCCAACATTCACTCCCATATAAAATCGCTGGTTTTATAGCAGTACGATAAAACTTTCCTTTGAGTTTATCAGGTACTTTCCGATCACAAACAACCCCTGATGCCATTCGCCACTTCAACCACCCAGCTTGTATCCTATGTTCCACATCTCTAATAATTTCGCCGTCATCTTGTATAATTGATCCCAAATACCTAAACTTTGACACTTGTGATACGACCTGATCACCCAGTTTAACCTCCATCTCGTTCCTAGCTTGTGGCTTGTTAAACTTACAATGCATATATTCGGTCTTACTCCTGCTCAGACGAAAACCCTTCGATTCCAAAGTAGCTCTCCATAACTCAAGTTTAGTATTAATCTCTTCCCTTGTCTCTGCTATGAGAACAACGTCATCTGCAAAAAGCATGCACTTAGGAATTTCTTCTTGGATGTGTTTCGTCAGAACATCTAAAACCAAGTCAAACAAATAAGGGCTTAAGGATGATCCCTGATGTAGGCCAATTTTAATAGGAAAGTCTCTAGTCTCCCCTCCATACGTTCTCACACTAGTCGTAGCCCCCTCGTACATATCTTTTATGGCTCTAATATACGCAACCCGTACACCTTTCTGTTCCAAGGCTTTCCACAGCACCTCTCTTGGTACTCGATCATAGGCTTTTTCCATGTCAATAAATGCTATATGAAGGTCTCTTTGTTTACTCCGATACCTTTCCATCAACCCCCTTAGAAGATATATAGCTTCCATAGTAGACCGTCCTGGCATGAATCCAAATTGATTTTCAGAAATACTCGTCTCGATTCTTAACCTACGTTCAATCACTCTCTCCCATAATTTTAGAGTGTGACTCATAAACTTAATCCCACGATAGTTTGCGCAATTCTAAATGTCTCCTTTGTTCTTGTAAATAAGCACTAAAGTGCTTCTTCTCCATTCCTCAGGCACTTTCTTAGACCTTAAAATCTCATTAAAGAGCTTAGTTAGCCAGATAGTACCCTCCTCTCCTAAACACTTCCAAACTTCAATAGGAATACCATCGGGACCAACAGCTTAACCATTATCCATTTTTCTAATAGCTTCCTTGACCTCATCAACCTTGATCCTGCGATAATATGCTAAATTTTGTTCTCTCTCCAAGGTTGTTAGATCTTCCATATCACAAGTCGACTCCGTTCCGTCATTAAAGAGCTTATGAAAATAACCCTGCCATCTATTTTTAATATCTCTGTCTGTAACCAGAACTTTTCCTTCTTCATCCTTAACACATCTTACTTAATCCAAATCTCTAAATTTCCTCTCTCTAGCCTTCGCAATCTTGTAAATCTTTTGTTCCCCTTTTTTTGTTCCTAAATCCTTGTAAAACTCTTCAAACGCTTTAGATCGTGCTTCACTTACTGCTTTTTTTGTCTCTTTATTAGCCTTCCGATACCTTTCCCAATTTTCAGAGTTATTGCACAGATAGATAGCTTTAAAGCATTCTCTTTTAAATTTGATCTTCTCTTGAACAGCCTCATTCCACCACCAAGATTCCTTATCTCTTTGTCCAAAACCTTTTGATTCTCCTAAAAGTGCTTTAGCTACTTTTCTAACCTTCTTGGCCATCTCCTCCCACATGGTGTTAGCATCTACTCGTAACTCCCAAGATCCTTCCTCCAACAATCTTCTCTTGAAAGCCTGTTGATTCTCCCCCTTTAGCTGCCACCACTTGGTCCTAGGGTTCATCGCCTGACGATGCTTTTGTTTCCGACCCTTAATAACCACGTCAAGGACTAAAACCCTATGTTGAGTTGCCACGGGTTCCCCAGGAATAACTTTATAATTTTGACAGATTTTTCTATCTGGATTCCTTACCAGAAAGAAGTCAATCTGTGACCTTGAAGCTCCACTCTTGTATGTGATTAAATGTTCCTCTCGTTTCTTGAAACAGGTATTGACAACCTTGAAATTATAAGCCATTGAGAAATCCAATATAGACTGTCCTTCCTCGTTAAGCTCTCCAAAACCAAAGCTACCATGGACCCTTTCATACTGTCTTGCTTCTTTCCCAACATGACCATTAAGGTCCCCCCCCCCCCCCCCGATGAAAATCTTCTCTTCTAAAGGTATGTTTCTAACCAATCCCTCCAAATCTTCCCAAAACTTTTCTTTAAGATATGTATCTGTTCCTACCTATGGTGCATAGACACTTATGATGTGGATAGTATCTGTTACGATAATCATCCTTAAGCATAGAATCCTATCCCCAATCCTTTTTACCTCCACCACACTCGGTGTCCATTCCTTGTCAACCATAATACCTACACCATTCTTTGTCTTTACTTTTCCAGTGTACCAGAACTTGAAGCCTGAACAGTCAAATTTCCTAGCCTTTTCTCCAATCCATTTAGTCTCTTGAAGGCACAAGATGTTAATTTTCCTCCTCTTCATAGTGTCCACAACCTCCATGGATTTCCCTGTCATGGTTCCAACATTCCACGTAGCAATCCTAATTTTGTTCTCCTCGACTAGCTTCTTTACCCTCAACCTTCCAGGAACAAGCTCTTGTGACACTACAATCGATCGACGATGCAGTGGCTCTAGCTCATTTGACACTGTACTCGAGCCATACAACGCGTTGCTTCCGGGCAACGACCTAGTATGAGTGGACCCTTGCTCATTTAACACTACATCCGGGTGCCGATGCAGCGGCTCTAGCTCACTTGTCACTGTACTCGAGCCATACAGTGCGTTGCTTCCGGGCAACGTTCTATCATTAACAAAATATTGTCGTTGATCAATGTTCATGAGAGATTCGACACAGTTTTACGTTGGCTGTCGAGGGCCTAACACAACAAATTTGCTAAAATTTCTAAAGTACATTGATTTACATATTAGCCACAAAAAAAAAAACAGTATCCATGGCTTCTAACAGGAAAAGTATATAATCAAGCTCTTGTCAGTTTTCTAAAAAGGGCAAAACTGGTGCTACAAAGCTCCCGCTATGCGCGGGGTCCAGGGAGGGGCCGGATCCACTTTGTGAATCTAATGTAGGCAGCCTTACCTTGCAATTTTTGCAAGAGGCTGATTCCACGGCTCGAACCTGTGACCTCCAAGTCACATGGCAGCAACCTTACCGTTGCGCCGAGGCTCGCCCTCTCAGTTTTCTATTTCAAAAAAAAAAAAAAAAAAAAAGTAAAAATAATACATAATAATTTGAAAAAAACATGTAGGACATGGCTGATGCAATCTAGGAGTATAACAACTTAGGCTTCTCAAGAGTGCTATATTTGAAGCCAATCATATATAGGTTACGAAAAACCTGAGAAGTTTTTGAAGATGTATACACAATCATAACAACACTGAAGAAAAAGCTCATCTATCTGCATAGAATTTGAGTTTCAAGAAAAAAGAAAGCAAGTCAACTACTTTCTCCAAAGTGAAAGAAATTATGATTGTTGGATATAGAACAGGCAAGAATACTTCACCTTCTTACATAGCCAAATAAAAATGCCACCAGCCAGAATCCCAATCACAACCCAGTTTCCAGCACCATGTTCCTGCCCTTCCTGTATAAGATCAAAACTTGCAGCCAACATGACACCTGCTGCCATTCCATTGCATAATCCAGCCCACTGTGGATCAAGCTCCACAAAGAAAAAGGGCACAGCACCTAAACCAGTGGCAGCTGCCATTGCCAATGTAAATAATGCAACCGTTGAAACAGAAACTTTACTGCTTCCAGCTTTTCTATCACCCATCACACCATTGGCATCCTCAAAAGCAAGGGTATTCTCTACACCAGTGCCATCAATGACCTTGCTTTCCACATTCTTATGTGGAGCAGCTCTGAGCCTTTGTGAAACTTCTTGTTCAACTTCAGCTTTTGAATTACCCAACAAAAGAATGGAGAATAGTATAAAGAAGACAGGAACATATGACCCCAGCTTCATGTTCCGAGCCATCTGCATCAAATTCTTCTCTCAGATGTAAAAGAGATATGGGGCTTTATTCATGTCACCAGCCCCAATGGAAATTTTCAGATGCTACTTCTCCATAATCAGCAAAGGAAGCAGAACAAAAGCTCATTACGTAAAGAAGATACTATCAATGCAATTAGAAAGTAGTCAACAATATCGAATACAAGATGAAGGTATCAAATGCAGTCCAGATACAGCAATCCTACTCTCGAATTCCAACAAAGTTTATGCCCCTTGGTCAAACTTCCTGCGGATAAAGAATAATGAGAGAGATTAGCAACGAAATATAGTTGCCTCAGCCTTACTATTAACGCTACAAACAACATCCATTATAATAACAGCGAAAGGGGAGAAAACTTTAAATGGAAAGCAAGTCTGTTATATAAAATTATTTTGCTACATATATACAAAGAGACAATATTTCCTTATGAAAAATGAATGACCAATGAATATCTTCTGGAAAAAAGAAAAAAAAAATCCCAAAATCCAATTGAGACCCCAATTTCGCATAATTTACAGAATCCCGTCTGATGTGACACAGTTAAAAGAAGCAACTCTCTGAACTCAATTGAAGGTCAATGGTATCCCCAAAATCTGAATTTTAAATCAATCCAAAAGATCAACAAAGAAATCAGATATAATTGCTTTATTGTTAGTTGATGCCCCAGTAAAATAGAACTAGTTCCAAAAGGGAATTGCAGATAAAGATCATTGCCCGAAGATCCTTCAGGTTGTAGAGATGCAAACAATTCAGACAAAAGAAAATGGAAAAAAAGTACAAAAACCCTATTTGTGAATGATGAACCAGAATAAAGAGGATCACAAGACAGAACGGCACGCACCTAACGAAAAGAAGTAAAATTGGAGCCTACCCGTGAGATGTAAAGTAGAATTAACAATGGAGATATTTTGATGCAAGTTGGAATTGATAAATCAAGCTGATTAGTGAGTGGGAAAAGAGACAAAGCACGTTGATCTGTTGTCCATTGGAAAAGAAATTGCAAACCTATTTCTTAGCGATTAGCCACCGCCGAATACGCAGCGAATATAGAAATCGAAGGAATGTAGGGAAACTACAAACCGGCAGCTAGCTGCCGCCTGCCGGTGGGCGCCCTCTGAATCCAAAATTAAAAACCGTATTTTGGGAGATTTGATTTGGGAGACTTCGGAGATGGGATGAGGTGGATATTGTGGATATGATACGGTTTTACTTGCAATTATTACGTGAAATATTATGGTAAGAAAATATAATATATTTGCGTGAAATATTAACGTTATTTATTTTTGAATTCTTAATTATGTCATTTTAAGTTTAAATAAATATATATCTCCGTGTGAGTTTATTATCATTTTTTTGGTGAAAAAATTATAAAAATAATTGCTCTGGTAATTATGAGTCAAAAATTATAAGAGAATTTTTTTTTTGCACAAAATGATGACTTTAAAATTCAAACTTCTGATCCTAAAGAGGAGAATATATAATAAATTTTTCTCGTTTTTTCAAAAGATACTTAAATTACACAATCTTTTTCTTTATTATAAAAATATAAACAAATCTTTTGAAATTAAAATATGATCAAAATATCTTGAAGGATAATATTTAGTTTATAAAAAAATATAACTTTAATAACAATGTTATTTATTTTGTGTTGAAAATCATTTATAAATTAGAAAGTAATTTTTTATCAAACAAATATATAATACTTGTTATATTATTTAAATGATAGATTTAAAAATACGATCATCGTCTATCTCTTGTTACAAGGGACGTCAATATAGCTCATATTTTTTTCTTTTTTCTTTTTTTATTAAATCACAAGTATTTCATAATTCACTAAACTCTAATTATCTTAATTCAAATTCGGTCAAAAATGTATAAAGCTCTTTTATGATATGCCTCAGCTCATATATAAATTTGAGAAGAATATATTGTAATTTTTCAAAAGAGAAGATGGTCATATATAAGGATGATAATGAAGATACGTTTTCGAGGATGCTCACATTCGGAGTTGACCAAGGACAAAGACATGAGAAAAAATCTCTTGAAAGATATTTAGAAACAAGGACAAGAATTGCACTCTTCCTTGTAAGATCCCAAATTTTTATATTCTCTCAAAATGGAATAAAAAGAAATTTATGAAAGTCCCTAAGAGATTAGGCTAAGAAAACATGACTAAAAGTAAAAAAAAAACTAGATTAGCAAATTAATAGCCGATTGTTAACAATAGAACAGTCGACTGATAGGCATGAAATGCAGTAATATTATGTTTGGTAGATTAGTCGACTAATGCAAAGTTAGCAGTTGACTAATAGCATTAATAAAATAAATCAGATTTAAAACAAAGAAGTATTGGTCGACTACTAGACAGGTAGCAGTTGACCAATAAGCTAGAGGTTCTAGAAAATTACAGAACCAAGAGCAAGCAGTCGACTGATGGACATGCGATAATCGACTGTCGGCTCACAGAACAATAATTTTAAGTCAATTTAACTGATAAAAATTAGTTAAAAAATTACCAAATAACCCTAAAACATCATAAATACATGAGAAATGATGTTAGGGGTAAAGAGGTAATTTCTTAAGGGCCTTAGTTGAGCATATATATGTCTTCTGTGAGAAAAAGAAAGAGAAAACAGAAGAGAGAGAGAGAGAAAGAGAGAGAAAAACCAAATTAGAGTTGAAGGAGAGAAAAAGGGAAAGAAATCAGGAAAGGAGGCTAGAAGAAGGGATCAAGGGCTGGAAAAATAGGTTTAAAGCTTAATTTCACATGCAAGGTAGCTAGTTCTTTCATAAAAACATGTTTTAAAGTATCTTCTAATGTTGTTCTTCATCCATGTTCCATGTTTTCTATAAAAGTGTTCTTGAAAATGAATTTTATTATAATGATATGAGGTATCTAATTTATTCTATTTCTATGTATACCAAATATGTTTTTCAAGAGAATATTTCAAAACTCTTGACTCTATAGAAATGATTAGAGTTAAAAAGGAAGTTGTATGCTTGATTAACTAGTATCTCTGTTATAAAAAGAATCAAGCAATAATGATATGTTCATAAGTAAGAATATAAAGTATTATGAAACAAGTAAGGATAAGAATATAAAGTATTATGAAACAAGTAAGGATGTGTTTCATAAAAAGAACTTAGAAGAAGACTATGAGTTTCTATAGACATAGAATACAAGTTAACTAAAGGTAGAATTTAATAACAAGTCCTTTAGCAAGATTTAGTCTTATAAAAGAAGAAATAGAAGATAGCTAAAGGTAGAAATGGTTAGCAAGACCTTTAATAAGAATTAGTCTTCTTACAAAGAAGAAGTGAAAGTTAGCTAAAGATAGAATAAATTAATAAGACCTTTAGCAAGAACTTGTCTCATAGTAGAAGACAAGAAGAATTAGAAAGAACAATATAATTAGTAGATTCTTTATTCCCTAGAATAAAGAGAGAAAGTCTTATTCCACAAAAGAGAATAAGGAGAATGAGACTTATTCCATAGAAGAGAACAAGAGAAAGGTACTATTATTCCACATAAGAGAATAAAAGAAGAACAGAACATCTTATGCCACAGTAGAATATGAGGTGAGACTCTTATTCTATAGAAGAAAATAGGAGGAGAGTACATCATTCCACGAAAGAAAATGAGGTAAGCACAATCTTATTCTCTAAAAGAGAATAAGATAGGATAGACCTTATGCCGCATAAGAGTATAAGGGAGAGACTTTTATTTCACAAAAGAGAATAAGAGAAGATCACACTCTTATTTCACAGTAAAGAATGAGAGTGGAATCTTACTCTTCAGTAGAGAGTAAGATAGTATAGACTCTTATTCTACAATAGAGTATAAGAGAATAATCTTATTCCTTAATAAAGAACAAGATAAGAATAAGATTTGTTCCGTAGTAAAGAATAAAGCAAGCCATGAGCTAGAATAAGAAGCTTTGTGCTAGACTAAGAAATAAAGATAAATAAAATTTATAATAAGCATATTCACATGTTATGAATACACTACTAGAAAAATTGGATTTAGTGACGGAATTTAGTGATGGACCAGAATCCATCACTAATATTTAAAAAATTTGTGAAGGATTAGTGACAGACTAGAACTTGTCACTAAATTTGGGCATTTTTGTGATGGATGCTAGTCTTCACTAATTCCTGTCAATAATATAATCTTTTAGTGACAGATTACTGACGGACTGAAATAATGTAATTTATATTTTTAAAATGGATTTTATTTGAGACAGACTATCAGCTGTCACAAATTTTCTGACGGATTTCATTCAAAAACTATTTTTTAAAATTTTTAATAAAATAAAGTGGTGTTTTCATTTTTGCATGAAGTGTTTTCAATTTCACACCAAAAGCCCGCTATCATTTTCCTCTTTCCCAGCAAAATCCCAAAGCCCTAACTCTTTCTCCACGGTATAAGTGGTCAAAAACACCACTTGAAGTAAATGAACGGTGGTTCGGTGAGCTAAATGTATGAAATAAACTTATTTTTACTTTGAAACGACATATTTAACAGTACATATGTTTGTTTATTGAATTTTTATTTTGTGATGCTAATTTATATTAGTTTAACCTATATTATAGAAAGTGTATACTTGGGAGGATAGATTTGACACTGATATATAGAGGCTGTATGATTCTGTTATTGGATAACTATAATTAAAAAGGGTCTTTTATGATGCAAGGAAATATTTCAAAAAGAAGGGCATCAAGCCTATTTGGATGAGCAGCAAAACTTGGGATGAACACCAATGAATCTAAAGTGATCCAAATTACCAAATCTGATACCAATGCAAGGAATAGATTGAGTGATAGGGATGGACTTTGTCACATCCCAAAAATTGAGCATGTGAAAAGATACTACTCATTTGATAAAATTCTCAAACATACATTGTTTACATATATTCTGTAAGGTTTTACATTCAACCTTAATCATTCATTCCACACTACAGAATTATATTCATCTGATAAGCAAATATAGACATACATAGTCTGATAATTCTATCTCATCGCAAGCCTAGGAGACCTATAGAAAGTACAGAACGTTCCTAGTATCCACATTAATAAGCACTGGTATCCCACCAGACAAAAATAGAGGATAATTCCAAGGGGCTTCTATTCTTCAAACGGATACTCTTGTTCTTTGTTTTCTGTATCTGAAAAAAATAATCATAGGGAGTGTGAGTTTATTTAAAAACTCAGTAAGTAAATAACTGTACTATATAAAATATCAAAAGTACGAATACCACATTTACTCATATAATTAATTGTCTTATACATCGAGTAGTGTGGGACTCTAACCCCTTTCAAACTCATGAATAAGATTTCATAGATATACACCGAGTAGTATGAGACTTTAACCCTTTCAAACTCATGAATAAGATCTCATAGGTATACACCGAGTAGTATGGGACTCTAACCCTTTCACCTCGTGTATCGGTTTCATAGATATGCACTGAGTAGTATGGGACTTTAACCCTTTCAAACTCGTGTATAAGATTTCTTAGATATACACCGAGTAGTATGAGACTTTAACCCTTTCAAACTCGTGTATTAGATCCTGTAGATCTTTACTCATTAATAAGATAGTGAGAATTTATCACATAGTACAATTGTCATGAAATAAAATAATTTCTACATACTCTTATTTCTACCGATCATCATATACTCCCATATGAAAAACTGATTGCTTATTATCCAAATAATATTGTAAATGGGACTTATATTGTACTTTGACTAGTAATATCAAATTAGTTGAGCAAGGTTATTCACTCACCTTGATGTTTGTCCAAGTTTACCTTGTTCCACACTAGAATTTGTGTAGGAAAATTTCTTAGTAAAATATATTACAAGGAAATATAAGAAAGGAAACAAAATCACGAAAATACGCAAAATTTTCTGATTGCTACAGTAACGGTTTGCTACAGTACGGTTCGCTACAGTGCCGGTTCGCTACAGTGCCGGTTCACTACAGTAACGTTGACTGCTACAGTACTGTTGACTGCCGACACTACAGTACTGCTACAGTAACTCAAAGAAAATTTCCTAAAATCTGGTCGCTACAGTAACTCGAGTTTTGCAGAAGTTTTTGCAGAAATTTCTCACAAATTCATCCTTTCCTTTCTTGTTTCAAAACCAGAATTTCAACTCTTTTAACCGATTATAACTCAAATATAACTTCTAAAACAACTGAGATTCATGAATTATCATCAAAATCTTCAAGAACAAAACCTCCTCTAATCTTCCATATAAACTTAGATTTAAGGAAAATAATGAGATTAAAGCTTACCTTTGATCATTACAAAGCTTTTGAACCGAACAAACAATCAAAACTCTGAAGATCAAAGAAAGGATTTGAAAAGAGGATGAAAAAGAGAGAAAACGCTTTTCTGCCTTCCTTCGGCTGAGTGAAAAATGAGGGGGTACTATTGAAACTTTATATTAAATATTTCTAATGGGTTATTCAATAACCCATGGGTATCCATAACCCAACATCCAAACCCATCCAGTCAATTTACAATAAATAGACTAATTGACCATTCTGAAACCACTTTTCCATGAATTTCACCATTATTAGAATATATCCCACATTGTGCAAATATTTAGTCCAGTCATTTAACTCAATTTTCATAAATAATATTCAAAGAGAACAATTAAATATGAAAATTAACAATGACCAAAATAAATAACTAAAGTAACGTTGTAGAATTCTAAAATACTCTTAAGCGAATTATATTCCGAAATTAACGGGTATTACAGACTTGGTTTGTCATGCCACACCGGAGGATCCATACCATATTCAGAGCATAAACGAAAATATGTACTAATTTTCTATATTTCTCTATGAGTGTCTATCGGTGTATTTATCACTTTTATAATTGATTTTTATTTGTACTTACATGCCTTTTATATTTTAATCTCTTGTAGGAGGAGATGACTAGGAAAGAGGCCACAACATCCCAAATATTTTTGATGACCCATAAGAGTAAGGAGACTGGAGATTTTATTGATAAGAAATCAAAACTCATATGGATAAGAAGCCTGTAGGTTGTACAGTTGCTTTAATGGTGTTTTTTTTTTGTTGTGAAAAAACCTACTAGTGTTATAGATACTTTAATGGTGATTTTTTGTTTGTTGCTGTGAAAAAAAGTGCTGGTGTTACAGTTGCTATAATGGTGATTTGTTATTTGTTGCTATGAAAAAACCTGCTAGTGTTATAGTTGTTGATGATATTTTGGTGTTGTTGTTGTTTGTTGCTAGTGTTATCTCACTGCCTTTTTATGATGTGAATTTGGTTATATGTAGTCTTATCCAATTCATTTTCGTTTCTGAGCAATGAAGAAGTTTGATGGATTTACTGCTTAGTATTGTTATGGACCACCTCATGCTAAAATGATTATATTCTTCATTGATACTTAATGCACTTTCATGCATGTATGCTTCTTATATAATAATTTGGGTGTTTACTTTCATTAATTGGGCTTAATCTACTAGTTTATATAGAATCATTCTAACATGTAGCATTGACATTGATGTTATCAGTTTAATTAAGATTAGCGATCATATTATTCATATAAACAATTATATGATATTTATAACATACTTATATCCTACTTCATAAACAATGATATTGATAATTATAATTAAGACATTCAGATTCAAATATAATTATAATATACTTTATGCTATAATGTTTCCTATTTGTTATTGGTTTTGTGTTCAAAATTATAAATTTAATTGATGATAAATGTTTAAAAAATATGTTTATATTAATTAAATATATATTCAACACATGTATTCTATAATTTAAAAATAGGAAAAAAATCCATATTTTCTTTTAGACTGAAGGATTTTGGATTGATGTTTCACGTTTTCTTTTTTCAACCATGAGATGAGGCATGCACATTGACACCTGGAAAATGCAGAAACCAATATAGTGGGCCAAATAGGCCCAACCCATGGCCCATCCCAATGACATATTTTGAGTTCTAACTCATTTAGGAGGCCTTGACAAAAGAATAATCTAACATAACTATATGAAGACTATGCAAATATAAAAGTGCATGAAAGTGCATTAAGTTTATTTGCATTATTGTTAGTTCCTATCTTTTTGTTTCTCAAATGTAAAGTTTGTTTAATTGATCTCTTTATCGGCCTACTTCTAAGTTTTGTGGAATATATAATCACTTTTAATTAATAATGTTATCACAATATGACATTATTCTTAGAACATGATTCAACTTGATTAAAATCTATAAGCAACCTGATGCCTTACTGTAAGAGCTTCCTTGCAAGCTGATGACTTCAAAGAATATGTATTTTTGCTTTATGACCTTTTTATGTATGTTAACTTTTTTTTTCTTCTAATGCAACAATTATTTGTTTTACATTTTTGCTTTTGTATTGGGTTAGACTTTACTTAAACATTGTTATGATGTTGTGTTGTATATATCATGTTTTTTTATTTTATTTACAGGAGAAGTTTGATAATGAAATGAAAGAGACTAAAGGTGGCTTATCAAATACTGAAGCCGACAATGATGACAAAATTGAGAAGAATGATGATAGAAACGAGCGAGAGTTATATGTTTGGACCAAAGTTGTGAATGATCCAATAGAAGGAAGGATTTATGGTCTTGGATCAGAGGTTTCTTCTAGTCATTATGGTGGATCACAGTCTTCAACACATGCACCTATAATGAATCAAGATAGCTTGACACAGTTGGAGATAATGCGTCAACAAGTTCTAAGAAAGAGATAATCAAGGGAGAAATTAGAAGATATAGTATACAACCTTCAAGCAATGATGCAACAACTATTGGTTCATTCTGGATTGCTTCTATCGACAGAATCACCTAAAAATCCATCTACAAGCTCTAATACAATCTTAAACAAAGACATTTGACTAGTTGTAGTTGAAAATATGACAGTTTGCTTTATTTTTTGGAGTATATGATATGTGATAGTCTGAGATTTTTTGTTTAACTTTTGTTATTGCTATATATATGACACATATGGTCCGAAAAATATAGATTTTGATGTATATGTATCATTGTTGAATTTTGACTTTTATTTAATGACTTCATAAAATTTTTAGTAATTTTTTGAGTTTAATTTTGTTATTTTTGTTGTATGTATACATAATTGTAATTTGAAGTAAAATAAAAAGTTAATAAAAATTGTAATAAAAAAATGAGAAAAATATGACCCCAAAAAAAATTAGTTATAGTTTGCGACGATGCTATAGCTAAATTAGTGACGGACTGTTCGTCACTAACTCTTGAGCAATTAGTGACGGAGGCAAATGAATTAAATACAGACCGTCTGTCACTAAATCCATCACTAATTTAATGACGATTGATTTTTTCGTCACTTTTGCATTTCTGACGCACTTTTTTGTGTCGGAATTACTAACAAAAAATCCGTCACTAAATCATGTTTTAGTAACGGAAATCAGTGATTAGTAACGGATTATTGCTTCACTAATTCTTGTTTTTCTAGTAGTGATAATAGCTTTATTTAAAGAAAAGCCATGGATGAATGAGTTATTTATATAAATTTTTTTATGACTGAAATGATTCTTATATGTATGTTTTATTTAAGATTAACTAGCTACTAAGATAAATTGTATCTCACTTTTAAAAATTGATCATTTCAAGAGATAAAGACAAAAGAAAAGCATTGGTGCTATGATTAGTATACATAAAGTATGAAGTGAATGAATTATGTATTTATGTGTTGTAATGTATTTTATGTATTACATGAGAGTTGTATTCACATATATGTGAATTAAATAAAAGAAATATGCAATCTAAATAATGTGTGATGTTTTATTAAAGTTTATTAGAGTTGTGCAGTAGAAATATGCAAACTGAAGAACTATCAATCGACCGGTTGATTATAACCAATCGACCAACTAGTTCTGGAATACATTCTTTTGACCTACTCAAGTGTTACTAGTCAACTGATATCTTGAGATCAGTCGATTGACAGCTCTTGAAAACAAAGTTAAAATTTTAATACACTTAGCAGTCGATCGGTCAATATCAAGAAGTCAACTGATAGCTGCTGTATAAACCAAAGAAATATTTTATTTAATTAAATTCCTTATGATTTTCTAAAGAATTTAAATGGGTTGATGATTCCTTAAAATTTATTTAAGAAAAACCCTAGTCTAAGGACAAGGTTAAGTATAATCAACCATAGTATTTTTATAACTAAAGTGAGTATAAATGGAGACGTTACACTTGTCCCACGGGATCCCAATCTTCGAATGACACTTTAGTAATTTAACTAAATTCACTAAAATGTCATATATATATAGGGATATTTTAGCTATTTTAATAATTAAAATTAATTTAATTTAAAAAAATCAAGTATTAAAATTACCTAATTCATCTATCTATCATGCAACAACTTCTTTTCAATCTCCAGCTTTCACCATCTCATTGACATTGTATCCATCATCTCTATCATCTTCAGCCTTCACCATCTCCTTCGTCTTTGTCTCCAGCCTTCACCATCTCTGTCATCTCCAACATTCACAGTCTCAATGACATTGCTTCTGCTTCTCATCAATCTTTTCATCTTCATCTCCGTCTCCATAATCTTCGTCTGCATCCAAACAAGAGTTGAGTGTCGCTACCACTGCTTTCACCGTCTCTATCTCACAGTCATCTTTGTCTTTGTCTCCATCGTCTCCTGCCTTCAGTCCTTCATCGTCTCCATCATCTTTAGCCTTGTTGATTTTTTTCTTTTTCTTTTTTATATTTTCAAAAAAATTTAATAACTTGTGAGAAACCCACGGGGAGTCAAAGATCAGGGATGGTTGGCAAATTTTCCTCATGACGAGGAGCATGGAGGAACTCCTTGCTCCCGCTTCAACTCGTTGTTCTGAGTATCTCTCCACAGAAAGAGAGATAAGAAGTTTTTTTTTTGTACTTTTTTAAATTAAGAATCATAAAAATTAGTTTATTTTGTTAACCAAATATGTATTTAACACTTATTATATTATATAAATAATAAATATAAAAGTATTTCGGTTAAAATAAAACTAAGAAACTAAAAAAATTAACATGAAGTTTAAAACTAAAATAAAACAAAATTAAATTAAAAAAATCAAAACGAAACATAATTTAAAATAAATTATTAATTCAAAATAAAATAAAATTAAGGGCTGAAAAAGAAATCTAAAATAAGGTGAACGGCTAAAATCTATATATCTATATATCTATATAACATATAAAAGTTCTTCCACTACTCCACATTTAATGAAGTTATGCAATTAATGCTTTTTTATTTTTGGTAATCAATTAATAATTTCATGTCATCTGCGCCCTTTATTTTATAGCGTGGGGTCAAAGTCTAGTTTAATTTAATTTATTTTTCTTTCGGTAGAACCGTTACCAACTGGGTCCGTTAATTAGTTTATTCAGAAGCACAAGCACACAGAGTGAGGGAAGAGCAGCACACAGAGTGAAGAAGCTGATTTGCTCATGCTCGCGCGGCCTACACAGCCGATGCTCAAACCTTTCACAGATGAATTTCATCTTCTGACTCTTCCATAACTCTCACAGGATACACATTCACCAATTCATGGAGGTAGATGGCAAACTGTTCAGCACTGCTCTTGTCATTGTGGCCACCGTTATTGTGGTCAAACTCATCTCCGCCTTCATTACCCCCAAATCGAGAATGCGTCTCCCTCCTGTGGTGAAAGCTTGGCCCCTAGTTGGTGGATTGTTTCGATTCTTGAAGGTTCCTATCTTGATGCTTCGCGATGAGTACCCGAAGCTTGGGAGTGTCTTCACTTTGCATCTATTCCACAAGAAGATAACGTTCTTGATTGGGCCTGAGGTATCAGCTCACTTCTTCAAGGCCCCTGAGTCCCATCTCAGCCAGCAGGAGGTGTACCAGTTCAATGTTCCTACTTTTGGGCCAGGAATGGTGTTTGACGTTGATTACTCTGTCAGGCAGGAGCAGTTCCGCTTCTTCACTGAGGCTCTTGAGTCAATAAACTCAAAAGCTATGTGGATCAGATGATCATAGAAGTTGAGGTAAGTGTATATTTGTTATCGATTGATTGAATTGTGTTATTTTTCTTCTTCTGTCATTGTCTTTTCTGTGTCATGTCATTGAGGTGGACATTTTGTCCCACCAGCATTCAAACCAACTAGACATTCAGGACCATTCTTTCACATACATGAACTTAACTTGCAGGATTACTTTTCGAAGTGGGGATCCAGTGGTGAGGTGGATTTGAAGTATGAACTTGAGCATCTGATCATCTTGACAGCTAGTAGATGTCTCTTGGGGCGGGAAGTTCGAGATAAGCTCTTTGATGATGTTTCTGCTTTGTTCCATGACCTGGATAATGGGATGCTTCCTATCAGTTCCTCTTTCCATACCTGCCTATCCCAGCTCACCGGCGCCGTGATCAAGCTCGCAAGAAGCTTGTTGAAATCTTCGCAAGCATCATAGCATCCCGCAAATCCACTGGTAAATCAGGGAATGACATGCTGCAGTGCTTCATTGACTCCAAGTACAAAGATGGTCGCCCAACAACAGAAGCTGGAGTGACTGAATTGCTCATTGCTGCGCTTTTTGCAGGGCAGCACAGCAGTTCAATTACCTCCACTTGGACAGGAGCATATCTCTTAAGTCACAAGAAGTACCTTTCTGCCGTGCTGGAAGAGCAGAGGGAACTGATGGAAAAGCATGGTGACAGATTTGATCATGATATTTTGGCCGAAATGGATGTCTTGTATCGGTGCATTAAAGAGGCATTGAGGCTCCACCCTCCATTGATCATGCTGTTAAGAAGCTCACACAGTGAATTTAGTGTCAAAACACGACAAGGGAAAGAATATGATATTCCTAAGGGTCATATAGTTGCAACATCCCCTACGTTTGCAAACCGCTTACCTCATATTTATAAGGATGCTGATAGGTATGATCCTGATAGGTTTGCCATCGGGAGAGAAGAGGACAAGGTGGCTGGGGCATTCTCTTACATATCGTTTGGTGGTGGCAGGCATGGATGCCTTGGGGAGCCGTTTGCTTATCTGCAGATAAAGGCAATTTGGAGTCATTTGTTGAGGAATTTTGAGCTAGATTTGATGTTACCTTCCTGAGATTGATTGGAATGCCATGGTTGTTGGGGTGAAAGGAAAAGTGATGGTCCGGTACAAGCGCAGGGAGGTTAAAGTTCAGCAATAGGACCACATTTTTCAGTGTGTTTGGACATGGCTCTTGTCTTAGTTCTCTGGTGAAATCAGACATGAAAGGTGGAAAAGGCTACTGCTCCCAAATATGCAGCCAAGTACAAAAGCTTGGTGATCTTGCTGCTGCAGATTCAGTCCAACTTAACGGTTTGTTTCACCATCAATTCCAAAAATCTTGATTTTACGTTTATTTGCTTATCAGTGCTTTAGACTGTGAAAATAGCAACAAACTTTGTCCATGTGGTTGCATTGGGTAATGATTTGAGTAGGGACCTTAAGCTCTAATGGTTAGTATGAACTTCTTTTATATGAGCGAACATTTTGTTCTGTGTATTTCAAGGTGAAATAGGTCCGTAAGATATCACGATGGGTAGGATTTGACAAAAACACAAAATCTCTAGAGTGCAACTCGATTTGCTCATGTTCGCTCAGTTACCTATTCGTCTGCCAGCCATCAGTCCAATGTGTGATCAGATGATTGGTAGGCGCAAAGGGATCATCTGTGAGCTTCTTTTTTTTTTTTTTTGAAGAAAGACCTACCAGTCACATTGGACGGCTAGCGGGCAGTCTTGTTTGCCAGGCGAACAGGACCAAATCTGTTCGCCTATAAAATGGTACCTATTGAGCTGATTTGAGCAAAACAATATATATTTGACAAAACATCAACTAATGTGTCGTGGAATGTGTTCCCTATCGACTCTCTCCTAATTTATTATACATTAAAAATGTAATTTTTATATTAATAATATATATTAAATATAAGGATGAGAGAGAGAAATAAAGCATTTTCTAAACTTTCATTTTTTGTATTGAGAATCATAAATTTAGATTATTATAAATTTTAAAAAATAATATTTCATTGGCCAGACATATATTTAACATTAATATATTATATAAATAATAAATGAGTATTTTGGTCCAAATAAAATTAAGCGACTAAAGAAATTTTATCTATACATTAAAAATGTAATTTTTATATTAATAATATATATTAAATATAAGGATGAGAGAGAGAAATAAAGCATTTTCTAAACTTTCATTTTTTGTATTGAGAATCATAAATTTAGATTATTATAAATTTTAAAAAATAATATTTCATTGGCCAGACATATATTTAACATTAATATATTATATAAATAATAAATGAGTATTTTGGTCCAAATAAAATTAAGCGACTAAAGAAATTCAAGATAAAATTAAGGGCTAAAAAGGAAATCTAATTTAAAGTTAAATTGACCAAAATAATTTAGCCTTAACTCACAAATAAAAGTTTATTCATTCCTTCTATATTTTTTGGTACATTCATCCCTTCTATTTGATAAAAGTACATAAAAATCGTTACAAATGGAGTAGAGTGCCACTTTAAGAATGTCTATCTCTAAACTCAGATTGCCATTGATGACATCATGAAACGCTTGTTTCTGAAAAATTCGCAGTGGCCACCTATGAGCTTTTTCGCCTTGCGGGTTTCAGAGGTGACTCCATCTTCTGTAATAATACGTTGTCTCCTCCACCCTCTTACATATTCACAACATCAGCTTAATATGTGTGTGTCTTGCAAAACAAAAGACTATGCCTACAAGACTATGCCATTAACGTGGAACAATGGTGGGCATAACATCACTGACAAGGTTGCTTCCCGACAACACAGTCGAGGATACATGTTTCTCCTCCCTTGCCATGTAGGATGCTGCTGACGATGATGATGCCAGTTTACCAGAATTATCAGAGGTATCTGAGAAAGTAGTCTCAGTTTCTGGCAACATTGCAAGAATAATTTCCAGTTCCCTCACCACATCCAGCATGCATGGTCTCTCCTCTTGACTCTCATGGCAACAACTCAGAGCTAGAGTTAGAAACTTCTCAACGCAATCAGAGGGATAGCTTCCCATTCTGCTATCTATAATTGAAAACATCGTACCAGACTGACGAGCCACATTAACCTAGCACATCTTGTAGTGTTAATGATCAATCAAAATTTAGGAAACATACAAATTGATCCCTACAAGATATCTTTTTTTAATCATTTAGTTCCTAAAATTTAACGGCTGAACGAGTTATCTTAAAAATTACAAACATAGTACAAACTAGTCCTTTTGCATGACTAGATTATATGTTTACTTATATGTGAAAGACTAACTCAATAACTAGTTCATAACTTTCAGGGATTAAATCATGTAAAGTTAAACTTTTAAGGACTAAACAATTAACCCATATACCTTTCAAAGACAAAATTGTTAATATAGTCATCAAATTCACACCACCTTACTATCTACAAGAAATTTTAAATCAGATATACTCAGCTTCACCAACTCTGCCTATGTTTTATAGCCGGTCCCAAGCCCGGATAAAGGAGGAGGGTTATGTTAGACCCTCGACAGCCAACGTAAAACTGTGTCGAATCTCTCATGAACATGGATCAACAACAATATTTTGCTAATGCTAGGACGTTGCGCGGAAGCAACGCACTGTATGGCTCGAGTACAGTGACAAGTGAGCTAGAGCCGCTGCATCGGCATCCGGATGTAGTGTTAAATGAGCAAGGGTCCACTAATACTAGGTCGTTGCCCGGAAACAACGCGCTGTATGGCTCGAGTACAGTGTCAAATGAGCTAGAGCCACTGCATCGTCGATCGATTGTAGTGTCACAATAGCTTGTTCCTGGAACGTTGAGGGTAAAGAAGCTAGTCGAGGAGAACAAAATCAGGATTGCTACGTGGAATGTTGGAACCATGACAGGGAAATCCATGGAGGTTGTGGACACTACGAAGAGGAGGAAAATTAACATCTTGTGCCTTCAAGAGACTAAATGGGTTGGAGAAAAGGCTAAGAAATTTGACTGTTCAGGCTTCAAGTTCTGGTACACTGGAAAAGTAAGGACAAAAAATGGTGTAGGTATTATGGTTGACAAGGAATGGACACCGAGTGTGGTGGAGGTAAAAAGGATTGGGGATAGGATTCTATGCTTAAGGATGATTATCGTAAGAGATACTATCCACATCATAAGTGCCTATGCACCACAGGTAGGGACGGATGCATATCTTAAAGAAAAGTTTTGGGAAGATTTGGAGGGATTGGTTAGAAACATACCTTTAGAAGAGAAGATTTTCATCGGGGGGGGACCTTAATGGTCATGTTGGGAAAGAAGCAGGACAGTATGAGAGGGTCCATGGTGGCTTTGGTTTTGGGGAGCTTACCGAGGAAGGACAGTCTATATTGAATTTCTCAATGGCTTATAATTTCAAGGTTGTCAATACCTATTTCAAGAAGCGAGAGGAACATTTAATCACATACAAGAGTGGAGCTTCAAGGTCACAGATTGACTTCTTTTTGGTAAGAAATCCAGATAGAAAAATCTGTCAAAATTGTAAAGTTATTCCTGGAGAACCCGTGGCAACTCAACATAGGATTTTGGTCCTTGACGTGGTTATTAAGGGTCGGAAACAAAAGCATCGTTAGGCGATGAACCCTAAGATCAAGTGGTAGCAGCTAAAGGGGGAGAATCAACAGACTTTCAAGAGAAGATTGTTAGAGGAAGGATCTTGGGAGTTACGAGAAGATGCTAACACCATGTGGGAGGAGATGGTCAAGAAGGTTAGAAAAGTAGCTAAAGCACTTTTAGGAGAATCAAAAGGTTTTGGACAAAGAGATAAAGAATCTTGGTGGCGGAATAAGGCTGTTCAAGAGAAGATCAAATTTAAAAGAGAATGCTTTAAAGCTATCCATCTGTGCAATAACTCGGAAAATTGGAAAAGGTATCGGAAGGCTAATAAGGAGACAAAAAAAGCAATAAGTGAAACACGATCTAAAGCGTTTGAAGAGTTTTACAAGAATTTAGGAACGAAAAAAGGGGAACAAAAGATTTACAAGATTGCGAAGGCTAGAGAGAGGAAATCTATAGATTTGGATCAAGTAAGATGTGTTAAAGATGAAGAAGGAAAAGTTATGGTTACAGATAGAGATATTAAAAACAGATGGCAGGATTATTTTCATAAGCTCTTTAATGACGGAACGGAGTCGACTTGTGATATGGAAGATCTAACAACCTTGGAGAGAGAACAAAATTTGGCATATTATCGCAGGATCAAGGTTGATGAGGTCAAGGAACCTCTTAGAAAAATAGATAATGGTAAAGCTTTTGGTCCCGATGGTATTCCTATTGAAGTTTGGAAGTGTTTAGGAAAGGAGGGTACTATCTGGCTAACTAAGCTCTTTAATGAGATTTTAAGGTCTAAGAAAATGCCTGAGGAATGGAGAAGAAGCACTTTAGTGCCTATTTACAAAAACAAAGGAGACATTCAGAATTGCGCAAACTACCGCGGGATTAAGCTTATGAGTCACACTCTAAAATTATGGGAAAGAGTGATTGAATGTAGGTTAAGAATCGAGACGAGTATTTCTGAAAATCAATTTGGATTTATGCCAGGACGGTCTACTATGGAAGCTATATATCTTCTAAGGGGGTTGATGGAAAGGTATCGGAGTAAACAAAAAGACATGCATATAGAATTTATTTACTTGGAAAAAGCCTATGATCGAGTACCAAGAGAGGTGCTGCGGAAAGCTTTGGAACAGAAAGGTGTACGGGTTGCGTATATTAGAGCTATAAAAGATATGTACGAGGGGGCTACGACTAGTGTGAGAACGTCTGGAAGGGAGACTAGAGACTTTCTTATTAAAATTGGCCTACATCAGGGATCATCCTTAAGCCCTTATTTGTTTGACCTGGTTTTAGATGTTCTGACGAAATGCATCCAAGAAGAAATCCATAAGTGCATGCTTTTTGCAGATGACGTTGTTCTTATAGCAAAGACAAGGGAAGAGATTAATTTTAAACTTGAGTTATGGAGAGCTATTTTGAAATCGAAGGGTTTTCGTCTAAGCAGGAGTAAGACCGAATATATGCATTGTAAGTTTAACAAGCGACAAGCTAGGAACGAGATGGAGGTTAAACTTGATGATCAGGTCGTATCACAAGTGTCAAAGTTTAGATATTTGGGATCAATTATACAAGATGACGGCGAAATTATTAGAGATGTGGAACATAGGATACAAGTTGGGTGGTTGAAGTGGAGAATGGCATCAGGGGTTGTTTGTGATCGGAAAGTACCTGATAAACTCAAAGGAAAGTTTTATCGTACTGCTATAAGACCAGCGATTTTATATGGGAGTGAATGTTGGGCAATGAAAGGACAACAAGAACATAAAATTGGAGTGGCGGAGATGAGTATGTTGCGTTGGATGTGTGGTCATACAAGAAGAGATAGGATCCGTAATGATCATATACGAGGTAGAGTTGAGGTGGCACCTATTGGGGAAAAAATGGTTGAAAACCGTTTAAGATGGTTTGGGCATGTGCAAAAAAGACCGTTGGAAGCGCCAGTTAGAAGAGTTGAGCAAATGGTTTGGAGCCATGTGAAAAAAGGTCGAGGAAGACCAAAAAGGACACTTAGAGAAATTATTGAACGGAACCTTTTAGTAAATGAGATATCTAAAGAGTTGGTCATTGATAGAGCTAAATGGCGTCGTGCAATCCATGTAACCGACCCCACTTAGTGGGATAAGGCTATGTTGTTGTTATTGTATACTCAGCTTCACCTACTAGAAAATTCAGTTACTCCTTTTCTGCACATTGATGTGCTGGCAATATGATATAATTTTCAGGACTATCTTACCCAGAACCATCAGCTCAACAATCTGGCTTGGGTCCTAGTGTATGTTTGGATTAAAGAAAATGGAAGAAAAGGGCAGCGAATTTTTTTTCTTTTATCTAAATATTTTCTTTGATTTATATTAAAAAAGCATTAAAATATACTCTAAGGAAAATAAATGTTAGCTTTAAATCTAAATCAAGAAATTTTCCAAGTGTTATATTTTCTTCCCTTCCCCTTTATATGCATCAGTCCAAACATACCATAAGGCTTTCAGAATGTCTTCATAAGTTATTAAAAAAAAAAAAACAATCTTGGGAATCTTAAAATCAACCATCTTGCTTGCTAGACTAAAAGAGAAAATCACTTATTCCAGTAAGGAAAATTACCATATCCTCCCCTCTTGTTGTCATGTTTGTCCTATAACAATTAGCATGAATTTTAACATGCTGTCATTACTAGTGGTGCTATAAATGAAATACCTCGCGTACGATGTTTTTCCCATGTGATATTGGTTTCATGCCAGTCAAAAGCTCCAGAAACACAATTCCTAGGCTATAGACATCACTTTTGTCTGTCAACTTATGAGTCAAGAAATACTCTGGATCTAGGTAACCCTGAAAACATATAAACAAAAGAATCATATACTAAGACTATATTGCTTTTAAAAGTGCTAGCAAAGCCATGTCATAGAAGAATATTTCATCAGAGTAGTACTCCAACTCAAGAACAATATTAATATCCTTTTGACAGTGCCATAGCTAATATTTGTCATGACTCCCTTCCCTGAAAAATAAAAATAAAACACAGAAAAAAAAAAAAAAAAGAATGCTCCAGTCTTAACAATCAATTAAGAGTTGGGTACATCACTCTCTCCCCTCTCCTCAGACATAGTTAAATTACACAACCTTTCCCTCAGTTGTGAAAATATATACAAACTATGCTGAATCTAAAATATGACCAGAATATCCTCACATAATAATATTTATTTCTTTTGTTAAAAATATAACTTATTTGAAAAATGTATCTTTTAAACTTTTATTTCAATATAATTTATTTTATGTTGAAAACCATATAATCACTTTATGTTAAATTTTAAGAAATGACTATTTTCATATTGATCAAACAAGTAAGTAATGTTTGTTGTATTATAATAGATATAAGAGTATTTTCATCAAAATAAATGTAACCATAGCTTATATTTTATTGCAGGGAAGGACAATATAGTGCAACTTTTGGTTTTAACAAAGGGAAGGGAGTATAATTTACCCTTGAGATCTGTATTACGAGGTATGAAATGAAAGGATAAATCTTCCAATTAAAAAATGAATGAGATTTACTTTATGTATTCAGAACAATCTCACAATGACACTGCTGATACTGCATAGAAAATCCTATTTGCATACATTATGTAATCAGAAACTTCTATATATAAACTTCAAGTCCTCAAATAATGGAATTAAAGTCATGTCTGAAATTTTCTTAAGCAAACTCACTGGTGTTCCCCTCACAACTGTTGAAACATATTTAGGTGCGGTCCCTCCATCTTCAAGGTATGGTGCAAGACGTGAGAGTCCAAAATCAGCCACTTTAGCAATAAGCATGTGGTCCAGAAGTATGTTACTGGCTTTGATATCTCTGTGGAATATAGGAGGGTTAGCCTCAGTATGGAGATACGAGATGCCTTTGGCTGCACCCATTGCAATCCGCAACCTCGTACCAAAATTTAGGTTTCCTTTCCTTTTACCTGTCATATCACAATACCCTTAAATACTATATACGCAGGAAACATTAAAATAATGTCTGGGAATTAAAAATATCAATGTCATATTTGGTTTTGAGGAATTTCTAAGAAATTTTTCCAAAGCTGAGCAGATATTCATGGTGAAGATGTTCTGAGAACCACAAAAAATAATAATGATGACCTTTGGAAACTATACTTTCATTTTACTACTTAAAGTGATATTTTCATCTCGTGTTAAAGGACAACTATAGTGACAATAAATCATAGTGTCATGTTATTCCTTATCTTTGACATAGCTTATACAAAGGGTCAGTGATGATTGGATGTTCAGTTTAGACTGGAAAACATATTAGACTGTGTTCATTGACGGCCCGATTCTTTCCATCTCTATCTTCTACTTCAATAACTATTTAACTGTCTTTTCTTCCAGTTCTCATATTCCTTTTCTAGTCCTATGTGAAGTAATTGATGATTGGATGTTCAGTTTAGACTGGGAAACACATTAGAATGTTGCCCTTTATGGCCTGATTCTTTCCATCTCTATCTTCTACTTCAATAACTATTTAACTGTCTTTTCTTCCAGTTCCCATATCCTTTTCTAGTCGTATGTGAAGTAATTAGTCCTGTCTTTTCTTTCTCCAATGCAACTTTATTCATTTTAGCTTCTCTCTTTGTATTTTTCAGTATTCAGGAGCATGGAACAACAAAACAGTAATTAATTAATACGTTTTCCATGTTAAACCCAGGTTCTTTTATACTGCATGACTATCTTCCATTTTAAAGTCTAAAGATGAGACTTTTCAAATGTTTTAAAGACGTTTTCCATGCAAATGTAAATCTATAACTACATTCAAATTTTGTTACCTTTCAATGGGATTTTTTTTTTCCAAAACAAGTTTTAGTTGACTCAGTTACCATGCATCAATCATAAACATCACAGCGAAGATTAATAAAGCTAATATAGTTTATTACATGAACATTGATCATTTACCATAAAAGGACGGAAGAGATAAGAAGAACAGAACATAATAATGTAAGAGGCATCTACTTTATATTGTCATTGAAAATATAGCAAATTTAATTAAAAAGTCCAACATTTTCATACCAGAAATCCACTCCCGCAAGGTACCACTAGGCATGAATTCGTAAACCAGAATCTGAACCAGCAGAAAGAGTAGATGAGAATAACAATATGACATCTGGCGTCTAAACTACCTATTTGAGATACTAAATTAGCAAAACTGGAATGATTACAGTCCATATTGACGTAACTTGAATATCTAGTGACAGATTTAACAGAGAAATCAGTTACAGCATGCAATTAATTTCTTGAATAATAGGAAGCTTCACGAGTTATAAATCAAGCCCACATGTCGCCATAAACAGAACAGACATGCTTAACCAGAACAACATAAAGAACCAACATAACAAACAGCTTAAACAGCCCAAAGGAGACAAATAGGCTACATGTCGAGTTCAGGGGTTTATAGGAACTGCACTCTACCATGTTTAGAGCTTTGACTCAAGAGCTAGGTTGCTAGAAGAATGTTTAATCAAGCTATAGGACTATATTACAAATTATACAGATACACACAACACACATATGCTTTACTCATTAACATTCAAAAGTTTTTTATAGAACCAGTTGTAGAAAGGTATAGATAAGAAAGAAGTAGCTACAAGCAATTACCTGTTCTCCTTCTTCATCACAGTACCCAATCAACGAGACTAGGTTACGATGATGTAACCTTGATAGGAGTTCAATCTCAGTCAAAAATTCTTTTTGGCCTTGTAAGGAACCTTCTTCTACTCGCTTTACTGCCACAATTGTTTCATCAGACAAAATGCCTTTATAAACCTTCCCATAACCTCCTTGGCCAACTTGAGCGGAGCTGCTAAAATTGTCAGTTGCAAGAGCCAGTTCTTTAAAAGTGAATGCTTTCACACCATCTATTTTAATAGAAATATTAGAGGCTGCAAAAAGAAATAAGGTTTAGTTGTCTCGAATCATATGATAAAATATGATACTGTTCATCTCTGAAAGGATTACTTATAGTACTTACACATACGATTCCTGGACAGCTTGGGGTGGTATCTGATATGTCTTCTAGCTATAATGAGAGTGACTATTGCCGAGATTGCTACAACACAAGCAATAGCTGCAGTTATAGCAACTGCTAACAAGGCTGTACTGATCTTCCTCCTCTCTGACTCAATATTTACTAATGCAATAACAGAGAAAGTAAGTTAGAGAAACTCAAAAAGGAAAGGCATGTTATAACGAAATTCTAACTTTAAATTTAGGTCAGGTGTCAGATGTACTCTATCTGATTCATCAACATGAATGCTAATTCTAGACAGACAGAAAAGGTAATTACTTTTGCACTAACAGTCTATTCATTAGTTGAACAATATAATTCTTTTTTTTTTTTTTTTGATAATGAAGAAGTGCTCCGGACTCATGGGTGAATGCGCATGAATACTTTTTACCTTTTCAGCGATCAATTTATTATAACGAAGGACAGGCAGCTATATGGATTCTCCTTATATATGAACCAGAAGAATCAAAATATAAGGAATATACCATTAAATAAATTACATTAAAATTTTGGAGCAATAATATCTCCTAAATCACCTTGCCAGGGTAAGCTTCACAATTAAATTTAAAACACTGAAAGAGAATGCCCAATTCTTTTGTACTATGCATGTAAATTGCCAACCACTTTTCCATGCAGCAAAAGAACATTTCATTAGATTTATGGTGAACATTACAGACATATAGTGGTAAGTAATGAAAATAATAAAATAAGAATTGATTTTAAATTGAATAAGCACTGCAGAGGATCACATAAAATAGGATTTATCCAAATTAAAAAACTTACTATTTGCATAAGGTCCAAGAAGAGTGAAGTTCAAGAGTTCATATGGTCCAAAAAAATCAGTGGGAGGAAAATTCCATGATCCAAATATCCCTTCAATGTGACGGACCTCGCTTGTATTGAAGACACTAGAGTTGAACTTAGGAAAAAGTTTCAAATACATCCTAAGACGAGGTCCCACTTCCCAAGCATAAGAATCTATTGATAATTGTTGAAAGTCCAAGTTTAAAGACTGTTTTAAATATAACTCAAACTGCGTTATATAAGGAGGAAAGTACGAAAAACTTGGGCTTTTAAGCCGGTATCCAATTCTCAGAGGTGCTGCACAAAAGCAGGGAACAAGAGAAGCTGGGACATATTCATAGGAACCATCCACTGGACAAGCTGGAATTGGACAAACGGTTTTTGAATTTGTTGATTTGTCGGCTTCCAGCCCTTCAGATCCACAATATTGACCAATATTTTGAATGTTAGAATTCTTGCAGATAGGATTGCCAGCAAACCTTCAAGGTAAAAAGAAAGAAATTGATAAGAAATTGATATGACCCAAAAGGAAGAACCTAATTGTGCCAATAATTTTCATATTAACTATGAATTTCAAAGAACATTAATACAAAAAATTTAAGATGAATCTTTAAGTCCAATGTAAATTGTGTAGCCAGTGAGTTTCTACTTACTAAAATAAAGTCAAAAGTCTATCCCAATAGCTCACAAGATCAAACATGAGTCTTGACTCCCAGTGACCTCAAATTATAATATTCGAAGAATCAGAGATCATAGCAAGCCCATCATCAGGAAATTACCCAAATTCTTCCTTACACATTTGAGATCAGTCTCAGGGTCAAAGTTCAACATTGTAGAAATTTTTGATATAGTGCTTTTTTTTAATTATTGTTAAGTAATTTTCTTCATAAAAATTTTTAACATGTTGGGTAGAGCCATAAATGCATTTAAAGCCTTTTGATGTCACTGTTTTTACCCACATAAAAGAATTCATTATCAAATTGGAGCCATAAACTTTTCCAATTATTGTTAAGTGATTTTCTTTAAAAAAAAAAACTTTTAACATGCTGAGTAGAGCCATAGATGCATTGCAAGCCTTTTGATGTCACTGTTTTTGCCCCCACATAAAAGAATTCATCATCAAATTAGAAAAGTACGGCATTAGTTGACTGACTGGAGCATACAGAAAAAGAAACGAGCATCAAAATTACGAATAAAAGAATAAAACTCTTTTTTCCTTTCGCGATAAACAACAATTAAAATCAAACCAGTAAGAATAAAGTTAAGAGAAATTCTGGGTCAGTCATTATAGTGCCTATCGTCCTTAAAATATCTAGTTGTTCAAAAGACCCAACAATCCCTTTACATGTCCAGAAAATAAGCACCTAAAAGGAAAGCAAGAGCAAATACCATGAAGTGGTCAAAGAATATAAAAATCTATCAAGATATACCAAAAGCTTATTAAATAACTACTAGGCAACCTTACAATGTAAGATAGGACACCTTTGCTTGTCATTATTATTAGCTTAATCATATGTATTCCAATCCATTCCATTGCAGCTTCCTTGAGACTGACCTAAGGGTTACTGGTGATCTATTCTCCTGTATTCCACTGTAGAATGTTACAGTGGATCTAAATTATAATTATCAACTACTAAACCGCTTCAAAGAGACCAAATTATCTTCAATACAGATTAGCATAAAATGCAGCAAGAATTTTGCCACATTATGTTCATGAATAAAACAACAGACAAAGAATCAGATCATGCAGATGCACGGAAGCCCATGTGTTACTACTGAATATGAAAATTGAGAGAATACCTCAAGGTGACATTTGCTGGCGGATTTAGGCTTCCCAAAATGTCTGAAAATGAGTTGTTACGGAGATCACTGCACAGATTGGACAAGCATATTGAAATTCAATTTGAAATTTTGCATTATCAAAATTCATTCCTCAACTTAAACCATTAAATGGATTGTCAGTATATATCAATTTGATGCAGAGAATCATTACAAGCTCTTTAAAAAAACTAGGATTTTGGGTCAGAATTTACACTGTGAGTTTAGCACTCCTACTGAAGGACATGTTCAGCCATATACTAGCAGGGATAGGCCCAGACAAGAGATTGTTCTGAAGTGAACTGCAATTGACAATTATCAAGAGACATCAAAAAATTTATCAAAAAAGTACTAAAGTCTATTCTTGATGGCAGCTGGCTGTTCAAGAAGAAAGTCATATTTAAGATATTCCAAAATATTACTATGTAATACTGTATACACTACTACGAGAAGTAAAGATTCATGAGTATCTTCTCACAGTCTTTGAAGGAAAGGAAGTAATGAGATGTTTTCAGCAATAGATCCATTGATGTTATTATTGGACAGATCACTGCAATATAAAAAAAATTACTATGTCAAGTGGTCAAACTTAGCGTTAAGATAAATAGATATTTTGAAGTAGATAAGGCAATTTAGGGCATAAGGTACAAAAGATAAGAAAGTAGATCGGCTAATTACATACATAGTTGTCATATTATCTGCAAGTTTCTTTGATGGTATGGGTCCAGTAAGATAATTCCAGCTAAGATCTCTGAAACATGAACCAGACCCAAATTAATGGTTTCAACTGTCATAAAGCGCAAGTTAAAGCAATCCAAAAAAAATTTTTCCCTGATAGAAGAAAACCACAAAATATATTTAAACATACAAATATTTAAGCTTGTGTATCGGACTAAGATCAGGAACAGCACCTCGCAAACTGCAGTTTCTAAGACTTCTGTAATGTTAAAGAAGAAATGTTAGCTCAGGAAACAAAATAAATCATTATTATATTCTCAAAATTACAATTGAAAACTTTGGCATAGTTCCTCGTGACTTCATACTCTCCTTTCTTTTTTTCTTTCCCCCCCCCCCCCCCACCAAAAGGCTTCACTCACACAATAGGATTTTCTCATCACTGTTTCTAAAGGAAATGCAATATACCCTAGACTAGCAGCATACAATTTCCCTGGGTGCATTCATCAAGGTCATCCTGTCTCAAAGAACTACTCAATCTAGAAGCTTGAGCTATCACATGAAGCCCAAAGGATATGTCCAAGTCCAACATGCACACTTACATAAAAACCCGTTGGCAATGAAGAATGTAAAGAGAGGCTCTCTGCTATCTTACATTGAAACTTAAAATTTAGGAAAGAGGCAAGGACAGGACTCTTCACATGATTAAAAAGGTTTAGAAGCCATAAAAGAACCTTTTGACCTAAAGGTTTAAGCTGTAAGGCAAGAGCCAAAGGATATTAGCTAAATATCTCTAACATCCTAGAATAAATTAAAACACAAAAATTAGTTATCGATAAGAATACTTACAGTTTTACTAGGCTGGTTAAGTTTGCATAGGTAGAAGGAATTTCAGCTCCACTGAAATTGTTGTTATCAAGTTGGCTGCAAGAGGCAACAAGAAAATACAAATCAGGACATGACTATAGCTACAGTATTTTCAAAAAAAAAAACATAAAGGTATATATGCATGCATACCAGAATAACTAGCAAGTGAGAACATTCACCAGGCAGTAAAAATACAAGCATACTTGTGCATAGAATTTCATAGTGGAGCACATTAAAGCTACTACACAATTATTTATTTTGTGGTAGTGAAAATGAGGGAGAACTGACTTTCCCAAGCATCAGTCTACAATATTCATGCAGTTGATTATTGTATTTCAGGAATCAAAGAATTAATTAGTTTCAACAAAATTAAGAGGCTACACAGAATATACCACCACAGTTCCTCACCCAAAAATCTAGTTGCCTAGTGGGAGTTATTTTTACATCCATTGGGCCAACTTATACCCATGATATTCTCATTAGACTTTAAATACAAAGCTTTGGGATAACATCAACAATAATATATGAATTATACTCGCTCGAGCAAGAGATACTCTTTCATAAAGACTCTCATGCAGATCCGACAGAACATAGGAAATGGAAAGGTAACGGTAAATAGATTTGATATTGCATTATCAGTTGCTTAAACATTTTAAGGAGTGCTAGAGCATTATGATTCCACAAAAATCCTGCATGAACTCATGCAGTAGTTGTCAGTTGTGGTCCCTTTGCAGGAAGTCATATTGCCCTTAAGCCATTTTAAATTTAATGCATGCAGAAAGCAAGCAGTCTTTCATGCTGAAAATCCTTCAAGACATTAAAGTTACATAAGCAGCCTGTATCTCTGTAAATGTGTTTGTATGTGTAAGTGTATCTGCAAGTCCATGAATGAGTGACAACAAACATGACAGGTGTTGCTCCCAGGTAATAGAATCAGCTAAGGCCATCCTTGAGCAGAAACAAGAGGAACCTATACAAAAGTTTTTTGCCTAGTGGCCATATCTTCTGTTATCATTACTTCTATTGTGTATGTGTATGTAACTATATAATTTTTTAAATTATAACATCTTATACTTTGAACACAATGAGAACTCTGACTCTGGCATATCATTATCCTCCTGTACAAAAGGAGAAATGGGATGGCAGAAAAAGAAGGGCTCCCATATTAAACAGGCAGAGAAAATCAAGCAATGTATTTCAAGTTTTCGACAACCATAATTGATAAATGCAATTAATCTAAATACTGTGAGAAGCATACATTATTCGCAACTCCGGTAATATGGAGAATTCTGGTGGAAGGTATCCAGATAAGTCATTGTTGTCCACAAGCCTGAAATGTCATCACAATAAGTAATCACTCTAAAGATTTTGTACACAAGCTTCAAATTGGAGAAACATTCTCCTACTCAATAGGGGTTTGAAACCAAAAGGTAAATAGAGAAATGCCTTGAATACTTACAAGTGCAGAAGCTTGGATAGCTTTGAAAGCTCAGGTGGAATTTGACCATTAAATGAATTGTTGTTCATGTGGCTGGAAAGATACAAATAAAGCAGATAAGAAATCCAACTCCAAGTCGAGTTGGTGATGCATTTAGCTTGTATATCCACTCACAGGTGTCTAACATTGGTCAAATTGGCAAACGATTTTGGTATTGGACCCAAGAATTGGTTTTGATCGAGTTGGAGCCTATTCAAATTTGAGAGATTGCCAAGCTCATCTGGTAAAGTACCCGATAACCTATTGCCATTCAGGAGTCTGCATAGAAAATGCACAACAAATAGTTATTTTTATATTACTGCATATAAGAGTGAGTTAAATCAATATATGTCAGAACCAATATTGTATTGCATGATTGACAATAAAATTTAATATTTGTTAAATGGTCTTAGCCAACTAGACTCCTCATCTGAACTTCAGATCTATTTTACTCAGTTATATAATTCAATTATTTTTAATATATCTATGTCAGAAGAAGTCAAAACTAAAGGACCAATACATATATAAACAAGCAAGATTCTTCTTTAATCAAAATCTCATTGTTATACAGCAGGACAGAGAATTCCTTCTTATAATAAAACCTAGATGTGGATCAATTCTAATAACTCAGTTTACTGTATAAAGGAAATAACTTGAGAAAAAGTTCAAGTCATCTCACAAGAGTTTCAATGATGTGATTTTTCCGATCTCCTTTGGTATAGAGCCTGTCAGATCATTCCACATGAAATTCCTTCAAGGGAAAAAAAATTACAGACATTAGCATTGCTGAAAGTATTATTAAGTGATTGGAAACTCTTGATAAATTTTCAGATAACAGTTTATTCAGTGATATCACTCACATTATTCGAAGATGAGATAGTTGACCAAGCTGAGGTGCAAGGCTTCCCGAGAGATTCATGGTCATTAAGTACCTTCAGTAAAGTTGCAATACAGAATTATAATCAGAACACCATCAAATATATCAATACCTTTTATGCATAACTTATTAATATGTAAATAACAGGAATTGCCAAATTGAAAACTAAAGCAAAAAAACTAAAAAGAATGGATAACAGAGCCATACAGATCACGAATATGGAAGTAACCATCGACCCCAACTGTATCGAAACACCAAACCGCAGTCCAGTTTGACATACATGGGTCACCCTTACTCCAGTTCCTCAGATTGTGCATGGGATCTATCAAACTTTTCTTGATTTCCACCAGTGCATTCACTGCAAATGACATGAACATAGACCTAAGATTAAGGCTAGAATTTCAATTTGCCAAATCAAATTATGTGACGGCATCAGATAGATAAAATGAAGTCTTGTAGCATACTTCTATTTGGCTTAACAAGAAGAACGACGACAAGACAAAGAGCGTAGACTATTCTTTAGTAACCACAAGAAGAAAGAGGAGACATGCAACTCCAACCTCAAAAATTTCACAATGAGAAATATTTATCGTTTAGGAAAATAAATAAAGCTAGGCAAAGTGTAGAGACTTTTTTTTTTTGGTGCCTTGGTGTTCACAGTGTACAGGCTGTTTCTTCAGTAGTAAGTAGAGAGAGAGAGGACAGATTGACGCTGGAGTAAGAAGAAGCACTTACACCTCTCAATAATTTATATAGGAAGTTATTTTTTTAAATCCACCTGTTGAATTAATAGTAATTACTGCGTGAACTTGCATGCTAACTTTTAGAAAAAATTGAAGAACAATAATTCAGTAATCAAATGGTTCAAAATCCTCATATTTAAAAATTTTATTGAACATTGACTTTGTAACATATTGATGAGGTACCAAACAATGTTAGATTGGCGTAATGTGTGTGCATGTGTGGTGAAATTAGCTGGCGACCCATTTTCCAACTTATAGTGATGTTTGGACAAAACGTAGCATCATCATTCAATCTGAAGTTCTTGTCTACAGTACAAAATCAAGACACCAGAGATAAGAAAGTGAAGCAGAGAAAGCCAATGTAAAAAATATTTTATAAATTCACCTTCCAAAGGATCCGTTCTTTGTGCGGCTGATGCGTAAATGATATAACATAACGAAACAGCCAACGCATATCCATATAATCTCGGACTCAGCATCCCAATAACCTGGAAAATGAAATAAAATAAACCAACGATTCACCATAGAACGAACGAATACAAGAAGTATCCAACATAGCAAAGTATCAGAGCCAATCATGTTTCAGTGTTGCACATATAGAACTTAAGATTGATATCTATCGTTGGCGTAAATTTTCTTCAAGCAGGACAAATTAACTAAGAAAATAATGCATGTCAGAGCCCTGTAATGTCATTTGTTCAGGTGACACTAATTAAAGGGAAAATACAAAATCTAGCTGAAACAAGCCTTATACTATCCACAATTTGGTTTGATTTTGGTCTGAATCATTATCTTGCAAGGGAAAAATAAAATAAAAACTAAAACCTACAGAGGCCGTGACAAACAGAAAAGAAAGATAAGTGGTGGTGTTCAGCTAAAAACATCCGTCTGAAATTGAACAAACTAGATATCTGAGACGTAATTCAGAAATGAATCACAAGGTCTTACTTGAGAAGTTGAAATGAGTGAAATGTGGAAATCCCAGAAGTGGAAGCTCGTTGAAACCCTAGTAATCGAAATCCAAAGTCAATGCAGGTGATGAAGTGGGTAGGAACTAGCTTGCCAAATCATTCTCTTCATCATGCGCATCCTATTTTATCCCAATAGTGATGATAAAGACTGAAATTATCTTTTTTTCTTTTTCTTTTCGTTTTCTTTCTTTTTCTCTGAGGAAGCAGCGTCGTCATGGTGTGGTGATCCACTCAGAATTTTCAATCTTCAGAGACAGACACCCAATGGTTGGATTTCAACGAAGACAGCATCCTTTTCGTTATTTTATTTCATTTATTCTCTACTTTCACTTTCCATTCCCACTAAATAAATAAAACCAAAAAGGCGGCAAATATTTAAAAATAAAACATGAGTAAATTCTTATTATTTTTAAAATATTATAGTTATTTCAATTTGATCCTTAAAAAATAAGGTTTTGAAAATTAGACCAATCATTAAAGTACTGAAAGTACCAATTTAAGAGTTAATAGTCAGATAATGGTCAAAATAATCTACTTTAATATATTAAAAAATAATATACATAAATAAAAATTATAAATATAAATTTATAAATTCAATTAAGAATAAAATTTGATTTCAAATTATACAAAACAACACACATAATTAAAAGTTTATAGCAAATATTGACCAAATAACAAAGAAATATTATTAATCAAGATAATATTCATTTATATCAAATCTATAAAATACCAAGATATTGACATCTTTATTAAAATTAGTTGATATGTAATATTAATTTCTTCATTACTTGATTATAGAATAAGTAAAATTAAAAAAATATAAATAAAAAAATAATCAATCAAGTAAATCGGTTCAACTGATTTATTTAGCACTAGTTCTTATCCAATTTAATTACTTATTGATTTTATAAGTTATTCTATATAAGTTCTATGGATGGTTCTAATATAATCTAATTCTTACAACAATGCTAAAAAGTGGAACATCTTAATTTAGTTTGTGACATATTGTGTTTATATTAATTTTATCATTTTTTAATCAAAGTGACTTTTATTGACACAAATTTTAAGATATAGTAATAATAATTTTTGTGATTTAGCAATAAAAATGATTAAATTAGCCAAATGTAAGATTTTAAGAACTAAATTAAAATATTTGATATTTCTATGACCCAATTGAAATAATTGTATTTTTTTAGGGACAAAATTAATAATTTGCTAAAAAAACAGAATATTACACCCGCCAAGTGGAGCGCGTGCCTTTGGCGAATAGAAATCGCAAGCGTAACGCGGTTGGTAGATGTGGCGGGAAGGGTCAACGATTTGGTCCTATACAACTTTGAATACAGTTTTTTTTTTTTTGATAAAAATTTGTTAGGTAAAATTTTTTAAATGTTAAAAGATTTCTATGAAATACTTTATTTTTCAAAAAAAAAAGTATTGTTTTCAGACTTCAAATCATTCAAGATTAAATTATGGAACTGGTTCTTATTGTTTCACTTAATCTTTAATTTAGTTTTTATAGTTTAAAAATTTATAATTTAGACTTTATAATTTTATAATTTTTTATTTTAATACCTATTATTATAATATTTTTAACTTTCTACTAAATTTTGGCTACGAGACTAATTATAGACTATCTTAACTTTTAAATATACATAATTTAAGTTAATTTATTCTAACTATTTTACATAAATTGTGTTACATGTTATACACATATGAATTAATATGACTTAATTATATAAATTTTTTTTATTGACATAAATCATGTACATTTATAATATTAATATGCATATAGTTAGTCACATTATTAAAATTTAATAAAATATCAATGAAAATTTAATAGCAGGGGTTAAGTCAAAAATTTGTAAAATTATAAGAGTTTAATTACAAATTTTTAAACTATAGAGACTAAATTAAAAATTAAATAAAATTATGAGGACTAACAGAATAATTTAACCAATTATTGACAATCAAAACCAGTGGATCAAAAATATATCTTTCAGGATTTAACATGTTAGTTAATTCAATTTTTTAAAAAGCTCAATCGTGTCTATTGTGTTATCAAATGCATTTTTTTTTAATAACAACCTTGATAATAACCACTAAATTCACATATTTATAATTTTCAATTAATAAAAGATGTTTAATTTTTTTTTTGTATAATTTACTACCACATAATATTAAATAATTTAAAATGAAATTATTATATATTATATTTATTAAAATATAATAAAAATTCTTGAAATTTTTAATTTTAATAAAAATTATTATTAAATTCCAATTAATCACTTACTAATCATGGGTTTACTTCAACGTAAGATTGTTCACCAAATTTGAAAAACAAATGGCTATTATTCAAATCACATGCCTTCAAGTGTGAACAACATCATGTCTGGTCAACAAAGCCTGAAGGAGGTATGACGTCTGCATCACATCTTTGTATTATCATTTTCAATATCAACTTTTTTTTAAAGCAACCATATGATATGATGATTGTCAATTAATTTAGATTTAAGTTAATAAGAATTATAATAGTTAATAAAATTCTCTTTATTAAATTTTAACATAAATATATTTTTAAATAATTCAAATTAAAACTTATAAGTATGACAACCTCTTATCAAATGGGTTATATATTTCAATAAAAAAAAGTCTATGAAAATTTGAGTTTTTCTACTGTGTGTATAATAAAAACATGAACTTGTTGAAAGGTCCCTCTCAATGTCACTTTCAAAATGTCAATTACTTCTTTTTTTTTATTATTAAAGAAACAGTGCAAATCCACTTCATGATTAATTCAATGATGCATCGTAAATCATTCAAACGAGAAAAAATAAAGTATTTAATTAAATACTGCCCACGTCTTACTATTCATGTCTGTGGTTACCTGCATTGAAATTTTGGAATATCTTTTCCAAATTCTTAAATTTGAAGTATTAGGCGACGAAGATCATTCTTTTTTTTTTTAATACACAGCACTGCTATGAGTCAAACTGGACCAACTAGAAACTATTTAAAAAATTAATTTAAAATAATTTTTAAAATTAATAAATATTTGAATCGATTAAAAATTGATTGAATATAGTAAAAAAAAAACTAATGCTAAATAAATCGGTTCATTTGATTTTTTTTGTTTTTTAGATTTTTTTTATTTTATTTATTCTATAATCAGTAATAAAAAATGATATTATATATCATCCAATTTTAATGAAAATATTAATATATTATTATTTTATGAACTTTATATTAATAATTATTATATTGATTAATAATATTTTCTTGTTATGAACTTTTGATTGTTGATGTTATTTTGTGCAGTTTAATATCAAATCTTATTTTTTTATTGATCTTGTAAATTTACGTTTATAGTCTTTAATTATGTATATTGTTTTTTTAAAATTTTAAAGTTAATCAATTTAACCATAATATGACTATCGACCCTTGAATCGATATCTCCATTAATTCAATAATTCATCCGGTTTTTGTATTATAAAACTAACATGTAACTTGCTTATCTTTTCAATCTTACAGATTTTTATATTATATCAAAAACTAATTAAACTTTCAAAGCACAAAATTACTTTAATTTATATTTCTAACAAATATTAAACCGTAATTATATGTATATATACAGAGACCAATGATTGAGTTCATAAAAAATAAGGAAAAAAAAATAAATGCATTTCTTTGTCTATAAAAATATAAGAAATTATATGTAGTCTTAGTCTTAAAATATTCATAAACTCCAGTTTGGAGGTATAAACATAAAATGAAAAAAAAAATTACATGTTCATTTTATAATGTGCCAAAAAGTCTATTAAAGCTAATTAATGATGGAAATAACAATTGATTGATGTAATCAAGGTTTTCATTACCAGACCGGTCATTGAACTAGATGGGACACTAGTTCAATGGTCAATGGTCAGATCGCAGTAGAACCGGTGATAATTAAAAAAATAAAAAATAAATAAAATAGATCCATAAAAATAGTAAAATAGCTATATAATTACATATCAACATATCATAATTCATATATATGAAAATGTAAAATTAATTAAAAATAATATTTAATATTCAATACACAAAAGTTGTTTTTGACAATATAACATATTCAAATAAATGTTTACAAGTAACAACAAAAATAAATCAACTAATCAAAAAAATTATCATTTATCAGTCATTACTTCATCAATTGACTCTATAATTGGTTGGTTTTTAATTTCTTCAACACTAAATAAAAAAGCAAAGTAACCAAAGTGACAAAAAAGAAAAAAGCAAAGTGACACAAAATAAAGAACCAGTTAGACCATTGGTCGGTTTGGCCAATACAATGCTGGTTCAACTAATTTTTGACCGGTTCAAAGGTTGTCTGATTTTTAAGGGTCGATCGGATTGGACATAGGACCGATTATCGGTTCAACCGATCAGTCCAATCTGATTATGAAAACTATGGATGTAATTGATTGTCACGTCCCAAAATTTGAGCACGTGACCGGCACGGAAAGTGAATTTCATTTCACCTCCGTAAGCCTATCTTTCTCTTAAAAAAAAATCATACAATTCTTTTTCATGCAACCAAAACGAGTTCTGTATACATACTACAATTACTCACATTACATCACTGAATGAACCTACCCGATTACAGAGATTTTTAGATTTATACAACTTAGAATAAAACTTAACTATTATACATTTATCCTGAACAAATGAAAAGGTAATTATGGACTAAGGATCCATAATTCCTTGTTCCGATATTTACTTTCAGCTGTCAACTCTGAAAAAAAATATCAATAAGAGGGGTATGAGCAAACCACGTGCCCAGTGAGTAGATAACACAATACTATGACAAAATAAAAATCATGCATCATAATGATAACATGCAGCAATCATACGTAGATCGATCATCATATGATATAATATTATTCATAATACTTCACAACAATATCCAAGTGAATCAAATGCATTTCAACAAAATTCAAAATTCACAACAACAATCGATGAAATCAATTTCACACACAATTCCCGTACCAACCGGGTCGTCCAGAATACCTCTGGATCGTTGCCCGCGGCCCCCGCCGCATCCACCCTTATCGCTCCATTTATATTCTCCACCCTTATAGCTTCACATAGATTTCTCCATGGGGTGCACCACCATGCCTTTCATTTCCAGTCAAACACAATCACAATCACATATAAAAACATCCTCAATCATAATCTTGAGCCACATACACAACTCAGTCATTTACAATTCAAGCCACAACATAATCAATGTGGTTCTAGCAACATAGCATGTATATAACATAACCCATAAAATAGAACAATTATTCAACTCAGTTCACATGCCATTCACAATCCATCATATAACCTCCATTCATGGGAAAATAAGAAAATATAATTATATACATTACCAGACACGTTCCACAATTGTTTATGCCTCATCGTTCCACATCATCCTCTTCAAACTTGGATATACAACATATTTCCACTATGATGCAAAAATTCAATAACAGATATTTAATCATAGCAAGTATTAACCCACTCACCTGGATTTCATGCTCTCAGCACTCCCACCTTGCACTTGACCATTCCTATTGTAACCAGATAAAAACCATCAGGGTTACGAAATAGAGAAATTTCCTACCACTACTCTCGACCTTCATCCACTTCTCAAATCATAACTCCTAACTGGTAATGAATATCCAGATGAAACTTATACCATTGGAAACTAGACTCAAAGAGCTTTTCAACGATATTAAAAAAAAAACTGATGCTACAGTAACGGTCAACGGTCAACGCAGCTACAGTAACGTTGACCGAGTCAACGCTACAGTAACGAGAAAATCTGGAAAAAATTTTCTCGGTGAACAGTAATTCTGGGGAAAATTTTCGATGTTCTTCGTGTTCTTCATCCAAAAATCCAAAAATCATATCTAAAACAACATTTCTTTTGATTTCTTCCATGAGTTTTCATCCTTAATGTCTAAGGAGTGTTTTAACACCAAAACCCCCAATTTCTACCAACAATCCAAGCTTAAATCTCAAATTTTCATCAAGAACACTAACTTTTTCAAATATCCAAATTCTACAAATTTCTCATAGTTTTCTCCAAATTTCTTGTTCTAATAACATCATAAACCACCTAGGAATGTTTTAGATTAACATCCACACTTAAATTCATCCATTAAAATATTCTACAAAAATTTTGCAAAAATAATAACCAAGGATTTGATCTTGTAATAAGAGGAAGAAGAAGAAGAACATCAACTTACCAATCATCCTAACTTTCATAGCTTCCTTCCCAAAGCAAAAATTGCATGAATGATTGATGAAGAAATTCCTTTGCAAGCATAATCGAGAGAGAGAGAAAGTGAAGCTACGGGAGGGAGAATGAGAAAAAGAAAAGAATAAGGAGAAGTGTATATGCGTGGGCCCCACCAATTTCTTTTTCGATAAAATCGCTCATAGCCACCTTAGCTTATAAGATTTGTTCACTTTAATCCCTCTCGATGTCTCAAACTCCACTTTAACCTCGAATCCATCATCTTTTTGGTACCGGACTCATAATTCATTCCCATAAGCTCTATTTTTCTTCTCGGGTTCCTACTTGGTCATTTTTCAAAAGTCCTCTATACTTTCTTTTCTTTTCACTTTAGTCCTTGAGAATTTGTAAAAATTTCCTAAATTAAAAATAAAAATTTCTATTCTCACATTTTCTTCACTAATTCAAAAAGAAAATTTTTCACGTAATTAAATTTTTCACTAAACTTCAAAATAGGCTTTAAATATTCATATAAATTCTTGGGATATTACATTGATATTCATACATTTTATAAAAATTTGTGGAAAACTAAACAAAAAAGTAAAGAGAATAATAAATAATTTAGTATTGTAGTAATAAACGTCAAATTCAATATATAAATTAATCACATTAGTTTAGTTTATCAAAACTATAACGGCTTGTTTGGTTCGCATAGTAGACAGGAATAAAAAGGATAAGAGAAATGGAAATAAAGAAAATGATGGAAAGGAAATAAATAAAAGGAAAAAAAATTGTTTGGTTGAATATGGAAAAATGATTAGGAAAAAGAAATTTTGTGTATATTTTATTATAACATAAAATAAAATAACTGAGATAATTTATCATTTTAACCTTCACATGATTTATAATGTTTTTTATATCCATCAAAGAGTTTTACCTTCATAAACGTTGATCGAAATCTTCTTTTTTGCTGATGAAGTTATGTTCTTTCACTTAATGAAAGGGAAATTTGGGTAACAACTAATTTTCAAAGACAATATACCACAGTTTCATCAATTTCGGTAACAACTAATTTTTAAAGTTTTTTTATCTTCAGACCATAAATCAAATCAGTGCAAAGCAAATAAATAAAAGCACAGTCAAATATAGAGGAAAGGAGAACGATCGACTTCTAGCTTTTGCTACTTCGGCGGCAAACAACTACACCGGCAGCGACAAATCAGTTTACAGAGTACGAGCACAAACAACTCAGCTCCTTTATTCTTCGTCTTCACACAGTTGCAAAGCACGAACGACCTAGCTCCTTCCTTCTTCATCTTCGCACAGTCGCAGAGCACGAACGACCCAACTCTTTCCTTCTTTGTCTTCGCATAGTTGCAGGGCTTCTGTGAGAATGAAGCTGAAAATCCATATACTGTCAAGGGTACTCATGTAATTGCAGAGTCTTCTTCCATCAGGAGAGGCGCGATTCCATGCGTGGCCACAGGGAAAACTTCATACAATTAATGACAGAAAATAGTGTGATGTGTAAAAGAAAGCTTTCCTGATGAGAAGCTGAAGCAAACACCTCCAAGTATACTGTAGCTAGGAATTCCTTTATGTTTTCTTGATGAGCACGTGAAGCAAACACGCCCTAAAATTTACAAAATAAATTATATTCTTGTTGACCTTGAGAAATAAGTACATGTATAACCACACGTCTCATTTAAAACTATATATATATATATATATATATAATATAGTTTATTTGCAAGTTACAATTACTTTTGAGAAACACCCTAATAATGCTTTTAAAGTATTATTGAGAAATTAAAAAATATTTAAAAAGAGTCTTTATGCTCTAACTAAATTCCATAGGTACCTCAATATAAACTTGTTACTATAGGTATATATTATTCCCGATATATATATTCCTTATTAATTTGTTGTTGTCGTCGTCATATTTTCATTATTTTTTCCCATGACATAAATTGTTGTTGTCTTTTCATAAATACCAAATACACAAATTTTATCAATTATGTAAATTTTTATTATGAAAACATATTATTACAATTTAATTTTTATTAAAAAATTTATAATTACTGGCTTTATGAGTTACTATTTTTCATTATTATATTTTTTTTATATTTCAATTTAACCTGCAACAAATATATGTTTTTTTATTTGCATGATATGATGTTTTTAGAATTTTTAGCGTTGAAAAATCATAAAGCCTTAGTATATTGCCGCTGTTATCATTCTATACAATCATATCATCGCAATTTTTATAAATTATTACCTAACACTCTTTTAATCATAAAAGTAGCTTTTAAATACCACGTCATTTTACGCAAAACTTTTATTAAGAATGATGGTTAATTGAGTATTAGACAGTGAAACACGTGAAGAACTTTATATATATATATATATATATATATATATATATATATATACACACACATATAGCTTTTCTTGCCCAAAAGAGAAATTGAAAGACAGAATAAAAAAAGATGTGACTTTTTCTTTTTGTGATATACTTTGTTGCCATTAGCCAATGGCACATTGGCACCGTCCTTTTCTTTTAAAGAAAAATTATATCAATTTTCACGAATATATTTTAACATATGATTTGGTTTAATAATAACTCTTTTATTAATATACAGTTAAACTTTTATAAATAAATACTTGATAAATTAATAATTTATCTATTTTTCATTTTTGGACCAATTTACAAAATCAGTAATTTTAATAGATTAATAAGATAATAATTTTTAATAAAATATTTCTATAAATATATAATTCTGTCAATATTAGAAATTAATAATTTTTTAAATTTACAAGCATAACTATGACAATTTAATAAAATATAAATCTATTGTTGTTTTTTAAATCGAGTTAAATTTTATCTTTAACTATTTTCATTAGATTCAAAAGCTTCGGTGTTATATTCTCGAATTGCAATAAAAAATTGTGAAGAGTTGTTGCCGCTAAGAGTAATTCTTTTATGTGATTTGTTTCAAAGATACAGAATCATCATCATCTTTATCATCAACAAAATTTTTAATGACACTAGCAAAAAATTTTTCTAAGCTTTGGACCTATGAACATTCATCACTTTGACCTGGGTAATCTAACAAGTAATTGATATACATTTTATTGTGATAACCGTTATTATTAATCATTTTTCTCAAGCTCATGAATAACTTGTATTGAACTTTATTTAATTAGTTAATACAATAAATATTATTTAATTACTAAAAACAATTAATATCATTTACTTATTTTCATAAATATATATACAATGAATTTTTTTTAAATTAATTCACAAAATATGTTACATATACATTTTATATCAATGATATACATAATTATCTTTAATTCAATTAAATTAATATTCTCTAAATCAAGAAAACACTCTTTTAAATTAATAAATTAATTTATCGATTAACTAATACATCTCTAGATTTACAAAAATTTTATGGTCCCAACATTATTATTTAGGAAAAATGCACTTTATCTCATGAACTTTACCTCATGTGCAGAAAATTTACATAAATTTTAAAACTCAACAATAAACCCCCATAAATTTTTTAATGTGTGTAAGTTATTCCTTCTGTTAAAAAATTCGTTAGTCAACCTAATGGTCAACGCCCAATCAACAAAAAAATGCCACATAAGCTACTAATATGACATAATTTGTCTTTTACCAATATGCTACCATAATTACATTATTACCAAAAGTTCTCCAAAATAACTTTTTCCTATCAATATGGTCCCCAAAACCACATTATTATGAAAAGTGCCCCAAACTAATTTGTTTTCACTAATATGGTCTCCATAATTATATTATTACCAAAAGTTACCCAAAACAATATTTTGCTATCAATATGGTCCCCAAAATCACATTATTATGAAAATGGCTCAAACTAATTTGTCTTCTATCAATATAGTTCTCATAATTACATTATTACCAAAAGTTTTTCAAAATAATTATTTACTATCAATATGGTCCCCAAAATTACATTATTATGAAAAGTATCCAAACTAATTTGTCTTCTATCAATATAATCTCCATAATTACATTATTACTAAAAGTTTCCCAAAATAATAATTTATTATCAATATGGTCCTCAAAATCACATTATTATGAAAAAGTGCTTCAGACTAATTTGTTTTCTACCATTATAGTCCTCATACTTACATTATTACCAAAAGTTGCCCAAAACAAAAATTTACTATCAATAGGATCCCCAAAATCTCATAAATACCAAAAATTCCCCAAAATAACAACTTTGTAAAGTGAAGAGTATGATGCAAGAAGTTGAAGAGCTGGTAAGGGACGTGCTTTAGAATGGACATAATCCCGATGCTACCATGTACAACTGCATTCTTAAGGGGTATGTGAGGACAAGAATGAGCAAATGGCATGATAGATGGTTCATAAAATAATTAGTAACAACTTCGTAATTAATTTGGACACCTTCTCCGCTTTTGTCAAGGAGATGTGCGCTAAAGGATATATGGAAGAGGTTGAGATGATATATCAAGAGATGCAGAGGAGATGCCCTGTGCCTGAACCTGATTTAAATGCTTACAAAATGGTTTTACTTTTAACTAAGAATTCACACTTGAGTTTGACAGAGTGATTAGGGGAAATTTGTTATTTTGGGAAACTTTTGGTAATTATGTGATTTTGGGAACCAAATTGATAGTAAATTTTTATTTTGGAGAACTTTTGGTAATAATGTAATTATGAGGACCATATTGGTGGAAGACAAATTAGTTTGAAACATTTTTTATAGTAATGTGACTTTGGAGACCATATTGATAGTAAATAATTATTTTGGAGAACTTTTGGTAATAATATAATTATGGTGACCATATTGGTAGAAGACAAATTATGTCATATCAACATCTTATGTGACTTTTTTTGTTGATTGGGTGTTGACTGTTAGATTGACTAACAGATTTTTTTAACATAAGGGATAACTTGCACCCATTGATAAGTTTATAGAGGTTCATTGTCGAGTTTTAAAGTTAATGAGAGTTTTCTATACATGGGATAAAGTTCATAGAGTTAAAATACATTTTTCCCTTATTATTTTATAGAAGTTTTACTGTATTTCTAGTAATTATATCTGAAATGTGTAAAATTGGTCATAAATAATAGGTGTCTTGCATTATTCTTTTTATATAAAATAAAATCTTGAAAATCGGTTTCACCTAATCAACTGGGTTGAGCCTAAAGTCCCAAAAAAAAGAGGGGGATAAAAGACTTCACGATTCTATGTCATTTATCTTTCCCATTATTTTTTTAGTTTTAAATTACTCCGTGTTGATGACTTGGCAAGCGTACCAATCGTGCAAGTAATACAGAGTGAGTAGAGTATCGTTTCCACGAGGATTGAGGTATCAACTACCTGCGAAGCTAAAGTTAAATGCTATCTAGACTATTCATTAAACATAAATATGAATTTAACGCTACAAATTAAACTAAAACTCTTATCTAGAACCTAAAACTAAGCTACTCCTAATGACAATAACCTAGGATTGATGAGATTGACTTCATTTAATTCTTAATCCGACTAATTCATAGACAAATGAGTTTTTGAGTTGCTAAAGAATGATTCAATCAAATTACAAATCATTTTGGTGTTGGTCAAGCTCTCAAAATTGTTTGAACCCAATCCCTTGGAGAAGCAAACCTACATAACCCAAATGATTGTTTAATTCCTTAATCCAATCATTCAAGTAGGTGAATAAGTTTAGGAACTCATTAAAATCACATAAATAAGATTATCTATTCCTAGATTAATCCGATTTATGGTAGAAGTTACAATGGGCTAGTTAATATCTAGCTATCCTTAGCATAGATAAAAACCCCAAACTCATAAAAATGGTGATCAAGCATTTTTAGAACAATTCAATTCCGTAAAATCCACTCCAACAAAATACGAAATATAATTCAAAAGAATCACTAAACAACAAAACTTCATAAGAAATTAAATTACATCAACCACCAAGCCCTTCATTTCTCATAGGTTCCATGACCATCCTCTTACTCTTGCTTTCATTAATTGTACATGCTAGTATAGGGCACAAATATTCCTAGAAGGATTTTCCCAAACCTCAACTAAGATAAAACCCAATTCTTCATAATTCCTTATGTGAAAATCAAGTCAATTAAATGAGCAAACCCTAATTTGACTATATGAGGCTAATATCTATATTCCTATGACATTAGCAAATCAATCCCCTCTCCTTTAAGGTTCAAGAACTCATACAATTCATTCCTTAGGTCTAGTTTTTTTTTTACCTCCCTTTCCCAAGTTTGGTAAAAACACCAAATCATCCCAATAAGTGGCCAAATTAAAGGAAAGCATTAAGATTGAAATAAATAAACATGTATTAACCAATTAAAGATTACAAGAGTTCAAGAAATTACACAAACCCTAATCTAAAACCGGGCTCATAACAACCCTTGAGTTACATACTACCTATCACTACAAATTACAAGAAAAAGCAACATGAAAAGAGAAGAAAATGAAGAGAAAAGAGAAGAGATGGGGGAAGGAAGACCAATCCCATGAGGGAAGGCCTTCTTCCCCCCTAACCAGCTCAAGTTGTTGCTCCCTTGCTGCCTCCAAGCTCTCCAATATTTTCCCAATCCAAAGTTAGGGCAAAATGTCCCAAAAGAAGCATTTAAACTGCAGATTCGAGACTTGGCGTCTGGGCGCCAAGGTTGGCAGCTTCTATTGTTAGTTCATGGGGTTGGGCGCCTGGGTGCCACGTCTGGCGCCTGGGCGCCAACTGGGCAGAGGGCTCTTTGCAGTTCAAATGCTTGGCGCCTGGGCGCCAGGTCACTGAACTCTCATTCTTCTCTTGTTTTTCTCCCTAAAATTGCACCTACAAAAGACAACAACTAAAACAAATTAAAAAGGCAATAAAAAAGGGGAAATAAAATAAGAAAATAAGAAAGCTATAAAGCACTAAATAACTAAACGAAAACAAAGACAAAAAAAGCAAAAGGAAAGCAACAAGGCTAAAAGAGGAATGAAAATCTCACATATGATGGCATTATTTAGTGACTTTCTAGAACTTATCACTCCATATCAAAAAAAAAAAATTGAATTCTAATTAATCATATTTGAATCGAATTAAATACATAAATAAACAACTTTTATTAGGTTCCCACTAATCTAATAGAAATGAAGTCCATCGAAAGAGCTTGTAAAACTTTTTCAATGTTAAATTTTTTTATTTCAAAAATTTAAACTTAAAACTTTAAAAAAATTAAGTTTGGACCTACTTTAACTAATTAGAGTATGGTACAACGATAACCACTCAGGTCTACAATTTTTGTACATAAAAGATAAATGGGTTTTTTTTTTCTTTGTCTTTGTCTTTTTTTCTTTATTCACGTTCTTCCTTAATTTAAAGGAGAAATTCTTAGAGACAATATAGGGCACTACATCATTTGTACAATAACCAATAAAATCAAACCATTTGTTTAAATTTTTCACCTCATCCAATCTCACACAGTATATAACATCTATTATATGGAAATAAATCAATAGATGATTTCCTTAAATTTTGCTTACTGATTAATTAATTGTTTAAAATCTTATTTCTCTCTCACTACTTTCTTTTTCTCTAACTTCTTAAAATTAAATATTAATTTAATATATGAAATTGTAGAAATTGTTATTGTTTAAGAAACTTAGAATATATTTTTAAAAATTCTTTATTAATTTTAAGCCCACATATTTTACAAATCAATAATCAATAAGAAATAAAAAAAATCACCTTGATTCATGTGACTTACTGTTGATCCTCTCAACCTCAATGTGTTCACTATATATATAAGATAAGTAAAATCAGAAAGAGATTAAAATGACAAGGAAAACCTACATAATATAAAACCTATAATACTATATTAAAAATTCCTAGTTCATACACTCCCATTGAGTTGCGAGTTGCCTTTCTTCCAAGTATTGGAGAGTTTAAAGTGCATCTCAGCCATTTGTGAATGGTCGATTGTGTAGTTCAAAAGACACATAATTTTTGAATCGCACGATCAACCATTCACACACGGTTAAGATGCGTCTTGGACGCTTTTTTAATAGGAGCATATTCACGCTCTTCGCATCTCTCTAAATTTTCATTTTGCTTATATTGACGGGCATTTGCAACTTAGTTCAATGGAGTTTTGAAGCTTTTTTTTTTAATTTATTGGTTAGAAATTCTTTCTATTGTCCCTATAATTTTTTTTTCTTTCAAATTTGTGCCTTGGGATTGAGAGTGAGAGAGAGAGAGAGAGAGAGAGAGAGAGAGAAAGAAATTTTAAAATCAGTGACTGATCATTAAGTAAAATGTAAGGTAATCATCAATTGCTTTATTTTCATATAATAAATGTTATATTGTGTGGAATTAGATGAGGTGGAAATTTTAAACAAATGATTTGATTTTATTGGCTATTGTACCAATGATGTAATACCCTATATCAGAGAAAAGGTCGAAGAGCACTTCACTATATCAGAAAACTGCAAGACGACGAATGTCTCTGAGCTGTGGCAACCGTGGATATGGCTAAAGCGTGGTTGACATCGAAACCAACGACAACTATTCCGACCAGCAAGGATGGGGCAGACGGCACTGAAAACTTCGTCTAGGTGGACAATAGCCAACAACAATCATTCAATCGTGGGTAAAGGATATGTGGATAACAGAGGTGGAGTCGACACAACGCAAAACTAAATGGTTCTGAATGAGTGAGTTGTGGATAGTGAAAAAAAATATTTTATTAAAGATAATGGCGATTTTTAACCAATCACCACTAACAGAATCTAATACTGTGGTATTTGCTAAATACCGCCACAATATCACAGACTTCTGCGGTGGTTGACAAACAATCACCGCTAACATAACAGTAGTTTGTAACAAATTTAATGTTTTGTAAAATGGTATCACTACTTAATGGTAGTTTCAGCTAAAATTGCCACTAAATTTGTGATGGTTACTAAAATCGTTATTATTTTAATGTTTTGTAACGGTTTATTTGAACGGTTACTAAATCTCTTTTTTAATATATTTATATATATCTATATCTATATATATATAATTTAATTGCTCGGATATTAATGACTTGATGCATCATGCTTAATGCGTGCTTTCTAAATTTCACAAGTAATATAGCGAGATATGGGACCTTAATGATTTCAGCTATGGATTCTGTCGGGATAGAAAATTATTTGACTTTAATTAACAAATCAAAAGAATAATAGAATATGATTAAAGCATGATTTTTAGGCATGATGTGATACCATATATATAATTTAATTACTTTTTGGGCATGACTTTTCTAGGGTTTTCATTCATTAATTATAAGTTCAGTCTCTCTTGTTGCTTTGTAATAGAATATGATTTAAACTGTAAGAAAATTTCATATTATCTCCAAAGTTTAATTAACTATAATTTTACTCATCAAATTTACAGCATAACAAATTGTTTTTCTAAACTATTACAAAAAATAAAATGATATATATTAATTTAAATTAACATTTAAAAAGACTACGTGATTTTTTAAGAAATGTAAGTTAGAAATTATGAAGAGAAAAAATTAGTGGATTTCACAAAAGTATAAAGTGCCATGTGACAAATTATATTTTTTACATCTTAATGTTAATTTATATATAACTTTTTTTAATAGTTTGTTATTAAACTATAATTTAGAAGGGTTATATATAGGTTTCTTCATAGATTACAGGATTGGACTGGCCAGCTCGACCAATAATTGATTATTGGTCCTATATGATTGACTCAAAAAAAATTTGTCAAAATCAGTAAAATCGATTGTACCAGTTTTTGTTACAAAAAAAGAAAAGAAAAAAATTTACTATTTACAGAATACAACTATTTCTCACACTATATGGGATTTAATTTTTTTTTATTTTTTTTCTTTTCTATCATATTATATTATATTTTTTCTTCACAATTGTTTTTCATAATAATATTATTTTTGCTACAAAAATAAAATAAGAGAACAAGATAAAAAAAATAGAAGAGCAATTACACACATACATAATATATATATATATATATACATACATATAATTTTACTAAAATTAAGTATAAAAATGTTTATTAATTTATTACATTATATATTTTTAATATATATAATTAAAAATATATATTTAATTATTACCTATTCGACCACAGTTAGACCAATAAATTGTGAACTAATACCTCTATCGGTTCAATAAATGCTTTAGTTTTTAAAATATTGGTTTTCTTTGAACCATTAAATTTAGTGTAATTAAGGGAAATCTTGATAATTTAATTTGTAGGAGGTATTATATTCAATCTTTCCCTCTTGTCTTAAAAAAAATAATTATATAAACATTTTTGTTTGTAATGTTGTTGAATAAATAATTAAATGACATAGCAGCGTAGCAAAGTAACTCTCATCTATATATTTTTTTATCGAAAAGAACGTGGTGCAAACAAAATTAAATTTACAACTAAAATTATATTCCATTAATTTATTATATTACACAATTGAAAAATGTATGAATACTCTTCCTTTAATTTTGGTAATTTTTAAGCACTTATATATAAGTTATTTTTACAATTGAAGAGTTTATGAGGACAAATTCACATAAGCTCTTAATAAGTTGTTTCTATAAGCTATCCTGGAGAGCTTATAAAAATAAGTTAAAAACAGCTTATAAGTATATCATAAACTATTTCTATAAGCTGCTCTCAAACACGTGTATAAGCTCTTATGCTTTAAGATAAATTCAAATAAATTCATAATAAACTCTTCCAAACGTACTTATATCTACAAGACTATGCCATTAACGTGGAACAATGGTGGGTATAACATCACTGACAAGGTTGCTTCCCGAAAACGCAGTCGAGGATACATGTTGCTCCTCCCTTTCCATGTACATGTAGGATGCTGCTGACGATGATGATGCCAGTTTACCAGAATTATCAGAGGTATCTGAGAAAGTAGTCTCAGTTTCTGGCAACTTTGCAAGAATCATTTCCAGTTCCCTCACCACATCCAGCATGCATGGTCTCTCCTCTGGACTCTCATGGCAACAACTCAGAGCTAGAGTTAGAAACTTCTCAACGCAATCGGGTGGATAGCTTCCCATTCTGCTATCTATAATTGAAAACATCGTCCCAGACCGACGAGCCGCATTAACCTGCCACATCTTTTAGAGTTAATGATCAATCAAAATTGAAGAAACATAACAATTGATCCCTACAAGATATTTTTTTTATCATTTAGTTTCTGAAATTTAACGGTTGAATGAGTTAATTCTTGAAATTTACAAACTTAGTATAAATTAGTCCTTCAGTATGACTAAATTATATGTTTACTTATATGTGAAAGACTAACTCAATAATTAGTTCATAACATTCAGGAATTAAATCATGTAAATATACCTTTTAAAGGCTAAATTGTTAATATTGTCATAAAAATTCACACCACATTACTATCTACAAGGAATTTAAATCAGATATATTCAGCTTCACCTACTAGAAAATTCAGTTACTCCTTTTCTACACAATAATGTGCTGGCAATATAATACAATTTTCGGGACTATCTTACCCAGAACCATCGGCTCAACAATCTGGCTTACGTCCTACTGTATGTCTGGATTAAAGAAAATGGAAGAGAAGGGAGGTGAATTTTTTTTCTTTTATTTAGATATTTTCTTTGATTTATATTAAAAAAGCATTAAAATATACTCTAAGGAAAGGAAATGTTAGCTTTAAATCTAAATCAAGAAATTTTCCAAGTGTTATATTTTCTTCCCTCCCCCTTTATACGCATCAGTCCAAACATACGATAAGGCTTTCAGAATGTCTTCGTAAGTTATAAAAAAAAAAAAAAATCTTGGAAATCTTAAAATCAACCATCTTGCTTGCTAGACTAAAAGAGAAAATCACTTATTCCAGTAGGGAAAATTACCATATCCTCCCCTTGTTGTCATTTTTGTCCTATAACAACTAGCATGAATTTTAACATGCTGTCATTAAGTTAACTAGTGGTGCTATAAATGAAATACCTCGCGTACGATGTTTTTCCCACGTGATATAGGTTTCATGCCAGTCAAAAGCTCCAGAAACACAATTCCTAGGCTATAGACATCACTTTTGTCTGTCAATTTATGAGTCAAGCAGTACTCTGGATCCAGGTAACCCTGCAAACATATAAACAAAAGAATCATATACTGAGACTGTATTGCTTTTAAAAGTGCTAGCAAAGCCATGTCATTGAAGAATATTTCATCAGAGTAGTACTCCCAACTCAAGAACAATATTAATATCCTTTTGACAGTGCCATAGCTAATATTTGGCATGACTCCCTTCCCTGAAAAATAAAAACAAAACAAAGAAAAAAAAAAAAGAATGCTCCAGTCTTAACCATCAATTAAGAGTTGGGTACATCACTCTCTCCCCTCTCCTCAGAGATAGTTAAATTACACAATCTTTCCCTCAATTGTAAAAATATATACAAACTATTCTGAATCTAAAATATGACCAGAATATCCTCACATAATAATATTTTTTCTTTTGTTAAAAATATAACTTATTTGAAAATGTATCTTTTAAACTTTTATTTCAATATAATTTATTTTATGTTGAAAACCATATTATCACTTTATGATAAATTTTAAGAAATGACTATTTTCATATTGATCAAACAAAAAATTAATGTTTGTTATATTATATAGATAATAGATATAAGAGTATTTTCATCAAAATAAATGTAATCATAGCTTATATTTTATTGCAGGGAAGGTCAATATGGTGCAACTTTTGGTTTTAACAAAAGGAAGGGAGTATAATTTACCCTTAAGATTTTTATTACGAGGTATGAAATGAAAGGATAAATCTTCCAATTAAAAAATGAATGAGATTTACTTTAGGTATTCAGAACAACCTCACAATGACACTGCTGATATTGAATAGAAAATCCTATTTGCATACTTTATGTAATAAGAAGCTTCTATATATAAACCTCAAGTCCTCAATAATGGAATTTAAGTCATTTCCGAAATTTTCTTAAGCAAACTCACTGGTGTTCCCTTCACAACTGTTGAAACATATTTAGGTGCGGTCCCTCCAACTTCAAGGTATGGCGCAAGACGTGAGAGTCCAAAATCAGCCACTTTAGCAATAAGCATGTGGTCCAGAAGTATGTTACTGGCTTTGATATCTCTGTGGAATATAGGAGGGTTAGCCTCAGTATGGAGATACAATATGCCTTTGGCTGCACCCATTGCAAGCCGCAACCTCATACCAAAGTTTAGGTTTCCCTTCCTTTTACCTGTCATATCACAATACCCTTAAATGCTATATATGCAGAAAACATTAATAATGGCTGGGAATTAAAAATATCAATGTCATATTTGGTTTTGCAAGAATTTCTAAGAAAATCAAAAATAATGATGACCTTTAGAAACTATACTTTCCATTTCACTACTTAAAGTGATATTTTACATCTGGTGTTATAGTAACAAGAAATCATATAGTGTTGCTTAACTTTGACACAACTTGTTCAAAAGGTTAGTGATGATTGGATGTTCAGTTTAGACTGGGAAAAATATTAGAATGTTTTTCTTTGCACCCGTTTTCTTTCCATCTCTATCTTCTACTTCAATAACTATTTAACTGTCTTTTCTTCCAGTTCCCATATTCCTTTTCTAGTCCTATGTGAAGAAATTAGTCCTGTCTTTTCTTTCTCCAATGCAACTCTATTCATTTTAGCTTCTCTCTTTGTATTTTTCAGTATTCAGGAGCATTGTACAATAAAACAGTAATTAATTAATTCGTTTTCCATGTTTAACCCAGGTTCCTTTATACTGCATGCTATCTTCCATTTCAAAGTCTAAAGATGAGACTTTTCAAATGTTTTTAAGAGGTTTTCCATGCAAATGTAAATCTATAACTACATTCAAATTTTGTTACCTTTCAATAGGAATTTTTTTTTTTTTTTAAATGTCAGTTGAGTCAGTTGCCATGCATCAATCATTTACATCACAGCGAAGATTAATAATGCTAATATAGTTTTATTACATGAACATTGATCATTTAACAAAAAAGGAAGGAAGAGATAAGAACGTAACAAAATAATGTAAAAGGCACCTACTTTATAGTCATTGAAAATATAGCAAATTTAATTAAAAAGTCCAACATTTTCATACCAGAAATCCACTCCAGCAAGGAACCATTAGGCATGAATTCGTAAACCAGAATCTGAACCAGCAGAAAGAGTAAATGAGAATAATCAATATGACATCTGGCGTCTAAACTACCTATTTGAGATACTAAAATAGCAGAAATAGAATGATTACAGTCCAAATTGACATAACTTGAATATCTAGTGACAGATTTAACAGAGAAATCAGTTAGAGCATGCAATTAATTTCTTGAATAATAGGAAGCTTCACTAGTTATAAATCCAGCTCACATGTGTCCACATACAGAACAGACATGCTTAGCCAGAACAACATAAAGAACCAACATAACAAACAGCTTAAACAGCCCAAAGGAGACAAATAGGCTGCATGTCGAGTTCAGGGGCTTATAGGAACTGGGCTCTACCATGTTTAGAGCTTTGACTCAATAGCTTGGTTGCTAGAAGAACGTTTTATCAAGCTATAGGACTATTATAAATTATACAGATACACACAATACACATATGCTTTACTCATTAACATTCAATAGTTTTTTTATAGAACCAGCTGTAGAATGGTATAGATAAGAAAGAAGTAGCTACAAGCAATTACCTGTTCTTCTTCTTCATCACAGTACCCAATCAACGAGACTAGGTTACGATGATGTAACCTTGATAGAAGTTCAATCTCAGTCCAAAATTCTTTTTGGCCTTGTAAGGAACCTTCTTCTACTCGCTTTACAGCGACAATTGTTTCATCAGACAAAATGCCTTTATAAACCTTCCCATAACCTCCTTGGCCAACTTGAGCTGAGCTGCCAAAATTGTCAGTTGCAAGAGCCAGTTCTTTAAAAGTGAATGCTTTCACACCATCTATTTTAATAGAATTATTAGAGGCTGCAAAAAGAAATAAGTTTAGTTGTCTTGAATCATACGATAGAATATGATACTATTCATCTCTGAAAGGATTACATATAATACTTACACATACGATTCTTGGACGGCTTGGAGCGGTCTCTGGTTTTTCTTCTAGCTATAATGAGAGTGACTATTGCTGAGATTGCTACAACACAAGCAATAGCTGCAGTTATAGCAACTGCTAAGAAGGCTGTACTGTTCTTCCTCCTCTCTGACTCAATATTTACTAATGCAATAACAGGAAAAGTAAATTAGAGGAACTCAAAAAGGAAAGGCATGCTATAACAAAACTCTAACTTAAAATTTAGGTAAGGTCTCAGATGTACTGTGTCTGATTCATCAACATGAATGCTAATTCTAGGAAGACAGAAAAGGTAACTACTTTTGCACTAACAGTCTATTCATTAGTTGAACAATATAATTCTTTTTTTTTTTGATAATTAAGAAGTGCAATGGACTCATGACTAATGAGTCATGAGTGAATGCCCATGAATACTTTTTAACTTTCCAGCAATCAATTTATTATAACAAAGGACGGACAGCTATATGGATTCTCCTTATATATGAGCCAGAAGGATCAAAATATAAGCAATAATATACCATCAAATAAATTACATTACTATTTTGGAGCAATAATATCTCCTAAATCCCCTAGCCAGGGTAAGCTTCACAATTAAATTTAAAACACCGAAAGAGAATGCCCAATTCTTTTGTATTATGCATGTAAATTTGCCAACCACTTTTCCAAGAAGCAAAAGAACATTTCATTAGATTTATGGTGAACATTACAGACATATGGTGGTAAGTAATGATAATAATATAATAAGAATTTAGCTTAAATTGAAGAAGCACAGCAGAGGATAACATAAAATAGGATTTACGCAAATTAAGAAACTTACTATTTGCATAAGGTCCAAGAAGAGTGAAGTTCAAAAGTTCATATGGTCCAAAAAAGTCATCGGGAGGAAAACTCCATGATCCAAATATCCCTTTAATGCGACGGACCTCACTTGTGTTAAACACACTAGAGTTGGACTTTGGAAAAAGTTTCAAATACATCCTAAGACGAGGTCCCTCTTCCCAAGCATAAGAATCTATTGATAATTGTTGAAGGTCCAAGTTTAAAGACTGAGTTAAATATAACTCAAACTGAGTTATATAACGAGGAAAGTAAGAAAAACTTGGGCTTTTAAGCCGGTATCCAATTCTCAGAGGCGCTGCACAAAAGCAGTGAAGAAGAGAAGCTGGGTCATATTCATAGGAAATATCCACTGGACAAGCTGAAACTGGACAGATGGTCTTTGAATTTGTTGATTTGTCAGCTTCCAGCCTTTCAGATCCACAATATTGACCAATATTTTGAATGTTAGATGTCTTGCAGATAGGATTGCCAGCAAACCTTCAAGGTAAAAAGAAAGAAATTGATATGACCCAAAAGGAAGAAAATAAGATTGACTGACTGGATCACACAGAAAAAGAAATTAAGCATCAAAATTACAAATAAAAGAATAAAACTCCTTTCCTTTCCCAATAAACAACAACTAAAATCAAAACCAGTAAGAATAAAGTTATGAGAAATTCTGGGGTGGTCATTATAGTAACTATCATCCTTAAAAATCTATCAAGATATACTAAATGCTTATTAATGTAAAATAGGACACCTTTGCTTGTCATTATTATTATCTTAATCATATTTATTCCAGTCCATTCCATTGCAGCTTCCTTGAGACTGACCTAAGGGTTATTGGTGATCTATTCTCCTGTATTCCACTCCAGAATGTTACAGTGGATCTAAATTATAATTATCAATTACTAAACTGCTTCTAAGAGGCCAAATTATCGTCAATACAGATTAGCATAATTGCAGCAAGAATTTTGCCACATCATGTTCGTGAATTAACAACAGAGAGAATCAGATCATGCAGATGCACAGAAGCCCATGTGTTACTACTGAGAATGAAAAATGAGAGAATACCTCAAGGTGACATTTGCTGGTGGATTTAGGCTTCCCAAAATGTCTGAAAACGAGTTGTTACGGAGATCACTGCACAGATTGGACAAGCATATTGAAATTCAATTTGAAAATTTCATTATAAAAATTCATTCCGCAACTTAAACCATTAAATGGATTGTCAATATATATCAATTTGATCCAGAGATTCATTACAAGCTCTTTAAAAAAAGTAGGATTTTGGGTCAGAATTTACACTGTGAGTTTAGCACTCCTACTGAAGGACATGTTCAACCAGATATTAGCAGGGATAGGCCCAGACAAGAGATTGTTCTGAAGTGAACTGCAATTGACAATTATCAAAAGACATCAAATAATTTATCAAAAGAATACTCAAGTCAATTCTTGATGGCAGCTGGATTTTCATGAAGAAAGTCATATTTAAGATATTCCAAAATATTCCTATGTAATACTGCATACACTACTACGAGAAGTAAAGATTGATGAGTATCTTCTCACAGTCTTTGAAGGAAAGGAAGTGATGTGAAGCTTTCAATAGATCCATTGATGTTATTATCAGACAGATCACTGCAATATAAAGAAAATTACTATATCAAGTGGTCAAACTAAGCATTAAGATAAATAGATATTTTGAAGTAGATAAGGCAATTTAGGGCATAAGCTACAAAAAATAAGAAAGTAGATCAGCTAATTACATACATAGTTGTCATATTATCTGCAAGTTTCTTTGATGGTATGGGTCCAGTAAGATGATTCCAGCTAAGATCTCTGAAACATGAACCAGACCCAAATTAATGGTTTCAACTGTTATAAAGCGCAAGTTAAAGCAAACCAAAATTTTTTTTCCCTGATAGAAGCAAACCACAAAATATATTTAAACATACAAATAGATAAGCTTGTCTATCGAACTGAGATCAGGAACAGCACCTCGCAAACTGCAGTTTCTAAGACTTCTGTAAAGTTGAAGAAGAAATGTTAGCTCAGGAAACAAAATCAATCATTATTATATTCTCAAAATTAAAATTGAAAACTTTAGCATAGTTCCTCGTGACTTCATACTCTCCTCTCTAATTTATCTTTTTTCCCCCAAAGGCTTTACTCACACAGTAGAATTTTCTCATCACTATTCTAAAGGAAATGCAATATACCCTAGACTAGCAGCATACAAATTCCCTGGGTGTGTTCATTAAGGTCATCCTGTCTCAAAGAATTACTCAATCTAAAAGCTTGAGCTATCACATGAAGTCCAGAGGATATGTCCAAGTCCAACATGCACATGTACATAAAAACCCTTAAGCATTGATATAAAGAGAGGCTCTCTGCTATCTTATGTTGAAACTTAAAATTTAGAAAAGAGAAAAGGACAGGACTCTTGACCACATGATTAAAAAGGTTTAGAAGCCATAAAAGAACCTTTTGATCTAAAGGTTTAAGCTGTAAGGCAAGAGCCAAAGAATATTAGCTGAATATCTCTAACATCCTAGAATAAATTAAAACACAAAAAAATTAGTTATCAATAAGAACACTTACAGTTTTGCTAGGCGGGTTAAGTTTGCATAGGTAGAAGGAATTTCAGCTCCTCTGAAATTATTGTTATCAAGTTGGCTGCAAGAGGCAACAAGAAAATACAAAATCAGGACATGACTATAGCTACAGTATTTTCAAAAAAAAAAAAACAACTTAAAGATTCATACCAGAATAACTAGCATGCGGGAACATTCACCAGGCAGTAAAAATATAAGCATACTTATGCATATAAGTTCATAATATAGCACGCTTAAAGTTACTACACAATTATTTATTTTGTATGGTAGTGAAAATGAGGGAGAACAGACTTTCCCAAGCACAGAAATTTTAGTCAGCCTACAATATTCCTGCAGTTGATTATTGTATTTCAGGAATCAAAGAATTAATTAGTTTCAAACAAAATTAAGAGGCTACACAGAATATACCACCACAGTTCATCACCCAAAAATCTGGTTGCTTAGTGGGAGCTATATATACATTCATTGGACCAACATATACCCATGATATTCTCATTAGACTTTAAACACAAAGCTTTGGGCATAACATCAACATTTCCCATGATATTCAATGAATTATACTCGCTCAAGCAAGAGATACACTTTCATAAAGACACATGCAGATCTGATATAACATGGGAAATGGAAAGGTGACAGTATATAGAAGTGATGTTGCATTGTCAGTTGCTTAAACATTTTCAGGAGTGCTAGAGCATTATGATTCCACAAAAATCCTGCATGAACTCATGCAGTAGTTGTCAGTTGTGATCCTTTTGCAGGAAGGCATATTGCCCTTAAGCCATTTAAATTTAATGTATGTAGAAAGCAAACATGACAGGTGTTGCTCCCAAGTAAAACATTAGAATCAGCTAAGTCCATCCTTGAGCAGAAACAACAGGAACCTATACATAAGTTTTTTGCTATTTATTCATGTCTCTAGTGGCCATATCTTCTGTTATCAATACTTCTATTGTGTATGTGTATGTAACGATATAGTTTTTAAATTAAAACATCTTATACTTTGAACACAATGAGAACTCTGACTCTGCTATATCATTATCCTCCCGTACAAAAGGAGAAATGGGAGGGCAGAAAAAGAAGGGCTCCCATATTGAACAGGCAGAGAAAATCAAGTAATGTATTTCAAGTTTTCGACAACCATAACTGATAAATGCTATTAATCTAAATAATGTGGGACCAGAAGCATACAGTATTCGCAACTGAGGTAACATGGAGAATTCTGGTGGAAGGTATCCAGATAAGTCATTGTTTTCCACAAGCCTGAAATGTCATCTCAATAAGCAATCACCCTAAAGATTTTGTACACAAGCTTCAAATTGGAGAAACTTTCTTCTATGCAACAGGGGTTTGAAACCAAAAGGTAAATAGAGAAATCCCTTGAATACTTACAAGTGCCGAAGCTCGGATAGCTTTGAAAGCTCAGGTGGAATCTGACCATTAAATGAATTGTTGTCCATGTGGCTGGAAAGATACAAATAAAGCAGATAAGAAATCCAACTCCAATTTGAGTTGGCGATGCATTTAGCTTGTATATCCACTCACAGGTGTTTAACTTTGGTCAAATTGGCAAATGATTTTGGTATTGGACCCAAGAATTGGTTTTGATCGAGTTGGAGCCTATTCAAATTTGAGAGATTGCCGAGCTCATCTGGTAAAGTACCTGATAACTTATTGCCGTTCAGGAGTCTGTGTAGAAAATGCATAAAAAATAGTTATTTTTATATTCCTTCATGTAAGAGTGAGTTAAATCAATATATGTCAGAACCAATATCGTATTGCATGATTGATAATAAAATTTAATCTTTGTCACATGGTCTTAGCCAACTAGACTCATCGTCTGAACTTCAGATCTACTTTACTCAGGGACATAATTCATTTATTTTAAATATATCTATGTTAGCAGAAGGCAAAACTAAAGGACCACTACATATATAAACAAGCAAGATCCTTCTTTAATAAAAATCTCATCATTATACAGCAGGACAGAGAATTCCTTCTTATAATAAAACCTTGATGTGGATCAATTCTAATAACTCAGTTTACTGTATAAAGGAAATAACTTCAGAAAAGTTCATCTCACAAGAGTTCCAATGATGTGATTTTTCCGATCTCCTTTGGTATAGAGCCTGTCAGATCATTCCACATGAAATTCCTTCAAGGGAAAAAAATTACAGACATTAGCATGGCTGAAAGTATTATTAAGTGATTGGAAACTCTTGATAAATTTTCAGATAACAGTTTATTCAGTGATATCACTCACATTATTCGAAGATGAGATAGTTGACCAAGCTGAGGTGCAAGGCTTCCCGAGAGATTCATAGTCATTAAGTACCTTCAGTAAAGTTGCGATACAGAATTATAATCAGAACACCATCAAATATATCAATACCTTTTATGCATAACTTATTAATATGTAAATAACAGGAATTACCAAATTGAAAACTAAAACAAAAAAACTAAAAAGAATGGATAACAGAGCCATACAGCTCACGAATATGGAAGTAACCATCGGCCCCAACCGTATCGAAACACCAAACCCCAGTCCAGTTTGACGTACATGGGTCACCCTTACTCCAGTTACTCAGATTGTGCATGGGATCTATCAAACTTTTCTTGACTTCCACCAGTGCATTCACTGCAAATGACATAAACATAGACCTAAGATTAAGGTTAGAATATCCATTTGCCAAATCAAATTATGTGACAGAATCAGATAGATAAAATGAAGTCTTGTAGCATACTTCTATTTGGCTTAACAAGAAGAACGATGAAAAGACAAAGAGCATAGAGTATTCTTTAGTAACCACGCATACACTTCTAGCCTTTTCTCACCACGTACAACCTCAGTATTGGCAGAACCACCCAGGATTCGCCTCAGGAGGTCATCTCCGGCACATCCTCGTCAACCGGGATCTCGAAGTACTTCGCACGAGCCGCCACGCGCCGCCTCTAAGTTCTGCAGGGGTATTACACGGGCTGAGGCGTAAAGGCGCGTGGAGCGGCCGTTCCTGTCGCCGCTTCGACAGAGTTGGTCGCCGGCCATGTAGAACGTCACCCAGTATTTGTTCAACTCGTTCTGGCCCATATCCCTGCTTCCCTCGTCGATCCCAGAAGTGTCAGTCACCTCAATGCCTGAAAACACTATCCATGCTGGGACCGGTGCCCACAAAGGCTAAATGCTTTTCAAGGTAAAACTACAAAGTCAACGACATGAATGGTTGATTCTGGATGCTGCATATATGACTGACAATGCCTTAGATGTCGAACGTTGTAATACAAATATCGAAGTTAAAATTGCCAATAGATCCCACTTTACTCTAATTAGTTCTGGAAAAGTGAACATTTCGAGCTCCCTTATCCTTGATTGATTATGTTCTTTTAGTTTCGAACTTATTTTGCAACTTACTTTCAATTAGTAAGCTGACAAGAGATATGAATTGTATTGCTAAATTCTTCCCGTCTTGTTGTTTTTACAGAATCTAGATTTGAGGAGGACAATTGGCAATGCTAAGAAGGTTAATGGATTATATCATATTCAAGCTAGAAATCAAGTAACTATGACATGTTATGTTGCAGATAGTACTAATAACCCTGATAATGATAAGATTATGTTGTGGCATCATTGTCTTGGTCATCCAAATTTTATATATTTATCAAAAATGTTTCCCTCTTTTTTCATTAATAAACATTCAAAGTCTTTTGAATGTGAAGTGTGCCAGTTCTCTAAGCATTGTCGAAGTTCATATCCTAGTAGTGCATATAAACCATCATATCATTTTTCTATCATTCATAGTGATATTTGGGGTCCATCCCGCATCCAAAATATATGTGAGGCACGTTGGTTCATATCTTTTATTGATGATCACACTCGTGTTACTTGGGTTTTTATTATAAAAGATAAGTCAGAAGCCTCATAAAATTTCAAAAATTTCTACACCATGATTCAAACCTAGTTTTGAACCAAAATTCAAAATTTTCAGTTTAATAATGCTAAGGACTATTTCAATTCGTTCCTTAAGAATCTTTTCCTTGAGCAAAGAATTGTGCATCAGAGTTCTTGTACTTACACACATCTCCTTGAAGTGGCTAGATCCTTAATGCTTACGTATAATGTTCCCTATCAATTATGGGGTGAAGTTGTGTTGACCACTACCTATTTAGTTAATACAATGTCATCTCGTCCCTTGAAATTCAACACAATATGTCAGGTCCTCTCAAAGCATTTCTTTGACAATAGAATTGTTATCAATCTTCCTTTTAAGGTCTTTGGCTATTGTGCTTTTGTACATGTTCCATCTTAGAATAGAGGGAAGTTTGATTCTAAATCTGAGAAATACATCTTTGTTGAGTATGCCCTTAACTAGAAAGGTTACAAATGTTATTCCCCAACATCATGAAAGTTTTATATCTCCACGGATGTCTCTTTCCTTGAACACACTTCTTTTTACCCCAAAACTCATATTTAGGGGGAAAAATCAATACTAGGAGAATATCAGTTTTGAGCTACCTTACCTGGAATTGTTGCATTTGACTCTGAAAGGTTACCTACCTGCCCAGCTGAATCAAAAGCTCTTAGTGCTCATAAACAGGAAGGCAATGCAGAGTTGAAGGTATACTCAAGGTGTCCGAAGCATAATTAGACCAAACAATTAATTCATGAAGATTGCCAATTTGATCCAAATCCAACTCCTGGGGAGAACAATCAAGATTCTTGAGGTATACTTGACTTAAACTCTCTACTTATATTACATCTGATCTCTACCTTCTTGTTACTTGGAGAAAGGGAGTTAGGTCGTGCACAAAACATCCCATTGCTAATCATGTTTCATATAAAAAATCATTTAATACCTTTAGGGCTTTTACAACAAATTTAGATAGCACCAAACTTCCAACTTGCATAGAAGAAGCTCTACAACACCCAAAATGAAAGGAGACTGTAAATGAGGAGCTGAATGCCTTAAAGAAAAATGACATGTGGATTCTTATTGAAAAACCTCTAGGAAAGCAAGTTGTGGGATGTAAGTTAATGTTCACTATCAAGTACAAAACTAATGGGAGCATTGATAGATACAAGACGAGATTAGTGGCAAAATGATTCACTCAAACTTATGGGATAGATTACCAAGAGACATTTGCTCATGTAGCAAAGTTAGACACTATTTGTGTCCTTCTGTCTATTGCTGCAAACCTCGACTGGAAGCTTTACCAATTTGACGTCAATAATGCATTTCTTAATGATGATCTTAAAGAGGAGGTCTACATGAAGGTACCTCTTGATCTGAAAAATCCGACTAATTCTCATATGGTGTGTAAACTTCGAAAATCTCTTTATGGCCTTAAACAATCTACAAGGGCTTGATTTGAAAGGTTTTCCCAATAGTTGAAAGACTAGGATATGTTTAAAGGCAGACATATCATACTCTATTTATCAAACATTCTCCTGGGGGAAAAATCACCATCCTTAATGTATATGTAGACGACATAGTAGTCACTCGAAATAATGAATAACAGGTGACACACTTAAAGAAGTTCCTAAGTAAGGAATTTGAGATCAAGGATCTTGGTCCTTTAAAAATATTTCCTTGGGATAGAAATAACCCGGTCTAGTAGAGAAATTTCTATTTCACAGAGGAAGTACACTTTAAATCTTTTAAGAGAAACAAGAATGCTAAGGTGTAAACCTGCTGACTCCCCTATGGATCTGTTCAACAAAATAGGCTCAAAGAAGTCCTCTAGTCCTGCTGATAAAAGGATGTATCAATGTCTTGTGAGAAAATTCATATATCTCTCTCATACTTGACCTGACATCATTTTTACAATAAGTGTAGCAAAGCAGTACATGAATAATCTTATTGAAGAATATCTTGAGGCTATTAATCAGATACTCAAATACATAAAGACGACACCTGAAAAGGGTTTATTTTTTAGAAAAGGGGCCAATAAAAGTGTTGAAGTTTTCTTGGATCTTGATTGGGTTGGTTCCCTAACATATGGGAGGTCCAGTTTAGGGTATTGTACAATGTGTGGGGAAATCTAGTTACTTGGAGAAGTAAAAAGCAATTTGTGATGTCTAGAAGTAGTGTTGCAGCATAATTTTGTGTTATGGCACATGGGATTTGTGAAGTAATATTGTAATATCCCAAGAATTTTCATGAATATTTAAAGTCTATTTGAAGTTTATTGAAAAATTTAATTACATGAGAAATGTTCTTTTTGAATTAGTGAAGGAAATTTGGAAATAGAAATTTTAAAAATTTTAATTTGGGACATTTTACAAATTCTCAAGGACTAAAATGAAAAGAAAAGAAAGTATGGAGTACTTTTGAGAAATGACCAAGTAGGAACCTGAGAAGAAGAATAGAGCTTATGGGAATGAATTATGAGTCCGGTACCGAAAGGATGATAGATTTGGGGTTAAAGTGGAGTTTGAGATACTGAGAGGGACTAAAGTGAAATAAGAAAATCTGTGGGGCACCTAGGATTTAGAAACACCTGAGGTGAGATTTTATGAATTTGCTTTTGCTAGTCTTGACTGAGGGTCAATTGTAGAGCAAGTGATAATTTCACCCCGGACGAGTATATAGGTGGCCTCACCTATTTTTTTTATTCATTTTTCTCCTTTCCTCTCTCTCTCTTCACTTTCTCTCCTCTCCTTCTCTCTTCCTTCTCTCTAATTTCTCTCTCTACACTCCAACTCTACAACCAGGCTTTGGAGGGTGGATCTCGGGCTACGGGGCGAGCCTCTAGGAGCCAAGTAACATAGGGAAAGCAAGGAATCGAGGTAGAAATTTCTATTTCTTAAGTTTTTCTCTATTTTCTAGTTTTAAGAGTGTTTGAGGTAAAATCGAGATTCCGGCTTCGTTTCTCGATTAAAATTGGTGATTTTGGTGTCTAAATGCTCCTTAGACATTAAGGGTGAGATCCCATGGAAGAAATCATGAAAAACGGTGAAGATTTGGCCAGATTTGGGCCAAAACCGAGAGAAATCGCGAAGGGGTCGCGATCGTGGCGCCCAGGCGCCAAGGTGAGATGGGAAGAAGAAGGAATTGGCGCCTTGGCGCCAGGCATGGGTGGCGCCATAGGTGGCGCCCAAGCGCCAGGTGTACCGGAAAATTTTAGTTTATTTTTCAATCAGTCATAACTTCTTCATCCGGACTCCGTTTTGGGCAAACTTTATATCGTTGGAAAGCTCTTTGAGTCTAGTTTCCAATGGTATAAATTTCATTTAGAAATTCATTACCGGTTATGAGTTATGACTTAAGATGTGAGTAAAGGTCGAGAGTAGTGATAGGAAATTTCTCTATTTTGTAACCCTAATGGTTTTTACCTGGTTACAATAGGGATGTTTGGGGCTCAAGGTGGGAGCGCTGAGAGCGTGGAATCCAGGTGAGTAGGCAACCTTGCAAAATTAATTTAATAAATTAGTCAAAGCACAATATAAATCTCATTTGCGTTATTTGTGAAATTGAGAAGATTATCAGTGTGTGTTCAGGTTGAGAAAAAGTACAATATCATTGGAAGGTACTTTATTACCTTTGAGAATTGATTTCTCTAGTTGACTAAAGAACTAGATGTGATTGTTCCTTGAATAAATTGGAACATTTTGTAAGTGAATAACCTTACTAAACTAATGTGATCTTATTAGATAAGGTACAATACAAGTCTTGTTTATAACATTATTGAAGTGAGAAATAATCAATCTCGCTGTTGATAATATATGATGATTGTTATGGTTGATGATAGACATTCAAGGGAATAAAATTATGTGTAAATTCATTTATTTCATAGTAATTATATTGTGATAAATTGTCACTATTTTATTGATGAGCAAAAGATCTACGAGATCTAATATACGAGTTTGAAAGGGTTAGAGTCCCATACTACTCGGTGTATAAATGTGAAAACCTATGCACGAGTTTGAAAGTGTTAGAGTCCCATACTACTCGGTGTATAACTGTGAAAACCTATGCACGAGTTTGAAAGGGTTAGAGTCCCATACTACTCGGTGTATAAATGTGAAGACCTATGCACGAGTTTGAAAGGGTTAGAGTCTCATACCACTCAGTGTATAACTGTGAAACTTATGCACCAAGAGTTTGAGGGTTAAATTCCCAAGTCACTCAGTGCAAGTATCTATGGCATATAATGCAAAGTGATTGAGGGATTGATCACCCAAGAAATCATACGCAAATTCAGACAAGTGTAATACTATAATTATTTACAATAAATGATAGATTGATTGTATTAGTAAATGTGGTGTTTGTGCTTATGATATTTTCATGTACAGTTGTTTACTCACTGAGTTATGATAAACTCACACTCTCTATGATTATCTTTTCAGATACAGTGGTTGAGGAGAAGAATTTATAGCCTTTAAGGATATACTCCACTTTTGTCTGGTAAACAATTGGTAAGGATTAGGAAACGCTCTGTAATCTAGTAGGTCACCTAGGCTTGGGAGGTTGTATAGTACTGTATAGTGTTTGAAGGTTAAACATTTTCTGAATATGTATACAAAATATCTTTCTTGGAATATTTATGATTCACATAATTATGGATATTAAGAATATTCACAGAGATTATGGGGTACCACAGAGGTACACCCTAGGTATTTTATGTTTATATCACATGTAAGTTTTGGGATGTGATAAATATAGTTGAGAAGAGTATTGGAAGAGCTTTAGCTTCCAATCACCACCTCCATGAGACTCTATTGTGATAATCAAGCAGCAATTCATATTGCAAAAAATCAAGTTGATCATGATAGAACTAAGCATGTGGAGATCGATCGTCATTTCATCAGAGAGAAGTTGAAATAAGGGGTCATTGAGATAATTTATACTCCTACACATTAACAGAAGATTGATATCCTTACCAAGACTATTCCCAAAACTCAGTTTGACAATCTCTTATCCAAGTTAGGAATGATTGACATTTACTCCCCAATTTGAGAAGGAGTGTGAGATTCTAATTTTATTCTATTATTATGATTGATTATGATTTATTTATTTCTTTTCTTGTAAATATTTGATCTCTGATTTGTTTCCTATTTCATTATTATGATTGATTGGGATTAATTTGTATTTATTAGGGTTGATGATGTAGAATAAAGAGGATGAGGGAGAAATAGAAAAGAAGTAAGGAGAAGTAGGAAATTCTGTAATTTTTTTTAATTCATTCTAAAAGACTGATTACAGCATAGGGAGGGACCCTTTTATATAGGGAATCCAATTATGATAGAAATTAATGCTAAAACCAAATTTCTAAATGCATAAGCTAGTTCCAAAGAGAATAAATATATGAGTAGTTTCCAAGTAATTTCAAGTTTCAAAGCTATCATAAATGAAACAAGTTTCAAGTGCGTGTTTTCCTAAGATACTAGTTTTTAGGAATTTTATTACGCCTTGAATAAATTTTTATGGGGTTTCCATCATTTCTCCTAAGGTGGGGAGAATTCTCCTCAGGACAAGGAGAATTCTGGTAAGATTCCAGCAAGTCTGGATCTAAGATGAGAAACTCATCCTTAGTGATCCAAGTAGCATCCAAATCAGAGCGACTTTTCCGTCGAACAAGGTAGCGGTGAAGGGGGCCGTGTAGGGAGAGAACAATCTGATTGTTAAGAACTTCATCAATTACTTCAATATGTGGAGGCACGGATGGCAAGGTGGGTACTGGACTGTGGGGAGACTGAGTACCTATAATACCATCAAGAAAATAAAGGGGGAGGCTCAAAGGTGCCTCGGTAAGGAAACAAATCCTCCACATTAAAAATAGGGCTAATAGCCATATTAGGTGGTAATTCAAGTAAGTATACATTAGGACCAAGTTTCTTGGTTATGTGAAAAGGCCCAGAAGCATGAGCATGTAACTTTTTGAAAGAATGTTTAGGATAATGTTTAGGTTGAATACGAGCCATGACATAATCTCCTTCATTAAAATCCTGAAATCGACGATGAACATTAGCAGACAATATATATTGTTTATTATTTAAGATGAGTTTGCATCTAATCTCAGCATGCAATTCATGAATGTGTTGTGCAAAGGATTCTGCTAAATTAGAGGTACGAGCAGTGATAGGAATGGGCAAAAGGTCAACAGGTTGGCAAGCGGTATAACCTTGGACAATCTCAAAAGGGCTCTTGCCTATGGACCTATTTACCAAATTATTATAAGAAAACTCAGCTATTAGCAAAATCAAGTCCTAATTTCCTGGTTTGTCCCCTACTAACCTCCTAAGCAAATTACCAAGGCTACGATTGGTGACCTTAGTTTGTCCATCCGTCTAAGGATGAAATGCATAAGAAAATTTTAAGTGGGTGCCAAAGAGCTTCCAAAGGGTTTTCTAAAAATAGCTAACAAATTTAGCATCCCTATCAGACACAATGGTAATGGGTAGGCCATGCAAACGCACAACTTCACGGAAGAACAATTTAGCCAAATGAGAAGCATCTGTGGCTTTGCTACAAGGAATGAAATGTGCTATCTTGGAAAACCTATCAACAACAACAAAGATGGAATCATGTCCTCAGGCAGTTCTAGGTAGTCCTAATACAAAGTCCATACTGAGGCCTTTTCAAGGTTTATGAGGTATAGCTAGGGGAGTATACAAACCAGTGTTTTGTTTCTTTATCTTAGAAGTGAGGCATATTCTGCAGTGAGATAGAATTCAGGAAACATCACGCTTCAAGAAAGGCCAATAAAATCTATCCCCTACTAATGCTATAGTCTTATCCTTACCAAAGTGGCCAGCTAACCTTTCGGCATGTAACTCCTAGACAAGAAAATCCCTTAAGGATGTGTGAGGGATGCATAGCCTAGTCCCACGAAAAAGATATTTGTCTTTGATGAGGAAATATTTGTGGGCACAATGATTTCCATTACTAACTTCTTGAAAGATGATGCCAAAGCTAAGACACCCAGCGTATTCATCCTTTAGTCTATCAAACCCTATAACACTAACACTCGTGGAATTTAAGATAATGAACATTCGACTTAATGCATCAGCTGCCTTATTTTCAACACTAGATCAGTGTTTGACCACAAAAGTGAATTTTTAAAGGAATTCAACCCATTCTGCATGCCTTGAATTAAGATGCCTTCATGAATTATTAAATTTAAGGGCTTGATGATAAGAGTATAAGATAAATTCTTGGGGAAGAAGATAGAACTGCCAATGTTTAAGAGCCCTAACAACGGCATAGAATTCTCTATCATAAGTGGAGTATTTTTGCTTGGCCTCATTGAGTTTCTCACTAAAGAAGGCTACAGGATGACCCTCTTGACTAAGAACTCCCCCGATTCTTACCCTAGATGCATCATAGGCAACTTCAAAAGGTTACTTAAAATCTAGTAGAGTTAAGACAGGAGCTTCAGAAAGCTTTTGTTTAATAGTTGCAAATACTTGAGCAGCTGTAGGAGTCCAATGAAATTTGTCTTTTTTTGAGACAATCTGTAATAGGGGCCATGATGGTACTAAACTCCCTAATGAAATGCCTATAGAATGAGGTTAGGCCATGAAAGCTTCGAACTTCAGAAATTGATGTAGGTTCAGGCCATTGTTTAATAGCCTTGATCTTTTCAAGATCAACAGCTAGACCATGCTCAGAAACTATGAATCCTAGGAAAACAACTTGAGTTTGCAAGAAAGAACACTTTGGAAGGTTAATGTAGAATTGCTCTTGACGAAAAGTGAGAAAGACTAGACGAAGATGATTTAGGTGCTCTTCCCTAGACTTGTTATAAATCAAGATATCATCAAAGTAAACTATCAAGAATTTTCCTAGGTAGGATCTGAAAATGTGAGTCATGACTCTCATGAAAGTGAAAAGACCAAATGTCATAACTAACCATTCATATAACCCATCTTGAGTCTTAAGAGTAATTTTTCACTCATCCCCTGGTCTAATTCTAATTTGATGATAGCCACTATGGAGGTTAATTTTTTAGAACCAACTTGAACCAACCACTAAATCAAGCATATCCTCTAGCCTAGGAATAAGAACCTATACTTGACAGTGATTTTGTTAATTACTCGACTATCTACACACATTCTCTAAGTTCCATCTTTTTTTGTAGTTAAGAGGGCAGGTACCGCACATGGGCTAAGACTATGTTGAATATAGCTCTTTACAAGCAATTCGTTCACTTGCCTACTTAATTCTTCCCTATCTTTAGGGTTCATCCTATAGTGGGGAAGATTAGGGAGCTGAGAGCCCGGGATCAAATCAATGGCATGTTAGATATTCCTCATGGGTGGTAGCTCCGTAAGAAGCTCATTTGAAGCAATGTCATAAAATTCTTCTAAGAGTTTAGAAATTTCATCAGGCACATTGACAAGTGTTTTCAGAAGTGACATCAATTGATACTTTAGGAACCAAGGAAAGAATGACATCAGCTTCTTTAGTCACTTTATTAAACTGTTTATGACCTAGAAAGTGAATGTTGTGAACGTGAGATTCCTTGCTCTTTGATTTGGTTGTTGCCTTAGTTTCACTGTCAGGTTTGGCAGGATGCAACCAAATGTTCTTGCCTTCATATTTGAACACATAAGTGTTCTCTTTCCCATAGTTAATGACATCATGGTCATAAAGCCATGGTCAACCAAGTAAGATGTGGGCAACATCCATGGGGAGGACATCACAAATAATTTCCTTTTGGTATTCTCCAAGTTAAAGGGGAACACGACATTGCTGGGTAACAGGCAAGGAGGTTTTATCTACCTAAGCTATTTGAAAAGGCTCATGATGAGGTTATGGTTTAAGCCCAAGTCTAGATACCCTTAAATAAGAAACTACATTTCTTGTGCTACCCCCATCAATAACTAGTTTACACACTTTGCCCCTACATTTTACAAAAGTGTGGAATATGCTAGTTCTTTTCCATGAATCTTTAGAAAGAGGGATAGAAAAAGTGCATCTCATAACACTAAGATGCTCAAAAGTTTGATCTAAAGTATTGATTATAGTATCTTCCTCAACATCAGAAGGGCAATCAAGGGGTTCTACTACTACATCTGCTTCTTTTTCATTTAGAGTTTCAGACTGGTGTTCAATGGTTAAGGTGCTATGTGGACATCTCGACGCTATGTGCCCCTTAATGTGACAATGAAAACATTCAATGGCAGAACCACTTGAGCGTGAGTTAAAGCCTATAGATTCATTACCCTTGGTGTTCCTAGGGCCAAACACTTGATTGGAAGGTAACATATATTGGGCTCTAGATGGTGGTGCTCCAATAGAGAGATCAATAAAGTTGGGATTGCGAGTTTGTCTGGACTCGGTTCCTTGAAATGTTGAGCCCCTAATATATGGATACCTAGACAAAGATTCTATCTTAAGGGCTTTATGGAATACTTCTTCAAGAGACTCAGGGAAATTAATTTTAAGCTCCCTTTGAATTTCTAGTCAGAGTCCATTAATAAATCTAGTGATTGTCACCCACGGCTCTTCTTGCAAATCACACCTAAGAATAAGTTCATCGAAACGAGCCATATTTTCAGAAACACTAGAAGTTTGCCTAAGGTTGATAAATTGATTCATCAATTGGCTCTTGAAATATGTGGGCAAATACTTTTCTTCAATTTTATTTTCATTTTAGCCCAAACTTCTATTTGAGGTTGTCCTTGGCGCTCTAGGTTTCTTTGGATAGTTTGCCAATATCTTTTGGCGGATCCTACAAGTTTCATTTCAGCAAATCGAACTCTTTGCACATCATTCATGTCATACAAATCAAAATAATCTTCTATGTTAGCCAACCAATCTAAGAAAGCATTAGTATCTAATTTTCCATCTAATTCCGGAGCTTCAACCTTAACCTTTCTTGTGATGTAACCTAAATCATTATGGATTTGCCTATTTTCAAAAGTTGATTCATGACATCTAGTGAGGTGTCGCTCAAGTTCCCGCTCATTCCTTTGAGTTTTCGTGAATTGAGATTGACGTGGTAGAGACCTATAAGGGGTTCCTCTAGCATTCCTGTTGTGAGGACTAATAGAGAGACGCTGGATTCTATTAGATCCTACTGGTAAAGTCCTAGGAGGATTATGAATTGATAAGTTTTCTTCCCTAAAAACTTCATCCTCCTTATCCTAAAATTGATCCCTTAATAACCCCCTAAATCTTTAACATTCTTGCTGTTAATTATCTTCCCAACAATTTAATGGCACTCATGATTTCTTCAAGACGTTGGTCCACAGATTCTTCACGAGCCAAAAATTTTTCTTCGAGTTTGTCCAATCTATCTTGGAAAATTTGAAGGTTATGTTCCATTTTTAATTATATCTCAAGAATTTGTTTAGAAAAAAGGATTTGGTTGTTATAAAGGTCACAAATGGTCATGCTAAATGAAGGTAAATTGCACTACTGAGATCAGATATAATTACCAAAATAAAATGTCTACTATTGATCACCGTAACCAAAACTTTTTTTTAAGGAGATAATGCAAAACTATGAGGATAAATATATAGTAATGAGAAATGGAAATAAGGCAAGAAGGAAAGGTGAAGGTTCAACACACTTGCAATGTAACCACTAATATAGTTAATTAGTAATAAGTTTTCAAAGAGAGTTTTAACTTCCTTACCACAACAACTATGAGCTAAAATAAATGTAAATATTACCCCGATTATTCCTTGATGGCTGTGGTTGCAGTTGGTGTTGAGAAGAGGTGAAATCGAGCTTAAAAATGGCAGAAAAATGAAAATATGCAGCTTGGCGAGTAGAGCGCGTGAAGCCCACACGCAGGGAGCTCCGGCGGCACATGGAGGTGCGTGTGGTCGTATCCGGCAACTAGACTTCTGGGATGTGCCAATCAGAGGCTTCTTCAGGCGATGGTGTGGGTGCTTTCTCGGTTTGGCGATTGGAGGTGGAAGAGCAAGCTTAAACAGTGACGGGTTTAGGGTTTGGTGGGAGTTTTTTTTTTTTTGGTTCTTGGGTGTTTTTATCAGTGGATTGGCAGCTGGGACTATAGGTGGATGGGAAAACCCACTCTGATACTAAACTGATGTAGAATAGAGAGGATGATGGAGAAATAGATAAAAAGTAGGGAGAAGTAGGAAATTCTGTAATTTTTTATAATTCATTCCAAAAGACTGATTACAGCATAGGGAGGGACCCCTTTATATAGGGAGTCCAATTACAATAGAAATTAATGCTAAAACTAAATTCCTAAATGCATAAGCTAGTTCTAAAGAGAATATATACATGAGTATTTTCCAAGCAATATCAAGTTTCAAAGCTATCATAAATGAAACAAGTTCCAAGTATGTGTTTTCCTAAGATACTAGTTCTTAGGAATTTTATTACACCTTGAATAATTTTTATTAGTTTTCCATCAGTTGATTATTTTTTCCTTTTCTATTGCCCTATCTAGGTGTATATAAACCCTAGTCTACTATAATAATACTCTTCAATTCTTCACACAAGAAGAAAGAGGAGACATGCAACTCCAACCTCAAAATTTTCACAATGAGAAATATTTATCCTTTAGGAAAATAATAAAGCTAGGCAAATTGTAGAGACTTTTGTTTTTTGTGCCTTGGTATTCATAGTTCACAAGTTGTTTCTTTAGGGACTTGGCTCTCCTCCTATGCGCAGGAGGTAATTGAGGAGTCATTAGATTAGTTTAATCCAGCGCCTCCTATTCATCTAATATTTTTTTCAGAAAATTTTACAAGTACCAACTGATTTAATGATGATTGCAAGTATAATAATAAATATGAAATGATAATCGTAATTTAAAAAAAAAAAGAAGAAATTTTAAAAAACTGGATGAATGGGAGCATTTAGATCAAAATCTAACGGCTCTCATGACCTCTTGCGTGTTGGAGGCTAGCCGATTCTGTTTCTTCAATAGTAAGTAGAGAGAAATATAGAGAGGGGGGATAGATTGACGCTGGTGTAAGAAGAAGCACTTACACCTCTCAAACCTCTCAATAGTTTTATATAGGAAGTGATTTTTTTAATCTACCTGTTGAATTAATAGTAATTACCGTGTGAACTTGCATGCTAACTTTTAGAAAAAAAAATGAAGAGGAATAATTAAGTAATCAAATAGTTCAAAATCCTCATATTTAATAATTTTATTGAAAATTGACTTTGTAACATATTGATGAGGGTCCAAACAATGTTAGATATGTGTAATGTGTATACGTGTGTGGTGAAATTAGCTGGCGTTCCATTTTCCAATGGTTGAACAAAGTTTTTTATTCTAGAAATTTATATGGACCCTGAAAATCTAGAACATAGTTACTGTCATAGTTGTATAATCCAGCTTGGATCGTCGGGTTGACCTGGGACAGGTCCGAGTCGAGGGTTCGGACCGAGTTACAAGTGACTTGATCGAGACCCGATCAACCCAGTTGAGTCAATAGCGACCTGGGCTTTGACTTGGTCTGGTCGATCCGTTTGACCCAGACCTCTTTTATTATTTCTTTAATATTCAAATTTGTATAAGAATTTAGAAAAATATGCACTTACCAAGAATCAAACTCTATCCCACACCTATAGGTTGTGTGTCTTATTATCTTACTATTAGTTTTTTCTTAATTTATATGGGTGAAATATTATTTATATAAGGTGCTAAAATTATTCTAACCTAAAAATCACAATGTATATGTGATAAGATGACAAAAAATAAGTATATTATTATTAATTAATTAGGAGATAAAAAATTATTATATTTATATAATTATTTGATGTAAGAAAATTAAATCAAGAAAAATTGAAGAGCATAAACAAAAAATTTTATATAATCATCTAATATAAAAAATAACAATCAAAATTTTTTAAAAAAATTATTTGTAATTTTATGACTAATAATATTATTTATGAATATTTATATTTTAATTATTTATGATTAATAACGATGGTTTTAAAACTTTAAAGTGTAAAATTTGTGTATATATATATATATATATATATTATTTATTTGACTTGTTTTTGAATTTATTTATAAAAATATATAGGTATATATATATAATTTTTAGTTTTTTTTTAATTTATTTACTTGGATCAACAATTGACTCGAACACCTAACAGTTGAATCAGTGACCTGATGATCCAAAGGCCTGCACTGGTCAATGATCGAGCCGGGTTTGATGACAATAGTTATTGTTGAACTATGACAAAATGAAAATGAATCTTGTAGTAAAAATCTGAGTCAAACAAAAACATAAATTGCCCCACAATCCAGGGAAAACATAAGGAATAATTTGAGTTGACTATGTCATTAAATGAAATGATCTTATCACGTATTTATGAAGGAGATCAACAAAGATGAAAAAATAGTTATTGCACGTCTGGAAGAAGGAAAGAATCCACTCATTTCTTTGAAGACAATCATGAAGCACATTTAATATTGGATGACAAACTGAGCATGACTCAAGCCACAAATTAAGGAATATATAAGGAAGGATTATGCTATTAAACAAAGGTGATCAAATCACGCATTGATAAAGGAAATCCATAAAAATGGAAATGAGTAAATACACATAAGAAAGAGGGAAAGATTCTTCATCATAAATAAGAGGCAATCAAGATGTAGCCATTTCTTTTCATATTTGGGTCAAGGTAACATTCAAGTAAACAAGTGTCATTTTCGTTTAGAATTAATTCTCGAATTCAAGGAGGATCATCTATTCCTAACGTTTCAACAATTTTGAATCATTGAAGTTGACAAAAAGAATTTTATTCTGAAGATCATTCTATTTGAAAGTTTTTCTTTGTATTCTATGAGAGAGAGTTCTATACTGTTTATATTCTCTAAGTGAGATATCTCTTAGGCTTGAGTTCTGTGTGAATTGAAAAATTTTATGTTTTTGTTTTTGTCCTTGAGGTGACTGGTAGTAGGTACTTGGTAGGGTATTTGACTGTTATTATGTAAAAGATGTTTAGTTGTGTCTTTTTGTAGAGAAGGTTTACTGGTGTGTGTTTGCTAGAGATGTGTAAAGACCTAGAGGCTAAAGTGAAAAAGCAGAGTCCTTCTGACCCAGATTAAAGGTCGTTACTTGGTAGCATAAAAGTTGGATGTTAAGCTTTAGTTTGGTTACTTTGAATTGGTGACTTGTTTCTCTATTAAAATACTCATAACAGTGTGTTTTGAGAAGTGGACATAAGTGAATCCTTGTAATTCTACCGAACCGCTATATATCACGGTGTTTTTTCTCTCTCCTTCTCTCAACTTTTACATTACTAGTTATTTGTTGAAAAAAAAATTCTTAACTTGACCCTAATAATATAAGTGGATCTTAATTATTTTTAAAGAAAAAGTTTTCTTTCACAAAAAATTACATATACTCAATTCATCTATTTCTTGAGTAAACTTTTGGACTAACACTAACTTATAATGATGTTTGGACAAAACATAGCATCATGATTAAATCTAAGTTCTTTCTACAGTGCAAAATCAAGGCCCGAGATAAGAAAGTGAAGCAGAGAAAGCCAATGCAAAATATATTTTATAAATCCACCTTCCAAAGGATCCGTTCTTTGTGCGGCTGATGCGTAAATGATATAACACAACGAAACAGCCAACGCATATCCATATAATCTCTGACTCAGCATCCCAATGACCTGGAAAATGAAATAAAATAAGCCAACGAATCACCATAGAACGAACGAATACGAGAAGCATCCAACATAGTAAAGTATCAGAGCCAATCATGCTTCAGTGTTGCACATATAGAACTTCAAATTGAAATCCATCGTTGGCGTAAAATTTCTTCAAGCAGGACAAATTAACTAAGAAAATAATGCATATCAGAGCCCTGTAATGTCATTTGTTCATGTGAAACTAATAAAAGAAAAAATACAAAAACTAGCTGAAACAAGCCTTATACTATCCACAACTTGGTTTGATTTTGGTCTGAATAATTATCTTGCAAGGGAAAACTAAAATAAAAACTGAAACCCGCAGAGGCCATGACAAACAGAAAAGAAAGATAAGTGGTGGTGTTCAGCTAAATACATCCGTCTGAGAATGAATGAACTAGAAATCTGGGACGTAATTCAGAAATCAATCACAAAGGTCTTACTTGAGAAGTTGAAATGAGTGAAATGTGAAAATCCCCGAAGTGGAAGCTCGTTCAGACTCTAGGAATCGAAATCCAAAGTCAATGCAGGTGATGAAATGCGAAGGAACTTGCTTGCTAAATCATTCTCTTCATCATTCGCATCCTATTTTATCTCAATAGTGATGATAAAGACTGACAATATCCTTTTTTTTCTTTTTTTTTTTCATTTCGTTTTCTTCCTTTTTCTCTGAGGAAGCAGCATTGTCGTGGTATGCGGACCCAGAATTTTCAATCTTCAGAGACACACACTAATATGCCTGTCTTCAGGACCACCCCCAATGCTTCTTTCTTCTTCTTCTTCTTCTTCTTCTTCTTCTTCTTCTTTAAAAAAGAATATTGGTCTTTAAAATTTTTTCTTTAAAATAAGTCTCTAAAAACATACATAAAAAAAAAAAGTATTACAACCTATCTAAAATTATTTTTTATAATAAGTCCCTAAAAGGTAAATCTGGCAATAAAAAAAAATCCTTAGTAAACGTTAGATCACAATTCTAACAATAAAAAAGAGACCGTACTTATTTCTTCAAAGAAAAAAATAAAGAAATCGTAGCCACATAGTTGGATTTCAACGAATACGGCCCCCTTTTCGTTTTTTATTTTTTTGTAAAACCTCTTGTTCGTTATTTTGTTTCATTTATTCTCTACTTTCACTTTCCATTCCCAATAAATAAAGAAAACCCAAAAAGGCAGCAAATATTTAAAAAGAAAACAAGAGTAAATTAGTAATTTGGTTTCTAAAATATAGTTATCTAAATTTAATCCATAAAATGTGAAATACCTCAATTTAGTATGTGAAAAAATTGTGTTTATTTTAATTTTATTTTTACCAAAATAATTATTAAATTAGCCAAATACAAATTTTTAGATACTAAATTAAGGTACTTGATTTTTCAATAAGATTGTCAAATGGGTTGGGTTTTATATAATTTATGACTAAAAGATTATAGCTCATTTCAATCCATCATCGCTCATAGATTGATCTTATGAACTTATTTATCTTGTTTTAAAAATGTACTTTTAGTTATTTTAATGACAAAAATTATATATTAAAACAATCAAATTTCAAAAAATTAAATTAAACTTCTAAAAAATATATTAAATCTTAAAATGGGTATTTCTTTTTACAATGTTATTTTAATTATTTTAAATGACAAAAATTAGATATTGAAAAATAGAATTAAACTTCTAAAAAAATAGACTAAAACTTGAAATATTAAAAAAAAACTCACAAGAGTTGCTCCTCCCAATCCACTTAAGTCTCAAAGGCTTTGATGAGTCAACTTAAAAATTTTTTTTCAAAATGTGCTATTAAATCATTGGCCCACTCCATCCCATTTACAGTGTTGGTGGGATGGCTAATTTAAACCAAACTTATTTTAACAGCTCTAACTTTTAATGACTAAATTGAAATAATTATACTCTTTTAAGGACAAAATTAGTAATTTGCTAAAAAATTTAAAAAGGGCAGATTACACCCCCCACGTCGAGCGCGTGGTGTTGGCGTATAGAATCGGAAGCGTAATGTGGTTGGTAGATGTGGTGGGAAGGCTCAACGACTTGGTTCTAAACAACTTTAAATACAATTTTTTAATAAAAAATTTTAGGTCAAATTTTGAAATGTTAAATGTTAAAATATAACTCAGGTCTCTATAATTTTACTCAATAGAAGATTTAATCCCTACACTTAAAAAAGAATGATTTGGTCTCTGTAATTTCAAAAACTCTAAAAAATGGTCCTAAATGTTAGTCAACCGTCAATCAATAGTTAGTCTAAAATACGTGGTGCTGACTGAGACGCTTACATTAGTATTAAGCGCCATGTCAGCGCCACACATGACAAATTTAAATATAAAATATAGAAATATACAAAATAGATAAATATAAATTTATATGAATATTGGCATGATAATTTAAATAACTAATTTAAATAAAATAAATTAATTCTTATTTGATATATTCATATAAAATTAAATTATAGTTTGGTTTCTTTTTATACAGTCCATAATTTCTGTTAAAACTGGATTTTATCTAAAAATTTATTTTTCTGTTAAAAACTTTTTTGTTTATTCCTTTGCATGATTTAAGATCAGATTTAGTTTCATCTAGGTCCCTAGTCCTAGAATATATTTTTTTATGAAATTAAGTCAACCTATGTAAACTTTTTTATTTCTTTCACTTTAATCCCTATTATACATTTTACATACTTTTCTCATAAGTTTGATTTTCAAAGCTACCCAGAAAAGTCATTGCTGTAAAGGACTCATGCTTTGGACTACTCAACTCACTTTATTTCTTAGTTTTGTACAACAGAAAAGGGTTGCTGCAGAAAAATATGACAATATAACAGTGGTTTTGTGGTATTTAGGAGTCATTTACAACAACAACAAAGAGAACACAAAGTACAGAAAAATAAGTTAGGAATTCAAGTAAGTGTTGGAACTAAACTTTTGATTCTTAAAAGTCTCTCTTTTGCTTAGTTTATGGATAGAAATGATCAAATAGGTTCTAAAAACATTTAAGAAGAAATTCTGGAATTAAACTCATAAGAAAAGTATGTAAAATTCATGACAAGAACTAAAGTGAAAGAAATGAAAAGTTTACAGAAGTTGATTTAATTTCAAAAAATATATATTCTAGGAATAGGAAACAAAATGAAGCTAAATATGATCTTAAATCATGCAAAGGACAAAGGAAAAATATTAATTAAGGACCTAAGTGAATAAATAAAAAAGTTTTTAACGAAAAAATGAAATTTTAGATAAAATCTTGTTTTAACTGAAATTATAAACTATCTAAAAAGGGACCAAACTAGAATTTAATTTCAAATAAATATATCAAATAAAAATTAATTTATTTTGTTTAAATTAGTTATTTAAATTATCATGTGAATATTTATATAGATTTATATTTATTTAGTTTGTATATTTTTATATTATATATTTAAATTTGTTATGTTTGGCACTGATGTGACACTTAATGCTGATATAAGCGTCTCAATCAACGCCATGTGTTCTAAACTAATCGTTGATTGACGGTTGACTAATACTGAAAATTATTTTTTGAGGTTTTAGAAACAATATAGACTAAATCCTCTGTTTTTAAAATGTAGAAATTAAATCCTCAATTAAATAAAATTATAGAGACTTGAGATATATTTTAACCAATGTTAAAAGATTTCAATAGAATAATTTATTTTTCAAAAAATAATGTATTGTTTTCATTCCAGACTTCAAATCATTCAAGATTAAATTATTGAGGCTAAATGTCTTGGTCCTTATTGTTTTACTTAATTTTTAATTTGATCTTTATAATTTAAAATTTTGTAATTAAATCTTTATAATTTTATAATTTTTTATTTTAATCTTTATTATTAAAATATGGTTAGTATTTTATTAAATTTTTCCTACAAGATCAATCATCTTAATTTTCTAAATATACATAATTTAAACTAACATTATATAGTTAATATGATTGAGACATATAGTCACGTCAATTACGTATTTACGTTAAAGATATATCAATCTATTTGCGCTGGAATACATGCGGGGATATATGTGTTTCTAAGATTCAATCCATTTGCTTTTGGTTCATATACATTCAAATACATTGGTATTCTTTTGAATCGGATTCTGTGAACATATTCAATTGATTACGGCGTGATTGAAAATTCAATCCAATTGATTACAACTTATATACATATATACAATTGAATCAATTAGAATTCACATTAATGTCATTTGAGTGATATACATAAATTCAATTGATTACAACTGATTGATTATAACTGATTCAATTCAAAATTCCAGTTAGTCATCAATTGTATATGTTGACGTGTATATATGTATATATATAAGGGATTAGTCCAATTTTGGAAGAGTAACCCAAGACTTATACGATTTCCCCAAAAAAAAAATGGGATGACATAATTTAATCTTGAATACAATATTATTTTTAATATCAATTTATTTATCAAAATCTTAGAAATGATTAAGTTATAATCATAAGAAATAATTTTATTTTATTTTTTATTAAATTCTTTATTTGAGTGAGATCATAAGATTTGATTATTTGTAATTATAATTTGTGTTATAAATACGATCTTGTCTTACAATACTCATAAACTCCAGTTTCGAGGTACAGGCAAAAAATGAAAAAAAAATACATTTTCATTTTATTATGTGCCAAAAAGTGTATTAAAGCTCATTGATGACGGAAATAACAATTGATGTAATTGATATTCATTTTATAAAAGATTTGTGGAAAACAAAAAAATTAAAAAAATAAAGAGAATAGTACATAATTTAGTATTCTAGTAGTAAACGTCCAAGTCAATATACAAATTAATCACACTAGTTCAGTTTATAAAGCCAAGATCATCTATATATATATAGGAATAAAAATAATATTTTTAAACATAAATTGTTATTATTTTATGTAAATTATATTATTGTATTATTTGAAATGATTTTAAATTATAAAAGTTAGACAATATTAGTAAAAAATTTTAACAATCAAATATTCAAAAATAAATTACTTTTAAAAGATTATATTATTCCAATTTAATTATTATTCAAAAATTTTATAGTTACTGGATTTATGAGTCACTATTTCTCATTATTATATTATTTATATGTTTCAATGTAACCTGCAACTATTATATGTTCATTTATTTGAATAGATGTTTTTGAAATTTTTAATGTTGAAAAATTATGAAGTGTTAGTATATATTCAAAGTTCAGACTGGACCACCATTTATCAATCTATTTGCGTCGGAATACATACGTGGATATATGTGTTGTTAAAGATTCAATCTATTTGTATTTGGTTCATATGCATTCAAATACGTTGGTTGTTCTTTTCAATCATGACTTGGCATTTATGAACATGATTGTGACGTTATTGAAAATTCAATCCAATTGATTACAACCGATATACATAAATACAATTGAATTATTTCAAATTTACGCCAACGTGATTTGAGTGATATACATATATTCAATTGATTGCAACTGGTTGATTATAATTAATTCAATCCCAAATCCCAATTGGTCATCAATTATATATCTTGCCGTGTATATGAGACTAGGTCTAATTTGAATAAATAATTTATTTAAATATTTATATAATAAATATTTATTATATAAATTTTTATATATAAATTATTTTTATAATTAAAAAATTATAAGGACAAACTTTACATTCACATAAGTTGTTTTAACTTATTTTCATAAGTTATTTTAGAAAGCTTATAAAAATAAGTTAAAAATAGCTTATGAGCATGCTATAAATTATTTTTATAAATTCTCTTAAATACGTGTATAAACGTTAATACCATAAGATAAACTAGATAAATACAAAATAAACTCTTCTAAATATACTCTTAGTTCAATTTCAAAAAGTAACTTCAAACTTATTCAACCTCCAAAGAGAAAAAATGGGATGATGTAATTTAATTTGTTTGTCAAAATCCTATAAATAACTAATTCATGATCATAAAAAATAATTTATGTTTTTGACTAAATTTTACATTTAAGTAAGATCATGAGATTTGATTATTTGTAGTTATAATTTATGTTACGACATGCTTACAATCATATCTTAAAATATTGATAAACTCCAGCTTTGGAGGTACAAACATAAAATGAACTAAAAAAATTTTCATTTTCATTTTATAATGTGCCAAACGCCTATTAAAGCTCATTAGTAATGGAAATAACGATTGATGTAATTGATACTCATTCATTTTATAAAAGATTTGTGGAAAATTAAAAATTAAATGGAATAATACATAATTTAGTATTGTAGTAGTAAACATGAAGTCAATATACAAATTAATATTAATTCAGTTTATAAAGCTAAGTCATCTACATCAAAACTATAAAATTTGCAAAACAAACTATATTCTTGTTGACCTTGAGAAACACGTCTAACCACACGCCATAACTCATTTTAAAATATATATGTAGTTTATTTTTGTGTGTTTTGAAAGTTACAATTACTTTTGAGAAACATCCGAATAATGCTTTTAAAATATTATTAAAAAATTAAAATATTTAAAAGAGTCTTCTTTCTCTACCATCATTATAAACTTGTTACTATAAGTTTATATTAGTCTCTGTGTATATCTATATATTCCTTATTCTTACTGTATTGTTGTTTTTGGGATCATATTTTCGTTGTTATGTCCAATTTTTTTGGATCCACCCCGTACTGGTAGGGACGTTTTGAGAATTAGTGACCTAAGTTTTACTTTAATATTGGTTGCATCATTTGATCAGAATGTAATTAGTTTGGTCAATATTTGATTGATTCGATTGAATTTTAACTGAACTGTTCACTTGATGATTCAGTTCAATCTAAGTCTAAAATTTTTTTCTTCAAAATTTTAACAAAAACATATATAATATAAGGTAAAAGTATATATTTCATATTTCCAACGTTTACTTTAATTTTTACTTTTATCCTTAACATTTGTTTTTTTATCAAATATGTCCTAAATCATTCTCATTATCACGGCTTGTCCTGCTGCTTGTGACCACCAATGCTTTCTTCTTCTTTTTTTTTTGGTCTTAAAAAAAAAGTATTGGTCCTTAAAATTTTTCCTTCAAATATATTCTTAAAAACATACATAAAGAAAAAAAATATTGAGACCTATCTAAAAATTATTTTTTCGAATAAATCCCTAAAAGTAAGTAAAAAAAAAAGTGAATGTTGGATCACAGTTCCAACTGGGATTGTTCAAAACTGAACCAAATCATCCAATCAAAACCAAATCAAACAATTCAAAAATTAAAATCGAATTTATCTATAATTTTGTAAAATCAGCTTGATTTTGTTTGGCTAAGATTTAAAATCGCACCAAACTTGTAAACACCGTTAATTTCAACTACCAGAAACAAATAGTATTTATCTCTTCAAGAAATGCCAAGAAATGCTAGCCACATAGTTGGATTTCAACGAATACTGCCTCCTTTTCGTTATTTGTTTTTTGGTGAAACCTCCTTTTCGTTATTTTATGTCATTTATTCTCCACTTTCGCTTTCCATTCCCAATAAATAAATAAAACCCAAAACGACGGCGAATATTTTAAAAGAAAACAAGAATAAATTATTAATTTAGTTTTTAAAATATAATTATCTCAATTTAATTTTTAAAATGTGAAATATCTCAATTTAGTATGTGAAAAAATTGTGTTTGTTTTAATTTCATTATTTTTTAATCAAAGTGACTTCTGTTGGCAAAAATTTTGAGATTTTTGATTTAGCAAACAATGATTAAATTAGCCAAATACAAATTTTGATAGGCTAAATTAAGGTATTTAATCTTTCAAATGGGCAGGGCTTTATATAATTTATGTCTAAAAAAATTATAGTTCATTTCAACCCATCATGGTTATAGACTGGTCCCATAAGCCTATTTGTCTTATTTTAAAAATGTATTTTTAGTTATTTAAATGATAAAAATTATATATTAAAACAATCCAATTTTAAAAACTAATTAAACTTTCAAAATTAAAGATTAATTTAAGTTATATTTCTAACAAATATTAAACCTAAGTTATATATATATATATATATATATATATATATATATATGAGACCAATTATCTAGTCCATAAGAAAATAAATACAAAAAAATTAAATGTAGTTTTTGATTTATATCATTCCCATTAAATCATCCAATCAAAACATAATAATTGTATAATTCTTCAATTATTTAGTAAAAATATAAGAAAATATATGTAGTCTTTGTTTTTTTTTATGTCTATATATATGTATAAATTTATTTTTTATAATTATATTAAGTGTTAACAATTATTTGGGTAGACTTAAATATTAATTATTGTATTTGTGTACATATATTGAGATATTATATGTTGTTATCTATAATTAGGTTCAAATTATTGATCTTTATAAAGTATATTTTGGGTTGAACCTATTTGGGTTATGTTCGATAAAATTAGTTTATAAACTAGCTGATAACTTATAAGCTAATTTTTAATTGATAACTTATAACTGATAATTGATAGCTTATAAGCTAGCTTATTGAATTAGAAGTGTTGGTAAAAATAGCTGTTGAAATAGCTGAAAAATGTAAAATGATATAAAATAATTTATATTTTTTAATTTCAAAATAATATAAATAAATATATTATTTTTTAATTAAATTAATTTAAATTATTATTTTTATTATATTTTATATATGAATAATATATTTTTACATATATAATATATTTATATATAAGGGTATAATAATATGAAATAAGAGTATAATAGGTATTTTTATAAAATAATAAGGATAAAAAGGAAATAAAAGTACAGAAGTTATAAGTTACTTAAAATAACTTATCAGAATAAGCTATAAACTACTAAAATAAGCTTGTTTACCGAACAATTTTAATGAGGTTATACGTTAGTAAAATAAGCTATGACAAACATCTGTTCATGCTATTTTTTATAGTTCTTTATAAAAAAAAATTTTCCTTCACTATTTTTTCAATATTATGTAGGTTTTCTTGTTGAAAATGACAAACATCAATAACATTGTTTATATTACTCCATCTAGAGAAAATTGGATAATCAAGGCATTGATTGTTCATCTATGACCTCATACTGGATTTAATGTGCTTGGAGAAGTAAACAGCATCAAGATAGTGCTACAAGATTCTAAGATAGCCATCAAATGAAGTTGAATGATACATGTGTTTTAACAGATGTTTTCATACATTTCCAATTCTTATTATTAATAAGCTAATATATATTTTTTTAATCTAGGAGGATTGCATCTATCCACATGTTAAGAGAGCCTTCATTGGTAAGTTTAAAGACATGTTGACAGAAGGCAAACTTTATGTCTTGAGTCATTTCATGGTTGTTCAAATTAATGGAGAATATCGGACTACCACCCATATTTACACACAAGAATTTTTGAGCAGTATCAGATTGTCATGTGTTCTAAACCATGAACTAAAGCTGAAGATTGGTACTTCATTAATGTTATTTAGAAATATTGAGAAATCAATGGGACTTTGTAATAATAATAAACTGATTGTGTCTTGACTTGGTAAGCATGTCAAGCAACAATTATGTTTAGAAAAAATATTAGAGAAAAAAATCATGATTCCTAGGATGATAATTACCCTATCAGACTCAAGATTGCCTTTTCAACTTAGAAGACGTTAGTTTCCAATACCATTGTGCTTTGCAATAACAATTAACAAAAATCAAGGTTAATCACTTTTAGCAGTTAGTTTGTATTAGGCATGTCCGGTCTTTACACATAGACAATTATATGTGCAATTTCGAGAGTGAGGACAAAAATAATTTGAAATTCTACTTTTTAACAAAGATGATAATCATACCACAACAACATCAAATGTAGTATATAAAAAAATTTTAATAACTTGTGTTGAAATAAATAAATATTTAAATTTAAACACATGTTATATTTATATATTGATAAATATATCCGTGCATCGCACGGGTCGATACACTGGTTGATTCTTAAGTTATGACTTTTTTTTCTCATGATGTAAATTGTTGTTGTCTTTTAATGAATACCAAATACACAATTTTTTTCAATTATCTAAATTTTTATTATGAAGATATTGAAGGAATTAATTGGATTAAATTTCTAATCCTAGATCGGTGTAGATACAAACTACAGCATATTAATTAACAGAACATAAAAGGGATGAACAAAACATGTACCTGGCATTATTGCGCTATCCATCTCGAACAGTAGAACAGAGGGAATTTTTTAGAGTTGTGTGAGAGTGGTACTACTCTCTGTCTGATAAGTTCTGTCTAGGGTTAGACTGATTAATGAGATGTCAGTCTATTTAATATCAGACGAGAGCAGAGACTTCTCAACAGACTATGTGATTGGCCCAACCCATCACGGGCCATTCACAATATAGAAGCCCAATTATATTATTCATATATTAAAGGCTATATATTAGAATAATATAGTTAATATGTTAATGATTTTTAATAATTAATTAATGCATATCCAAAATAGGATATATATTATATTAAATTTCAACAATTCTCCCCAATAGTCAATTATTAAAATGCAATAATCATTAAGGCTAAAATACCAACTATATTTATAGCACATGTCAAGAAACATAAGCTTTAACGATGCAGAAATAGTATTCGATAGGGAAGTAAATCATACAAAGTAAAAGCCCATATTTCATATAAAGAATAATGAATATGGATAAGCATAATTAATTAAAAGAAATATGCAATCCAAGAATAGTCCAAGCATCTGAAAATGCTAAAAGAGATATGATAACAAAAGTGACGTCATCTCATACATATCTCATAAGAATAACAATTGAGTAAATGTAAAATTTCAGACTCCCACTAACCCAAAACATCAAAAGACTTAACTAATCCCATATGGGTTACATGATTCTGAAAAGCTTTAACAGTTAAGCCTTTAGTTAGTGGATCCGCCAACATGTATTCTGTAGCGAGATGTTCAATACGAGTCTGAAACTCCAGAATTTTCTCTCTAACAAACAGATATTTGATATCAAAGTGCTTTGATCGAGAAGAGCTTCTGTTGTTTTGAGAGAAATGAACAGCAGCAGTGTTGTCGCAGTATATCACAAGTGGCCTAGAAATGCTTTCAACAATGTGAAAACTAGAGATTAAGTTTTTCAGCCACATGGCTTGAGAAGTAGCCTCATAGCAACCGACATACTCTGCCTCCATAGTAGAAGTAGCTGTAAGAGTCTATTTAACACTCTTCCAAGAAATAGCTCCTTCTGCCATCATAAAAATAGAGCCGGAAGTAGACTTACGGTCGTCAGGGCAACCTGCAAAATCAGAATCAGAATAACCGATGACCTGAAGTTGATCAGACTTCTTGTAGGTCAACATGTAATCCTTGGTTCCCTGCAAATATCTCATGACCTTCTTCACGGCTTTCCAATGACCCAAACCTGGGTTGCTCAAGTATCTCCCTAAAGCATTAACAGTAAAAGCGATATCGGGACGAGTACAAACTTGAGCATACATTAAACTGCCAACAGCGGAAGCATATGGGACCTTTCTCATTTTAGATATCTCTGAATCATTTTGAGGACATTGAGATTTAGATAGTTTGTCACCTTTCTGAACAGGTGCAGCACATGGGGAGCAAGAATACATGTTAAACTGCTTGAGGATCTTTTCAATATATCCTCTCTGAGACAATCCAAGAATGCCACGTGACCTATCACGGTAAATTTAGATGCCTAGAACAACTGAAGCATCACCAAGGTCCTTCATATCAAAGTGGCTATTTAACATCAATTTTGTCTCAGTCAAAAGGTTAACACAACTGCTTGCAAGCAGGATATCGTCGACATATAAAACAAGAATTATATAATTGCTCCCACTAGTCTTCAAATAAATGCACTGATCTGAAGCATTTTCCTTGAAGCCAAAAGAAGTGACAACACGATCAAATTTCAAGTACCATTGCTTGGATGCCTGCTTTAGTCCATAAATGGACTTTTTAAGCTTGCAAACCAAATGCTCTTTACCTGGTTCAACGAAACCATCAGCCTGAACCATGTAGACATCTTCGGCTAGATCTCCATTCAGAAAGGCTGTCTTTACGTCCATCTGGTGAAGTTCTAAATCAAAGTGAGCTACTAAAGCCATAACAACCCGAAAAGTATCTTTCGTAGAAACTGGTGAGAATGTCTCCTTATAATCGATGCCTTCCTTTTGACTATAGCCTTTTGCTACTAGTCTAGCTTTATACCTCTCAACTTTTCCATCTGGACTACGCTTGGTCTTAAAGACCCATTTGCACCCAATCGGTTTGCAACCATCTGGCAATTCTACAAGATCCCAAACATCATTATGAGACATAGAAGCTAATTCATCATGCATGGCATTCAGCCAATCAGAAGCATGAGAACTAAAGATAGCCTCCTGGAAAGTGATAGGATCGTCATCATTATGGAGATCAAACTCATGCTCTTGAAGATACACCACATAATCAACTGGTATAGAAGGCTTGCGTACTCTCTGAGATCTTCTCAATAGAGGTGCTTCTGCAATGTCATTTGACGGTGCCACTACATCTTGCGGTGCAATTACACCTGTTTCAGTAGTATCATCAGTTTCCTGTTCAATAATAGGTGGTACCACTACATCATGTCCTCCTTGAAGTGTCTGATCATCATCACGAGCGACTGGAACCACAATATTCATGGGAAGTAAAATAGGCGACGCTGGAGCTGTGGTCCGATCTTCCTTGAGAGTGATTGGTCGTGGTTTATGACTCCCACTATCCAAATCATCCTCAAAGAATATCGCTCTGTCAGACTCAATAACTCGCGTAGAATGAGAAGGGCAATAGAATCTGCAACCTCTAGAGCCCACGCAGTAGCCGATGAAGAAACCACTAATAGTTTTAAGATCAAGCTTCTTCAATTGAGGATTATAGGGTCTAACCTCTGCTTTACAACCCCACACGTGAAAGTGTTTCAAACTCGGCTTCCTTCCACTCATCAGTTCGTAGGGAGTTTTCGGCACAGATTTGCTAGGTACCTGATTAAGGATGTACACAGCTGTCTTTAAGGCATCTCCCCAAAGAAAAACTGGTAACGATGTATGACTCATCATGCATCTTACCATATCCATGAGTGTTCGATTACGTCTCTCTGCAACTCCATTCTGCTCAGGAGTACCAGACATAGTGTATTGAGCTTCAATCCCACATTCATCGAGAAATTTGGCGAATGGTCCTGGATTTCTCCCAGTCTCACTGTATCTGCCATAATACTCACCTCCTCTGTCGGACCTCACGCATTTAATCTTCTTTCCAGTCTTTAATTCAATAGCAACCTTGAAGGATCTGAAGGCATCCAAGGAACTGGATTTTTCTTGGAGGAGATCTATCCAACCAAATCTCGAGAAGTCATCTATGAAGGTAATGAAATACCTATATCCACCCATAGTAGTGGGTGTAATAGGTCCACATATGTCTGTGTGAATCAGCTGCAACACATCATCACACATGTTTGCTCCTTTCTTCCTAGTCTTGGCAGTGAGCTTGCCTTTAATGCAATCGATGCAAGTGTCAAAATCAGAGAAATTGAGATCATGAAGAATACCTTCCTTAATCAGTCTTTCAATCCGGGGCCTAGAAATGTGCCCTAAGCGTCTATGCCACAGCATAGAAGAACTTTCATCAGTCCTATTACGCTTATTTCCAACAATAGAGTTAACAGACATATTGTTCAAATTCAGCATGTAAAGCCCATCACATAATACTCCTGAACCGACAGTAACAGAATTAAAACGAATAAAAACTTTTCCATTACTGAATTCAAAAGTGTAGCCATATTTATCCAAAGGTGAAATTGAAATCAAATTCCTTCTCATAGAAGGTACATAAACAACGTTTTTTAACAATAAAGTATGTCCAGAAGGTAAAAGCAATGTAACTACTCCTATTTCTTCCACCGACACTCTAGCTCCATCTCCCACAATGATATTGGATTCAGCATCACTTGGCTTCCTCAGGCTTGTGAACCCCTGTAAAGAATTCACAACATGAATGGTTGCACCTGAGTCAAACCACCAAGTATTGGGAGCAACATCAATCATGTTTGATTCATAACAAGCCAAAGCTAGGAGTGTACTGTAATATCCCAAGAATTTTTATGAATATTTAAAGTCTGATTTGAAGTTTAGTGAAAAATTTAATTATGTGAAAAATTTTCTTTTTGAATTAGTGAAGAAAATGTGGGAATAGAAATTTTTATTTTTAATTTAGGAAATTTTTACAAATTCTCAAGGACTAAAGTGAAAAGAAAAGAAAGTATAGAGGACTTTTGAGAAATGACCAAGTAGGAACCCGAGAAGAAGAATAGAGCTTATGGGAATGAATTATGAGTCCGGTACCGAAAAGATGATGGATTCGAGGTTAAAGTGGAGTTTGAGATATTGAGAGGGACTAAAGTGAATAAGGAAATTTGTGGGGCACCGAGGATTTAGAAACACCTGAGGTGAGATTTTATGAATTTGCTTTTGCTAGTCTTGACTGAGGGTCAATTGCAGAGCAAGTGATAATTTCACCCCGGGCGAGTATATAGGTGGTCTCACCTATTTTTTATTCATTTTTCTCCTTTCCTCTGTCTCTCTTCACTTTCTCTCCTCTCCTTCTCTCTTCCTTCTCTCTAATTTCTCTCTACACTCCAACTCTACAACCGGGCTTTGGAGGGTGGATCTCGGGCTACGGGGCGAGCCTCTAGGAGCCAAGCAACATAGGGAAAGCAAGGAATCGAGGTAGAAATTTCTATTTCTTAAGCTTTTCTCTATTTTCTAGTTTTAAGAGTGTTTGAGGTAAAATCGAGATTTCGGCTTCGTTTCTCGATTAAAATTGGTGATTTTGGTGTCTAAATGCTCCTTAGACATTAAGGGTGAGATCCCATGGAAGAAATCAAGAAAAACGGTGAAGATTTGGCCAGATTTGGGCCAAAACCGAGAGAAATCGCGAAGGGGTCGCGATCGTGGCGCCCAGGCGCCATGTGTGGCGCCTAGGCACCAAGGTGAGATGAGAAGAAGAAGGAATTGGCGCCCAGGCACCACGTGTGGCGCCTAGGCGCCAGGCATGGGTGGCGCCCAAGCGCCAGGTGTACCGGAAAATTTTAGTTTATTTTTCAATTGGCCATAACTTCTTCATCCGAACTCCGTTTTGGGCAAACTTTATATCGTTGGAAAGCTCTTTAAGTCTAGTTTCCAATGGTATAAGTTTCATTTGAATATTCATTATCAGTTAGGAGTTATGATTTGAGAAGTAAGTGAAGGTCGAGAGTAGTGGTAAGAAATTTCTCTATTTCGTAACTCTGATGGTTTTTGTCTGGTTACAATAGGAATGGTCAAAGTGCAAAGTGGGAGTGCCGAGAGCGTGAAATCCAGGTGAGTGGGTTAATACTTGCTATGATTAAATATCTGTTATTGACTTTTTGCATCATAGTGAAAATATGTTGTATATCCAAGTTTGAAGAGGATGATGTGGAACGATGAGGCATAAACAAATGTGGAACGTGTCTGGTAATATATATAATTATATTTTCTTATTTTCCCATGAATGGAGGTTATATGATGGATTGTGAATGGCATGTGAACCGAGTTGAATAATTGTTCTATATTATGGGTTATGTTATATACATGCTATGTTGCTGGAACCACATTGATTATGTTGTGGCTTGAATTGTAAATGACTGAGTTGTGTATGTGGCTCAAGATTATGATTGAGGATGTTTTTATATGTGATTGTGATTGTGTTTGACTGAAAAGGAAAGGCATGGTGGTGCATCCCATGGAGAAATCTATGTGAAGCTATAAGGGTGGAGAATATAAACGGAGCGATAAGGGTGGATGCGGCGGGGGCCGCGGGCAACGATCCAGAGGTATTCTGGACGACCCGGTTGGTACGGGAATTGTGTGTGAAATTGATTTCATCGATTGCTGTTGTGAATTTTGAATTTTGTTGAAATGCATTTGATTCACTTGGATATTGTTGTGAAGTATTATGAATAATATTATATCATATGATGATCGATCTACGTATGATTGCTGCATGTTATCATTATGATGCATGATTTTTATTTTGTCATAGTATTGTGTTATCTACTCACTGGGCACGTGGTTTGCTCATACCCCTCTTATTGATATTTTGTTTTTCAGAGTTGACAGCTGAAGGTAAATATCGGAACAAGGAATTATGGATCCTTAGTCCATAATTACCTTTTCATTTGTTCAGGATAAAGGTATAATAGTTAAGTTTTATTCTAAGTTGTATAAATCTAGAAATCTCTGTAATCGGGTAGGTTCATTCAGTGATGTAATGTGAGTAATTGTAGTATGTATAGAGAACTCGTTTTGGTTGCATGAAAAAGAATTGTATGATTTTTAAGAGAAAGATAGGCTTACGGAGGTGAAATGAAATTCACTTTCCGTGCCGGTCACGTGCTCAAATTTTGGGACGTGACATGTACCTTGCTTGTCAAGTTTCCTCTTGAGAGTATAACAATCATCCACCTTATGGCCATACTTCTTGCAATACTTGCAGTTTCCTTTGAAAAAATTCTTCTTTGGCTCTAAGTGTTGAGAAACTTTTCCCCCTTTCTTCTTGTCACGTTGAAACTTTCCTTTGTGACCTCTCCTTTTCTCAGACTTAGCACCAGAAGAAGAAGCAGCAGCAAACTGAACACTGTGTGCTTTTCCTTTCTTTATGGAATCCTCTTCTTGAGAGACAATGGCAATCATTTCATCAATCGTCCATTCAGTTTTTTGAGTATTATAAGAGGTTTTCAGAACGTCAAACTGAGAAGGGAGTGACTCCAGTACTTGCCAGATTAGATAGCTCTCACCAAGATCAACCTTGAGAGACTTCAATTTATTAAAATAGTGGACTAACTTCATGATATGCTCACGAACTCCACTAACACCATCATATTTAGTCTTCTCAATCAGAGAGAGATACTGGCCCTTTTGAGCTTTGTCAAAAGTGGTGAATTTCTCACCAACAGACTTCAGAAAATCCTTAGCATTCTTGCTCTCTGGAATGCTTTGTCTAATAGACTTCTCCATGGTGTATTTCATCACCATGAGACACACCCTGTTGGAGTGCTCCCATTTTTCACGAGAAGCCCTTTCAGCAACAGTGGACTCAGCAGTAAGAGCTGGGGGCTCTTCCTCTCTCAAGGCCAAGTCCATATTAGTGATGGCCAAATACAAATCCAGAGATTCTTTCCAGTCCTCAAAATTGGTCCCATTTAGTGTTTTGACAGAAGTTAATTGCATAGGCAGGGAGGCTGGCATTAAAACAACAAAAGAAAACATTTAATATGCATAATGTCATTATGCTCTAAGATAATTAAATGTTTCTATGTGCACAGCCAATCAAGCCTATTAGAGAGAATTTCTTGTCTACCTGGTCCCGCCTAAGGGTCCCGAACCAAAATAAACAAGAAATATAATAATACAATACTTTAGACCTCATATCGTCATCTAAATTTTGAATGCCGATAGGGTATTCAAAAAATAATTGATAGAGGTATTGATTAACATGGTATTGTATAAGAAATTACATTAATAATAATATACCGATAGGACATAATTATTATTAATGCAATAAATTAGACTAATAATAATGATTAACAAAAAAAGGATAAAATAAATATAATTTTAATCATTTAAATCGAAGATTTTGCATAACTGTGCCCACGATAGGTGAGTTCACAATCATACAAAATAAAAGGCAATTATATTCAACAGAATAATTAATTATTAATGAGGGGAAAAGAAAAAAAGGGAAAAGAATAAACAAATAAATAACAGAAAAATCAAAAATAATAAAAGGGAATAATTTTCATATGGACTGAAATTAATTCCATCACTAGGATAGCTTACTGGGGAGAGTACAACATACCTAGATGTTGTTAACAGAGTGAGGAACTTCCACAAAAAATTTCAGTCCAAAACTCCGAGAGTACGATAGTTAAAACAGCAAAATAGTCTCGGATTAAATGCAATAAAATACTTAGGGGTCCCAAAAAATTTCCACAAAATTACCAAAAATAAGATTATGTAATTATTTAATTTTTCAAAAAAAAAATTTGGTCCATGGAAGGCTGCTCACGCGCCCCCACGCGCCTGGCCCCGCGCGTGGGCTTCGCCAGGAAGAGTCTTCTTCCTTACCCGGATGGCCTGTAACCGGGTCGCGCGACCCGCGAGCGTGACCCGGTTCTTTCTCCCATATCCGGCCATGAAAAGCAGTGTTTCTTGAGGGCTTTTGTTCGAAATCATGCGAAAATGAGAAGCTCTTAATTAATTTGTTGAAATAAGGTCAGGATTTGGAGTTGCCATGATCGAAACTTGGGGGAAAAAAAAACTTTTAAAACAAAGTTTTCGATCTCTCAAAAACGCCAATGAAAAAGCCTCGTTTCAGATTATGTTCTTCGAACAATAGCATAAAACAGAAACCCCAAATCAATTTCGAAAAACATTGGTTGGTTTTGGGAGAAATCAAAATCGAAATTTTTAGGGAAAAACGAAAATAAGAAAAAATCATTTAAAGTCCCTAAAAAATTGTTCATACAGTCTGATTTTCACTTATATGATTTGCAAAAAAGTTTTGAATCAAAGCCCTAAAACAATTTCGAGATTAACCCACTAAATTAGGGCAAACGAAATTTGTTTTAAAATTTGGGTTTAGGGAATTTCGAAGATCAGATTTAAATTGCTAATTAATAGCCATAGTTTGTACTACCAACCAGGCTTCTGATACCATTGAAGGAATTAATTGGATTAAATTTCTAATCCTAGATCGGTGTAGATACAAACTACAACATATTAATTAACAGAACATAAAAGGGATGAAAAGAACATGTACCTGGCATTATTGCGCTATCCATCTCGAACAGTAGAACAGAGGGAATTTTTTAGGGTTGTGTGAGAGTGGTACTACTCTCTGTCTGATAAGTTCTGTCTAGGGTTAGACTGATTAATGAGATGTCAGTCTATTTAATATCAGACGAGAGCAGAGACTTCTCAACATGCTATGTGATTGGCCCAACCCATCACGGGCTATTCACAATATAGAAGCCCAATTATATTATTCATATATTAAAGGCTATATATTAGAATAATATAGTTAATATGTTAATGATTTTTAATAATTGATTAATGCATATCCAAAATAGGATATATATTATATTAAATTTCAACAGATATATTATTCCAGTTTAATTATTATTCAAATATTTTATAGTTACTGGCTTTATGAGTCACTATTTCTCATTATTATATTATTTATATATGTCAATGTAACCTGCAACTAATATATGTTTATTTATTTGCATAATGTGATGTTTTTGAAATTTTTAGCGTTGAAAAACCATAAAACCTTAGTATATATTCAGGTTCATATAATGGGACCCGCATATATCAATCTATTTATGTTTGGTCCATATACATTCAAATACGTTGGTGTTCTTTTCAATCATGAATTGGCATTTCTGAACATGATTGTGACGTGATTGGAAATTCAATCCAATTTACTACAACCGATATACATATCTACAATTGAATCAATTGGAATTTATGTGGACGTGAATTGAGTGATATACATATATTCAGTTGATTACAATTGATTGATTATTATTGATTCAATCCCAAATTCCAATTGGTCATCAGTGTATATGTTGACGTGTATATATATATATATATATATATATATATATATATATATATATATATATAAGGGATTTGTTCAATGTCAAGAAATATAAAGAATTTTTTCAATGTCAGGAAGTAACTCAAGGCTTATATATATATATATATATATAAGGGATTTGTTCAATTACTTCCTGACATTGAACAAATCCTTTATATATATATATATATATATATATATATATAAGGGATTTGTTCAATGTCAGGAAGTAACTCAAGGCTTATATATATATATATATATATAAGGGATTTGTTCAATGTTAGGAAGTAACTATATATATATAAAGGATTTGTTCAATGTCAGGAAGTAACTATATATATATATAAGGGATTTGTTCAATGTCAGGAAGTAACTCAAGACTTATTCGACCTCCAAAGAAAAAATTGGGATGATGTAATTCAATTTTGAATATTATATTATTATTATTATAATTATCAATTTATCTGATAAGATTCTATAAATAATCATTTCATTGTCATAAAAAATAATGTGTTTTTGACTAACAGGATAATGTAATTTATGCTTTGTAGCCATTAGCCAATTGCCACGGTCCTTTTCTTTTAAACAAAAATTGTATCAATTTTCACAAATATATTTTAACGTATGATCTGTTATAATAGGGACTCTTTTACCAATATATATCTAATAATTATATCTCAAATGCGTAAAATTTATTATAAATAATAGGTACCTTGCATTACCTTTTTTTATATAAAAATAAAATCTTAGAAATCGGGCTTCACCTAATAACTGGGCCGAGCCTAATGTTGTTTCAAGGCCCACAATTAAGGAAAAAAACGAACAAAAGCCTTCACAATTCCACGTCATTCATCTTTCCTTTTCCTTATATCATTTAACTTTCTGTCTTTTTTTTTTTTGGGTTTTAAACTACTATTACCAAAAAATAACTGAACTTTAACTAATTATATTTGAATCGGATTAAAAACATAGATATAAATTTTTTTTTTCCTATTTTCTTCATTCACAATACCTATAGGTGAAATCTCATTTAAAAAAATAAATGTTAAATCACTTAGATTAATAATCTTTAATATCCTTCTTTTTAATTTGCATAAACTATAATAAATATAAATGTTGGTTCAACAACTTTTATTAGGTTTCAACTAATTTAATGAAAATTGAATCCAAACAAAGTTCAAAAAATGAGAATGATCATTGAACCAATTGAGGCACTAGTTTAAAGGTCAATAGTCAGATCATGATTAAATAACAGTCGAACTGGTGATACTTAAAATATATTCAAATATTAAAATATATAATTAATGTATATATTTTAGATGTTAAAATATTAAAGTATCATAGGCATGTTACAAATATATAATTATACAAATTATTGATCTTCTCCTAATACATTAAAATTTTAGAGATTTCTTAAAAATGCATAAATATTCAGTAAAAATTCAAAAACTTCAAAACTTCAAAAAAAAATGGTTGAATAGTTGAATCGTCTAGTTTTACCGATTCAACTGATTTTTTATTGGTTCACTTGTTCACTATTTTTTCTGATTAAGTCGACCCATTTAATCTAATTCTATTTGAACACTTAGTCTGATAATAAAAGTATAAAACTTTTTCAACGTTGAATTTCTTTATTAAAAAACTCATATTTAAAATTTTACTTAAAAAAATAAGTTTCAACCTACTTAAACTAATTAGCAGTGATGGTACAACAATAACATCCTAGGTCTACAATTTTCGTACATAAAAGATAAATGGGTTTTTTCGTTTTTTTTTTTCTTTATTCACGCTCTTCCTCGGTTCAAAGGGGAAATTCTGCAACAAAAAACAATCAAATTCGATTGCATGGCTTCTCTAATTGCTCCAAGATTCCTTTTCTTGGAGGATGACCGGAGTGAAAAATCTGCGACCCAGTGAAGAAGACCTGAGAGATAAGAGCACGAAAAGAGTAAAGATGGATGAAGAGAAGCAAAAAGGATTAAATGATACATCAAAAGATGCAAGTCGGAGGGGAGAACACGTACCAGATTTTAACGTTGAAGAGGAGCTATAAAAATTCAACAGGACAATGAGATCAGGAAACCCAAGTCATATAAGAGCATGCTGGTGGATGTGAATGGTTTGGATAATGACGTTAGTAGTGAGGATATTGATATCTGAACTCAGGAGGAGACTTCAGAAGACGATAGGCTGGAGGAAGACAGTGATCGGGAAGATCCCCTCTGCCCTAACATTCACATTTCTGCAGAAAAGAGAAAAAAAAATTATGCAAACCAAGGAAAAAAGCAATTATGATCAAATTATTGGGAAAAAAGATTGGCTACAGATTTCTTTTTGGGAGATTATCCAAACAATGGGATCTAGCCGGGAATTTTGAATTAATTGATTTACATAATGAATTTTTTCTTGTCCGATTTTTTGAAAGCAAGGATTATGAATGAGTTTTATATGACAGGCCGTGGATGATTTTGGGTCTTTACCTTACCATTTGAAGATGGAAACCTGAATTTAAACCTTTTGAGGAATCCATAAAGAAAATTGTTGCCTGGATGCGGATTTCAGATCTCCCTACTGAATACTACAAGAAACATTTTTTATGGAGAATAGGAAACAAAGTGGGCGAATCTTTAAAAGTTGATGTGCATACCATTAAAAAAGATCATAATGGGGGTGAGTTAAATACTACCGAATGGGGGCAGTTTGCAAGAATAAGCGTTGAACTAAATCTCGATAAAAAATTAATTTCGAGAATTAGAATTCACAATAGAGACTACAAGATTGAATATGAAGGCCTAAATCTGATTTGTTTTACATGTGGGAAGTATGGACATCATAGAGATATATGCACCTCTCAGCTATCAAATGGATCTGTCCAAATGGGAGATGAGAATACAAATGATTCAAATCCACAACCAAATCTAGATACGACAGAGGGAGTAAAAGTCCAGCAAGATATCCACAAAGAAGTGTATGGGGATTGGATGGTAGTCAAGAGACGTGGTCATAACAAAGTTAACACTAAATATCATACAAACGGGGCCCAATCAGTCAATACATATTGACAACCAACCATAGGATTCTAACAGACAAGGAAAATCATATTTAAGAGGTTCACGATTTGCCATTTTTGAGATAGAAGAGGAGTGCATGGAAAAGGATATGGCTGCGGATATCCTAAGGGAAACAGTGGAAGAAGAAAGAAAAGATATCACAACCAATTTGTAGGAAAAGGGAGAAAGTAGCATGATTATAATCAATGAAAGTGGTCAAGTAAGTGAGACCAGGGACGTCGATAGTCAACCTGAACCTATCATTAAATTAGGTTAAGAAGGCAAAGTCAATATGGGAAAGGAAAAAATATTGTGGAAAAATTTGTCCACCTCAAAGGTAAGAAACGGAGACCCTTGTCAGGACCTTTGAAGGCCAATACAGCAAGTGTTTTCAAACCATAAAAGCCTAAGAAGTTAACTAAGGAATTGGGGAAAGCCATTTTTAACAATTCCAGCACAGTAGTTTCTGAACCTTTAAGGTTTAGGGATACTAGGCAAAAGGAGAAGAGTAATCATGGGGTGAAATCAAAACCTTCTAATACAATGGGTTTGCTGGATAAGACGGAAGTTAATATGACAAAGACATTTCAAGGAGAGAGCTCGAGTAAAGGCTCGGCGTCTACAGGGATGTAATCTTGTCCCGTTCTCGTTTTGGCTTTTCTTTGTCAAATGATGTCACATCCCAAAACTTACATGTGATATAAACATAAAATACCTAGGGTGTACCTCCGTGGTATCCCATAATCTCTGTGAACATTCTTAATATCCATAATTATGTGAATCATAAATATTCCAAGAAAGATATTTTGTATACATATTCAGAAAATGTTCAACTTTCAAACACTATACAGTACTATACAACCTCCCAAGCCTAGGTGACCTACTAGATTACAAAGCGTTTCCTAATCCTTACCAATTGTTTACCAGACAAAAGTGGAGTATATCCTTAAAGGCTATAAATTCTTCTCCTCAACCACTGTATCTGAAAAGATAATCATAGAGGGTGTGAGTTTATCATAACTCAGTGAGTGAACAACTGTACATGAAAATATCATAAGCACAAACACCACATTTACTAATACAATCACTCTATCATTTATTGTAAATAATTATAGTATTACACTTGTCTGAATTTGCATATGATTTCTTGGGTGATCAATCCCTCAATCACTTTGCATTATATGCCATAGATACTTGCACTGAGTGACTTGGGAATTTAACCCTCAAACTCGTGCATAGGTCTTCACATTTATACACCGAGTAGTATGGGACTCTAACCCTTTCAAACTCGTGCATAGGTCTTCACATTTATACACCGAGTAGTATGGGACTCTAACCCTTTCAAACTCGTGCATAGGTTTTCATAGTTATACACCGAGTAGTATGAGACTCTAACCCTTTCAAACTCGTGCATAGGTTTTCACAGTTATACACCGAGTAGTATGAGACTCTAACCCTTTCAAACTCGTGCATAGGTTTTCACATTTATACACCGAGTAGTATGAGACTCTAACCCTTTCAAACTCGTGCATAGGTTTTCACAGTTATACACCAAGTAGTATGAGACTCTAACCCTTTCAAACTCGTGTATTAGATCTCGTAGATCTTTTGCTCATCAATAAAATAGTGACAATTTATCACAATATAATTACTATGAAATAAATGAATTTACACATACTTTTATTCCCTTGAATGTCTATCATCAACCATAACAATCATCATATATTATCAACAGCGAGATTGATTATTTCTCACTTCAATAATGTTATAAACAAGACTTGTATTGTACTTTATCTAATAAGATCACATTAGTTTAGTAAGGTTATTCACTTACAAAATGTTCAAATTTATTCAAGGAACAATCACATCTAGTTCTTTAGTCAACTAGATAAATCAATTCTCAAAGGTAATAAAATACCTTCCAATGATATTGTACTTTTTCTTAACCTGAACACACACTGATAATCTTCTCAATTTCACAAATAACGCAAATGGGATTTATATTGTGCTTTGACTAATTTATTAAATTAATTTTGCAAGGTTGCCTACTCACCTGGATTCCACGCTCTCAGCGCTCCCACCTTGCGCCCCAAACATCCCTATTGTAACCAGGTAAAAACCATTAGGGTTACAAAATAGAGAAATTTCCTATCACTACTCTCGACCTTTACTCACATCTTAAGTCATAACTCCTAACCAGTAATGAATTTTTAAATGACATTTATACCATTGGAAACTAGACTCAAAGAGCTTTCCAACGATATAAAGTTTGCCCAAAACGGAGTCCGGATGAAGAAGTTATGACTGATTGAAAATAAGCTAAGGCTTTTCAGCATACCTGGCGCCTGGGCGCCACACATGGCGCCTGAGTGCCAACACAAGCCTGGCGCCTGGGTGCCAAGCCCCTTTTCTTCCCAAAATCTTCTGAACCTTGGCGCCTGGGCGCCAGGATCGCGACCTTTCGCGATTCCTCTCGGTTTTGGCTCAGATCCGGCCAAATCTTCACCGTTTTCCATGATTTCTTCCATAGGATCTCACCCTCAATGTCTAAGGAGCATTTAGACACCAAAAACACCAATTTTAATCGAGAAACGAAGCCGGAATCTCGATTTTTACCCCAAACTTTCTGAAAACTATAAAATAGGGAAAAGCTTGAGAAATAGAAATTTCTACCTCAATTCCTTGCTTTCCCTACGTTGCTTGGCTCCTAGAGGCTCGCTCCGTAGCCCAATATCCACCCTCCAAGCCCAGTTGTGGAGTTGGAGTGTAGAGAGAGAAAGAGAGGAGAGAAAGTGAAGAGAGAGAGAGGAAATGAGAAAATGAAGAAAAATTAGGTGAGGCCGCCTATTTACTCGCCCGGGGTGAAATTATCACTTGCTCTTCAGTTGACCCTTAGTCAAGACTAATAAAAGCAAATTCATAAAATCTCGCCTCGGGTGATTCTAAATCCTAATTACCCCACAATTTTCTTATTTCACTTTAGTCCCTCTCAGAGTCTCAAACTCCACTTTAACCTCAAATCCATCATCCTTTTGGTACCGGACTCATAATTCATTCCCATAAGCTCTATTCTTCTTCTCAGGTTTCTACTTGGTCATTTCTCAAAAGTACTCCATACTTTCTTTTCTTTTCATTTTAGTCCTTGAGAATTTGTAAAATGTCCCAAATTAAAATTTTTGAAATTTCTATTTCCAAATTTCCTTCACTAATTCAAAAAGAACATTTCTCATGTAATTAAATTTTTCAATAAACTTCAAATAGACTTTAAATATTCATGAAAATTCTTGGGATATTACATTCTTCCCCCTTAATAGAATTCGGTCCTCCGAATTCAAAACTTAACTCAAGATTGAAACAAATGCAGATATTTTGTCTAAATCTCGTTCTCTCTTTTAGAATTTTCACAATCAAGTACAAAATATAACAAGTTCAACATATTTTTATCTCTCGAGCTTCTTCAGTACAAGAATTGCCTTATTTCTAGTACATAAGTTACAGGCAACAAACTGAACTTGATTTACAAAACAGATAATCTTAATACGCGAAGCTCAGATCAAATATTAGCTTAAGGTACAAATAAAAGAAAGAATAAATTAAGGACGAGGAGGCTTTTGAAATGCAGAAAGTGCTCCAAGTCTAGAAGAGGAAGGTGCTTCAGATCTTAAAGAGGAGGCTAATCGTTGCAGCCTAGAAAGAGTTTCTGGAGGAAACGTTTGGGAAATTTGGCGAAGTGCAAAGGTCACTCCATTCATACAGTCAATACACCTCGCTTGTTGGTCACGAAAATTTTGAGTTGCAAACATCGAATGTCTATCAACTCTATTCGCCAATTCCCTAAAATGACGATTCAAGAGCTTCTCTTGTTCTACAAAGAGACGATTTATCAATCTTCCCTGGTCCTCAAAGTGGCGGTTTATCAACCTTTCCAAGTCCTCCATCTTTTTTCTCATAAGCGCAAGCTCATCATTTGAAGATGTTGCTGTGCTAACATCCTCTAGCTCTACTACATCCCTTTTTCTTTTCTTAGCTTCTGATGACTCTTCCATGGATCTCTTATTCTTATAGTTCTCCAGACTAAGATTTAGATCCAGCTCTACCTTGCCAGCCTCAAAGTTTAAATTGAAAGATTTATTGCCGGCCATATTTTTCTGAGCTATAAAGGTTGTATGGAATGAGAGGTTTGATGCTAGAAAGCTTATAAGTAATGAACTCTTAGTGTAGTGAGCGGCGTAATGGGGCATCCATTATTTATAGACAAAATTTAGGGCTACCAAAACCCTTACATCACACTCTAAAGATGGCCTCCAGACCTTATCCGTCGCAATGCCAACGGTCTATAATAAGTATGCTAGAAAATAATAAATATAATCTCATGCAAAAGATTTTCTCAAAAAAATTTGGCTAACTTTTGACTCTTGCTCAAATCATTCAACTGATCGCCGCTTCAATCTATGACTTCCTAACTCTGTATTTGTCTTATCAAATAATCCAAGATCGAGATATTACTCGATGAACGGGTAACTTCATACTAGCCTTATCTAGGTTTCTAATCCGTGGCTTTGCTCTAGGCTTACACATTTTAAAAAAAAAATACATATTAAAATAAAAACTTTTCACATTTACACATATCAAGTGTTACTATAAAGTGAGAAAATTTTTTACCTTTCTCTTGCCTCTACGAGCATATATGTATGTATGTATCAACATGGAGATACATCATTATCTATATATTTTCATCTATTCAAGTCCTTTTTAAATTTCAGACTTCTCATTCTCTGAATGTATGTAGAATCATTACATATTATTCCTGGCCATAACAAATAGCCTTCACTCTCAATGCATGGATAACATACATACATGTCATATGTATTTAAATACATGTAATCACAATATAATTCAATCAATCATGTATATTATACTCAACTGAAGGCTTTCAAGAACAATACAAGAAAGCAGAGAAATACATTTTAGTTCATCATAAAAGCATCCAAGGCAATCTTTAATGGCTACGCTGTCGGCTTCTTAGAATTTCAGAAAATGCCAACAAGAGAAATGAAAAATAAACAAGTATAAATCGGCCGCAAATCCACCGAATATTGACTTACGTGATTTTGCCATTAATGTGACACACTGTTGACACGCATGCCTACCCTAGACTTCTGGCTTCCAGCTTGCAGAAATCCATAGGTTGAGCGTGTAGGAGTACGGCGAAGAGATATCTTCTTTGGCTCTAAGTCTAAATTTTTCTCTATAAAAACTGCCCCGGAGTTCTCAGTTACTACACCACAAAGAGTAATCATCTCTGAGCCTACAATTTCCCAGCATTTCTCTCTCATCATATTCCTGCAAAAACTTCTAAATTTTCTAAACCATGGCCACCAGGAAGTACATTGATCTCACAGTGGAGGCCAAGGAAGAAGAGCTCGACTTAAACTTAAGTCTGGGCAAAGACAAGGGCAAGAGACCTTTTGAGGGGTCTCAAGAGGATCAAAAGGAGAAGAAGATAAAAATTGAGGAAGCTGAGGAGATTAGCACTGGCCACACGTCAGAAAACAAAATCGCTTGTCTAGAGAAGGAGGTGAAAAATCTGAAAAAGATGATAGAAGACCTGGAGAAGTTAACTAAACGCAATAATGCGGCAATGACTTCAAGAATAGACAGGTTCTTCTATTGGTCTACCCAATGCTTCTGCAATCAACAACAAAGAAGTGTTGATTGTATGAATGGGATTTACACTACCATTCGTGACATTGCTCAGTCTCTTGTTCCAAGAAATGGTCGAGGGGTGATGATACAATACAACTCTCCTAATCCGAGACCACCTCGCTTTTAGATTACTCATGCATGAGTAATTTCCCTTTTTTTTTTGCAATGTAATCCTTCCGCTTTTAATGCCAATAGTTTCTTTTACTAGATGGTACTCTAAATAATAATAATAATAATAAAATGAAGAAAGATAAAAGAAATTAGCCACACAAAATCAATAACAAATTCAGCTTATAAAGCCAGTCACATAAAAATTTAATGACCCTATAAGCTGTCACAGAGACAAACAGAAGTTCTGTACAAGTCTCGTTGTCTTTCCTCTTATCATACAGGAGTAGATGAAGGCATCATGTGTAGATCAATTAAACTCAATATTATGCTCTTGAATTGTCATGAATTCTTGCTTAAGAGCCTCGACTCGCAAGCTTTCCTTAAACTAACACTCTGAGGCACGAACTACTATAAGAATGTCTTTTTAGACCATTCCAAACATACATCACGTTTAACAATTATGAATGTTCATACGCCAACAGCCTACCTACAACATGCTCTAATTGTTCCAATGTTACAAAACTTCTACATTGTATATATATATATATATATATTTTTTGAAACACTTCTATCACATAGTACCATCATGCCAATCCCTAACTAAACAAGTGCAACTTTGGCGAGTCGCCCCTAGAGAAGACTTATAACTTACCCCAATATCTCTTATGCTAGGTTCCATTTTACCGTAGTATCTCCCTTAGGAAAAACTACCTAGCCAACATCTATTTTCTCAACCAAGCTTTTATCAAGGAACATATTATTTAGGACTTACATCCTCTTTTATAAATTACATCTGTCTGGCATCTATCAAAATCAAATCTTGATCTGCCTCACAAGGATTCTTTCCCATTCCTGCATTAGTAATCTGCGCTATATTCTTTGCAAAAATCTTTCTTGAACTCTAGCCCATGCCTCATAATCAACTTTACCCCATCTAATGCATCACTCTTGGCCCAGCCCTCAAGCCATATTCTAGTAATTACTAATCCTCAGCTTTCAGAGTACACTACAGAGTTATGTTCCCAATTTCTCAAAAAGAAAAAAAATTTCATACAGAGATCACCTTTTCCATCGGAATAAAGATCATACCTCCAACAAGTTCCAAAGTTCCACATATGAAATCAATTACCTCATATTGTAACAAAATTATCTCTAACTAACTCCATCGAAGGGTAAGTTATGACAAGAACACTCAACTTTACAAGGTCTTTTATGGAACCTAATCCCATGGTCATGCCGTGGTTCATGACGATGGAAAAGGGCTCACAAAGAACACTTTGCTCTGTAATCTATAGGGGACCTAAAAACCACCTCTGATACCAATTTTGTCACATCCCAAAACTTACATGTGATATAAACATAAAATACCTAGGGTGTACCTCCGTGGTACCCCATAATCTCTGTGAACATTCTTAATATCCATAATTATGTGAATCATAAATATTCCAAGAAAGATATTTTGTATACATATTCAGAAAATGTTCAACCTTCAAACACTATACAGTACTATACAACCTCCCAAGCCTAGGTGACCTACTAGATTACAGAGCGTTTCCTAATCCTTATCAATTGTTTACCAGACAAAAGTGGAGTATATCCTTAAAGGCTATAAATTCTTCTCCTCAACCACTGTATCTGAAAAGATAATCATAGAGAGTGTGAGTTTATCATAACTCAGTGAGTAAACAATTGTACATGAAAATATCATAAGCACAAATACCACATTTACTAATACAATCAATCTATCATTTATTGTAAATAATTATAGTATTACACTTGTCTGAATTTGCATATGATTTCTTGGGTGATCAATCCCTCAATCACTTTGCATTATATGCCATAGATACTTGCACTGAGTGACTTGGGAATTTAACCCTCAAACTCGTGCATAGGTCTTCACATTTATACACCGAGTAGTATGGGACTCTAACCCTTTCAAACTCGTGCATAGGTCTTCACATTTATACACCGAGTAGTATGGGACTCTAACCCTTTCAAACTCGTGCATAGGTTTTCATAGTTATACACCGAGTAGTATGGGACTCTAACCCTTTCAAACTCGTGCATAGGTTTTCATAGTTATACACCGAGTAGTATGGGACTCTAACCCTTTCAAACTCGTGCATAGGTTTTTACATTTATACACCGAGTAGTATGGGACTCTAACCCTTTCAAACTTGTGCATAGGTTTTCACATTTATACACCGAGTAGTATGGGACTCTAACCCTTTCAAACTCGTGTATTAGATCTCGTAGATCTTTTGCTCATCAATAAAATAGTGACAATTTATCACAATATAATTACTATGAAATAAATGAATTTACATATACTTTTATTCCCTTGAATGTCTATCATCAACCATAACAATCATCATATATTATCAACAGCGAGATTGATTATTTCTCACTTCAATAATGTTATAAACAAGACTTGTATTGTACTTTATCTAATAAGATCACATTAGTTTAGTAAGGTTATTCACCTACAAAATGTTCCAATTTATTCAAGGAACAATCACATCTAGTTCTTTAGTCAACTAGATAAATCAATTCTCAAAGGTAATAAAATACCTTCCAATGATATTGTACTTTTTCTCAACCTGAACACACACTGATAATCTTCTCAATTTCACAAATAACGCAAATGGAATTTATATTGTACTTTGACTAATTTATTAAATTAATTTTGCAAGGTTGCCTACTCACCTGGATTCCACGCTCTCAGCGCTCCCACCTTGCGCCCCAAACATCCCTATTGTAACCAGGTAAAAACCATTAGGGTTACAAAATAGAGAAATTTCCTATCACTACTCTCGACCTTTACTCACATCTTAAGTCATAACTCCTAACCAGTAATGAATTTCTAAATGAAATTTATACCATTGGAAACTAGACTCAAAGATATTTCCAACGATATAAAGTTTGCCCAAAACGGAGTCCGGATGAAGAAGTTATGACTGATTGAAAATAAGCTAAGGCTTTTCAGTATACCTGGCGCCTGGGCGCCACACATGGCGCCTGAGCGCCAACACAAGCCTGGCGCCTGGGTGCCAAGCCCCTTTTCTTCCCAAAATCTTCTGAACCTTGGCGCCTGGGCGCCATGATCGCAACCTTTCGCGATTCCTCTCGGTTTTGGCTCAGATCCGGCTAAATCTTCACCGTTTTCCATGATTTCTTCCATAGGATCTCACCCTTAATGTCTAAGGAGCATTTAGACACCAAAAACACCAATTTTAATCGAGAAACGAAGCCAGAATCTCGATTTTTACCCTAAACTTTCTGAAAACTATAAAATAGGGAAAAGCTTGAGAAATAGAAATTTCTACCTCAATTCCTTGCTTTCCCTACGTTGCTTGGCTCCTAGAGGCTCGCCCCGTAGCCCAAGATCCACCCTCCAAGCCCAGTTGTGGAGTTGGAGTGTAGAGAGAGAAAGAGAGGAGAGAAAGTGAAGAGAGAGAAAGGAAAGGAGAAAATGAAGAAAAATTAGGTGAGGCCGCCTATTTACTCGCCCGGGGTGAAATTATCACTTGCTCTTCAGTTGACCCTCAGTCAAGACTAGTAAAAGCAAATTCATAAAATCTCGCCTCGGGTGATTCTAAATCCTAATTGCCCCACAATTTTCTTATTTCACTTTAGTCCCTCTCAGAGTCTCAAACTCCACTTTAACCTCGAATCTATCATCCTTTTGGTACCGGACTCATAATTCATTCCCATAAGCTCTATTCTTCTTCTCAGGTTTCTACTTGGTCATTTCTCAAAAGTACTCCATACTTTCTTTTCTTTTCATTTTAGTCCTTGAGAATTTGTAAAATGTCCCAAATTAAAATTTTTGAAATTTCTATTTCTAAATTTCCTTCACTAATTTAAAAAGAACATTTCTCATGTAATTAAATTTTTCAATAAACTTCAAATAGACTTTAAATATTCATGAAAATTCTTGGGATATTACAAATGGTTTCTTCTTGTAAACCGTGTTGGGGCGGGGAGGGGGGTTTATGATATGCCTAAAAGAGGACACAATCTGTACCATAAGGAAAATAAAGAGAAGAAACTAACTCAACTAAATTGATAAGCCTATGGCGCCATAATCAAGCTAAGATGGGTGGAATTCGTCACACTTCAGATTAGAGAACGGAATGGGAATGATAAGAATTCTATGATTTTCTCGCCACACTAACACAATTGTTAGATAAGAGAAGATAGATGTGCACAAAGTAATATGAAATATAATTCACTCAAATATGATTATATTGTCACAAGGGGGCAAGTTCCCTTTTATAGATAACAAAAGCCAGCTACCTCATTAATGCAACCACAACCACCTCATTAATGAGCCTACAACAACTATAGTCAACCTACAGCCACCTCATTAATGAGCCTATAACAACTATAGTCAACCTACAGCCACCTTATTAATGAACCTACAACAACTACAGCCACCCTATAGCCACCTTATTAATGCAACAACAACAACAACCACTTGGAAAGCTAAATGACACTACAACAACTCTAAAAACATTAAATTACATCAGATTTTATATCCCAAAAGTTCATGCACGAAAATTATTAAAAAAATAAGAAAAATCTGTATTTCTTTTATTCTTCTAAGTCTAAGCTTCTAATTTGGCCCAATCTATCATTGCACACAAGTAAAGAAACTCAAGTCAATCCCATTTGATGCTTCTTGGCCCTTGAACATGTTGTTGGCCCAAGTATAGATTCAGTCTCTTGTTCTTCAAGGACAGCCTTCATGATCACATTATCTTCCCCCGGTTGACAAGGATTTGCCTTCAAATCCAGCTCCATGTTATCTTCCAAATAAGGGGTTATGTCCCTTATATTGAATGTTGCTGAAACACCATAATCTCCTGGGAGATCAATTTTATACGCATTGTCATTTACCTTTTCTAGTACTCGAAAAGGACCATCAGCTCGTGGCATAAGTTTAGACTTCCTTTTGTTTGGAAATCTCTCCTTGCGTAGGTGGATCTAAACAGGATCTCCTGGGCTAAATTGAACATGCTTTCTCTTCTTGTCTACTGACTTTTTATAGGCAGCATTCTTCTTCTCAATTTGCTTCTTTACTGCCTCATGCATTTTCTTCATGAATTCAGCTTTACTTTTGCCATCCAAGCTAAGTTTTTCATTAATTGGAAGAGGTGCCAAATCTGCTGGTGTATTAGGATTAAATCCATACACAACCTTAAATGGAGATTTCTTTGTAGTACTATGAACACTTCGATTATAAGCAAATTCAACATGCGGCAAGTACGCATCCCAATTCTTCAAGTTTTTACTAATAACACTTTTAAGCAAAGAGGAAAGAGATCTATTTACCACTTCGGTTTGCCCATCAGTTTGAGGATGACATATTGTGCTAAATAGCAGCTTTGTTCCAAGCTTCATCCATAATGTCTTCCAAAAATAGCTCAAGAATTTGGCATCATGATCGGAAACAATACTCTTTGGAATGCAATCTCACAACTTCCTTGAAGAATAAATCAGCAATATGAGAAGCATCATCAGTTTTGTGACATGAAATAAAATGAGACTTTTTGAGAATCTATCAACAACCACCATAACTGAATCTTTTCCCCTTTGTATTTTAGGTAATCCAAGCACAAAATCCATACTTAGATCCATCCATGGTTGATCTGGAATAGGCAATGGCATGTACAAGCCATGTGCAGCCTCATTATTCTTCGCTTTCTTGCAAGCTATGCATCTTTCTACAATTCAATGCACATCCTTCATCATATTTGGCCAATAGAAATGCTCTTTCAACATTTCAAATGTCTTCTTTTCACCAAAATGTCCAGTCAGCCCACCTGCATGTGATTTTCTAACAAGCAATTCCCTAATAGAACAATTAGGAATCACAAGTTTCCCAAATCTGAACATATAACCATCATGCCTATAAAACCCTTTAATGACCATTTTCTCATAAGCTGAATAGATTTTAGTTAGCATAGGATCAAGCAAGTATTTCTCCTTAATAAGTTCAAAGCCTAACAATTTAGTGTTCAAAAGAGAAATCAAAGCATACCTCTGATATAATGCATCAGCCACCATATCCGTCTCTCCCTTTTTGTATTTGATTACATAGGGGAAAGCCTCCAAATACTCCACCCATTTGGCATGTCTTCGATTCAGATTCCCTTGCCCTTTCAAATGCTTTAGGGACTCATGATCAGTGTGAATGATGAACTCTTTCGGTAATAAATAATGCTGCCATGTCTCGATAGCTCGAATTAGTGCAAATAACTCTTCATCATAGATAGAGTAATTCAGACTTGCTCCACCAAGCTTCTCACTAAAATAAGCAATGGGACACTTATCTTGCATTAAGACAACTCCAATCCCTACTCCAGATGCATCACATTCAATCTCAAATACCTTTGAAAATTTGGAAGAGCTAAAATAGGTGCTAAACACAATTTCTCCTTGATTAAGTCAAAACTCTTTTGTGTAGCTTCGATCCATTTAAACTCACAATTTTTTTGATGCATGTAGTTAATGGTGCGAGAATAGTTCTGAAATTCTTTACAAATTGTTTATAAAAAGAAGCAAGGCCATGAAAACTTCGTATCTCAGAAATACTTTTAGGAATTAGCCACTCCTTGATTGCTTTTATTTTCTCCTCATCCACGTCCACCCCATGTTGAGAAACAACATAACCAAGGAAAATAACTTGGTCTTGATAGAATTGGCACTTCTTGAAATTGCCAAATAGTTTTTGTTCTTGCAATACTTCAAATACTTGCCTCAAATGCTCCTCATGCTCTTCAGAATTTTTACTATAAACCAAAATGTCATCAAAATAAACGAATACCTATGAATTTCTGAAGCACATGGTTCATTAGCCTCATAAAGGTGCTTGGGGCATTGGATAATCCAAATGGCATGACCTTCCATTCATACAGCCCATGTTTTGTCTTAAAGGCTGTCTTCCATTCATCTCCTTCCTTCATACGAATTTGGTGATAACCACTCTTCAAGTCTATATTTGAAAACACTTTGGAGCCATGTAATTCATCAAGCATGTCATCTAACCTTGGAATGGGATAACGATACTTGACTGTAATCTTGTTAATTGTTCTGCTATCCACACACATCCTCATGGTCCCATCTTTCTTTGGCACCAATAAGGCCGATACTGAACAAGGACTCATGGACTCCTGCACATATTCTCTTTCCAGCAACTCATTTACTTGACATTGCAACTCCTTTGCCTCCTCCGGATTCATTCTATAAGCTGGCCTATTTGGTAAGGCAACTCCTGGTACAAGATCAATTTAGTGCTCAATACCACGAATTGGTGATAATTCCTTTGGTAGTTCTTCTGGAAATACATCACTAAATTCTTCCAAAAGCCTTTGAATTTGTGGTGGAAGTGATCCCACAATTTCTGGTACTATCTCCTTCAAATGCAACAAAAGAATTAAATTAGAGCTGGATAAAGCTCTCTCAATGTCTTCTTTGTTGGCAAGTAAATTACTCTTCTTTTCAGCTTCTTCTTGATGTGTCTTCACTTGTTGAGGATTCAATGGTGCTAACACAATCTTTCTTCCATCTTTCTCAAAGGAATATGTGTTTTTAAACCCATCATGAAAAGCTCTTCTATCATACTGCCAGGTCTTCCCAAGAGCAAATGACTAGCACTCATTGGAACAACATCACATAGTACTTTATCTTTGTAATTTTTCCCAATAGAAAATGGCACAACAACCTGTTTAGTGACTCTCACAACTCCATCTTCATTCAGCCACTGCAATTTGTAAGGATGAGGGTGTTTAGTTGTGGCTAAATTCAACTTCTCCACCAAGTAGTAGAAGCCACATTTGTGCAGCTCCCTCCATTTATAATTACACCACAAACCTTCTTTTCAACTGTACACCTTGTGTGAAAAATGTTCTCCCTTTGCTCATCACTAGGCTTAGCTTGCAAGTTTAGAGCAAGCCTTATGACAAGGAGTTCTCCCTCATCAGCATACTTCATGTTTTCCTTATCAGAATATTCTTACATAACTCCTTCAATGGCTGCCTCATCTTCACGTACCACTTCTCCATGCGTGTCTTGGATAATCATTACTCTACAGTTTAGACATTCAGATGCGTAATGCCCATGACCAAGACATTTGAAGCATTTTACATCTCTACTCATTTTAGGAGGTTTTGAATCAACTCCTTTTCTTTCCTTTTTGATGAACTTGATGGAAGTTTTGAAGACTCCCTCTTCTTCACCTTTTTTTTCTTCTCCTTTAGATGCAACCCATGGTATTGTAGAGAAATTTGTGATTTTGTTTCTAGTTGGCTGTGACATTTGCTTACTAGAAACTCTCTTCCTTTGTCTCTCTACCTTGATTGCAAGTTTAATAACATCCTCTAAGGTTACATAATTTTGTAGTTCCACCAAATCACAAATCTCCCTATGCAAACCACCAATAAACCTTGCAATTGTTTGCTCTTGAGGTTCATTCAGTTCACACTGAATCATTAGCATCTCAAACTCTTTCACATAGTCTTCTACACACATACCTCTTTGTCTCAAAGATTGAAATTTGAAGAAGAGTTCTTGCTTGTAATATTCTGGCACAAATCTTCTTTGCATAAGTCTCTTCATTAGCCTCCAATTTCTAACTTCTTCCTCACCATCTCTCCTCCGTTGGTTTTTCAAATTCTTCCACCATAAATTGGAGTAATATGTGAATTCAAGGGCTGGAAGATGACATTTGGTTGCCTCTGAGTACTCATGGCACTCAAAGACCTTCTCTACAAGCTGCACCCACTCTAAAAATTCCTCTGGGGAGTTACTTCCCTTGAAAGTAGGGACCTTCATCTTAATCTTCAATTCTTGCTCTCGTTGCTGCCTCCTTGGCCTTGGAGACCTTTCATCTTTTGTATTGCTTTCTTGGTCCAATTACTCTTCATTTCTATTTCTTCGCTGCCCACGCCTTAGTTGATGGTTTAGCCTCTCTATTTGTTCTAGTAAATGATCTAACCGCTCCATCATTTGTTGTTGAGATCTCTCCATTTGACTTTGATACTTTTCCAACTTCAGAATTTGAGCTTGCTCTAAAGTAAGCCTCATTGGAATTGGAAGTTCAGAACTGTTATCTCCAAACATGATCTCTCTCTCTAAGTGTTTTACTCTCAAGTTACAAGAGTTTTCCCACACGAAACCACTGCTCTGATACCAATATGATGTGCCTAAAAGAGGACACAATATGTACCACAAGAAAAATAAAGAGAAGAAACCAACTCAACTAAATTGATAAGCCTATGACGCCACAATCAAGCTAAGATGGATGGAATTCGCCACACTCCAGATTAGAGAACGAAATAAGAGTGATAAGAATTCTATGATTTTCTTGCTACACTAACACAATTGTTAGATAAGAGAAGATAGATGTGCACAAAGCAATCTGAAATATAATTCACTCAAATCTGATTATTTTGCCACAAGGGGGAAGTTTCCTTTTATAGATAACAAAAGCCAGCTGCCTCATTAATGCAACCACAACCACCTCATTAATGAGCCTACAACAACTATAGTCAACCTATAGCTACCTCATTAATGAGCCTACAACAACTATAGTTAACCTACAACCACCTTATTAATGAGCCTACAACAACTACAGTCACCCTATAGCCACTTTATTAATGCAACAACAACAACTACAACCACTTGGAAAGCTAAATGACACTACAGCAACTCTAAAAATATTAAATTACATTAGATTTTATATCCCAAAAATTCATGCACGAAAATTATTAAAAAAATAAGAAAAATCTGCATTTCTTTTATTCTTCTAAGTCCAAGCTTCTAATTTGGCCCAGCCTATCATTGCACACAATTAAAGAAACCCAAGTCAATCACATTTGATGCTTCTTGGCCCTTGAACATGTTATTGGCCCAAGTATAGATTCAGTCTCTTGTTCTTCAAGGAAAGCCTTCATGATCACATCAATTTATCTATTGCTTTCTTATGATTAACATTTTATCCTAGAATTATAGGGTGTGGGGGCCCATTCTTTTCCTTGCTTGATTTAGGAGCTTAAGGCTAATTATGATGTACAAGTTCTTAACGTCATCGAACCTAGAGTTAGTGGTAGTAGAGCTGACAGCATTGTTGAGAGGCTGGGTTTTGGGAATAGTTACAAGATTGAAGTTGAAGGCTTCTCGGGAGGTATTTGGCTACTATGGGTGGCGAGTCACGTCAAGGTTGATATTATCAGCACTATAAATCAAATTTTACACTCTAAATTAACTCCTCAGGAGGGGGGAGAGTCTTTCCTCCTCACTTGTGTTTATTGTAGTCCTATTCCTAGTGTCAGACAAGGCCTGTGGAATAGTCTTGAGGCCATTCACAATAATGTAGGGACCTCAAATTGGTTGTGCATTGGGGATTTCAACGCTTACAAAGCGACGGAAGATAAACAGGGGGTACTTAGATGAATTTTAAATCTATGAATGATTTTAACAACTGTTGTTTTAAATGCGGTTTAATGGACTTAAATTTTTATGGCCTCAGGTACACTTGGAAAAATGAAAGAATCCAAGAAAGGATCGATTGGACTCTTGTAGACTTTAATTGGTTTTCAAATTTCAAGGAAGCCTACGTTCAACCTCTTAATTAGTTTAAGTTGGACCACATACCAGTCCTCCTCAGAATGGGAAAAGGGAGTCATGATAGGAGACCACCAAGGCATTTCACTTCATTGCAGCTTAGGTTACAGATGATTCTTTCAAGGAGATGGTAAAGGAGAATTGGGGAAATGAGTGTAGGTTGCCGCTGGCAATTTCCAGACTTACAGATTGTATCAAAGAGTGGAACAAGGATGTTTTTGGGAACATTAATAAGAGGAAAAGAAATCTTATAGGCAGATTAAGTGGCATTGACAAAGCAAATCCGAATGGAACAAATCAGTATCTTAACCAGCTCTAAGACTCCCTTTAGAAAGATTATGAGAGGACTTTTCTCCAGGAAGAGATTTTGTGGTGTCATAGAGCGAGGCACAAATGGCAATATTTTGGTGATAAGAACATGAAATTTTTCCATGCGTCCACTTTGGTTAGAAAGAAATGTAATAAAGTGAAGACCCTGAAAGATGAGTCGAACAGAAGGGTTACTGAGAAGGGGGAGCTTAAAATTATGGTCGCTAATTTCTTCAGAAACCTTTACTCGACTGAAGACCATCCTATAGTTGACCTTATCCTTTAAAGGGATTATTCCCCAAATTGGATTCAGTGCATCTCAATAGCTTAGAAGCTGAAATCACTTCAAAGGAAATCAAAGATGCCGTTTTTAGTATGGCTTTCATGCCATGCTCTTCTAGAGTCAATGGGAGATTGTAGGCCATTTAGTCTGTCATTTCATTAAGGAATGCTTTCAAGATCCAACAAAAATTGATGAAATTAACAAGACGGATGTTGTTCTTATTCCTAAAGTGGACAATCCAGAATCTATTAAGTAGTTCAGACCAATTGCTTTGTGCAACGTGATTTACAAAGCCATGACCAAGGTGGTTGCTAATAAACTCAAGGTGTTTCTAAATCTAACTTAATGTAGTTTCATGCCTGGAAGGCACAACTTTGACAATGTGTTCATTGCGCAAGAAGTGATCTATACCTTGGCAAGGAAAAAAGGCAAAAAGGGTCTGATAGCTATTAAGGTGGATTTGGAAAAGGCCTATGATCGTCTTAATTGGGACTTTTTGGAGGACACTTTGAAGGTTATTGGTATTCCCCTTAATATAACTAACGTTACCAAAAGATGTGTCTCTATATGTCGAATGAGGATTTCATGGAGGAAGTACACTGAAGAGTTTTCTACTTTCAGAGGGATCCGTCAGGGGGACCCCCTCTCTCCCTATTTGTTTGTTATTTGTATGGAATGTCTAGCACACATTATTGAGTTTGTTGTTTCTCAAAAAAAGTGGAAACCTATAAAGTTAAATAAAAAAAGGCCTAAACTATCTCATTTATTTTTTGTAGATGATTTGATGTTATTTGCAGAAGCAAATATACACCAAATTAAAATCATTCAGGCTTGTCTCAACACTTTCTGTGGAGCTTCAGGTGAAAAGATGAATAAGGAGAAAACTCACCTCTACTGCTCTAGAAATATTAATACTAATGTGGCAGCTGATTTAAGCCGAGAGTTAGGTTTCTCTCTTGTTCCTGATCTTGGCAAATACTAGGGTATCCCTTTACACCAAAATAGGGTGAACAGGAACTTGTATCAGTTCTTAGAAGATAAATTGAGGAATTGCCTTAACAACTGGAAGGCAAATTTTCTTTCATTAGCAGGAAGAATCACTCTTGCTAAATCTATGCTAAATACAATTCGAGTTTACTATATGCAGACTAATCTCATTCCTAATAGCGTGTGTGAGAATATTGATAAGATCACTAAAGATTTTGTCTGGGCTATAGAGAGGAAGCTAAGTGTCACGCCCCAAAATCTAAGCACGTGACCGGTACAGAAGGTGAATTTCACCTCACTTCCTTAAGTCTATTTTTCTCTTAAGCACAATACTAATATTTATTTTGGTCATTATTTTAAATGTAATTATTTTAAATTGCACAATTTAAGAATTAAAATAGGTGAACTATTTCTCTTCTCACAAAAAAATAGAAAGTATGGCTAAACCGAGTTTCCTATACACGCTACAGTCATACACATTACATCTCAGAACAAATCTACCCTATTACAGAGCTTTTATGGATTTATACAACTTAGAATAAGCCTTAAATATTATACCTTTACCCTGAACCATGGAAAGACAATCTTGGCTTAAACGTCATCAAACTAGGAAGTTTTCCATACCTGAAACTGAAGACAGCTTCTACTTGAGAGAATCCTACTACATTCACACACAATATAGGTATATATATATACATATAAATATACATATTTGATCTAATAGTACAATCATCTAAATTTTGGTGTACAAGATATTTATCAAAACACACAATAAAAGCACATTGTAATTATTAACAGACACATTCAAGATCAAGCCAAATCACATTTTAAACAATTCATACAATTCCAATTTAAGTTTTTAGACATTTTTCGGGTCCCGTCCACATAAAGTGGCCATTGCCCTAAGACCCTCGTCGCATCCTCCCTTATTTCACCTTCGCCCTCAAAGGGATAAATCTGTAATTCAACCTTATTTTACCCCACCCATAAAGGGACGAATATCATATTTAATACTACGTGGCTATAGTGATTTCATTCTACCCTTATTTCATCCTTGTCTTCAAAGGGACAAATATATAATTCGTCATCCCATAGGATCCCATAGACTCCATTTCCATTTCTTTCAAGATCAAACATAATCACATTATATAAACATAAGAAACCATATGCATCCCATTTCAGGAAAAGTTCATAATATTCATCACTATACATCTCGACATTATAAAAGTACTTTCATGCATATAAATTTCTAGATGAAGTCATAATAGTTTCGCACTTACACATTTCAATACATAACATGAATGTATTAATTTCATGTCACACACACACACACACACATATATATATGTGACATGAAATTAATATGTTTATAGTACACGTTTAATATATATACATCAAATAAGCAAACAATGTAAGGTAAGATCTTTCACCTTGATATTTACCCAATTTTACCTTGAACATTCTTTGAAGATGTGTAAGATTGTGGGAGGTAATTTGCTCTACATCCAAACTATTTACAACATTCCAAAATAAATGGAAGATGCATCAAAGAATCCATCCTTTGATAACTCCTCTGAACATAACTCTTAAATGATAAAGAATTTTCAAATGAAACTTGTACTATTAGAAACGAGACTCAAAAAGCTTTCCAATAGTATCTTATTTGCTAAAAACGGAGTCCAGATGAAAGAGTTATGAACATTTTAAAATTGATGCTACAGTAACTGTCAACGGTCAACGCAGTTACAGTAAATTTGACCAAAGTCAATGCTACAGTATCCTTAAAAATTTGGAAACATTTTCTCGATGAACAGTATTTTCTAGAAAATTTCTAAAATGAACAGTAACATTATTCATGTTCTTTATCCAAAAATCTAAAAATCACATCCAAAATACCATTTCTTTTGATTTCTTTCATAGGTTTTCATCTTTGATGTTTAAGGATTGTTTTGACACAAAAAACTCCAATTTAAACTAACAATCCAAGCCTTAATCATTAAATTTTCATAAAAAATGTTAACTTTTTCAAATATCGAATTCTATGAATTTTTCATAGTTTTCTCTAAATTTCTTGTTCCAAGAATATCATAAACCATGTAGGAATGTTTTAGATTATCATCTACACTTAAATTCATTTATAGAAACTGTCACATCCCAAAACTTACATGTGATATAAACATAAAATACCTAGGGTGTACCTCCGTGGTACCCCATAATCTCTGTGAACATTCTTAATATCCATAATTATGTGAATCATAAATATTCCAAGAAAGATATTTTGTATACATATTCAGAAAATGTTCAACCTTCAAACACTATACAGTACTATACAACCTCCCAAGCCTAGGTGGCCTACTAGATTATAGAGCGTTTCCTAATCCTTACCAATTGTTTACCAGACAAAAGTGGAGTATATCCTTAAAGGCTATAAATTCTTCTCCTCAACCACTGTATCTGAAAAGATAATCATGGAGAGTGTGAGTTTATCATAACTCAGTGAGTAAACAACTGTACATGAAAATATCATAAGCACAAACACCACATTTACTAATACAATCAATCTATCATTTATTGTAAATAATTATAGTATTACACTTGTCTGAATTTGCGTATGATTTCTTGGGTGATCAATCCCTCAATCACTTTGCATTATATGCCATAGATACTTGCACTGAGTGACTTGGGAATTCAACCCTCAAACTCTTGGTGCATAAGTTTTCACAGTTATACACTGAGTGGTATGAGACTCTAACCCTTTCAAACTCGTGCATAGGTCTTCACATTTATACACCGAGTAGTATGGGACTCTAACCCTTTCAAACTCGTGCATAGGTTTTCACAGTTATACACCGAGTAGTATGGGACTCTAACCCTTTCAAACTCGTGCATAGGTTTTCACATTTATACACCGAGTAGTATGGGACTCTAACCCTTTCAAACTCGTGTATTAGATCTCGTAGATCTTTTGCTCATCAATAAAATAGTGACAATTTATCACAATATAATTACTATGAAATAAATGAATTTACACATACTTTTATTCCCTTGAATGTCTATCATCAACCATAACAATCATCATATATTATCAACAGCGAGATTGATTATTTCTCACTTCAATAATGTTATAAACAAGACTTGTATTGTACCTTATCTAATAAGATCACATTAGTTTAGTAAGGTTATTCACTTACAAAATGTTCCAATTTATTCAAGGAACAATCACATCTAGTTCTTTAGTCAACTAGAGAAATCAATTCTCAAAGTTAATAAAATACCTTCCAATGATATTGTACTTTTTCTCAACCTGAACACACACTGATAATCTTCTCAATTTCACAAATAACGCAAATGGGATTTATATTGTGCTTTGACTAATTTATTAAATTAATTTTGCAAGGTTGCCTACTCACCTGGATTCCACGCTCTCAGCGCTCCCACCTTGCGCCCCAAACATCCCTATTGTAACCAGGTAAAAACCATTAGGGTTACAAAATAGAAAAATTTCCTATCACTACTCTCGACCTTTACTCACATCTTAAGTCATAATTCCTAACCAGTAATGAATTTCTAAATGACATTTATACCATTGGAAACTAGACTCAAAGAGCTTTCCAACGATATAAAGTTTGCCCAAAACGGAGTCCGGATGAAGAAGTTATGACTGATTGAAAAATAAACTAAAATTTCCCGGTACACCTGGCGCCTGGGCGCCACCCATGCCTGGCGCCTGAGCGCCAATTCCTTCTTCTTCCCATCTCACCTTGGCGCCTGGGTGCCACGATCGCGACCCCTTCGCGATTTCTCTCGGTTTTGGCCCAAATCTGGCCAAATCTTCACCGTTTTTCATGATTTCTTCCATGGGATCTCACCCTTAATGTCTAAGGAGCATTTAGACACCAAAATCACCAATTTTAATCGAGAAACGAAGCCGGAATCTCGATTTTACCTCAAATACTCTTAAAACTAGAAAATAGAGAAAAGCTTAAGAAATAGAAATTTCTACCTCGATTCCTTGCTTTCCCTATGTTACATGGCTCCTAGAGGCTCGCCCCGTAGCCCGAGATCCACCCTCCAAAGCCCGGTTGTAGAGTTGGAGTGTAGAGAGAGAAATTAGAGAGAAGGAGAGGAGAGAAAGTGAAGAGAGAGAGAGGAAAGGAGAAAAATAAATAAAAAAATAGGTGAGGCCACCTATATACTCGCCCGGGGTGAAATTATCACTTGCTCTGCAATTGACCCTCAGTCAAGACTAGCAAAAGCAAATTCATAAAATCTCACCTCAGGTGTTTCTAAATCCTAGGTGCCCCACAGATTTTCTTATTTCACTTTAGTCCCTCTCAATATCTCAAACTCCACTTTAACCCCAAATCTATCATCCTTTCGGTACCGGACTCATAATTCATTCCCATAAGCTCTATTCTTCTTCTCGGGTTCCTACTTGGTCATTTCTCAAAAGTACTCCATACTTTCTTTTCTTTTCATTTTAGTCCTTGAGAATTTGTAAAATGTCCCAAATTAAAATTTTTGAAATTTCTATTTCCAAATTTCCTTCACTAATTCAAAAAGAACATTTCTCATGTAATTAAATTTTTCAATAAACTTCAAATAGACTTTAAATATTCATGAAAATTCTTGGGATATTACAGAAACATTATACAAAGATTTCTCAAATTGATAACCTAGGATTTACTATTCACAAAAATTAAAGAAATTGGAAAATTTTGATGAAACTTATCTTAAATCAAGAGTTTTCCAGCATAGAGGAAGGTTGCTAGAGAGAGGAACCCACTGAAGACTTGATCGGAAGCAAGCTCATGAAGGATTGGAGGGGAGAAAATTTGACCGAAAGAGAAAATGGAAGATGAAGGAGAAGGTGGAGAGAGCTACGAAAGGAAAGAGAAGGACGCATAGAAAGAGAAGAGGATGAGTGTTTATGTAAGTATATGTGTGGGTCCCACTAATTTTCTTTTCAATTTAGTCCCTTTGGTAAAATTAGAATCTTGTAAGGGAATTGGAAAAACTCGATCATACATAAAGCATGCAAACACACTTCCATAAAATACACACCATTACATCCTATTTTTATTAAAATACCAAAATTCTACATTTATTCCCAGACTCTACTTTAACCTCAAATCCATCATCCTTTCGATATTGGCTTCATAATTCATTCTCATAAGATTTATTCTCCCTCTCAGATTCCTATTTGGTCTTTTCTCAAGAGTACTCCATATTTTATTTTATTTTCACTTTAGTCCTTGAATGTACTTCTTACATTCTCCACACATGTTTCCTTTTCTTGATGAAATCTAACCTGACCAATGGCAAGTCGTAGTCTTATTAAACTTTAAGGTCTTTTATTCCCTAATCAAAACTCCTAAATTCGCGAAAAAAAAATTTTCACTCTTATGAATATGTGTACTTTTAACTATACCATAATATCAGGGTATTACACTAAAGGCATTCACCTCATTGCATGGGATGGTATTTGCTAGCCTAAATATAGTGGTGAAATAGGTCTTAGAAAGGCAAAATTAATAAATTAATCACTTTTAATGAAAGTTAGTTGGGGTCTCATCAACAAAAGAGATTCTCTATAGGTAAGGACTCTAAGATCTAAATACATTTGCGAAGAGGATACTATGCCAAAAATTACAAGCAGAAATCACAAGTCTAACCTATGGTCAGGTGTCTGCAAATATTGGAAGAATGTTATCGAGCATACCTCTTAGAGAATTAGTGATGGAAGTAGAACGAAATTCTGGAGAGATTGTTGGTGCAAGAAGGGGACTTGTCTCAGTGATGTAGCAATTGTTTCCCTGGATGAAGCAGAAGCAAATAAGTATCTGAAAGATTATTTTCTCCCTAATGGTAATTGGGACTTAGAGAAATTAAAGAATCTTTTACCTGATGATATATGTTCTTGGTTATTAGCACTCAGCCTGGCATAAAGGAGAGAGTTAAAGATGCAATCGTTTGGCATCACCCTAAGGAAGTTGTTTTCTCGATTAAGTTAGCGTATCAATTAATTTCAGGGGAGGAGCTAATTACTACTGAGAGACATTAGAAGCCTATTTGGAAATGGCCTGGGAATAAGAAAACCAAGACTTTTATGTGGCTCTGTGCCGTAATAAAATTATGACTAATAAACAAAGAGAGAAAAGGAATTTCGTTACTGACCCATGATGTGTTTTCTGCAAATGAACTGAAGAATCTGTGATTCATGCTCTCAAAGATTGTCCAGCCATTAGAGACCTGTGGAAAATGTTGGTGAAGTCCAGGTGCTGGTCAGATTTTTTTAAAGATGACACTATGGCTTGGTTCATGTATAATTACAGAATGAATGCGAGAAAGGTTGAATATCTAAATTGGAGACTTACTTTCGATGAAGCCATTCGTAAAATTTGGCCTAGGAGGAATGCTTGGGTCTTTAGAAATGAGAACTATGACATAACAAATATGTACTGGAGTATTTTATCAACGGCCAAGGAATTTGAGTCAAATTCAAAAATGCTTAAATTCACTGACCTTGCCAGAATAAACATTCGTATTTCCTGGACTCCACCAGCTGAAGGTTGGATGAAATGTAACATTGATGGTGCTTGCGAGGTGGACGGTCACACCGCTGGTTGTCAATGAGTCTTCCGCAACGCTCGGGGGGAATGGGTCTTGGGCTTCACGAAGAATCTAAGGTGCATGGATCCTCTCTCGGCAGAAATCTATCACATATTGATAGGGTTGGTGCTTGCTTGGAAACATGGCCTCTGACGAGTTATCTTAGAGTCGGATTCAAAGAGGGTTGTGCAGATGGCAAACAGAAGTGCTCCTCCAATTCAAACAATCATTCATGTGATTCAAAAGATTTGGGACTTTTATGAAGCTTGATTAGGAAGTTAGGCTAGAGCATGGCTTTAGGGAAGTAAACGCGGTGGCTAATCAATTGGCTAGGAGGGCAGTGGTCGACAACGGAGATCTAAAAGTGTTGAAGGAGCCGCCAATGGACTTGGTCTCCCCTCTGCAAAAGGACCTGGAAAGAGGGGGAAGCAGCTTTGTCCGTAGTGTGATTTCTGGGGGTTAGGCCTCATAGGCCTCTGTACATAACCAAAAAAAAGGGGAAATTCTTGGGGACAATATATACAGTATGTTTGATAAGCAGGAAGGGAAAGAAAAAGAAAAAGGAAAAGGAAAAGAGAAAAGAGAAAAAAAATTGTGTTTGGTATAGGATGAAATAGAATAAAAGAAAGTAAGATATATGTAGGGTAAATTTACTATATTATCCTTTGATTTAAATTATAATTTGAAAAAAAATTTAATCAACAAACAAATAACCTAGCTTTTGCCATCGTGAGAATTGCCTCTCCCATATGAACCGTGCGCCTTCTACCCTTCTTCCCAGATGAATACGTGCGAGGGTGGCTTTGGCTTCAACGGTGACCGGTGCAACGGCGCCTTTGACTATGCGGGAAATGGATGGTGACTTCGACATCGGTTCTAGCATAGGTTTGTGACTTCCCCCTCCTCCATTAAGCTGAAATCCAACTGTTGAAAACTCCCTCTTTTTTTGAATTTTCTATTTTTTGATGTTTAAGCATTCCTTTAAGGTCAAGATTTTGTTTAAATGATGTTGTTTAAGCTTTCCTCTTTATGCTTTAAATAATTTTAGATTGAGATACAGTGTGGAAAGCAATTGACAAAAGAAAATGCTTCACAAAAAGCTTGTGAGAGAATAAGCTAAAAGTACCACCTCAGACAAATTGAACTAAACTTCCCAGAGAATAAAAAAGATTCAAATTCCACCAAAACAAGCAACGAGTTTGTGTATAGAGGCATATTCTATTATACTCCATCTAAAATCAAATCATTTGTTTAAATTTTACACCTCATAACCTCTATTATATGGAAATAAATCAATAGATGATTTCCTTACATTTTTCTTAATGATTAATTACTGGTTTTAAATCTTATTTCTCTCACACTACCTTTTTTCTCTCTAACTTCTTAAAAATTAAATATTAATTTAACATATGAAATTGTATAAAATTATAATTGTTTAAGAAACTTAGAATATAATTTTTTTAATTTTTTATTAATTTTGACCCCACATATTTTATAAATCAGTAATGTTAGAACGTTGTAGAATGGGGCACACAATTACAACTGAAGTAGAAGTGAGAAAATGATGAACACAAAATTTTATGTGTAAAACTCCTAAACAAATTAGGAGAAAAACCTTGGGCAAATTGTATAAGGATTTTATTAATGAAAAAGAATTACAACAATTTCTCTCTAAAATAAAGAGAGAACAATTGACAATACCCTTTCTTATAATAGGAGAAAACACACTCTTTCTAACAAAGGGAAAGACAATTTTAGGAGAAGTCACACTTTTTTTCTCTCTAAAAAACTCTCTCTTTTGCACCCAAAATAGGATTTTGCCTTCAAGAATTGAGATTATCATTATGAAGACAAGAGACATGTATTTATAGAGGAAGGGAGGTGATGAAGCAAAATTTAAATTCTCCACCATCTTTGACTATTCAAAGAAACAGAATTCAAATTTTCTACCATTTTTGAATAAGGAAACAAAATTCAAATTCTCCACCATCTTTAACCAAAAGAAGTAAAATTCAAATTCTCTACCATATTTGACTATGGAAGCAAAATTCAAATTCTCTACCATCTTTAACTATTCAAAGACTTAATATAGAAGCAAAATTACTTCTTATTTTTTTGGTCAACAAAAGTGGCTTTACCACCACAAATAATCAATAAGAAATTAAATTTAAAAAAATTGCAACATGTGACTTAATGTTGATCTTCTCAACCTTTTTTTTAGTACAATCAGAAAGAGATTAAAATAAAAAGGATAACCTACATATTCTAAAACCTATAATACTATATTAAAATTTTCTAACACATCTATTCCCCATCAACTCGTGATTCACTCCAGTATTGGAGTTTCTAGAGATCATCACAGTCATATATAGACAATCAATCTTGCAACCCAAAAGATAGGCAACTTTTAAACCATATGATCGACTATCCATGAATAATCAAAACACAACCCAAATGCTCTTTGAACTGGAGCAGATCCACCCCTCCCTTTCCCTCTAGATCTTCATTTTGCTTATATTGGTGGCTTTGCCACTCGGTTCAATGGAGTTGTGAAGCTTTTTTTCTTTTTAATGTTTTGGTTAGAAATTCTTTCTATTGTGCATATAAAATTTTTTGTTGATTTTGTGCCTTGGATTGAGAGAGAGAGAGACAAAGAGACAGAGAGAGAGAAATAAAGTTTTAAAATTAGTAATTGATCATTAAGTAAAATTTAAGATAATCATCATTATTGCTTTATTTTCATATAATAGTTATATTGTATGAAATTGGATGAGGTGTAAAATTTAAACAAATGCTTTGATTTTATTGTTATTGTACAAATAATGTGATATCATATATATATATATATATATATATACATATATATATATATATATATATATATATATATATATGTATATGTATATAATTTAATTACTCAGATACTAATGACCCAATGCATCATGCTTAATACGTAATTTTCTAAATTTGACAAGTAATAGTGAGATATAAGACCATAATGATTTCAACTATGGATTCTGTCGGGACAGAAAAATATTTGACTTCAATGAACAAATCAAAAGAGTAATAGAATATGATTAAAGCATGATTTTTAGGCATGATGTGATACCTTGTATATAATTTAATTTCTTTTTTGGCATGACTTTTTTAGGGTTTTCATTCATTAATTATAAGTAGGTCATTAAATTATGTATAATAAAATAAATTTAAATAAATAAATTTAATGAATAAATTAGGTAAATTAATAAATTTGGTAAATTAATCATATCACATTAAATGAATTTGAAGAAATTAGGATAAATTGCTATATAATTGATATATAATTGCTATACAATCACATTAAATGAATTTGAAAAAATTATGATAAATTACTATATGATTGCTATAATTAATATATAATTGGTAAATTAGGTAAACTTTTTAATTAAAATATAATATGTTGTCATTTGATAAATTAGCATTTATTATATACAAATAATCAAATAATTAATTGCTATATATCTATTTTCAGAAACGATAAACTACAGAGTTATGTTATCAATCATGCTTGTCTATTTTCCTTCTTTGAATCCACTGGTGCAACTCGACAACGCTCTCTCTTCCAACCAAGCTCTCGCTGCTCATCTTTCGTCGTTTGATCACCTCCTCATGTCGATCAAGCACCCAACCGACATATGGTGATATGGCTTCTTAAGGCTCTAGCCTTTTTCCCCTTGAGGTACGTTTCTTCATTTTTTTTCGTCCATATATATATATATATATATATCTCAAAGAAGAACATCATGATACAATGAACTATCACTATTTTCTTGCCATTGTTTTTCTAAATTGAAGAAGAAGATCATGGTTCAATAAACTAGTACTATTTCCCTAGCACCGTGTTACTCCATAGCTCTGGTAAACTATCCGTTCAATCTTCATGCCTATTACTGCAACAATTTGTTTCCTCTAAGTGGTGCACATTTTCCTACAAGAAGAAGCTCAAAGGCATTAACTGTAATACCCGTAAAAAAAAATTTCAGTATATGATACTATTTACCTATACAGCACTATTCACGTATACAGAACTGTTCACGTATATGGTCATCATGAATGAGTGCTAATTTTAATTTGGAATAATTCAATAGAGAAAATGATCTCTCTGTCTATTTAATTTCCCATATGCTTATGTGAATCTTGTTATCTTATATGTGTATGTTGATGAAAATACAGATTTTCACAATATTGTATAAATTGTGGGATGTGGCAATGATCCCACGGGTAAGATATGGATTGGGCATAAGAGGAAACTAGAAAGAAATTGGGAAAAAAATGACGTTTTATATAAGAAAATCTCCCTTAGGGACTACATGGAAAGGAAACTTAAATAGTAAATTGATTATACTGATAGATGACACCGATAAGTAGAACTGGTAGATGAGACTTATAAGTAAAATTGGTAGGTGAGACTAGTAAGTGAAATGGTAAGTGAGACTGATAGGTGAGACTAGTAAGTGAAATGGTAAGTGAGACTAGTAAGTGAGACTGGTAAGTGAGACTAGTAAGTGAGACTGGTAAGTGAAACCGGTAGATGGAATAGTATAGGAGAACAGTAGATGGAATAGTATAGAAGAACAGTAGATGGAATAGTATAGAAGAATAGTAGATGGAATAATATAGAAGAACGGTAGATGGAATAGTATCAAATAGTACCTTTGATTTCCCTATAAATAGGCCCTTCTATTTCACTTCTAAACTCACACCTTCAGTTTCTCTTCTTTCCTCTCCTCAAACTTCTCTTACCCCGGTACTAGGCCTCTGAGATTTTAGGCATTTTTCTTTCAGCTTAGATCCAATGTGAGAATAATATACCCTTTCTTATAATTATACAAGTTAAATTCTTCAGTATATTTTGTGGTTGCGGCTTTAGCTGATCCTCCACACCAGAAAAGAACTTTTCCTAGTACGAATAGTGATCATTTATATTTATACCGTATTTATGAATAGTATTCATATGTATGAATAGTAAACGTACATATGAATAGTATATGCACATATGAATAGTGATCGTACATATGAATAGTGACCATACGTATGAATAGTATCCGTATGTATAAATAGTATCGTATGTATGAATAGTAATTATACGTATGAATAGTGTCTATACATGTAAATATTAATCATACGTATTTTTGAATATTACAAGAGTCGAAGGAAAAGGAGAGAACAGTGCATCCCAATGGAGATGCATGTTTAGCTTTGAGCCTTCAATGAGATTTTGGACATCCTTTGATTGATATAAGATGTAGAAATCTAGCTCGGACTCGAGGTGAGGGATCTAGCTATACCTTGCATGATTATATTTCTAGGATTGTACTTTCTAAAGTTTCGTAAAATGATATCATGTGATAAGGTGATTATGTGTTTGACATACATGATGTAAGGTACCACATGCATATAATTTGAGCTTGCAAACTGTATGTGGATGAAGGAATATAGAACTTTATACTATACCTGAATTTTGAAAATTTGAGCTCAGTTGAAGGATTGATCTATCCTTGTCTTGTTTGATTTATTTTTAAAAATTTGTTTGTTAGAAGATATAATAAATTAAGGAATGAATATATTTTCTATATATTGGGATAGAGCTTGCAAAGGAAATCATGTGAATGATTGATGATTATGAATGACATGGATTTATTAAAGTTCATGATGTGCATATGAATGCTCTTGATTGTGCAATTGATTGTATCTGAAAGAAACAGAAATTTCGAACACTTTTGCGTCCTTTGAGGACAGGGGTGAAATAAGGTTGAATTGCTTGACGTCCTTTTAAGGGCTTGACACAAGATATTCAATGTATATAATTATACACATGGAATAGTTGAGGGATTCATCCCTCCAAGATACAATATAAATTCCATCTCATATCGCAGTTAGATTCTATATTTAATGATGATTGCTAGATAATGAAATTTATTGTTGATTTAAGATTATATTGATGAGAATTATGAATTGAGTATATAATATACATGGAATGGTTGAGGGCTTGACCCAAGATACCAATGCCTGGAATTATACAAAGGGAATGGTTGAGGGCTTGACCCAGGATACCAATGCATGAAATTATACACATGGAATGGTTGAGGGCTTGACCCAAGATACCAATGCATGGAATTATACAAAGGGAATGGTTGAGGGCTTGACCCAAGATACCAATGCATGGAATTATACACATGGAATGGTTGAGGGTTTGATTTCCCAAGATACCAATGCATGTAATAGTTGTAGACATAAATATATCTTTAAGCAGAAATATTACCTACGGGCAGAACACGCCTTCGGCCGGGATGACATCTATAAGTGGGATAATGCTTTCGGGTGAGGTGCATGTGATTATTTACGAACTTTCTTATGATGAATTCCTCTTGACTTACATTTATGTCATGAATTATTAATGTTGTGAGTTTTTCACATGTTCATACATGATTATATGTACTTTTGGCATGCATAATTGATTATATATGTGGTAAAGCTATTTTATGGTGAGTCAAGTGGATAAGACTCACCCCCTCATAGTTTCAGGTAAAGAAGGCCCTTTAACTTAGAGGATGAACGTGTCGATGATGCCTCTCCTTTGTTCGGGGTACGGTAACAGACTTAATTATGTTGTTTTAGTAATTTTAGAAAGCTCTGTAATCGGGTAGGTCATGTATTGTTGTATAAGATGGTTAAATATGAAAACATTCTCTTGTTTTACTTCTTCATTGTGTAATTTAAAACAATTATATTTAAAGGAATAATTGGATTAAGGAAAGAGTAATAAGTTAAATGGAAAGTTAGGCTTGCGGTGGTGTGAGTTTAGACATCGTCCGCGCCGGTCACGAGCCTAGATTTAGGGCGTGACAAAGATGGTATCAGAGGGTTGGGTTTAAGTCTCCTACTGATTACAGAGCAAGGATTCTTTAGTAGATCCTCCCCTATTGTCGTGACTGCAGCACGACCTTAGGACGAAGATCTATAAAAAGGCCCTATATAGTCAATAATGTCTTTCTTTCGTGTCATACTCCTCACTAGTGGTTATGTATACTTTTCTCTACTTTGAACAGAATGTTCATAGAGTAAAGACTTTGTCAGCTCAGGTAGGACACGGAGGAGTTATGTATTCTGGATAAGCATGTAGACTATAATGAAGTATTTACATGGCTACCGATATGATGGTACATGGGTACCATGGAGTATTTTGAACACCCTATTTCCTCGTGAGGCTTATATGAAATAATGCTTGGTATACCCACCTCCGTCGTGTAGGAAAATGGTACACTATGAGATAAATGATAATTATAAAGCATATGAATTTAATTGAAGTCATTCATTGGGTATTTTAATGATATATAAGTCAAGGATATTGGAATAATATTGGAATGTGAGAAAGGATGTCATTTAAACGCCTTATTAAGTTATGAGTAATTCCATTTAAAGGAGAAGTTTTCTTTGAACCATGAATGTGGTAACTGTGAATAGTGGTAGGAAAGAGAAATATACTATAATTTACTAATATATGAATCTAATTTTAAGGATATACTTGAGTGTAGGGCATGAAGAATAGTGCTTTATAAAAGTTTGTGATCGAATTATAGTGATAGGTGTAAGAACCAAATTCAGGTCTTTTGGGTTATGTGATGTGAGTTAGGCCTCATCTATTGAACTACAAATTTGTAAGAATATAAGTATACCTTAACTTACGGAAGGAGACAATCATTATGTTGTTTGTTGTCAAATAAAGATGTACGTGGGCAGTAAATCCTAATGGAGATAAATTTATTGATGAGATTCCAAGATTGAAATGTGTTAGGACAACTTAGATATATTGCTATTGTGCTAAACTTACCCTTATGAATTGGGAAGGTTCTTATTGTCATTAAAAATAAGGAGTTTATGATGAGGGTATTAAGGAATCCAAGATATAGTAGTAAGTTTAAGTGAGTTGATGACATTGCTAACCAAGTTTATTTATTTTTATTCCAAGTACGATATAAGTCTCATTTACAATATTATTGAAATGTTAAACAATCAATCTTTCAATTGACAATATATGATTATTGTTATGATTGATGATAAAAATTCAAAGGAATAAAAGTATAAGTAAATTTCATGGTAATTGTATTGTGATAAATTCTCACTACTTTATTGATGAGCAAAAGATCTAAGAGATCTAATACACGAGTTTGAAAGGGTTAGAGTCTCATACTACTCGGTGTATATGGATGAAAAACTATGCACGAGTTTGAAAGGGTTAGAGTCTCATACTACTCGGTGTATATAGATGAAAACCTATGCACGAGTTTGAAAGGGTTAGAGTCTCATACTACTCGATGTATATAGATAAAAATCTATGCACGAGTTTGAAAGGGTTAAAGTCCCATACTACTATGTGTATATAGATGAAAACCTATGCACGATCATACTACTCGATATTTAAGACAATTGATCTTATGAGTAAATTTAGCCCCTAGTGTGGGTTACTTTGAAATAGTAGGCTTAAAAGATAAGTCATATAAATTGGCAATCGTACATGTTGTGTAGGTATGAAGATGTTCCTTTATGAAGAAAGTTAGCATAATCTTGAGAATTGAGATAGTAGAACCAAAATTTTTATGAAATAGGTTGCACAAATAGGTCTAACGATTGGAAGCAACTGAAATTTCTTGTGATATAATACCTTGAGAGAAAATAGAATGAAATCTTAAAGGACCTTGTAGTCAAGCACCCTACTTTCTTTAGGAATACAATCTGATAGAGGTTACGGTAAACTAACTAGTGGCGATGGTGTATTCTCCCCAATTAGAGACAACTATAGTACAATATAATAAGATAAGTTATAAAAAAAAGAAGATTGCAATGACCAGTGAGGCAATATTATTTAATTGATCTCATCAGGGCCATGACCAGACGAGGGACAATGATATGGCACCTTGGAGGTGTCACCATGTGTAAGAAATCTTAGGCAAAAGAAGGGAATGTGAATTCCTAGGTAACCATAAGTTGACTTGTGAAAGTAAGGCACTCGAGTAACTTTAGAAATTCTACACAATGTGTGATGTCTTTAGGGGCATACTATATGATGGTAAGCGACGTGTAAGCCAAAAAGATCTTGATACGATATAAGTAAGAACATGTTGCATTACAAGGGTTGACCTATTAAGGGGGAAGTCCCCAAGAGAAATACTTGTAAATCACACTAGTGTATAAGGTCAAGGAAATATATAAGTAAACTGACGTGTTGGATATAGGGATAATAACACTTTAAATGGAAGCGAATAAAAAAAAAATGCTAAGGAAGGTGAAAGCTTTAGTAAGCAGTGTATTGAAAGGGACATATCTATAGAGTAAGTACTAAAAGAGATTTCAGGAAACAATATAATATCAGTAAGACAGAAGATAACAATTGTTGAAATTCGGGGACCGAATTTCTTTAAGGGGGGAGTAATGTAATACCCGTAAAAAAAATTTCAGTATATGAAACTATTTACCTATACAACACTATTCACGTATACAGAACTGTTCACGTATATGGTCATCATGAATGAGTGCTAATTTTGATTTGGAATAATTCAATGGAGAAAATGATCTCTCTGTCTATTTAATTTCCTATATGCTTATGTGAATCTTGTTATCTTATATGTGTATGTTGATGAAAATACAGATTTTCACAATATTGTATAAATTGTGGGATGTGGCAATGATCCCACGGGTAAGATGTGGATTGGGCATAAGAGGAAACTAGAAAGAAATTGGGAGAAAAATGACGTTTTATATAAGAAAATCTCCATTAGGGACTAAATGGAAAGGAAACTTAAATAGTAAATTGATTATACTGATAGATGAGACCGATAAGTAGAACTGGTAGATGAGACTTATAAGTAAAATTGGTATGTGAGACTAGTAAGTGAAATGGTAAGTGAGACTGATAGGTGAGACTAGTAAGTGAAATGGTAAGTGAGACTAGTAAGTGAGACTGGTAAGTGAGACTAGTAAGTGAGACTGGTAAGTGAAACCGGTAGATAGAATAGTATAGGAGAACAGTAGATGGAATAGTATAGAAGAACAGTAGATGGAATAGTATAGAAGAATAGTAGATGGAATAGTATAGAAGAACGGTAGATGGAATAGTATCAAATAGTACCTTTGATTTCCCTATAAATAGGCCCTTCTATTTCACTTCTAAACTCACACCTTCAGTTTCTCTTCTTTCCTCTCCTCAAACTTCTCTTACCCCGGCACTAGGTCTCTGAGATTTTAGGCATTTTTCTTTCAGCTTAGATCCAATGTGAGAATAATATACCCTTTCTTATAATTATACAAGTTAAATTCTTCAGTATATTTTGTGGTTGCGGCTTTAGCTGATCCTCCACACCAGAAAAGAACTTTTCCTAGTACGAATAGTGATCATATGTATTTATACTGTATTTATGAATAGTATTTATATGTATGAATAGTAAACGTACATATGAATAATATATGCACGTATGAATAGTGACCGTACATCTGAATAGTATCCATACGTATGAATAGTATCGTATGTATGAATAGTAATTATACGTATGAATAGTGTCTATACATGTAAATATTAATCATACGTATTTTTGAATATTACAAGAGTCGAAGGAAAAGGAGAGAACAGTGCATCCCAATGGAGATGCATGTTTAGCTTTGAGCCTTCAATGAGATTTTGGACATCCTTTGATTGATATAAGATGTAGAAATCTAGCTCGGACTCGAGGTGAGGGATCTAGCTATACCTTGTATGATTATATTTTCTAGGATTGTACTTTCTAAAGTTTCGTAAAATGATATCATGTGATAAGGTGATTATATGTTTGACATACATGATGTAAGGTACCACATGCATATAATTTGAGCTTGCAAACTGTATGTGGATGAAGGAATATAGAACTTTATACTATACCTGATGTAATACCCGCTAATTTCAGAATATAATTCGCTTAAGAGTATTTTAGAATTTTACAACGTTACTTTAGTTATATATTTTGGTCATTTTTAATTTTCATATTTAATTGTTCTCTTTGAATATTATTTATGAAAATTGAGTTAAATGACTGGACTGAATATTTGTACCATGTGGGATATATTCTAAGAATGGTGAAATTCATGGAAAAGTGGTTTAAGAATGGTAAATTAGTCCATTTATTGTAAATTGACTGGATGGGTTTGGATGTTGGGTTATGGATACCCATGGGTTATTGAATAACCCATTAGAAATATTTAATATAAAGTTTCAATAGTACCCCCCTCATTTTCTCACTCAGCCGAAGGAAGGCAGAAAAGCGTTTTCTCTCATTTCTTCATCCTCTTCTCAAATCCTTTCCTTAATCTTCAGAGTTTTGATTATTTGTTCGGTTCAAAAGCTTTGTAAGGATCAAAGGTAAGCTTTAATCTCATTATTTTCCTTAAATTTCAGTTTATATGGAAGATTAGAGGAGGTTTTGTTCTTGAAAATTTTGATGATAATTCATGAATCTCAGTGGTTTTAGAAGTTATATTTGAGTTATAATCGGTTAAAAGAGTTGAAATTCTGGTTTTGAAACAAGAAAAGAAAGGATGAATTTGTTAGAAATTTCTGCAAAAACGTCTGCAAAAACTCGAGTTACTGTAGCGACCAGAAATTTCAGAAAAAATCTGAAAATTTTTCTTCGGGTCACTGTAGCAGTACTGTAGTGTCGGCAGTCAACGGTACTGTAACAGTCAACGTTACTGTAGCGAACTGAACTGTAGCGGACCGTCACTGTAGCAAACCGTTACTGTAGCAGTCAGAAAATTTTGCGTATTTTCGTGATTTTGTTTCCTTTCTTATGTTTCTTTGTAATATATTTTACTAGGAAATTTTCCTACACAAATTCTAGTGTGGAACAAGGTAAACTTGGACAAACATCAAGGTGAGTGAATAACATTGCTCAGCTAATTTGATATTACTAGTCAAAGTACGATATAAGTCCCATTTACAATATTATTTGGATAATAAGCAATCAATTTTTCATATGGGAGTATATGATGATCGGTAGAAATAAGAGTATGTAGAAATGATTTTATTTCATGACAATTGTACTATGTGATAAATTCTCACTATCTTGTCAATGAGTAAAGATCTACGGGATCTAATACACGAGTTTGAAAGGGTTAAAGTCCCATACTACTCAGTGCATATCTATGAAACCTATACACGAGTTGAAAGGGTTAAAGTCCCATACTACTCGGTGTATATCTAAGAAAGCTTATACACGAGTTTGAAATGGTTAAAGTCTCATACTACTCAGTGCATATCTATGAAACATATACACGAGTTGAAAGGGTTAGAGTCCCATACTACTCGATGTATACCGATGAGAACTTATTCACGAGTTTGAAAGGGTTAGAGTCTCATACTACTCGGTGTATATCTATGAAATCTTATTCACGAGTTTGAAAGGGTTTGAGTCCCATACTACTCAATGTATAAGACAATTAAATATATGAGTAAATGTGGTATTTGTACTTTTGATATTTTATATAGTACAGTTAGTTACTTACTGAGTTTTTAAATAAACTCACATTCCCTATTATTATCTTTTCAGATACAGAAAACAAGGAAGAAGAGTATCCGTTTGAAGATTAGAAGCCCCTTGGAGTTATTATCTGTTTCTGTCTGGTGGGATACCAGTACAGTACTTATTAATGTGGATATTAGGAACGCTCTGTACTTTCTATAGGTCTCCTAGGCTTGCGATGAGATAAAAACATCAGATTATGTATGCTTATATTTGCTTATCAGATGCATATAATTCTGTCGTGTGGAATGAATGATTAAGGTTAAATGTAAAACCTTACAGAACATATATAAATAACGTATGTTTGAGAATTTTAACAAATGAGTAGTATCTTTTCACATGTTCAATTTTTGGGATGTGACACCTGAATTTTGAAAATTTGAGCTCAGTTGAAGGATTGATCTATCCTTGTCTTGTTTGATTTATTTTTAAAAATTTGTTTGTTAGAAGATATAATAAATTAAGGAATGAATATATTTTCTATATATTGGGATAGAGCTTGCAAAGGAAATCATGTGAATGATTGATGATTATGAATGACATGGATTTATTAAAGTTCATGATGTGCATATGAATGCTCTTGATTGTGCAATTGATTGTATTTGAAAGAAACAGAGATTTCGAACACTTTTGCGTCTTTTGAGGACAGGGGTGAAATAAGGTTGAATTGCTTGACGTCCTTTTAAGGGCTTGACACAAGATATTCAATGTATATAATTATACACATGGAATAGTTGAGGGATTCATCCCTCCAAGATACAATATAAATTCCATCTCATATCGCAGTTAGATTCTATATTTAATGATGATTGCTAGATAATGAAATTTATTGTTAATTTAAGATTATATTGATGAGAATTATGAATTGAGTATATAATATACATGGAATGGTTGAGAGCTTGACCCAAGATACCAATGCCTGGAATTATACAAAGGGAATGGTTGAGGGCTTGACCTAGGATACCAATGCATGAAATTATACACATGGAATGGTTGAGGGCTTGACCCAAGATACCAATGCATGAAATTATACACATGGAATGGTTGAGGGCTTGACCCAAGATACCAATGCATGAAATTATACAAAGGGAATGGTTGAGGGCTTGACCCAAGATACCAATGCATGGAATTATACACATGGAATGGTTGAGGGCTTCACCTAAGATACCAATGCATGGAATTATACACATGGAATGGTTGAGTGTTTGATTTCCCAAGATACCAATGCATGTAATAGTTGTAGACATAAATATATCTTTAAGCAGAAATATTACCTACGGGCAGAACACGCCTTCTGGCGGATGACATCTATAAGTGGGATAATGCTTTCGGGCGAGGTGCATGTGATTATTTACGAACTTTCTTATGATGAATTCCTCTTGACTTACATTTATGTCATGAATTATTAATGTTGTGAGTTTATCACATGTTCATACATGATTATATGTACTTTTGGCATGCATAATTGATTATATGTGCGGTAGAGCTATTTTATGGTGAGTCAAGTGGATAAGACTCACCCCCTCATAGTTTTAGGTAAAGAAGGCCCTTTAACTTAGAGGATGAACGTGTCGATGATGCCTCTCCTTTGTTCGGGGTATGGTAACAGACTTAATTATGTTGTTTTAGTAATTTTAGAAAGCTCTGTAATCGGGTAGGTCATGTATTGTTGTATAAGATGGTTAAATATGAAAACATTCTCTTGTTTTACTTCTTCATTGTGTAATTTAAAACAATTATATTTAAAGGAATAATTGGATTAAGGAAAGAGTAATAAGTTAAATGGAAAGTTAGGCTTGCGGTGGTATGAGTTTAGACATCGTCCGCGCCAGTCACAGGCCTAGATTTAGGGCGTGACATTAACTTTTTTTATAATTCTCATACTAGTAAGTTCTTTTGATTTGTGTTGTAAGTATATTATAACTTCTCTTACACATTCTGTAATATTTATATTTTTAACATGTATCCTTACTTCATGAACTTTTTTTTTCCACATTTGCATGGACTTTAATATTCTCAGAGACTCATCTCTATCTTTTTCCAAATTGTGGTAATTCTTATCTCAAAATCCAAACCTATTTTCCCATATCTCTCAAATTCAGGGGCTTTCTGATTAGCCAAGAGTGATGTCTAATGTCGAGGTAATCACTGTGAACTTTTTGCGGTATATAAACTTTCATCTTCATCAAATCTTAATATTTTTTCTATCTGACTTTCAAAGTAGATTTTTCTTGTACAATTAATCTCATATAAACTTGAACCTCATGCTACACTGTTACACACAATATCCCTAAAATTATGTTTTATAATTGCATTGTCTAAATTGTGAGGTAGTAAAAAACTTTGAATTAGAAATTGATACATATGTCATCATTTCTTTCTTTAGGTAAATTAATAAATTTGGTAAATTGATGACATCATATAATTTTAATTATTTGATTTGAATTTACTAAAATGATTTGAATTGAAATTAAAAAATAATTATCTTTATTATTTGACCATTGTAGGATAATTAATGACATCACATTAAATGAATTATTTGATTTGAATTGAAATTCAAAAACAATTACATTTATTATTTGATTTGAATTTATTTGAATTGAAATATATACAAAATAAATTATTGAAATATACATATACGAGGATCAAGACATATTGGCATCAATTATTGATCAAATGTATAAAATTTCTTTATAATTAATTATCCTAGAACATTTTTAATTTGATTATTATTTTATCAAAAAAATTTAAATTAAAAACTTTTTATTGATTATACATACGTTTCATTATTTTATTTCATTTGATAAATTATTTTATATCATAATATAATGTAGTCATTTATTATTATAAATTTTATATTAAAAATTATAATTTATATTTGTATAAATAATTAAAATTTATATCACAATATTTATGTTTAAAAATTATATGTCATAACTCACAAGTCTCATTAGTTTCACAAATTTATAAGTTATAGTATTATTATCATATTATGTGGTTCCCAATGTATTTAATATATTATGCGGTTATTGTTAAAGTGAATAGTAGAATATATTTTTTCAGAATATATTATCATAATTATTAATTAGTGAAATTAATGAAATTGATAATTAGTCAATATCATTATTTTATTTGATTTGAATGAACAAATAAATTAGGTAAATTAATAAATTTAATAAATTTGGTAAATTAATGACATCACATAATATTAATTATTTGATTTGAATTGATTTAAATGATTTGAATTAAATTGAAAAACAATTACCTTTATTGTTTGACCACTGTAGTGTTTTAAATGATTTTTTTAGTAGGTAAAATAAACTTGATTGTGAAATTAATATGTGAATTAAAAAATTTACTTTATTTGACTTTATTTTGATTTCTTTTTAAAATAGTTCTTAATTTAATAGAAATCAAAGTTTGAGATATAAATCTTTAAATCATAATCCCTTGACTGAAGAAAGAGATTGAAATCAAATTCTTGAAAGACGAAATTTGAGACCTGGAGATTCAATCCAAACGTAGTAGCAATTTTTAATATTTTTCTTCTTTAGATTCGATTAAAATAAAAAAAGACACATTCAAAAGTAAAAATAGAGTCAATATTCAATTAATCACCAATCTGTGCAACAAATAATCTGCAAACTAATAAATTTATCTATTTTATTTATTTAAATTTATTCTATTAAATAAATAAATCAATTCAAATCAAAGTTTGAGTAGGTAAAATAGACTTGATTATGGAACTGATAAATCAATTCAGAATATTTATGTTTAAAAAGTATATGTCATGACTCATAAATTTTATATAAATCAATTGTAATTATTATTATTTTTATGAGTTATAAAAATTTTTAGAGTTATAATTTACCTGTGCATCGCACGGGTTACAACACTAGTTAACTATAATTTTAGTCATCAAATTTACAGCATAACAAATTGTTTTTCTAAAATATTACAAAAAATAAAATGATACATATTAATTTAAATTAATATTTAAAAAGACTACGTGATTTTTTAAGAAATGTAAGTTAGATATTATGAAGAGAAAAAATTAGTGGATTTCATAGAAGTATAAAGTGCTATGTGACAAATTATATAAGTTTTACATGCTAATCAATGTTAATTTATATATGACGCTTTTTATTTTTTTAATAGTTTGTTATTAAACTATAATTTGGAAGGGTTATGTATAGTTTTCTTTGAACGATTAACTGAAGTGTAATTAAGGGAAATCTCGGTAATTTAATTTGTAGGAGGTATATATTAATTATATTCAATCTTGCCCTCTTGTCTTAAAAAAAATTCATTATTTAAAAATTTTCGTGTGTAATGTTGTTGAATGAATAATTAAATGACATAGCAATGTAACGAAGTAACTCTCCTCTATATATTTTTTTACAGAAAAGAATGTGATGCAAACAAAATTAAATTTACAACTGAAATTATATTCCATTTATTTTATTACACAATGGAGAAATATATGAATACTCTTTAATTAATTTTGGTCATTTTTAAACACTTCTCTTGATCACTTTCAAAATTTTAAATATATATAGATATATATTAAATTATTATCTTCAAAAATTTGATTAAAGGTGACATTTCAATTTTTTTTTCATTTATCAAGAGACATTTTTTTATTAATTTACAACTAAATAATATTAAAATAAATATCATTTCTGAAAAATACACAAGCTATATTGTATGATTGAGTCTATTAAGGAGAAATAGTCAGCACAGTCACCATTTATGCCTTTTCTGCAGCACTACTTATGCAGATATTTTTCTATTCACATTTTTTGTATATATCACCTGTGCGTAAAATGTTGAATCACATTTTTTATTCTTTCTATTATTATTAGTCAGTTAGTAGTGCCTGGTTTTCAGGATTGTCAGCCACGTGTAATTCTTATCATTCTTTTCACATTCGCTCTATATAATGGAAGCTTGCTCTAGCTATCATCACACTGAGCATTTTATCATTCATTGTGCTTCTACTGGAATCTTCTCTTTGTATCAAAGCCCACTGCTCAATGCTTTTTTCTATTCTTTTCAACCATGGCAAATAGCTCAGCAAACTTACCCATTATTTCTATGACCTCAGCTGCCTCAGGATCTGGACTGAAGTTGACTCAGTCATAGAACAATTCCTTCAACTTAATTGCTCATGTAAAATTAGACAATACCAATTTTCTCCTTTGGAAATCCATCATCCTTCCAGTGATACAAGGAAATAGACTAGAAGGTTTTATAATTGGTGAAATTCCTGCCCATAGAAGATGATCCAAACAGAAAATGGATTAGCTCTAAATCCCAAATTTGAAGAATGGGAAGTTACAGACCAGTTGCTCCTGTCTGTACAGCTCAATCTCAATTGAAGTAGTTGCTCAACTGGTTAATTGCAAAACCAGCAGAGAACTCTGGAGCAGCACAGAGGAGATGGTAGGCGCAGCTACTAAGGCAAAGGTTCTTTGGTATAGGTCAGAAATGTAGAGAACAAAAAAAAATCAATGAAAATGGATGAGTACCTTACCAAGATGAAATCCTTTGCTGACAATCTTGAACTAGCAGGAAGTCCTCTCTCTAATACTAATTTATGCAATCAAATACTTGCTGGTTTAGATGTTGATTATACCCCTATTGTTACACAACTATCTTATTTGAATTTTTTCTTGGATTGAATTCCAAACTGCTTTGCTGACCTATGAAAGCTGAATAGAATAATTGACTGCATTGCAAAACTTGACAATAAACCCAACAGCAAAAGTTGCAAAGAATCAAAAGAATACAAGTAATGACTACAAAACTAGTAACAATCAAGGAAACTGGATCAAAACCAATTTGCCAAATTTGTGGAAAGGTAGGCCACTTGGCCTCTATCTGTTACTACAGATTGAACACTAATTACATGGGAAGCACACCAACATCAAATAGCACAAAAATCCACAGAATACACCTTAGTTGCCTACATTGCAACTCCAGAATCTGTGAATGATCAAGGATGGTTTATGGATACAGGAGCAAGCCATCATGTTGCAAATAATCTAAATAATATGCAGAAACGGTGACTGTGCTGACTATTTCTCCTTAATAGAGTCGTTGTATATTATGAACTCCTTTAACACTGTTAGTTCTCTCAAAAATTAATAAATATAAAATTTAATTGTACAACATATTTGTCTTGTGTTGAGTCTATAAATTAGATTAACTTATTTAATACATAAATTTTTAAAATTTTTAATACTAATATAAAATTTTAAGGACTAAACAATAAATATATCTTTAAAGACTAATTCATGTATGAAAAAAACTTATATATAATCTCTTTGTGTGTGTGCGTGCGTGCGTGCGTGTGTGTGCGTGTGATTTTCCAATCACGATGTAAATAATTTTATAGAGGGGTGTTCCATTTGTATATTTATCATGTACTAAGGTTAGGAAATTAGACTAGTCCAGATCGTAGTCAAATTATAGTCGAACCAGTATTATTTAAAATATATTAAAATATTAAAATATATAATTAAAAAATATATGAAATCATAAATAATTAAATATGTCATAATATATATAAATCTGCAAATTCAAAAAAAATATGCTAATATTGGTATTTTATAAACTTGATATTAATGAATATTATATTGATTAATAATATTTTCTTGTTATTTAGTCTTTTTTTGTTGTTGTGAACTTTTAATTGTAGATGTTGTTTTGTTTAGTTTGATACCAAATGTTATTTTTGATTGAATTTGTAAATTTACCTTTATAATCTTTAATTATGTATATAATTTTTTAAAAAAATTTAAAATTGATAGGAGAGAAGATTTTAAGAAGAATAGAAATGAAGAAGACTCAGCATGATTGTTCTTGAGCCACACATTCATATATATATATATATATATATATCTGTCACGACCCGTTTTTTGGGAATATGACCGTCACAATGATGAATCTTTTATCACTTTAAGCCTTTCAATAAATTCTACCCGTGAGTTTAAATTATCTATGTTATCAAAATAACAATTCCTTAATAAATATGAAGAAAATATATCAAATTTTCTTATCTGAAAATCATAGAGATGATTTGCATGTAATAATAAATTATCAATTTAGAATACATTATTGTACTGACATACAAGCCAAATGCCAAACCCCTGACCTAGATGTCCTAGACGATTACAGAGCAACATAGTCTACAACAAAAAGAGGGGCCTACCCGACAGCGGGAAGGTTCAAAGTGATCTACTATTCTAGCGGATATTCTTCATCGGCAACCTGATCTGAACAAAAAGGTTTTTATAGAGAGTGTGAGCTTTTAAACTTCGTGAGCGAATCGGCCTCGCGTTAATAAAATTCAAATACATCACCAGTCATGCAAGTATACCAGAAGGCTCATACTCAACCAATAGACATAGTTAGAAATTACATACAAGAAGATAAAAATTCATCCAATTCAACAAACGTTACTAGTACTCATCAATGGCAATATATCCCGAAGAGCGCACATAGGTCAGCTCACCAATTCTGTATATTTCCGCCATGACGCACAACCTCATCCTCTTAGCTATGGCGCCTCACAGATTTATTACCAATTCGGGCTATATCCCTACTGAGGGAATCGTTGTCTCCACACTCATTGGTCAAGACACCCTTTCAACCGGGTTTTTCGCCTTGCCTTGAGAGGGGGTACTATCCCGCTCAATCACAATCAATAGTACAGTATTTCATATCATAATCAAAAGCACAATATAATATTCATCCATATAACAAGTATAGTATATAACTATATTATAGATTTATAAACCACAAATCAAGATAACAATTAATATGTTTTTGAAAAGATTCAAACTTCACATCATCATGAAATACTTATTTCATCTTATCCATACTTCTGGATTAATTATCTCCTTAAATTCGTTATTCTGAATCCAATTTCCCCCTATGAATCTTGGGAGTGTCCTACGACATACTTTTTATCACCAGTAATGCTAAAACTCTATTAAAACGGGGTCGTTCCACTCACCTGGGTTTCGTACGAGTATCGCTTCTCTAAGTCGTTACAGACAAGAGTACTCGGGTGAATTTCAGTGTCCCGCTACAGAGATTTTCATGAAAGATTAGAGAAAACAAGTTAGGATTGTTTTCATACAGACACTGTTCATACATACGGTTACTATTCATACATACGGTTACTATTCATATGTACAGTTACTATTTATAAGTATGGTTACTATTCATATGTATGGATATTGTTCATACGTACGGATACTATTCATACATACGGTCACTATTTTATATACGGAGACTGTTTATACCAGAAATAGAGAATACAATCTATAAAAGAGTACACCAGGTAAGTTCCCAGTAAAGAGTGGAGGGTCACAATGGACACACTTAAAAATCAGGTCTTTCCTTAGCCAGAACTTTCCTAGATATGTATTCTTCACAGTTTACATCCTATTTCGGTAATCAGAGAATCAAAATAATATGTAAGCAGCTAAGGACAGTTTTTCTGATGTGGAAGATCAGCCAAAGCCGCAACCACAGAGCATACTTAAGAAAACAACTTCTAAAATTTGAAAGACATATAAAGGGCATAGTATCCTTACTTAAGCTGCAAAGGAAAGGCCCAAAATCTCAGAGGCCTAGCGTCGGAGCAAGAGAAACTTAAGGAGAGAAGAAGAGAAGTTGAAGGTGTGAATTTAGAAGTGAAATGGAAGGGCCTATTTATAGGAAAAGTCAATGGTACTATTTGATACTATACACTAATAAAATATTCAATTTACTATTCATGAAAATGACATTTCTAATAATGCAATTTACTGTGCACCTTAATAATTCGACGTGCAAAACGCGAAAAGACACGGCAGCTTAGAATTTTTTTTATTACTATTGGAAACTTAAAGGGAAAACTATCCTTTCACCTTAAACATTTAAGTTTCTTTTCAATTCAGCCCTTTCACTTTAGTTCTTGAGAGTATTTTTACATATAAAATGTCATTTTTTTCCTACGAACTTTTTTGTAGTTTTCTCTTATGATCAAACCACTTCTAGTACTTGACATTTCGATTGTATAAGTGAACAGTATCGTATACGTAAATAGTATTATATAGGTGAACAGTATCATATACTAGCATAGTAACCATAGTTTGCAAATATGCATTTATATTTTATTTTTCATGGGTATTACAATATCAGTATTACAATGAGGAAGAACCACGTTTATATACACTTGTCAAGAGATCCTAAAAAATAGGCACTAGCAACTAATATAGTTACAGAGAGCATGTGCAGCTGATGCAAAAAAACGTGAATAAGGCTTCTGCTATTTATAAGAGAAAAATATTAAAATATTAATTATGCTTAATATCCCCCCGCAAACGAGAGGTTGCTGTACTTGGCAAACCGAGTTTGTCCCTTAGAAAACTGAAACGCGAGTGAGAGAGTGGTTTAGTGAACAGATCAGTAATTTGGTCCGTGGAAGGCACATAGCGAATTTCTATCATTTTATCCAGTACTTTGTCTCGTATGAAATGGATATCAAGTTCTATGTGTTTAGAACGAGAGTGAAAAACAGGATTCTGAGCTAAGGCGCCAGCACTCATGTTGTCACACCAAAGAACTGAAGGAAGCTTTACTGGAAACTGAATTTCTTTTAGCAGAGATTGAACCCATAGAACTTCTACTGCAAATTCTGCTAAAGCCCGATACTCAGATTCAGAACTGGAACGTGACACCACCTTTTGTTTACGTGAAGACCAAGAAATAAGGCTATCACCCAGAAAAACACAGTAGCCCCCTGTAGATTTTCTGTCTTCAACTGAAGTTGCCCAATCGGCATCTGAAAAACCAGTAATCTGAAGGTTCAAATTGGATTGAATTTGAATGCCAAGATGTGTTGTACCTTTAAGATATCTGAACACTCTCTTCAATGCTTTCCAATGGGTGGTAGTAGGAAATTGCAGATATTGGCTAAGTTTGTTAACAGTGAAACTTAGATCTGGTTGAGTGTAAGTAAGGTACTGTAAGGCTCTCACAGCACTTCTAAAATCAGTTGGGTTTGGCAGTAAATCACCATCAGAAGCATTTATAGACCGAAGCACCATTGGAGTGGGACATGAACTGGCTTTGTCCATAGAAAACCGAGATAATAAATCATGAACATACTTAGTTTGATTTAAGAGAAAGCCCGTTTCAGTTCTTGTGACATGAATACCTAAGAAGTAATGTAAAGGACCCAAATCCTTCAAAGCAAATAGACTGCGAAGTTGAGTTATAAAATCAGTGAGATAGAGCAGTTTATTTGAGCACACAATGATATCATCAACGTAGATTAAAATGAAGATAACTCTGTCATCTTTAACCAAATAGAATAAAGATGTATCAACTTTGCTATTTTTAAAATTCCAGTTTAGAAGTGCTCCTCTGAGTCTGTCATACCAAGCACGTGGGGCCTGTTTAAGGCCATATAGTGCTTTTTGCAACTTGCAGACGTGTGAAGGATTATTTTTATCTTCAAAACCTGGTTGCTGACGCATGAACACGGTTTCTTGTAAATTTCCATTGAGGAATGCATTGTCTATATCAAGCTGGTGCACAGGCCAGTTAAATGACGCAGCTAGCAAGAGTATAATCCTTACCGTGGCTGGCTTGATCATGTCACATCCCAAAAATTGAACATGTGAAAAGATATTACTTTTAGGAAAACCTCAGTGGTATTCCAAAATTCTGGACAATCTCAATATCCACAATTACTTATTTAATAAAATTCTCAAACATGAGTTATTCACATAAATTCTGTGAGGTCTTACATTCAACCTCTATTATTCATTCCACAAGACAGAATTATATTCATCTGATAAGCAAATATAGGCATACATAATCTGATATTTTTATCTCATCGCAAGCCTAGGAGACCTATAGAAAGTACAAGCGTTCCTAGTATCCATATTAATAAGTACTGGTATCCCACCAGACAGAAATAGAGAATAATTACAAGGGACTTCTAATCTTCAAACGGATACTCTTCTTCCTTGTTTTCTGTATCTGAAAAGATAATCATAGGGAGTGTGAGTTTATTTAAAAAACCCAGTAAGTAAATAACTGTACTATATAAAATATCAAAAGTACAAATACCACATTTACTCATATAATTAATTGTCTTATACATCGAGTAGTATGGGACTCTAACCCTTTCAAACTCGTGAATAAGATTTCATAGATATACACCGAGTAGTATGGGACTCTAACCCTTTCAAACTCGTGAATAAGATTTCATAGATATACATCGAGTAGTATGGGACTCTAACCCTTTCAAACTTGTGAATAAGATTTCATAGATATACACCGAGTAGTATGGGACTCTAACCCTTTCAAACTCGTGTATAGGTTTCATAGATATACACTGAGTAGTATGGAACTCTAACCCTTTCAAACTCGTGAATAGGTTTTCATAGTTATGCACTGAGTAGTATGAGACTCTAACCCTTTCAAACTCGTGAATAGGTTTTCATAGTTATGCACTGAGTAGTATGGTACTTTAACCCTTTCAAACTCATGTATTAGAACCCGTAGATCTTTACTCATTAATAAAATAATGAGAATTTATCACATAGTACAATTTTCATAAAACAAAATAATTTATACATACTCTTGTTCCTTTGAATTTCTGTAAAAAATATACCAATCATCATATACTGTCATATGAAAAATTGATTGATTAATATCCAAATAATATTGTAAATGGGACTTATATTGTACTTTGACTAGTAATATCAAATTAGCTTAGCAAGGTTATTCACTTACCTTGATATTTGTCCAAGTTTACCTTATTCCACACTAGAATTTGTGTAGGAAAATTTCCTAGTAAAATATATTACAAGGAAACATAAGAAAGGAAACAAAATCACGAAAATATGAAAAAATTTTTGATTGCTACAGTAACGGTTCGCTGCAGTGATGTTAACTGCTACAATACCATTGACTGCCGACACGACAGTAACTGCTACAGTAACTCGAAAAAATTTCTCAAATTTTCTGGTTGCTATAGTAAATTCGAGTTTTGCAAAAAATTTCCCAGAAAATTTCATCCTTTCATTTCTTGTTTCAAAACCAGAATCTCATCTCTTTTAACCGACCATAACTCAGTCCTAACTCAAAAATAACCTCTAAAACAACCAAGATTCAAGAATTATCATCGAAATCTTCAAGAACAAAATCTCCTCTAATCTTCCATATAAACTTAGACTTAAGGAAAATAATGAGATTAAAACTTACCTTTGATCCTTACAAGGCTTTTGAACTGAACAAATAATCAAAACTCTGAAGATCAAGGAAAAGATTTGAGAAGAGGATGAAGAAATGAGAGAAAATGAATTTACTATTCATTTCAGCCTTTGCTTCGGTTGCGTGAGTAATGAGAGGATACTATTGAAGCTTTATTTTAAATATTTCTAATGGGTTATTGAATAACCCATGGGTATCCATAACCCAACATCCAAACTCATCCAGTCAATTTACAATAAATAGACTAATTGACCATTCTTAAACCACTTTTCTATGAATTTCACCATTCTTAGAATATATCCCACATGGTGCAAATATTCAGTCCAGTCATTTAACTCAATTTTCATATATAATATTCAAAGAGAACAATTAAATATGAAAATTAAAAATGACCAAAATAAATAACTAAAGCGTTGTAAAATTCTAAAATACTTTCAAGTGAATTATATTCCGAAATTAACGGGTATTACAGATCACAGGACTAAAAGTATGAGAATAATCAAGACCAGGTGTTTGATGGAATCCCTGTGCAACAAGCCGTGCTTTATACCGTTGAACAGTCCCATCTGGATTATGTTTGATCCGGTATACCCACTTAGACCCAACAACATTCATATTAGGATCAGCTGGAACAAGACTCCAAGTTTTGTTTCTGTGTAGAGCAGAGAGTTCAACTTGCATAGCATCAAGCCATTGAGGATTAGATAAAGCTGCAGAAACATTTAAGGGAAGTGTTGCAGAGGTGGTATTAATACCAGCAAAAGGAACCAAAGGCTTATGAATACCATGCTTACTCCTTGCGATCATAGGGTGATGATTAATTGGAGGTGATGGTGAGGAAGGTAAATGGGATGAAGGAAGCATATATCTGGTGGATGCCGAGGAGGTGTCTTTTTCAGAACACATGTTAGAGGGCATAGGATTTGGTAACATATAATGAGAGGAAGAAGAAGTGGTAGATGAGGTAGAATTTGAAGGAGAGAATGAAGAATTATACCTGAGTGATTGAATATTTGATTGTCCTAATGCATTTGAAAACAAGGCAGAGTTATCAATTTGCTGTACAGGATATGAAACAATATTATTATGATTTATAAGCAAGGGCAAAAAAGAGATGGTGTCGTTATTTTCTTTGTTTGGAGAAGAAGGGAACAATTTGGTATAAGGAAAGTCTTGGTCATTAAAAATTACATGACGGAAGATGTAGATTCTTCCTGAAGGTGTCATGCATTTGAAACCTTTGTGATTATCACTATATCCAATAAAAAGACAATGTTGTGAGTGAAACTGTAACTTATGTTGATTATAGGGTGTGAGGCAAGGAAACACTGAACATCCAAAAGGGTGTAAAAAGGAGTAATCTGGAGTTTTATTAAATAAAACTTGATGAGGTGACTGATTTTTAAGAGCTGATGAAGGCAATTTATTTATTGTAAAGACCGATGCATGAAAAGCTTCCCACCAAAATGATAATGGCATTTTGGCTTGAGCTAAAAATGTGAGTCCCATTTCTACAATTTGCCTATGCTTTCGTTCTACTTGGCCATTCTATTCTAAAGTATATGGACAAGTGAGTAAATGAATAATGCCTTGTTCTTTTAAGAAAAGATTAAAAGCTTGAAATTCTCCACTAGAATCAGTGTGTAAAATCTTAATTTTAGTCTCAAATTGTTTTTCTACCATGGATTTAAAAAGTTTGAAAACAGTTAAGGCTTCACTTTTATTTTTTAGAGGAAAGATCCAACTGTGTCTACTGAAATCGTCTAAGAAGTTTATATAATATTTGAAACCTTGATTAGATGCAATGGGGGCTGGTCCCCAAAGGTCAGAATGAATAATCTCTAGAGGTTTAGCAGCTTGTGAAGTTGAGTTATCAAAAGGTAGCTTATGGGACTTGCCATACTGACAGGCGGTGCAAAAATCCAGAGTTTTATTTGAAAAAGAAACATTACAAAGTTTTAAAACATGAGATAATATTTTAAAAGATGGATGTCCAAGTTTCCTATGCCAATCAAGAAGATGTGCAGAATTTTTGGAGACGATATTTTCTTGTGGTGAATTCTGAAAGGATGTTTGGCCATGGTGCATTTGGAGTTGATATAACCCTTCCTTAATTCTCCCTTGCATTAGGACCCTCTTTGATATTTTGTCCTTCACATAGAAAGCATTAGCATCAAATTCAACAGTTACATCATTATGTGAAGTTAATTTGGAAATACTAATTAAGTTTTTTGAAATGCTTGGACTGTGCAGAATATTTTTCAAAATAATAGGTTTTGAAAGTGTAGAACTATGTAGAAGGGTTGATCCAGTATTTAGAATTGGAATGGAATTTCCATTTCATACAACTAATTTCACCTTACCATCATAAGGAGTAATTTTCTGCATGTTATTCAGATTGTTAGCCACATGGTGACTTGCACCTGTATCCATGAACCAATTCTGATCTCCAACAGATTCTGGAGTTGCTATATAAGCAGAATAAGGAGTATTCTGTGAGACAGCAGAGTGATTTGCATTTGGCGTGTTCCCCATATAATTTGTATTTAATCTGTAATAACATATTGTAGCCAAATGCCCTTGTTTTCCACATATTTGACATGTTGGTTTAGAACTATTGTTCCTTCCACGTCCTCTATTATTTTTTCCTCCTCTGACATTGTTGTTTCCTCTCCAGCTTCATCTACTGCTATTTCCTTTGTTTTCATAATTTTTTTGATTTTCAGTAACATTGGCTGTAGCATTGATTGTAAGATTCTGAAGAGCACTCAATTGTTCCAACCTGCTTTCATATGTTAGTAATGCTGTTTGAAATTCAATCCAATTTAAAGACATGTATGACAATTGTGTAACTATAGGAGTATAGTCCCCATCTAAACCAGTAAGAACTTGGCTGCATAAATCAGAAACAGAAATGGGACTCCCTGCTAATTCAAGGTTGTCAGCGAATGATTTCATCTTTGTGAGATACTCATCCATTTTCATGGCATTCTTTCTGGTTCTTTGCATTTCTGATTTGTACCAGAGAACCTTAGCCTTGGTAGTTGCTCCTACCATTTCTTCTATGCTACTCCAAAGTTCCCTGCTAGTGTTGCAGTTAACCATTTGAGCAGCCACCTCTACTGTGATTGAGCTATATAGCCAACCCAGGAGTAATTGATCTGTGATTTCCCATTCTTCATACTTGGGATTGATAGCTATGTCACCTTTTTCGGTTTGAGTAAATTTTTCAGGGCATTGATTTTTCCCATTAATAAATCCATCTAATCTATTGCCTCGAATGACAAGTAGAATAGTGGACTTCCATAAAAGAAAATTTGTCCTGTCTAGTTTCACTGGAGCGATGAAATTGAATGAGTTATTATGCGACTAAGAGATTTTCAGTCCAGAACCTGAAGCAGCAGATGTCATGGAAGCACTAGCAGGCGAATTAGTTGAGTTGTTGGCCATGGAAAAATTTAGAAGCGTTGAGCAATATAGGCTCTGATACCAAGAGAATATTTTAAGAAGAATAGAAATGAAGAAGACTCAGCGTGATTGTGCTTGAGCCACGCATTCATATATATATCAATATTACAATGAGGAAGAACCACGTTTATATACACTTGTCAAGAGATCCTAAAAAATAGGCACTAGCAACTAATATAGTTACAGAGAGCATGTGCAGCTGATGCAAAAAACGTGAATAAGGCTTCTGCTATTTACAAGAGAAAAATATTAAAATATTAATTATGCTTAATAATCGGTTCAACCATGGTCTGACTATTAATTCTTGAATTGATGTTTCTATCGATTCAATGACTGGTCCGATTTTTGAATAATAAAATTAACATGTAACTTGCTTATCTTTTCAATCTTACAGATTTTTATATTATATCAAAAACTAATTAAGCTTTCAAAGCAAAAGATTAATTTAATTTATATTTCTAACAAATATTAAACCTTATATATATGAGACCAATGATTGAGTTCATAAAAAATAAGGGAAAAAAACAAAAATGTATTTCTTTGTCTATATCTGTAATACCCATGAAAAATAAAATATACATGCGTATTTGCAAACTATAGTTACTATGCTAGTATATGGTACTGTTTACCTATATAATACTATTTACGTATATGATACTGTTCACTTATACAATCGAAATGTCAAGTACTAGATATGGTTTGATCATTAGAGAAAACTAGAAAGAAGTTCGTAGGAGAAAATGACGTTTTATGTGTGAAAATACCCTCAGGGACTAAAGTGAAAGGACTGAATTGAAAAGAAACTTAAAGGTTTAAGGTGAAAGGATAGTTTTTCCTTTAAATTTCAATAGTAATAAAAATTCAAAGCCGCCGTGTCTTTCCACGTTTTGCATAGTAAGTCGAATTATTAAGGTACACAGTAAATTGTATTATTAGAAATGTCATTTTCATAAATAGTAAATTGAATATTTTATTAGCACATAGTATCAATAGTACCATTGACTTTTCCTATAAATAGGCTTTTTCATTTCACTTCTAAACTCACACCTTCAACTTCTCTTCTTCTCTCCTTAAGTTTCTCTTGCTCCAATGCTAGGCCTCTGAGATTTTGGGCCTTTCCTTTTCAGCTTAGGTAAGGATAATATGCCCTTTCTATGTCTTTCAAATTTTAGAAGTTATTTTCTCAAGTATGCTCTGTGGTTGCGATTTTGACTTATCTTCCACATCAGAAAAACTGTCCTTAGCTGCTTGCATATTATTTTGATTCCCTGATTACCAAAATAGAATGTAAACTGTGAAGAATACATGTCTAGGAAAGTTCTGGCTAAGGAAAGACCTGGTTTTTAAGTGTGTCCATTGTGACCCTCCACTCTTTCTTGGAAACTTACCTGATGTACTCTTTTACAGATTGTATTCTCTATTTCTGGTATAAACAGTCTCCGTATATATGAATAGTTGATTTATATATGAATAGTGTCATATGTATGAACAGTATCCGTATGTATGAATAATATCTATACGTATAAATAGTATCTGTATATATGAATAGTAACCGTATATACGAATAGTATCCATACATATGAATAATGATTATAGGTATGAATAGTGACCGTACGTATGAATATTGACCATACATATGAACAGTAACTATATGTATGAACAGTGTCTGTATGAAAACAATCCTAACTTGTTTTCTCTAATCTTTCATGAAAATCTCTGTAGCGGAATATTGAAATTCATCTGTGTACTCTTGTTCGTAACGACTTAGAGAAGTGATACTCGTACGGTATCCAAGTGAGTGGAACGACCCCGTTTTAATAGAGTTTTAGCATTACTGGTGATAAAAAAGTATGTCATAGGACACTCCCAAGATTCATAGGGGGAAATTGGATTCAGAATAACGAATCTAATGAGATAATTAATCCAAAAGTATGGATAAGACGAAGCAAGTATCTCATGATGATGTGAAGTTTGAATCTTTTCAAAAAAAAGATTAATTGTTATCTTGATTTGTGGTTTATAAATCTATAATATATGTCACGCCCTAAATCTAGGCCCGTGACCGGCGCGGACGATGTCTAAACTCACACCACCGCAAGCCTAACTTTCCATTTAACTTATTACTCTTTCCTTAATCCAATTATTCCTTTAAATATAATTGTTTTAAATTACACAATGAAAAAAACAAGAGAATGTTTTCATATTTAACCATCTTATACAACAATACATGACCTACCCGATTACAGAGCTTTCTAAAATTACTAAAACAACATAATTAAGTCTGTTACCGTACCCCGAACAAAGGGGAGGCATCATCGACATGTTCATCCTCGAAGTTAAAGGGCCTTCTTTACCTGAAACTATGAGGGGGTGAGTCTTATCCACTTGACTCACCATAAAATAGCCTTACTGCACATATAATCAATTATGCATGCCAAAAGTACATATAATCATGTATGAACATGTGAAAAACTCACAACATTAATAATTCATGACAAAAATGTAAGTCAAGAGGAATTCATCATAAGAAAGTTCGTAAATAATCACATGCACCTTGCCCGAAAGCATTATCCCACTTGTAGATGTCATCCCGCCCGAAGGCGTGTTCTGCCTGTAGGTAATATTTCTGCTTAAAGATATATTCATATCTACAACTATTACATGCATTGGTATCTTGGGAAATCAAACCCTCAACCATTCCATGTGTATAATTCCATGCATTGGTATCTTGGGTCAAGCCCTCAACCATTCCCTTTGTATAATTTCATGCATTGGTATCTTGGGTCAAGCCCTTAACCATTCTATGTATATTATATACTCAATTCATAATTCTCATCAATATAATCTTAAATCAACAATAAATTTCATTATCTAGCAATCATCATTAAATATAGAATCTAACTGCGATATGAGATGGAATTTATATTGTATCTTGGAGGGATGAATCCCTCAACTATTCCATGTGTTTAATTATATACATTGAATATCTTGTGTCAAGCCCTTAAAAGGACGTCAAGCAATTCAACCTTATTTCACCCCTGTCCTCAAAGGATGCAAAAGTGTTCAAAATCTCTGTTTCTTTCAAATACAATCAATTGCACAATCAAGAGCATTCATATGCACATCATGAAATTTAATAAATCCATGTCATTCATAATCATCAATCATTCATATGATTTCCTTTGCAAGCTCTATCCCAATATATAGAAAATATATTCATTCCTTAATCTATTATATCTTCTAACAAACAAATTTTTAAAAATAAATCAAACAAGACAAGGATAGATCAATCCTTCAACTGAGCTCAAATTTTTAAAATTCAGGTATAGTATAAAGTTCTATATTCCTTCATCCACATACAGTTTGCAAGCTCAAATTATATGCATGTGGTACCTTACATCATGTATGTCAAACACATAATCACCTTATCACATGATATCATTTTACGAAACTTTAGAAAGTACAATCCTAGAAAATAAAATCATACAAGGTATAGCTAGATCCCTCACCTCGAGTCCGAGCTAGATTTCTACATCTTATATCAACCAAAGGATGTCCAAAATCTCATTGAAGGCTCAAAGCTAAACATGCATCTCCATTGGGATGCACTGTTCTCTCCTTTTCCTTTGACTCTTGGATCTAAGCTGAAAGAAAAATGCCTAAAATCTCAGAGACCTAGTGCCAGGGTAAGAGAAGTTTGAGGAGAGGAAAGAAGAGAAATTGAATGTGTGAGTTTAGAAGTGAAATAGAATGGCCTATTTATAGGGAAATCAAAGGTACTATTTGATACTATTCCATCTACCGTTCTTCTATACTATTCTATCTACCGTTCTTCTATACTATTTCATCTACTGTTCTCTTATACTATTCTATCTACCGGTTTCACTTACCAGTCTCACTTACTAGTCTCACTTACCAGTCTCACTTACTAGTCTCACTTACCATTTCACTTACTAGTCTCACCTACCAATTTTACTTATAAGTCTCATCTACCAGTTCTACTTATCGGTCTCATCTATCAGTATAATCAATTTACTATTTAAGTTTCCTTTCCATTTAGTCCCTAAGAGAGATTTTCTTATATAAAACGTCATTTTTCTCCCAATTTCTTTCTAGTTTTCTCTTATGCCCAATCCACATCTTACCTGTGGGATCATTGCCACATCCCACAATTTATACAATATTGTGAAAATCTGTATTTTCATCAACATACACATACAAGATAACAAGATTCACATAAGCATATGGGAAATTAAATAGACAGAGAGATCATTTTCTCCATTGAATTATTCCAAATCAAAATTAACACTCATTCATGATGACCATATACGTGAACAGTTATGTATATGTGAATAGTGTTGTATAGGTAAATAGTATCATATACTGAATTTTTTTTACGAGTATTACAATATAGTTATATACTATACCTATTTTATGGATGAATATTATATTGTGCTTCTGATTATGATATGAAATACTGTACTATTGATTGTGATTGAGCGAGACAGTACCCTCTCTCAAGGCAAGGCAGAAAACCCGGTTGAAAAGGTGTCTTGACCAATGAGTGTAGAGACAACGATTCCCTTATTAGGGATATAGCCCAGATTGGTGATAAATCTGTGAGGCGTCCTAGCTAAGAGGATGAGGTTGTGTGTCATGGCGGAAATATACAAAATTGGTGAGCCGGCCTGTGTGCGCTCTCCAGGATATATTGCCATTGATGAGTACTAGTAACGTTTGTTGAATTGGATGAATTTTTATCTTCTTGTATGTAATTTCTAACTATGTCTATTGGTTGAGTATGAGCCTTCGGATATACTTGCATGACTAGTAATGTATTTGAATTTTATTAACGCGAGGCCGATTCGCTCACGGAGCTTAAAAACTCACACTCTCTGTGAAACCTTTTTGTTCAGATCAGGTTGCCGATGAAGAATATCCGCTAGAAGAGTAGATCACTTTGGACATTCCCGCTGTCGGGTAGGCCCCTCTATTGTTGTAGATTATGTTGCTCTGTAATCGTCTAGGACATCTAGGTCAGGGATTTGGCATTTGGCTTGTATGTCAGTATAATAATGTATTTTAAATTGATAATTTATTATTACATGCAAATCATCTCTATGATTTTCAGATAAGAAAATTTGATATATTTTTTTCATATTTATTAAGGAATTGTTATTTTGATAACATAGATAATTTAATCTCATGGGTATAATTTATCGAATGGCTTACAGTGATGAGAGATGCATCATTGTGCCGGTCATGTGCCCAGAAAATGGGTCGTGACAATATCATTCCTATTAAATCATCCAATCGGAAATAACAATTATATAATTTTTTAACTAAATAATAAAAATATAAGAAATTATATGGTCTTATTCTTAAAATATTCATAAACTCCAGTTTGGAGGTGCAAACATAAAATGAATTAAAAAAATTACATGTTCATTTTATAATGTGCCAAAAAGTCTATTAAAGCTCGTTAATGATAGAAATAACGATTGATGTCATTGATACTCATACATTTTATAGAAGAATTGTAAAAAACTAAAAAAAAAAGAGAATAATACATAATTCAGTATTGTAGTAGTAAACGTCCAAGTCAATAAATAAATTAATCACATTAGTTCAGTTTATCAAAACTATAAAATTTGCAAAATAAACTATATTGCAATACACATGTCTAACCACACGCCACATCACATTTTAAACTATATATGTAGTTTATTTATGTGTTTTTGAAAGTTACAATTATTTTTGAGAAACATCCCAATAATACTTTAAAAATATTATTGAAAAATTAAAAAATATTTAAAAAGAATCTTTATACTCTAACTAAATTCCATAGGTACCCTCAACATAATCTTGTTACTATATATAGGTTTATATTATTCCCTATATATATATATATATATATTATTCCCTATATATTCCTTATTCTTATTAATTTGTTGTCGTCGTCATATTTTCATTATTTTTTTCCCATGACATAAATTGTTGTTGTCTTTTCATGAATACCAAATACACAAATTTTATTAATTATCTAAACTTTTATTATGAAAACATACTATTCCAATTTAATTTTTATTCAAAAATTTTGTAGTTACTGGCTTTATGAGTCACTATATTTCATTATTATATTATTTATACATTTCAATTTGACCTGCAACAAATAGATGTTTGTTTATTTGCATAATATGATGTTTTTAGAATTTTTAGTGTTGAAAAATCATAAAGCCTTAGTATACACCCGCTGTGTTATCATTCTATACAATCATATATCATCGCAATTTTTATAAATTATTTACCTAACACTTTTTTAAATTATTATGATCATAAAAGTAGCTTTTATATACCACGTGATTTTACGCAAAACATATATTATTCGATTTTCAATTTTATTTGGAATCACTTTAGACAGTGAAACACGTGAAGAACTTTATATATATACATATAGCTTTTCTTGTCGAAAAGGAACGCCCAAAAGAGAAATTGAAGAGAGAGAGAATAAAAAAGATGTGACTTTTTCTTTTTGTAATATACTTTATAGCCATTAGCCAATGTCACGGTCCTTTTCTTTTAAAGAAAAATAATATCAATTTTCACAAACATATTTTAACGTATGATTTGGTATAATAATAACTCTTTTACTAATCTTTTGTAATATTATTATAAAATAATAATTAAAATATTAAATATTTTGAAACTAAATTGCTTAGGGTCTGTTTGGTTTGTGAAAACATTTCCTGTTTTCATTTTCAATTTTCATTTCCTGAAATACATTTCCTGAAACACTGAAAACATCTTTTTTGTGTTTTCAGATTTAGGCTTATTTTAAGAAATGTTTTCAAGAAAACGTTTTCAGTTAACTCAACCAAACGCATTTTCAAGTTCATTTTCTGTTTTCAGTGAAAATGAAAACAGGAAATGCTCAAACCAAACAGGCCCTTAATTTGCACATCCATTTCTCGGAAACCGTTGCTGTATTAGTGGATTAAAGGATCTTGTTATTAGGCTTCAATGCATATAATAGCACATTCATTTGTTTTTATGTATATCCGTTGGGATTTAAGCTATCATCATCATCATCATGGCTTTATATGCATTGAAGATTATGATGTTGGGCCTTTATAATTGATTAATTCACTTTATTTTCTTTAATTTCTAAAACATTTATATGAGTTTCTGATTGATATATATACGAGAAAGAAAGAGAAAGGAATGAAACTCTTATGTGTATGAAAAAAATAAAATCTCTATTCTACTAGTGTGCTTTGGGTAAAGTAAGGTGTGGGAGAAAAAGGAGTTCGGTTTACTATCTTTGTGTAGAGGTAGTAAATAAAAAAGTGAGTACTTAAACTGTTGTATCTTGAAGGTAAAATGTCTGAGTACCTCTATATTAGGTAATATAATAAAATTAACTCCATGGGAGACGTGAAAATTACTTTAAAGAAAAACGAGACACTCGGACCTCAGCCAAGTACCATACATATTTTTCTACTAACGTTTATTCTTATTTTGCAGTTATATCTCTTATTTTTGGTTGCCAGCTCCAATATAATATACACAGTTAAACCTTTATAAATAAATACTTATAAATTAATAATCTATCTAAAATAATATTTTTTTAATCTTTGGACCAGTTTACAAAATTAGTAATTTTAATAAATTAATAAAATAATAAATTTTAAGAAGACATTTATATAAATCTTTAGTCATGTCAATATCATAAATTAATAATTTTTTAAAATTATAAACATAATTAAGATAATTTAGTAAAATATGAATTTATTGTTGTTTGTTTTTCTATGAAATTTAAATCTACGTGAATTTCATCTCTAATTGTTCTCATTTCATTCAAAAACTTTGGTATCATATTCTTGAATTGCAACAAAAAATTGTGAAAAATTGTTTCTACTATGAGTGCTTTCTTTCAAGTGATTGATTCTAAAGGTACTGAATCATCATCATTTTCATCTTCAACGTAAAAAAACTTTCAATGACACTAATCATAGTTTCTTCTAAATTTTGGACATCTGAATATTCATCATTTTCAGTCGAATAATCCAACAAGTGATTGACATACCGTTTTTTTGCGATAACTAAGATTATTAATCATTTTTTCAAGTTTATGAATGACTTATATTTAGCCGACCCCACTTAGTGGGATAAGGTTGTTGTTGTTGTTGATAAATGACTTATATTAAACTTTATTTAATTAATCAATACAATAAATATTTTTTAAGTACTAAAATTAGACACATGGATACAATTTTTTTTTCTATTCACAATACTTAGAGTTGAAATCTTATTTGTAAAAAATAACTTAAATCAAGTTAATATCTAAATGTTGGTTCAACAACTTTTATTAGGTTCCCACTATTCTAATGGAAATCAAGTCCAACAAAAAAACTTCCAAAACTTTTTCAATGTGAATTTTTTTTATTGAAAAACTCAAATTTAAAACTTTACTTACAAAAAATAAGTTTCGACCTACTTTAACTAATTAGAGCATGGTTGATGGTACAACAATAACGACTTAGGTCTACAATTTTTGTACATATATAAAAGATAAATGGGTTTTTTTTTCTTTTTTTTCTTTAATTTATTCACGTTCTTCCTTAATTTATAGGAGAAATTCTTATAGACAATACAGGGTACTATATCATTTGTACAATAACCAATAAAATCAAACCATTTGTTTAAATTTTACACCTCATCCAATCTCACACAATATATAACATATTATATGGAAATAAATCTATAGATGATTTTCTTAAATTTTGCTTACTGATTAATTATAAGTTTTAAAATCTTATTCTCTCACTACCTTATTTTTCTCTAACTTCTTAAAATTAAATATTAATTTAATATATGAAATTGTATAAAATTGTTATTGTTTAAGAAACTTAGAATATATTTTTAAAAATTCTTTATTAATTTTAAGCCCACATATTTTATAAATCAATAATCAATAAGAAGTAAAAAAATCACCTTGCTTCATGTGACTTACTGTTGATCTTCTCAGCCTCAATGTGTTCACTCTATATATATATATATATATATATATATATATATATATATATATAGTACAATCAGAAAGAGATTAAAATGAAAAGGAAAACCTACATATTATAAAACCCATAATACTATATTAAAAATTCCTAATTCATATACTTCGGTCGAGCTGCGAGCTACGATTTGTTTCAGTACTAGAGAGTTTGAAGTGCATTTCAGCTGTTCGTGTAGTTCAAAAAACATGCGACTTATGAGTTGTACGATCAACTATTCACTGGCTAAGATGTGTCCTAAACACTTTTTGAATAGGAGTAGATCCACGGATCAGAATCCACTACAGATACTTGGAGGTTCCAGCTCTTTATTAATCATGATTTTAACCGTGGCTAAAATTTATATTTAGTCACAATTTTAACCATTGTTATATAAATAAAATCGTGGCTAATGAAAAGCTGGAGTCTCTAAGTGCTTATAGCGGATCCTGATCCCAATCCACCCTCTCCCCATCTCTCTAAATTTTCATTTTGCTTAGGCTCTGTTCGAGTAAACAACTTATTTAAATGCTTATAGAATAAGCACTTATATATAAGCTATTTCTATAATTAAACAGTTGATGAGGACAAATTTCACATAAGCTGTTTTCAGCTTATTTTCATAAGTTATTTTGAATAACTTATGAAAATAAGATGAAAACAATTTATTGACATGTCATAAACTATTTTTGTAAGCTCTCCCAAACATATATATAAGCGCTTATCACAGACTTTTGTAACAACCACTGCTAACATAACGGTAGTTTGTAACAAATTGCTGATATGCCACTACTTCTTGGTTTCAGGTAAAATCGCCACTAAATTTGCGATGGTTACTAAAATTGCTATTGTTTTAATGTTTTGTAACGGTTTATTTGAATGGTACTGAATCTTTTATATATATATATATATATATATATATATATATATGTAATTTAATTGCTCTCATATTAATGACCTAACGTACGTATCATGCTTAATACGTGGTTATCTAAACTTGACAAGTAATAGTGAGATATGGGTCTTTAATGATTTCAGCTATGGATTCCGTCGAGACAGAAAAATATTTGACTTTAATTAACAAATCAAAAGAGAGTAATAGAATATGATTAAAGCATGATTTTTAGGCATGATGTAATCCCCTATATATATATATATATAATTTAATTACTTTTTAGGCATTATTTTTCTAGGGTTTTCATTCATTAAATTATAAAGTTCAGTCTCCCAGTCTCCCTTTTTACTTTGTAATAGAATATGCTTAAAACTGTAAGAAAATTTCATATTATCTCCAAAATTTAATTTAATTATAATTTTAGCCATCAAATTTACAGCATAACAAATTATTTTTCTAAGTTATTACAAAAAACAAAATGATATATATTAATTTAAATTAACATTTAAAAATACTACGTGATTTTTTAAGAAATGTAAGTTAGAAATTATGAAGAGAAAAAAATTAATGGATTTGATAGAAGTATAAAGTGCCATGTGACAAATTATATAATTTTTAATGTTAATGTTAATTTATATATAACATTTTTTTAATATTTTAATAGTTTGTTATTAAACTATAATTTAGAAGGGTTATGTATAGGTTTTTTCATAGATTATAGAATTGGATTGAACTAGCCGGTTCGATTAAAGAAATATCACTTGTTCGGTCCGGTTGATCTAAAAAATTGGTGAAAACCAGTAAAACCAGTGAACCAATTTTTGTAAAACAAATAAAAGAAAAGAAAAAATTAACTATTTATAACATACAATTATTTTTCACAGATTTAGCAAATTTTTTTAAAATCTTTTTTAATATTTTATATCAAATTATATTATATTTTTTCTTCCCAATTACTTTTTATAATAATATTATTTTTGCCACAAAAATAAAATAAGAGAACAAGAAAAAAAATAGAAGAGTAATTACACACATACATATATATATATATATATATAAATTTACTAAGATTAAGTATAAAAATGTTCATTAATTTATTATATTATATATTTTTAATATATAAAATTAAAAAAATATATTTAATTATTACCGATTCAACCACAGTCAAGTTAATGAACCATGAATCAGTACCTCTACCGGTTCAATTTTTAAAACATTAGTTTTCTTTGAACCATTAACTTTGGTGCAAGTAGGGAAATCTCGATAATTTAATTTGTAGGAGGTATTATATTCAATCTTTCCCTCTTGTCTTAAAAAACATTTATTATATAAACATTTTTGTGTGTAATGTTGTTGAATAAATAATTAAATGACACAGCAATGTAGCAGAGTAACTCTCCTCTATATATATATTTTACAGAAAAAAACGTGGTGCAAACAAAATTAAATTTACAACTGAAATTATATTCCATTAATTTATTATATTACACAATTGAGAAATGTATGAATACTCTTCTTTAATTTTTGTCATTTTTAAACACTTCTCTTCACTTTCAAAAATTTATCTTATAAAGTTTGATTAAATATGACATTTCAATTTTTTTCATTTATCACGAGACATTTTTATTAATTTACAACTAAATAATATTAAAATAAAGATCATTTCTGAAAATTACACAAGTTATATTGTTTAGTCTATGAAATTTTAATTTCTAGATGATTGAGTCATTGTATATTATGAACTCCTTGAACATTACTGTTAATTACTCTCTTAAAGATTAATAAATATAAAATTTAATTATACAACATGATTGTCTTGTGTGTTGAGTCTATAAATTAGACTAACTAATTTAACACTTAAATTTTAAAGACTACACAATAAATGTATCTTTAAAAACTAATTTGTATATGAAAAATTCTTATATATATAATCCTTTATATATATATATATAACACTATAAATGTATATATCTTTAAAGAGTAATTTGTATATGAAAAATTCTTATATATATAATCCTTTATATATATATATATAAGCTATATATATATATATATATATATATATAAGCCACTTGTTTTTTGAAATGGTCAGAAATGCGCCACTTGTTTAGTCGCCTGTAATGTTTGTCTCAATCTTCTAAACTGCTCTATATATCATTACTTTGACACATTCCAAGCCACGTGTTGTATCCATTCCTAGAAATTTCATTGGGTTGTTTTATTATGTCCAATCTGGTCCCCTTCCTTTACAATTGTTTTTGACTTAGTCACTCTTTTTTTTTTTTGGAAGCTTCTTCCTGGAATGTCACAATTTTTACACTTTGACGCAGTCAAATGTACATGTATATATATATTTCTTATTTTTGAACTCCAACAAGATATATATAGATCTTTGAGAAAGTTTAAGGATTGAGCTCTCTCATTATTAAATTATTAAATTACTTCGAGATTTATATGTATTGTAATTAAAAAAATATTTCATATAAATTTTAAAGTAATCTAATAATAAAAGTTTTAAGTAAATTTTTTCGTACTCTTTTAATAAATCTTTTAGATCTTTGCATATACATATATGTTAGAAGAATTATAAAACCCATAAAATCCCTCCATGGAATTGCAGTAAGTTCTTTCTCTTTCTATGATTGGATAACTAATAACATTAAGAATGCTATGGGTAAAAAATTACACTAAATTTTTCTTCAAGTTTGGCAAAATTACACTTAACACTCCTCTAATTTTAAATATTTCATTCAACTTTCTTGACTTTCCTAACATTTATTTTTTTACATGACACTCAAGACCCTTAAATTAATATTAACATCTAATAAGAAACTGTGGCTTTATTTTTAACCTGACAATAAAATTTGTTAAGTAAATTTATCATAAAAAAGAATATAATTTGAATGGCAAAATATAAACTAGAAAAGAATCAAAGACAATATTTGAAACTGAAAATTAAAGTGCGAATTGTTATTTAACCATAGGTGATGGAAAGGTTAATGTTACTCGTATAATATAAATATTTACATCTCACTTTAGCTAGATTAGAAAGAAGAGCTTCATTTGAAGACATCATCACATGCACTGGGTTGATGATCCATGTGAGTATTAGTGCAGCCCCTGGATCTTCTGTTTAGCCAAATATAACCATCCGTTACATGGGCCTTATTTACTAATTAATACCAATCAGACGAGGGATTTGAATTTGTGCAACCCCCAAATAAATAGTGCATATAATATATATATATATATATATATATATATATATATATATATATATATATATATATATATAGATTAATAGTCGAGTACAAGTAGCAGACAAATTAAAGTACGTAGATAATTATTGAAGAAGATTAATTAGAGATTAAGAAATGAAATACATGGGATTAGGGATCTTGAAAGTCCGATTACCCAAAGAGTAACCTTGAAGATCACTCCATTGATCTCCCACGTTTCCCCATATTCTGTATCCTTCTTCTTCTATCTTCTTTCTTATATCTGACTTGTATTTCACTGCGCTTTGCCCTTTGTATTCTCTACTCCTACACATACATACATCCGAAAAAAAAATTCATTAATATTAATTCTTTTTATTATTAAATCGTTAAATTTATGGTTATCAAAAGACTAACGAATATATATATATACACACACATAATCTTTTAAACACTAAATTAAAATAACTATAATATCATATAAATCAATCAGAATTTACTCCAAGCTGATTAAGCACACCAAAAGCGAAAAAATTAAGAAATGAATAAGCTTTGAAAATATGGGTTAATTAAATTACTAGTTGGTTTGCATGTGCATGACTGCAAATTAAAGGACGTTGACTGAGACAACATATTCGGCAGCTGGCAGAACTTTCTCTAAATAATTGACAAGGTTCATCCATTTGCATGCCTTTCATTTGTTTATTTTTTTGTTCACTTCAAACTGATGAAATGTCATAACAAACGGCGCCAAAAAAAAAGTTCATAATTGACTAAGTTTAGAGATGGCGACATTATAATTTGCCATCCCTTTGCATTGCACAGCATTTACATCAACAGGGTTGACAAATATGAATGATTTGTGTGTGGAAATTTAAAAGTTAGAACCAAAATTGACGAATATTGAGTCCATTAATGAAAACGTGACTGGCTATAATTAGAAGTAATGCGCAGGCAAGTAAATTAGTTGAGCGTACGGTGTGTCCATTCGACCGTTTCCACCGAAACATGAGTGGTTGACCTTTTAATACATAATAAATAAATAAAATAGTGGAAAACAGGTGACATTCCCCATAAAAACTCCCTGCTATTCAAATGTGGCTAGCTAGGTTTAGTGGGTTGGCATGCAAAGATGTCAATGTAGACCAACTCAATATGAATGGTCTAGCCGGCTATAGACTAACAACAAACAGATTGAGCCTTATAATTTTTTTAACTTGGCTGCCTAATGTAGGCTACTGTACTAAATGAGTCAATTTATTTTCTTTTTTTAAAAAAATATATATATATTGAAAATTGAAGATGTGTCACGAGATAACAGGGGAGTGAGAGAGAGAAGATAGAGTGTCATTGCAACTGTTGTTGGTGGACAAAGAGAGTCATAGATTAATAGAAAATGAGATGTTCTCAAAGATTGAGATAGAATAAGAGTCAAGCATGAGATTGAAAAAGAATGAAAGACGAGAGCAAAGAGTTATGAATGAATTTGAGTTAGTATTGTATTTTATTTTTAAAAAAATGGGTTATAGATAAGAGTAGTGAGCTAAACAAGTACAACGTGTTATTTTGCCAGTCCTAGAATTCAAGATACATTATTTTCCCATCCATTTATTTCAACTTCAATACACACACACACACACCAGCTATTTTCTAATTTCTATATATGTATATCGAGGCTAATTATATTATTATACGGAAGTGGACATGCATGATTAATTAGACGGAATATATGGAAGAGTCGTGTGGAAATATGCAATCCAATATGAAAAGGATCCTTCTTAGAAAATTAATCCATATGCATAATATGTTTCCATATGTCTAATTATTGGACTTTCCATCATTGATCAAGCCAACTCGGTAATATCGGCAACATACGGCCGGTGATGAGGACAACGACAACGACAAGCCGCCCTTAATTTAGTGCATAATATATATATATATATATATATATATATATATATATATATATATGGAGTTGTGTCGATTAACCTTCCAACTTTGATTGCAAAGTCCAAAGCAATATGCGTGCAAATTGCAAAAACGAGAGTATTGTACGTGACCAAGAAAAATCAGAGCAGAACAGAACGAAGCATCTAGCTAGGTAAAAGCCATGTATGGTGTGTGTGTGTTTATATATTTACATATATAGATAAGATATAATAGGTGGACACTAAAATATGGAATAATTATTATGAGAAAACGAAGGAAGCTAAGAAGGAAAAGGCCAACAAATGTTGGTATAATGATAAAGAGAAACAACTATGAATATGTTTGGAAGAGTTTATCTTATGACATAAACACTTATACATATGTTTAAAATAGATTACAAAAATAGTTTATGAAAATACCTATAAGTCAAATAATTTATGAAAATAAACTGAAAACAAGATTGTTTTCATAAACTATTTAATTTAAAAATAACAAATAAGTTGTTTATTTAAAGAGCTGTATACAACACACATGGAAACACAGTACTTCAAGGAAAGTGCAAATAGGTCAACGCAGAAATGGGAAGACCAGCTTCAATTACGCCTCATGTTTTGTGGTGATCTCTATCATGTGAATTACATGTTCATGCCAAATATACTTGTCTTGCCGATCCATTCGGCGCATGTGAAGTCCTAATTGAATCAAAGTCAGATTTCTTTTTCTCACCACTCCCTCTCTACCTGGCTATCGGATTAATAACAAATTGTTTTGTCCTCACCAAAAAATATATATTATTTGCCATGTTCATCATGATTTGTGTCTTTAAAACATAGCTTTCTCTATATATGTCTTTTATAATAAATTATTAATCTAGTCCTTTTATATATTAATTGTTTGTTAATAGAGCATGCATGCATACACACACACACACACACACACACACACACACACACACACACACATATATAAAATAAAGAGAGAGATCGAAGAGAGCCATATTACTTACTTCAAAATAAGGCGATGGTAACCAACAAAACCTTGGGAATGCAAGTTGTGAACGGTGATATTGCCGAGGGTGGCTTCGTCTCTACCAGTTAGCAAGAAAACTTTGAACCCTGTTTCTATCAACTTCTTAAACAATATTAAAACTTCAGGAATTGCAGGGCACCCTCCCTTCATGATCCATGCCTTGAACTGAGCTGAATCAAATGGATCACACCTACACACACACAACATTTATATATATTTATGTCCAAATCAAACAGCTAGCTAGTCATATAATATAAAGCTGTTATAACTAATATAGTTGCTGGATGTAGGTCAAATGGTTTAAAAGATTGGCAGTGTATATATACAAGTAAACTCTACGTACTAGAAAAACCTCTGTTAGGTTCAAGTCATATATATATGATCAAATGAAATGCAAAAAGCATTCTCAAATTTTGTGCTATTTGCAAATACCCCCAATAAACTTTTGAAACTAGCAATTAGATCCTTAAACTTTTACATTTAAACACGTAGGTCGTCCTGCCTAGTTCTCTTTCTTATTGTGAATTACACATCTCAATGCATATCACAGCTCGTACATAAAAAGTTATTGTTAGCAAGTACTAGCTATAGCTAGCACTAGAAAGAAAGGGCCTAATGTAAAAATTCAAAGTCTTAATTGCCAATTTTGAAAGTTCAAAAATTACATGCAAGTGACCCAAGTTTTAGGAGGCTTCTGCATTAATTGTTTTTCCCTCAAAAAACATACAGAAAAGAAGAGTGCGTCCTTAATCAGTGGCGGAGCCACGTTCAACTATGCACCTTTGAATTTTTGGCAAAAATTATAATTTTAAGTATAATATTTTGAAAATTTATATTTTGGTTTTAAATTTTATTTTTTTCATTTTTGCCCCTGAATTTTTGGAATATTTTAAAAATTTATATTTTGACCCTAAAATTTAAACTTTATTTTCACTTTGGCCCCTAAATTTGGCTAAAATTACAATTTTGAGTACAATATTTTGTAAATTTATATTTTAGCCCTAAATTTTAAATTTTATTTTCATGCGACCCTTATAGTATTATGAAAATTATATTTTGACCTCTAACCCGGGTTCCTGATACGCCACTGTCCTTAACATATATATACTCACCCGAATCTGAAAGTTTTGTAGTAACCGAGGTTAGAGATGCAAGTGTCGTCGACGTCGAGAATCCAAGCATCAAAGCCGTCATGAGAGAGAGGGACATGGCGGGCATATCCGAGGATTTGGTCGGCGATAATTCGGAGATCCTCACGGTACTGTCCTCCCATCATGTACCTCTGCACGTGGCGGAAACACCGAGGCGGCACCGTCCTCCATGCACTCACATTGTTGGCCTCCACCGCCAGCCTCCAGCTCAGCCCGTACCCTTCCACGTCGTCGTTAACATTCTCCGACTCCGATGACGACGTCGTCCTCTGTTTTCTGATCACCTCCCCCCTCTGCAACAATAGCAGCTTCGCCAGCATCGCCACAAACAACGTTACACTAGCCACCGCACGTTGCACCATGTTTCTCATGTGACTCGGGTGTGCTTGCCTCAGGCTAGCTGTGGTATTTTGAAGCTGCTAGGTGGATATATATGTAGTGTGTGTTTATTTATAATATAATTAACGATAAGAACACAGATCATGAATTGGGGGCCACAGATGATGGAAATTTTGGGAAGATGGAGGCCGATGAAGGGTTGGGACGTTGGGATGGCGTATGAGGACTTTCAATGTGATGATGTTAACAAATGACGGTACACATATATGTGCTCGTCATCCTCACTTTTTCTTTCGCGCTGTCTTACCTTTTAGGCCCCACCTCATACGAAGCTTCATGGCAAACACCATCGCGACTTTTCGTTTATTTTTGGTTGACTAAATTAATAATTTAGTTTTTTTTAATGATATATAGGTTGATCTTTTCAGTGTTTGAAAATCTTTTTGTAACAACAGTATTTCAAACTCCAATTAATTAATATGATTCGAACCGGGTTTAATCATGAAGGTACTAATCTTTTATGATGTTAATTTTTTTTCATTTACAATACTTGAAATTTGAAACCTTTATTTGAGGAGAACAAACATTAATAAACCACTTGAACTAACTGATATTGATATATAGTGTCTAAAAGTTTAATTAACTTTATATAATTTAATTATTATGAATTTATTAAATATATATATATATATACAATTTAATTCTACAAAAAAAATTAATTTATACTAAATTTATAACTTATATAACTCCTTTAACAATTAAATTTTAAAGGTTAAAAATAATTTTAAAAAAAAACCATATATTTTAAGGGCCAATGGCAATTTCTATATTATAATATGTTTTCTTTTCAATCTTATTTTTGACTGGGTCTTGAGAATTTATTAAATAGTGTGAAAAATAAACAATATTAATAACCACTAATTTAAAAAGTACAAAAATGACGGTGATTGACAACATCATTGTCAAATATATTTCATTTTCAAATATAATTTATTGGATTACCTGATATACAACATCATTCTCATCTTTACATAAAATGACAAGACAAGGGACAAAAATTTTCCAGCCAAAAAACAAATATATATGTTTTGTTTTTTGGAGTTGTTACAGAAATTTTTTTTATTATGTATATATGCACTTATGCCAGAGGCTCTAGACGGGCTTAGCATTTCGCTTCTAAAACTAATTAATATTGAATAATACCAACCCTAAATTTTTCTATGTTTAAACTTCAAGGTTAATACCAAGCTCAGTCCTTGTTTATATAATTAAGTCAAAAAATATCATCAAGCATTCAAGCCAAATGCAGTGTTACTTTTACTATTCAAACTAAGTTCAACAACATCCCAAATACATTGCTACATTTATATATATGCTTTTATGTATGGTTCAGAGAATTAGATCGGACCAGCCAATTTGATTGAAAAGCTAATAAATTGATAAAATCTCTAATTCAGTTTGAGGTTGAGGATTGGTAGAATATTAGTCAAACTGATCTTGAACTAGTAAAATTGATTAATTTGACAGTTCAATTGGTTCTTTTTTTTTAAAAAATTTTTATAGAATATTATCATATATTTTAAAGAAATATCAAAAAATTTAAATTATTAAGAGAAGATCTAGGACTAGTATAAATATATATATATATATATATATATATATATATATTTGTGACATGACTTGAATATTTTAATATTATATATTATATATTTTAAGTATTACAATTTGACTATAATCTGATCATTGACCTTTGAACTAATATCTTGATCAATTCAATGATTCGTCTGATTTTTTGATGAATATAATATTACTTAAATAGGTATTACATATTATATATATATATATATATAAACCGAGTCAAGTCATGGTTGATCTTCTTCATAAATGCAACCATAAGCATTGATTTTTCAAGTAGAGTTTTATTGTTGTTGTTACTGTTATTATTACTATTTTTATTTTCCAAGCTCAACATTTAGGCTTAAATACAGAGGTTAACCCTTAATTTAACATACGACTAATTAAGTTTGAAGAGAAATGGATGGTCTTAGGTGTTCAGCGGGATCATGCATGATCTTTTTGTTTCTATGGTGATCATTTATTTCAAATCGAATAATTCATTTCAAATTGAACTATTCAAATTATTTCTGTTCATTCCATGAAGTCTAGTATTTTTTGTAATTTATTTTTTTTCTGAATTGTCCAATTTGAAATGGACAACTGTAATAAAAAAAATGATCATATTCTCACTAAAAACATGAAAGGATCCATTTTCAATGGGAGTTTAATGAGCCAAACCTTATTTAACCATCCTTAATTATAACAAATGGATTTTTTTTTTCACAAAGACAAAAAACTTCTACTAACGTCGATTAATTCAAGTGGTTCAACATTAGTTTTCCTTTCAGAAAGATCTTGAATTAAAAGTTTGTAAATAAGAAAAAAAATAGAGTTGGAAAAGATTTATATCTTGGTTTGAAACCAAATTTATCAGAACTCATTAAGTTTTGGATTACATATATATGGTTAATATATATAGAATAACACATGATTAACTCTTAAAAAATTCTTCACATATATGAATTTATTAAAAATATATAATAACAAATATTTAATAATCTTATCTTAATAGTTATTTGTTAAATAAAACGTTCTAATTAAATTTCAGCTCTACTTTTAAGGGCATCAGTTAGCTTTAGTACTGAAACTACTGATATTGGCTATCAAATTTTTTTTAAAGTCATTTATTGCTAGTCATACGATCATTGATTTGACAGCTAACATGCGACATCGGTAGTTTCAATGCTAGAGCCAATTAGTGCCCTTACTTTTAAAAATAATTTTATTTGAAAGAAAAAAGATTGGAAATAAGGATCTGCGTAGCATTTTCTACTTAGACTGTCACGGGTTTGGACAGATTCTACTTTTTGTCTTCAAAATATAGTTTAAGAAATTTTCATAACAAACGCAATCTTATTGATATTTTTTTGCAGATTCCAAGAGATACATTATTTGTACATGCATTCTGATCAACCATCACTTAATTTTAATAAGAAAAGAGTAATAAATAAAGAAGATGTGGTATTGATTTCCTGGACGCAATTTGGAAGAATAATATAAATAATGATAACATTTGTGAACAATTCTACCACGGGTCTGATTTGTGGGCCAATATTTTTTTTTGTAGATATGGATGCCCAGTCACCCCAAATCAAGGTTTTGAAAAGTAGACTCGTCATATGATATCAATTCAAAGATCAATAATTAGATTGTAGTTGAATTGATTTATTTTAAAATATTTTAAAAATAATATACATAATTAAAGACTATAAATATAAATTTATAAATTCAATTAAAAATAAGATTTGGTTGATCTGTAATATTAATTTCTTTATTGTCTGATTATAAAATAAGAAAAATTAAAAAAAATTAAAAAATTTCAAATGAACTAATTTAACCGATTTATTTGATATCAGTTTTTATCGGATTCCATCAACTTTTGACCGATTCAATCACTCATTGATTTTAAAAGTTATTTTAAACTAGCCGATTCAATCACTTTTGGCCGGTCCAGTTCTTACAATAATGTTACAAACACTTAGAAATATTTCTTATACTTCATAGAATAATTTTTATATTACATTTATTCATATTTTAATCAATAAGTTATCTTTCGGTCAAAATATTTTTTTTATTCCTAAATTTCACTTAGTTTTTTAAATTTAATTTCCATAATTTATAATTTTTTAAAATTAAACTCTTATAATTATAATATAGAAAATTTTAATCTAGTCCATGCCACTAAACTTCTAACAATATTTTTCATTAAATTATATTGATACAACTATATATATATATATATATATATATGACCTATCATCTTAAAATAGGGTTACAAATTTAAAAACCTAAGAACGTAGACTAAGTGAAAATGGAAAATTCTGGATAGATATCTATTCAGATCTCAGATCACATGGTAAGACTATTAAAATTTTGGTGAGAATTCATTAGAAGGTGACAAAGTGAAATCAGATGAAATCACATTAAAAAATATATATATATATTATAATAAACTACTCATGCCCCTATATATAAAAACTAATTAACTTTGTGGTTTTTGGTCTTTTACGATACTAATTCTCACTTCATATTTTTAATTCGTACTGAATAATTTATACGTAAATATAGTAATAAACCTAACTATAATTACATTTAATATAATTTGTGCACGAGACAAAACAAAATATAAAAACCAAACTCCATTTTTAATAACTTAAAAAGCAAATACAAGAGACAAAGGTGTTTTCAAATATTGATAGAGTTTGGGAGAAAAACCACAATTGAGTGCACGAAATATCCACAAAAGAAAATAATAAATAAATAAAGGTTTTAATTTGTACTAAAGTTCTGTGGGAGGCACATGGGTTTGGAATAGATACAGGCCTTCCCCAGTCATCAAACACAGTTCGAAGAAAATAATGATTTGTATCCACAAAAAAGGAACACAAAAAGAGAAAAAATCGGAGGAAGAAAACACAGCACATAATTTTGTGGTTGCTTTGCCGTGTATTAATTGTTAGTAAAAATTGGATTGAATTATCTAAAATAATCTTTAAAATTAATAAGTGATTGAATCGATCAATAATCGGTTGAACTGGATAAGAATCAATATTAAATGAACATGTTCACTTGATTCTTTTTTAAATTATTTTAATTTCACTTATTCTATAATTAGGTAATGAAGAAATTAATATTACATATCAGCCAATTTTAGAAGAGATTCTAATATCTTGGTATTATATAGATTTGATATAAGTAAATATTATCATTAATAATATTTCTTTGTTATTTGGTCAATTTTTCTATATAAACTTTTGATTATGAATGTTATTTTTGTATAAATTGACATCAAATCTTATTTTTAATTAAATTTATAAATTTATATTTATAACATTTAATTATGTATATTTTTTTAATATTTTAATGTAGATCGCTTCAACTACTATTCGACCATTGACCTTTAAACTAGTGTCTCTGCTAATTCAATGATCGATCCAATTTTTTGTTAATGTCAAAGTTCAGAAAAATTGAATCGATCGAGACACTGGTTTAAAAGTTAATGATCGGATCACAGTCAAATCAGCAATACTTAAAATATATAATTAACATATATGTTACAGATATTAAAATATTAAAATATATAATATAAATATTAAAATATTCAAGGTATGTTTTATATATATATTTTTTTCTTAATAGCTTACATTTTTAGAGATTTTTTAAAAATACATAATAATATTAGTAAAAATTCAAAAAACAAAAAAAAACCAATTAAACCTGCTAGTTTTATCAGTTTTATTGATTTGACTAATTTTTTATCAGTTTAAACACTCACTGATTCTTAAGTCTAAACTAAACTAGAGACATAATCAATTTATTAACTTTTCAATCAAATTAACCGGTCTAATTCGATTCTCTGGACCATAGTTAATATAATACATGGTGCCGAGACCCACAGATTGAGTTGAGGTTGTGGAACATTTGTTGTTAATTATTGTTTGAAGATTTGTTGTCCATCCAATCTTGAATAGTCTGAGGTTCTAAGGGGACTACTATGTATTAAAAACTGCATTGTCACATCCATAAAGAAAAGAGTAATTGGTTAGTCCAACGTTACTTCCAATTTGCTTTGGAAAATCATTTATTTTTGTTATAATTAAATCTCACCCTTTGTTGCAATATACAGACATTCCTTTTGCTGTAGTGAATGTGGAATGACCATTTACATTGTTAGTGCAAAATTTGTTATTTATAATTTTGGCTAAAATATGGAGAACTTCCATTGATTTTAAGAGTCGTACAAGTCCTTTCTTTAACTTTAAAAGTTGACAACAAGATTTTTAAAATTTTTAATTGGCAAAAGTTTTTTTTTTCTGTTTCCTGATATTTACCCTGAGTTTTAATTTTGTCCATTATATTTATTATATCAATTTCATCTCATTTTTTTTGTTTTAATTTTGTTCCTAAAATTAACACCAGTAAATTGACAAAATGCTGACATAAACTTTTTAAAATGATACATGAACTTTTCAAAATGACATGTGAAGTTGTGAACTCTTCCATGTGATATCAAACATTTAAACATTGACTTAAAGTGAAAGAGATAAACGAAAATATATTATTTGAGACGAAATTAAAGTTTAATCAAATGTTTGAAAGAAGAAATTAAAACTAAAATTAATTAATTAGTATGACACGTTGATAGCGAATGTGTTATATGAAAAAGTCTACGTCATCATTTTCTCTCAATTATGTAAATGATATTAAGCTTAAAAATAAAATTAAAACAAAAAAAACACGTGAGACAATCGACACAAAAAAAAATGTTCAAAACAAAATTGGAATTCAAAATAATCTTAAGAACTAAACAAAGTGCTTTTTCCTTTTTAATATTGTACAAGAAAATTCACCCGTTGATATTTTCGTCCAAAACTTTTATATTATTTGTACAAATAGGCAAAAAAAATCAAATTAAGGAAAATACATTTATCTCATCATTTTAAGGAGCTTTTGTTTAAAAAAAAACACAAAAAAAGACATTATTTGATTGACTTGGCATTCTTAAGTCCATATAAATAAGTGACATTAGGATTTTAGTTGAAAATGTCAACAATACTATACAGAATTGAAACTTCAGAGATATATTATCATATTTAAAGTTGAAAGATTAAATTGCACAACATCCTCAGCTGGACGGAATTCTCTGTATTTTTTATCTTTAATTTTGCTGCACATTGTCAAAAACTATTAAGGCCACCATTCTATTTTGGAACTATTTTTCTTTCTCCTTTCAATTATTCTGAAACTAGATTAACACAACAAAAGTAATGAAATTTTGATCCTGACATCACGTCATTGTGACGTGAATTTTCAACCGTCAAATCATATAGAATAAACGAAAAAAATTTATTAAATGTGTTCATTTCATGTGATCAAAAGAACAAAAATCCACATCGTGGTGATGTGACAACAAATTATCCAAACTAATAGCCATAAAATATAGACCACTAAGCTTAGTCATTATGTGGACAAAAGATGAATTTCATAACATCCGTCTGCCACACAATGTGGGAATGATGAAACAATACAAAAGGTCGCTTTGTATAAAGTTTTTCTCTCCCCCCTCTATCCATTAGCTACCTATGAAAATTGAATTTTCTTATATTATTAATTTATTATACAAGAGATCAATGTGATGAGAAAAATGTGACAGGTTGGTACATAAGGTTAAAACACTTGAAACCATGTGAAGTATTAAGGGGCAAAAGTAATTTATACGTCTTTAATATTTATATTAAATTTTAATTTTATCTCTAATATTTTTTTATATCAATTATGTCTTATATATTTTATTTTTATTTTAAATTTTTTTTATTAATATAATATATTTCACTGATAAAAAATACTAATTGGATAATTAGTAAAAAAAATAGATTTAAAACAAAAATAAAACATATAATACTTAAACCTATCATTTTTACATCTCTAGTTTTTTTTTAGTCAGTTATGTTTTACATGTTTTATTTTTTATTTCAAATCTACCTTTTTCACTAATTGCTAATCAACATTTGCTGTCAGTAGAATAAACGGCATTAGTAAAAAAAGTAAAGTTGAAACAAAAATAAAATAAGTGAGACTCAAACTAACCATTTTTACATCTCTAATTTTTTTTTTGTTTATATCCTACATGTTTCATTTTTACTTTAAATTTACTTTTTTTTATCAACTGCCCAGTCAACATTTTCAGTCAGTGGAATAGACAGCATTAGTAAAAAGGGAAGAATTGAAACAAAAATAAAATATGTAAGACATAACTGATGTTAAAAAAAATGTTAGAGATGAAATTGAAACTTGATATAACATTAGGGACGTAAAAATTACTTTTTCCTATGAAAATCCTAAGGCATGATCAAACTGAAAAAACACTGATGAGAATTATGAAATCTAAGTTCCATCAGAATGGAATTCTAAACCCTCACTTCATTTTTTTCAAAAATAAATGAAGAGCCAATACCATCTTTTGCCTTTGAAAGAATAGAATAACATATATATTTAAAATAACAAAATTGCTCACCTTTTCTTCATTTTCAATTGTTGGCATCTCCTTTAGTTAAGAGGTAATTTTGTCATTTCAAATGTATATATATAATGTAGACATGCCTAATTAAACAAGTAGGCGCTGATATGTATAATAGAAGTGGCCAAATCAATGTTTGCCATTAACAATTTACACAATATTAAGTTCAATGACAAAATTGAAACTAATTAAAAAGATTACGGATAAAATTGACATAAAATAAAATTTTGGGGCAAACTTCAAACTTGTGTCAAAGTTTAACGACAAAAATATACTTTTACCTATATATATTTAAAGATAAGTCACTGCTACTGTTACAAAGCACATGAACATTATGTCAGGAAATAATGAACTGAGTCTGAAATGAAAACTTGCAAACCCTGCAAATTCAATATACACTCCACCTTAGATCATACGAATATATATTATCAAAAGGTTAAATTATAATTTTATTCCTTATAGTTTTACTCAATTTTTAGTTTGATCTGTATAGTTTTAAAATTTGTAATTGAGTCCTTATAGTTTCAAAATTTTTTAATTTAATCTCTATTATTAAAATTGTCAATATTTTGTTAAATTTTGATAATATGACCAATTATATACCATTTTAATATTAGAAATATATATGACTTAAGCAAATTGATCCTAATTATTTAATATAAGTTACATTACATGTCATATATATATATGAGTTAATATCATTTAATTCTCTAATTTTATTGTTGGCATAAATCATATATATTTACAATGTTAATATGCATATGGTTAACCACATTAGTAAAATTTAATGAAATACCGACAAAAGTTTAATAATTGACACTCAATTACAAATTATTAAACTATAAGGATAAAAAAAATAATTTAACCTTATCAAAAACAAGTATGCAAAGATAACGAGATACAGAGTCATGAAAACGTCGAGTTTGGTATCCACACAACCTCGGACACATTATTCTTATCAGCACAAGAAAAAGAGAATATTTTCAAAACGAAAAACTGTACCACTATAATGAAAGTTTGCCAGCTAGGATTCCACCAAATACCATGGCTCCAAACCACTTATTTGAGACAAATCTGGAAAAAAGAGTTCATAAGTATCAGAAGTGAGTCAGTGATGTTCAAGGACTGGAAAAAAAAAAAAAAACAACAACAACAAAGCCTTATCCCACTAAGTGGGGTCGGCTACATGGATCGCATGACGTCATTAAGCTCTATCAATAACCAACTCTTTAGGTATCTCATTTACTAGAAGATCCCGTTCAATAATTTCTTTAAGTGTCCTTTTTGGTTTTCCTCGACCTTTTTTCACAGGGCTCCAAACTATCTGCTCAACTCTCCTAACTGGCGCTTCCAACAGTCTTCTTTGAACATGTTCAAACCACCTTAAACGGTTTTCAACCATTTTTTTCTTAATAGGTGCCACTCCAACTCTACCTCGTATATGATCATTACGGATCATATCTCTTCTTGTATGACCACACATCCAATGCAACATCCTCATTTCCGCCACTCCAATTTTATGTTCTTGTTGTCCTTTTATCACCCAACATCACTTCCATATAAAATCGCTGGTCTTATAGCAGTACGATAAAACTTTCCTTTGAGCTTATCAGGTACTTTCTGATCACAAACAACCCCTGATGCCATTCTCCACTTCAACCACCCAGCTTGTATCCTATGTTCCACATCTCCAATAATTTCGCCGTCATCTTGTATAACTGATCGCAGATACCTAAACTTTGACACTTGTGATATGACCTAATCACCAATTTTAACCTCCAACTCGTTCCTAGTTTGTCGCTTGTTGAACTTACAATGCATATATTCGGTCTTACTCCTGCTCAGGCAAAAACCTTTCGATTCCAAAGTAACTCTCCATAACTCAAGTTTAAAATTAACCTCTTCCCTTGACTCTGCTATGAGAACAACATCATCTGCAAAAAGCATGCATTTAGGGATTTTTTCTTGGATATGTTTCGTCAGAACATCTAAAACCAGGTCAAACAAATAAGGGCTCAAAAATGATCCCTGATGTAAGGCAATCTTAATAAGAAAGTCTCTAGTCTCCCCTCCCGATGTTCTCACACTAGTTGTAGCCCCCTGTATATATCTTTTATAGCTCTAATATACGCAACTCGTACAACTTTCTGTTCCAAGGCTTTCTACAACACCTCTCTTGGTACTCGATCATAAGCTTTTTTCAAGTCAATAAATGCTATATGCAAGTCTTTTTGTTTACTCTGATACTTTTCCTTCAACCCTCTTAAAAGATAAATAGCTTCCATAGTAGATTGTCCTAGCATGAATCCAAATTGATTTTTAGAAATACTCGTATCTATTCTTAACCTATGTTCAATTACTCTTTCCCATAATTTTAGAGTGTGACTCATAAGCTTAATCCCTCGGTAGTTTGCACAGTTCCGGATGTCTCCTTTGTTTTTGTAAATAGGCACTAAAATGCTTCTTTTTCATTCTTCAGGCATTTTCTTAGACATTAAAATTTCATTAAAGAACTTAGTTAGCCAGATAGTATCCTCCTCCCCTAAACACTTCCAAACTTCAATAGGAATACCATCAAGACCAACAGCTTTACCATTATCCATTTTTCTAAGAGCTTCCTTGACCTCATCAACCTTAATCATGCGATAATATGCCAAATTTTGTTCTCTCTCCAAGGTTGTTAAATCTTCCATATCACAAGTCGACCATGTTCCGTCATTAAAGAGCTTGTGAAAATAACTCTACCATCTGTTTTTAGTATCTCTATCTGTAACTAAAACTTTTCCTTCTTCATCCTTAACATATCTTACTTGATCCAAATCTCTAGATTTTCTCTCTCTAGTCTTCGCAATATTGTAAATCTTTTGTTCCCTTTTTTTCGTTTCTAAGTCCTTGTAAAACTCTTCAAACACTTTGATCGTGCTTCACTTACTGCTTTTTTAGCCTCCTTATTAGCCTTCTGATACCTTTCCCAATTTTTCAAGTTATTGTACAGATGGATAGTTTTAAAGCATTCTCTTTTAAATTTGATCTTCTCTTGAACGGTCTCATTCCACCACCAAGATTTCTTATCTCTTTGTTCAAAACCTTTTGATTCTCCTAAAAGTGCTTTAGCTACATTTCTAACCCTCTTGGCCATCTCCTCCCACATGGTGTGAGCATTTTCTCGTAACTCCCAAGACCCTTTCTCCAACAATCTTCTCTTGAAAGTTTGTTGATTCTCCCCCTTTAGCTGCCACCACTTGATCCTAGGGTTCATCGCCTGACGATGCTTTTGTTTCCGACCCTTAATAATCACGTCAAGGACCAAAACCCTATGTTAAGTTGTCACGGGTTCCCCAGGAATAACTTTACAATTTTGACAGATTTTTCTATCTGAATTCCTTACCAGAAAGAAGTCAATCTGTGACCTTGAAGCTTCACTCTTGTATGTGATTAAATAATCCTCTCACTTCTTCAAGCAGGTGTTGAAAACCTTGAAATTATAAGCCATTGAGAAATCAAGTATAAACTGTCCTTCTTTGTTAAGTTCCCCAATTTGTAAACTAATTAACAGCAGAGATTCCTTTGGCAGATGTATTGCTAGTTCAACTTAGCAATAACACTTAACAAGTAGCGTAAATTATTGAGTTAGTCCTTGAAAGATTATAATGTCTCAATTTGTTACTTGAAAAATCAAGTGTTTCAATTTAGTCCCTAAAATTACATTTTTCTCAATTTGATTCTTTTCGTGGTTGAATCCCAAAATTTTCTATTGTCAAATCTCCAAACTTTTGTTGTCCAAAGTCACTTCGACAATTAAAGAGAGAAAATTGAGACAAATGTAATTTTTCATGAACTAAATTAAAACAAATGTAACCTTAGGAACCATATTAGTAATTCACTCTAACAAGTAATTATCAGAAAATTTGAATTATCAGTACATTTTGCAGGGGATTTATATGTCTTAAGGTCTGAAAGCACAGAGTTGATAGTGACAAATGAGGGTTCCCTCTACCATCAATTATTGGTAGTAAAGACAAATTTTAACCAAGTCTTAAAGAAAGCTGAAAGATAAATTTAGCACATACAGTTTATAAATAATCCACACAAGTTCTTTTTCATTCTATAATAAACTAATGAATAATCAAGACATTCTAAAGCTCCAACAGAGATTTTTTGACAATAAATTGTCAAGAAACAGCCAAAACTCTTGGTAAGTCCTGCCAAAAGATGGGCTTTTAGAGCATAAAATAGTAGAATTATGAGTAAATTACTGATATAGTCTTGAAAGATTATAATTTTCTCAATTCAGTCTTTGAAAGGTCAAGTATCTCAATTTAGTTTCTGAAATGTTGCGTTTGTCTTAACTTGATCATTTTCATTGCTAAATTACTGTTGCTAAATTTCAAAATTTTTGTTGCTAAAAGTCATTTTAACAAAAGAAGGGACCAAATTGAAACAAATACAATCTTTTAAGAATTAAATTAAGACTTTTGATCTTTCATGAACTAAATTGAAAAAAAAGTAATCATTGAGGGACTATATTAGTAATTTACTCTCGAATTATGCATTAGTCAAGGTAATATCCTCCTAAAACATACTTGCTGTTGCAATCAGAACGTGAGGAAAGGTCAACTGTCCATATTTGCCAGGCTAAGTGTCCTGACGCAGATGCCAAAAATGCATAATAAGGCCAGCCTGCGAGTATTATAATAAAAAACAGTTACTGCAATCAAACTGCTAGAAGAGCTTCAGCCATAAAAAAAGGATGAAGAAAAAGAAAGTCATTAACATACCAATCTCAGCATTATATCCACTTAAGGCAAGACTACTGATGCATGCAATGCCAAACCCAGAAATCCACTCCTTCGTCGACTCACCAAAGCGCAAAGCTGTTGATTTAACTCCCACTCTTAGGTCATCTTCTTTATCCTGATTGCCAAAGATTTTTCTAGACAGTATAAGAAACAAAATCACAGCTTTAATTACAAGATTCGAGTGGAAGATCACAAGTGATTTTGATTTTTGTATCCATGAAGCGGACCCAATTCTTTTAGATTTTTGGCTGCTTCTTAGAGTCATAGTATTCTCTGTTTTATGATGCTTTAGACAATTTGATAAGACTTTTTTGATTAAGCATATCAAGAAAATAAAGGAAGCTGAGCAGGGGTCACCAGCCTGTTGGCAACTAACATAAAATACAAATGTTTCCTCTCATATCTTTCCAGATCCACAATTATATAAGCAATATATGGAACTAAGAGTTACTAATAAAAACCACTTCTAGGCCTTCTCATAATAACTTAAATTTTGGGTTGCAGTGATCCTCACATGGTATTAGACCCTTCAGACGAAACACTCAGGAGTGCAATACTTGCTGTCATCATTTTTCTAATAAATTTAAACTTCAGCATAAGTTATAGTGAGCCTGCACTTTGTCATTCGTACAAGGACGCAGTTTAAGAATAATTAAACTAATATTATGCCTCTTCTAAACATAAGCTTTTGAGTTGTCGTGATCCTTGACAACACTATAGTCCAGTTATAACCAAACAAAATGAAAATAGACAAATGGATTGTTAATCCCATTGATATCTGATACTTTGTGCTCACTAAACATCACTGTAGCATGTTCAACCCAACTGTAGTTTAAGTAGGGTAATTCAACATGTCAGTTTCTCTTCATTCTTCAACTTATGCATTAATGAGAAAAGTTGCCAGACCACACAACAAAGGTAACCCTCAGCTTGCCAGACCCCATACATGCTCCATAACTTGAGTTTTACTTGCAACTGCAATGGGGTATAGGCCAATACATCTCCCTCAGAAGACATGACATATTATCTGGACCAAGGGATAGGTACTAAATAACATAAAGGGATTGGGATAAAAGAGAGAGAAGGAAAATCATAGGAAATGTTTCTTTCAAAAAGAAAGGGTGTTTGTACCTGATGTGCATATATAGTATCATAAACAAGAGTCCAGAAAATCCCAGAGGCATAAAGTGGCAGCACAATAGCTGGATCCAGACTGCCTTTAATTGCTGCCCATCCTAACAGAGCCCCCCAGTTAAAGGTCAACCCAAGAAAGGCTTGAGGCTAACCAATCATGGTACATGAGAATAAAGGCATCGTGAGATCATTCATAGAAGATAGGATAAAGATCTATTGGTGGGAACTAGAAATAAAGAAACTTTATTACCCAAAATGTGAACCTCTTCATAAGGGGATAGGAGAAGACAAGCAACAAAGATGAAGCTCCCAACACCTGGCTGCCAATAATAACCCAAGCCACGGTTATTTAAAAATTAAGCAAGATTCACATGTTCACATTGGATATTGATTTAATTATGTAATATTAACAGAATTCAATATTTAAGCAAGAAACACAGGTCACTGAACATTAATTATGTATACAAATTGAATAATGAGCAAGAAAACTGATGAACCCCCTTACTGTTAAGATATTGTATAGCTTGATTGTAGGCTTGATTGTACGGATTGTATAGCTTGATTGTAGGGATTATTTTTATGATTCCCATGTATATATATCCGTTGCCTATGAATGAAATGAAATAAGAGAAATTACATGGTATCAGAGCCTGTTCGCGTTCTCGGTACAGCTTGTGTGTGCGTGAGAAGAGCCCAACCCTCTACGGTGGTTGTTGGTTCTCACCACCCCCCCCCCCCCAACAACGTTCAGACTTCCCCGGCCGGCGGACCCCGAGAGTCCGGAAGCCATCGGCGGCGCGTGTGACCTCCACGCGCCACTCGCTCTTTCTGCCAGCGGATCCACGCGCCGGCGCGTGAGGGCGCGTCCGACGTCGTCTTCCTCTCCGTTTTGTTTCGTCGGCGTTTTCGTCTGTTTTCCGGCGACTTCCTGTCCTTTCCGGCATTTTCCCTGCTGTTTGACCTTCTGGTTTGGTTTGGTTCTCTTCGGTTTACTGTTTTAGGCTGAATCCATTTATTTTTGGTTGTGTTTGTGTGCTGTGTACTTTTCCCACCTATGACAGACAGTAAAACTACAGTTATGGCTGAGGTAGTCCCTGTGATGACGAAGATTACCGAACACAAACTCAATGGCTCCAACTATTTAGATTGGAGTAAAACCATTCGCGTATATTTGCGGAGCATTGAGAAGGATGATCATCTCATCTGTGATCCCCCTAGTGACGACACTCGAAAAGCGTGGTTGCGTGATGATGCGAGACTATTCTTGCAAATTCGGAACTCTATTGACATAGAGGTACTCGGTTTGATTAACCATTGTGAATTTGTGAAAGAATTAATGGAATATTTGGATTTTTTGTATTCTGGACGAGGAAACATATCTCGCATCTACGAGGTATGTAAGTCATTTTATCGAGGAGAGCAGCAAGACAAGTCTCTTACTGCTTATTTCATGGAATTTAAGAAAACCTATGAAGAACTAAATATGCTTCTCCCTTTTAGTTCTGATATTAAGGTTCAGCAAGCTCAAAGAGAGAAAATGGCAGTTATGAGTTTCCTGACAGGTCTGCGCTCAGATTTCGAAGCAGTCAAATCTCAAATTCTCTCAGCATCTGAAATTTCTCCTTTGCAAGAAGTTTTTACTAGAGTTCTTCGTACAGAAAACTCACAACCTTCTCAAATCACTACTAATAATAGCAGTGCTCTTGTTAGTCGTGGTGGATCTCGAAGTGGCTCACGGGGAGGATCGCACAATCGTAACAAGAATATAGAACATCGGAGTCAGGAGTCTGGTGAAGTTGAGTGCTATTACTGTCATGAGCTGGGGCATACAAAACGCACTTGCAAGAAACTTCTCAACAAGAATCAGACAGGACGATCTGCCCATGTTGCCTCATTTGCTGATAAGACTATTATGGTTTCTGCTAATGACTTTGCCAAGTTCACTCAATATCAAGAATCACTTAAAACTTCTACTCCCACTGCTGCCTTCGCTGATACAGGTAAATCCCCCACATGTCTCATCTCTTCATCGTCCAGCTGGGTTATAGATTCTGGTGCCTCAGACCATATGACAGGTAATCCTAGTCTTTTCTCTACTTTTGATACTCATGTCCATTTGTCTCATGTGACTATAGCTGATGGCTCTACACCCCGTGTCCTTGGTTCTGGCACCATTAACCTGACCCCATCTTTATCTCTACCTTCAGTACTGAGTTTACCTAATTTTTCATTTAATCTGATTTCTGTTAGTAAACTCACTCGTGCCCTAAATTGTAGTGTCTCATTCTTTCCTACTCATTGTATTTTTCAAGATCTTACGACGAAGCAGATTATTGGTAGCGGGCATGAGTCTGGCGGCCTCTACACTCTTGATACTAAGACACCAAGATCTTTGCATGTTATAGTTCGCTTTCTCCTTTTGATTTGCACTGTCGAATGGGTCATCCGTCTCTCCCAGTTCTCAAGCAGCTCTATCCCCAATTTCGACATTTATCATCTTTGCCTTGTGAGTCCTGTCAGTTTGCCAAACACCATCGTGTTTCCTTAGGGTCTCGAGTTAATAAACGGGCTACGTCCCCTTTTGAATTAGTTCATTCTGATGTTTGGGGTCCTTGTCCTATTGTGGCCAAGGCAAGTTTTAAGTATTTTGTTACCTTTGTTGATGATTACTCTCGTGTTACCTGGTTATATTTAATGAAAAGTCGCTCTGAAGTTTTTTCACATTTTTGTGCTTTCTATGCTGAAATTAAAATACGATTTAATATTTCTGTTCAAACCTTGAGGAGTGACAATGCTAAAGAGTATCTCTCTGAGACTTTCCAGTCTTACATGATTCAACGTGGTATCTTGCATCAATCCTCGTGTGTTGACACACCTGCCCAAAATGGAGTTGCTGAACGTAAGAATAGACATTTACTTGAAGTTGCTCGAGCTCTTTTGTTTCAAATGCATGTTCCTAAACCTTTTTGGGCTGATGCTGTCTCCACAGCTTGTTTTTTGATTAACCGCATGCCATCTTCTGTTCTTGGGGGAGAGATTCCATATTCTGTTAGTGTGGCCAGTCGCTTTATGTCCTCCCCGACTGTCAACCATTGGGCACTCCTAGAACAAATTCTTTGCTATTTAAAAGGAGCCCCAGGACGTGGATTATTTTATGGGTATCATGGACACACTAAGATTGAAGTTTATTCCGATGCAGATTATGCAGGGTGCAAAGATGATAGGAGATCTACTACTGGTTATTGTGTCTTTGTAGGAGGGAATCTAGTTTCATGGAAGAGCAAGAAGCAAAATATTGTTTCTCGATCAACTGCAGAATCAGAATACAGAGCTATGGCAAACTCAGTATGTGAAATTGTATGGATATACCAACTATTGAAAGAAGTTGGCTTCGAGACCCCATTACCAGTAACATTATGGTGTGACAACCAAGCTGCTCTTCATATTGCTTCTAATCCCGTGTTTCATGAACGAACTAAACATATTGAGATCGATTGTCACTTCATTCGTGAAAAGATTGAAGATCATTTCATTACTCCAGAATATGTTAGAACTGAAGACCAGTTGGGAGATATTTTCAATAAGGCCTTAAATGGAGCTCGCATTAATTATATTTGTAACAAGCTGGGCATGATTAACATCTATGATCCAGCTCGAGGGGGAGTGTTAAGATATTGTATAGCTTGATTGTAGGCTTGATTGTAGGGATTGTATAGCTTGATTGTAGGGATTGTATAGCTTGATTGTAGGCTTGATTGTAGAGATTATTTTTATGATTCCCATGTATATATATCCGTTGCCTATGAATGAAATGAAATAAGAGAAATTACACCTAATAACAGTAAAATAGAATGAAACACACAAAGAGACTGAACAGAAAATATGGATTAATGACAGAAAATGGTAAAGTATACACAACTCCTAGCTTTTGAGAGGCTAGGTCTCTCCCCGAGACTGTCCAAAATTCTTCTTCTCCTGGTACTCAGCCAACAATACCTTATAAAGGCCCTTTAGTCCCATAGTTAGTTATAACCGTAATATTAGTTACAACTATCAACCCCACAACTAAAGTGTCCCTCTCTTTCTTTCTAATTCCCCTATCATAATCCTCGATGACCCATTTATATCAGTCCCATCAAAAACTTTTATGAAGATGCATTGTACTTGCAAACTATGTGAAGAAAAAATATTTTAAAAAATTAGCCAAAATCAATATCAGAAAACCTCTGCCTAAACATGAATGGCAAATCCTTCACTTATAGTCCTAACAAAATCATTGCTTTGTTCTAATCATGATAATCTTCCTCAGACTGCACTAGGTAGTTCATATAAAAGTGCTAAATCTGCCTTTCTACCTACATAACAGTGTATCCTAATCAAGCACCTTGAATTGGATTTTACTATAATTCCATGAATTAACAGTTGATACTTGTGATTAATAAATTAACAGTTGTAACAGCACTCAGATCAACAGAAATTGATGCGGAGATGAAGTGGGCTATTGGCAAAGAAATATGTCATGGATAGAGTAATAAATAGACTAATCTCTAGGAATTCCTGATAAAAAGAAAAGTAAAGCACATTAGATAAGTGTTAAGCAAGACGAGAGATTACAACTTAATAAAATAAGAATGCCAGAGACAATAATTCTGTCAAAGCTCAAGAATGCTAGAGTTTGTGTTCACTTGATGAATGATTTTGGGGTGTTATCTATAATACAGAGTCTAAACTGTCAGTTGAATGACATGACAAATATATTTTGCAAACATGGCCACAACCATGGATGGTGTCTTTAAAAGGGGCTGAATTAATGGGAGTGGTGAGATCATGGGCACTGAATAGCTTAAAAGGAGGAAACAAGTGATCATGGGTACAATAGTTTATTAGGGTGGTAAGTTGACAAAGTGAGCTCATTAAAACAATTAATCTTATTTTATTAAGAAATAAACCCTTACCTAACTTACTTAAGATGATCGTGTATGGCACAAAAATGCTTTACTTCAATCCTACCAAGCCACTCCTTGAGATTGTTCCTAGTTAAGGAGGATAAATACCACTCATTCATGGTGTCCCTGACCTTGTCTAAATCAAGTGCCATGAATGGTATTTGGCTTACGAAAAACTCACTCTGAGAGTGTTGCTTACTCGCAAAGTCAAAGTGGCCTTAGCATAGTGCTTCTCATATCAACACGGGCATCATCATCACACTCTCTTTTACCTCAAGCTTCTTAAGAGATGGAGAATGAAATACTTAATTTATTGTCCAACGGACAAATTCACAAAGCATTCTAAAGCACCTAGCTCAGTGAAATATGTCACTGACGGACGTCAAGCCTTAGTGTTAAGGTACATGGTTTTAGGAAGGCTAGGCACACCTGGCACGCTTACCTTGAACGTCTAACATCTATGTATATTTACTATCTAGTGGACAAATTTACTGGGTGATCTTAAAGAGAGGGAAGATCCCTCTTCCTCAATTACTTCTTTCTTGTATCAGATGAAGTGCTCTAGGGCTGCTCCCAATTCTTAAAAGAGAGGATGCCCTTTGCTCTTTAATGGAAGGGGGCGCCCTTCCTTGGATGCAAGGGGCATCCATACTTAGATGTAAGAGGGCACTCACACTTGGATGCTAGGAGGTGCTCTCTCTTGGATGCCGGGAAGTGCTTGTTGAAGTGCCCGGGGACACCCTTCTTACTAAATGAAGAAGACTCCCTTAGCTATTGAAATATCAAGGGCACCCAGTAATGCCCTCCTTACTAATAGAGGAGGACCCCCTTGATTGATTAAAAACTTTAAGTGTCGAGGGACACCTTTTTTACTAAACAAGGAGGACCTCCCTTAGCCAGTGGGGGTATCCCTTTTCAATAACTTGACTCCTGTGCTCCATATAGAAATAGGCAATATGAGATTCAAGATGTGGACTTCAGGGTTGAAGTAATTTTGATTTTCTACACTGCAAATTTACAAGGAATATCTTGAAAGTGGATATCTGTCCACCTGGACTTTTTCTTAATGGATCTCGGGTAGACTTTCAAACATATTGAAATATTAGATCTTATCACAATGTAGGTTTCTCTCTCTCTCTCTCTCTCTCTCTCTCTCTCTCTCTCTCTCTCTCTCTCTCTTGTAGTGCCTTTGAGTACAAAAATTCCTCCAACATTTTAGCCAAAGGGGAGGAGGTTCTGTTATGGATCCAATACAAGTAGGAAAGGTAATTCTCACTGTTCCTAGGGATCTTCTCATGTTTTTTGCATAGCTTTTCAATGGGATAAACCAACTAAGTAGACAAACTTAAAACTTTACTTAGCCAGATATATAATAAGTCTGAAGTTTAGTTGGTTTGCTATTTTCAGTCATGGTATTCCTGAAGCTTACATGAGTCCCTTTCTATATTTTTGGATCTTGCCCTGAAGACAGCTGAATCTTAGAGATATAGATCATAAAAAGAATTCAAAAGAAATTAAAACAGAATTTTGTCCCGAAAACAGAGTTCTTAAACTGGAAAAAGTCACAAGTGATTGTGATGTGGGAAGAAAAAGATTCTACTTAGCTATAAATGTAATAAGTCTGGAGTAAGTTTAGTTTGTTTGCAATTTTCAGCTGTGGTACTCCTGGAAATTACTCAAGTTACTTTCTATATTTTTCAATTTTTCCTAAAAGAAAGAGTGGATGATCTAATACATATCTTTTTTGTTTTCAGATTAATAAGAACAAAGACTAAAAAGACTTCAAAAACAAATTAAAATGAACTCTTCTCCTATTGATCCAGAGGGCTTAAATAGTTAATTTATATATTTATATATATATATATATTGGATTTGGGATTGCCAACTTATCAGGTTCACCTACCACCACAATTTAGGACATGCAAACCAGATCGGGGTTCCAGTGAGGTGCAGTCTTCCTAGTAACTAATCTAAATGTTACAAATCAAGTCTATAGCACCATAGGATGGATCCTGTTTCATAATTAGCACTGACCTATAATTATTGAGTTGTAGAAGAATCCCAAGACCCAAAAGCAATTGAAAACCAAGAAAACAAAGTCCTTGAAACGGTGTCAAGAGACCACTTGCAACTGGTCTGACCTTTGTACGCTCAACCTGCATTATATGTTAATACAAATCTACTCAGAACATAAAATCAAATATCATACAAGAAAAGCTAAACTGAAACATTAAGGAAGAACTCCAATCGCAAACAATAAAATATCACATGCAATAACATGAACAAGAAAGCATCCACTGAATGAAATCAACAATCGCATTGCCATAAAAACTATTGTAGGCAACAAAAGTCTCCAGTGTCATACTAAGGGATACAAGACATCGGATAATTAATATTGGGATTTCAATCTTTTATAAACGTTGCAATTTTTGATGTCATAGTTATACAATTCAGTCTCTTGCACCCGAGCTAATGTTTAACCGAATTTCTTATCCATCATTTAGAACTATGAAAACACAATCTTTCCTGTAGTTCACTTATGAGGGTAATAAACACATATTTGTAAGATGCCAAACACCCCACAGGACCCATTTAAAGCTTATAAAAAGGGGAAGGTTCCAACAGGCAAATAGGAAAAATAACAGTATCCAATTTAACCATATCTGATGCATGATAGGCAAAAAGTCAAAAGCCACACAGAACTTAACCACAAAAAACAAAAATTGTTTTACGAGGTCATATGAAATGCTAATATACAAAAAGATCTGTCATATCTGAGCTCTCATATTATTCTTTCAATCAAAATCGATATGTACTAGTAAAAAATATCAACAAACAAACTCCAGGTACAATAGCACAAAATTACTATCTCTCAGCATAAGAAATGCAACGAAGGATGAAAGCAAAACCTTTGTATCAATATCCCGATCAAGGAGATCATTAACAGTACAACCAGCACCCCTTAAAAGCAATGCTCCACATCCAAACAGTGCCAACATTTTAAAATCAGGAAGGTGTCCTGGGGCTGCTGCTAAGGTAATTGACCTGCAGCATAGAACATAGAAAATCAGAAACATTTTTTTTTTGGGGGGGGGGGGGGGGGGGGGATGAAGCTTGAATTTGGAATTTCAAAGAGAGCAGAACAGAGTGCTAATTACTAAAAGAAGTTTTGGTGGAAATATAGGCAATAAAAAAATCAATAACTTAGCAACACAGTCCTCATGTATTTCGTTTATACTATAGATATATACAAAATGTTACATGTTATATCATAAGTTATTTCTCAATTTGTTATTGGATCTTACAATTTGATACAATATTTGGAAATAAGCCTTCTAGTCAAACTACGCCATAGACACAAACATATGCCTCATATATGCATATATATTAACTAGCTGTCAAGTTGACCATTGAAACTACTATAGCTCCACATATTTTCTCAACAAGAAAGAATTCGCTCATAAAGAGATACATAGAAATATAAACTCTTACCACATACAAGGCCACAAAAGTAACCACGTCCCAATTGGCTTATCAAGCCGAGCAAGTCGAGCATAGGGCTGAACCTGCATAGGCAAGTACAAATCGACCCACGAGATGTTGGCCTCAGATAAACGCACTTTATTCTCATCATCACTTAGATTCTTGTTTTCCTTTGAACTCCCTCCCAAAGTTGAAGATGATGTAGAGATTCTTGCAACAAAATGGAAATCTGAGTGAAATCTAAATTTTTTGTGAAATCCAAAATTAAAAATCCGAGGGCAGGATTGCTTGAATGGACTCTGTGGAAGATTTGAAAGGGAAGGATTCAGACTAGGGTTTAGGCTAACAGATGACTGAGTGGAGACTAAAGGATTAAAGATGGAGAGGCAAGGAGACACATATGGACCAGAAGAAGAAAAAGAAGATTTAATAAATCTACGTGAAACATGAGAGATCAAAACTGACGTCATTTTATTATATCAACAATTTTTTGAGTTTTGCTTTGTTGGTACTAGCTCCAAGCCCGTGTAAGCATTCAGTTAGGGATGAGTGATCAAATTTGAATGAGTGAAGGTGAAGCAGAGTCAAATCAAGGTGGAATCATTCTGACCCATCAGCTTCAATATATGCAAAACTTCACAAACTTTATCACACTCTCCCAAAACTTCAACCCATCAGCCTTCAATGAGAACTCTGCAAATGTATAAAATTGGTATCTGTATAAATCTTCAAAGAAATTTTCAAGAAAAATTCTTGGTATTATAAATAAAATAAATTAACAATCCACAACCAAGACCAATTTTCTCATTCTAATATATACGTCATTTGATTGGCATTCTTCAATAACCTTATCAATACTCTTGCAGCTCCCCCTGAGAGTTGAATAATTTTGTTTCTAATTTAATACAATAAACAGATGGACAAAATGGAAGTAAGAAACTGCAAAGCTGTGATGCAAAACAAAACACTAATAGATCACTCATAATCAGGTTTGAAATCCATAAAAGATGCAAGAGAGTGAAATAGTATGACAGCATAAAAAAGAACAAAGCTTCTTTCAACTACAATAATGTAAACCAGGCACTTGCGTACAGAAATTATCAAGTACTTAGATGTATATTTTGAGCCCAAAAAAAAAAAGTATCTATCTTTGTAACAATGCCATCCTCCTTCTAGATAGATTATCATATTTATACGGTACCCAGTAGGCCAATGAAACAAAAATTCAAGAAAAATATGAAGACATCAATCAAAACGATAAATCATAAACCTGTTTATTCGTGAATAAGTACAGCTACGGAAGAAATTGTTGGTTTTCTTACGAAACAATTCGATACAAAAGAAAAATTTCGTCCAAACTAAACATGAATAAAGCTCGAATAAAGAATGATCATACCTGGAGGAGATTAGTGGGAGCCCTATGTAAATAAGAGCTGCTAGCTACCAATCAATTGAGCTGCGACTTGCCAGTATGGAGAGCGGGACAGTCAAGGTGGCAACTTTGGGGCTGATTGAGCCAGAACAAAAAAGCACATATTTGGGAGATGCCACAGTGGTTGGCTCTTAAGGGAGCCGGGTCAGGTAGGCCCTTTTGTAACCGGGTCACTTAAACCGGATCGAAATATTTAAGAAAGGAAAGAATTAACATGAGAGAGAGAGAGAGAGCGGGAGAGGGGGAGAGAGAGAGAGAGAGAGAGAACAAAGACATATACTGAATTACAGAGAGTCAAATAAGAAAACTGTATCAGTGGATCTAATTAGAAATAAAAAATGGTTACTGAAGTTGAACGAAGAAGCCTGGTAGGTAAACTGGCGAAGCTTAGAAAAGAGATGGCAATTAAGTGGAGTTACTCCAACGATGCAAGCTTAAGCTTCCATGGTTTGTTTCCATTATCAATCTGATTGAAAGGAAAAAGAAGAGAAAGCAGGCTCGTCGGTATTGCAGCTCGCCGATGGCGCGTTGGTGGGACGGCGGAAGCAGCTCCACGCTCGTGGCGGAGAGGACAGCAGCGTTGGCGCGTGAGGAGAAAGGAGAGACTTTTTTTCTAATAAAGCCTATGATTTTGTTAATAATAAAATATGATTATTTACTTTTAAAATTTTAATTTTATATACTTTAATTTCTGAATATTATAAATTTATTTCCCACATCTTTTAAAAATAAGTATATATATATAATGTGATTTTATAAAAAAAAAATTAATAGTGGGTTTATAATTTATAAAGATTAAATTTTTAAAACATTTAACTTTTAGAGAATAAATAACAATAAAATGTATTTTAAAAATTAATTTATATATTTACTCTAAATTTATTCTGACTCATTTAATATTAATCAAATGAGCAAAAATGCTGAGTCGGTTATTAGGTTAGAGTTAAAAAAAATAGTAAACCATTTTTTAAACAATTTTAAGATGTCAAAAAAAGTTCATTTAAATCAAAATTATAAATATTAAAAATTTTATTTATATTAAGTAATATTCAAATTTTGAGATTTGGAAAATTAAAAAAGACAAGTAACTTGTTAAAAGATCAGATTAAAATTATATTTTATCAAAACATTCCGTGAACTTTAATGTAAAATGATAACATTTAAGTTTCGTTTAATTTTGGGGTTGAATTACATTGACATGCACACGTATTGCATTGGGCTTATTGAAAATTGCAAATGGAAGCACGGCCCATCAAGAGTTTTCATAAGACGGGAAAAAACTATTTTTTTATTATTAATATTTATTTTAAATTTTAAATTTTAAATTTTGTTCTTAACTTCTTTTTGTTAATCAATTTTGTCTTTTATATCTTTTTTTGTCTTAATTTTTTTCATAAATTTCTTTTTGTTTCAATTTGTCCCTCAGAATAACATTATTAACAAATTTGAAAGTAAAAATTGACATGAATTTTTTTAAATAACACATGAAGTCATTCAAATTATATATAATATATTTCATGTGACATATTAAATGTTTAAATTTTAATTTAAAATATAAAAAATAAATAAAAAAATATTATTGAAACGAAATTAAAATTTAGACAAATAATTAAAATAAAACCAAAATTAAATTTAAAATTAATTAATATGAAATATTGATAATGAATATTTCAAATATAGATTCTCAAATATAGTGTTAACCGACAAAATGAAAAAAATAATGTTAAATAAAATCACACAACAATAAATGTAACCTTATAGGATGCTTTGAATGAGTCATACACGCTTTCCTTTCTCCACTTACTAACTTCATGTGTGATGTGACATGTCTCCCTCTTTCTTCTTCCCCTCATTAACCTTGTTCCACCAAATTTCATGCAATAATGCATTACCAAATCATTAGTCTTTTATTTTTTTTATGAACTTTTCATGCTCACTCCCCTTCACATTTTTTTGATTCACATAGTTTTACTAAATTTTAAAGGAAGTTCCCATAGTTTATTTTTATGTAATTGAATTCTCATTTTATAAAATTTGTAAAGAATTAATGTGTGGTTAAATAATATATATTTGATTCAGTTTTTCTTTTTTTCCATTTGTCTTGGTCATTTCTTTTATAGTTCTGGCAGAAACCATTAAATTTGGACCATCCATTCATATTGGATGGTTCAAATCAAAGTATAAGAAATAAAACGTATTTTTTTTTATCTGCACCATTTGATTTAGAATGGATAGTACAAATTTTAGAACTAAACTTTGTTGTTTCCATTAGAACTCCATAGTGCCTAGATTTAGGGTTGTCAAATGGGTTCGGACAACCACTCTAATACAAGGGTTTGTAAAATTAATATTGAGTATGAGTTGAGTTGTATTGGATTAAACTTTATATAATTCATGGCTAAAAATTATAGCTCATCTCACTCAATTCATCATAAACCATGAGCTAGCCTCATAATTCTATTTATCTTATTTAAAAATATATTTATAATTATTTTAATGATATAAATTAGATATTAAAATAATCAAATTTTAAAAAAATTAAATTAAACTTTTAAAAAAATTAAACCTTAAAATAAGTTTTTTTAAATATAATTTTAATTATTTTGAATGATAAAAATTAGATATTAAAACTATAAAAATTTAAAAAATAGACTAAGACTTAAATATAAAAAACAAAAAAATGAGATCCAGATTACTTTCCTCTTGTCTTCTCTTTGGGGAAAACTTTGTAGCACCTTTTAATATACTTTTCCCCTTACAAGGATATGACTATATATATTGTCCTATTTTGTTGGGCAAGAATTGATTACCAATTACATTAAAAAGCATGAATTAATATATCATGCAAAAGTGTTTAATTCAGAAAAAATCTATACTCTACACGTGCAAACCAATCAACGGTGGAGAACAGAAGCATGTGAGTATGCTAGTTGGTCATCATGGTTGGAATGAAAACCAACTGATCGTAGGTCCGTTTGTCACGCACACATGCGAAAGAACGAAAGGCAGAATTCCAGTACCGTGCACATTTTCAAGCGATTGGTGTACATTAAGCTACAATGCTACAATGGAATGCAAAATTCTAATTTTTATTTTAATTGTATGACTTTTTTCCTAAGTTTGAACAATGAAAAATGTAATTAAAAATAAAAAGGAGAGTGAAGTAGAAGACGATGTTGCCCTCTTGTTTGTGAACCACGACTTGGCAATATTGCCTTCTCCACACTGCCTTCGTTGATATTGACATTGGCGATGCTTCTATGCCTTCTCCACAAGGATTTCGCACAGTGGACACACGCTACACTGGACGTTAGAGCAAAAGACAATAGGGAAGAAGATGGACATCGAAGCAGGAGAGAGAGAGCGACGAAAAAATAACTAAGAGAATAGAGCTTTGATAATTGAATCAAAAGCACAAGTTGGAATAGCTAGCAGGGGCAAAGAATTATTATTTTGTAATTCTCCAATCATCGTGAGAGAGTGAGAGAGAGATGTGGTGGAAATGGTGAGTACAGGAGGTGGAGGCTATAGAGACTCATACTAGAAGAAGATAGAGACGTGTTCAAGGCTCAGATATTAACTTAGTTAATTTTTTAAACAACCATTTTAAATCAAGGGTAATTTAGTAAAATTACTCTATCTTCTATTTCTTTCTTATCTACCAAACACTTTTTTTTTCTTTTTTTCCTTTCTCTTTTCCTTTTTCATTTTTATATTCCTTTCCTTTATTTTCCTTACTTGCATATCAAATGGGTCCTAGTATCTTACCCAGAGACATGGCCTTGTAAATCCTTTCAAAGTATAGACATATCATAAATTATAATAAACAAAAATTGAAGTTGATACCGCTGTCAAAAGGGCCGGGTTAGTCCACTCCAACTTAAGCTCTATAGGACTAATGGTGAGTATGAGTTGGGCTGGGCTGGGTTGGGACTTGTATAATTTATAGCTAAAAAATATGACTCATTACAACGCATTTGAGTTAGTATCATAAGTCTATTTATCTTGTTTAAAAAATATATTTTATGTTATTTTAATGATAAAAACTAGATATTAGAACAATCAAATTAAAAAATATTAATCCTTCAAATAGGTCATTTATCTTTTTAAAATATAATTTTAATTATTTTAAATGATAAAAATTAGTTGTTGAAATAATAAAACTTCAAAAAATAGAATTAAACTTTTAAAAAATAAACTAAAACTTAGAATATTTAAAAAAACTCACAATAGCCGATTTATCCTAACCCATCTAAACTCCAAGAGTTTTAATGGGCTACGCTAACATCTCTTCTTCAAAATTAATTATTATTAATCCACCATATTCCATTACAAAGTTTGGATGAGTTGGCTCATTGGCCAAACCTATTTTAACAACTCTGATAGCCTTCACCATCAATTTGAAATTGTAACATGTGTTAAGTTTAATTTTGTGCTACCTTTAATATATATATATATATATATATATATGCATATTTTAGTTTATCAATTAATATTTTACCCTATTCTTTATAAATTCTGAAATGTTTTTTATTATTAACTAATGTCAATTATTTCTAAATAACATATTAAACATGAGAAAAATATATAAATTGAATTATTAAAAAATAATAGAGTTCTTTTAGTTTTTCTTGGGAGAAATCCAAAAGCTCTCCTTAAAATTTTGGATCCCTTCTAATTACCTTATAAATTTTCAAAATTAAAAAAAAAGATTCCTTAACTTTTAATGCTTTAATATATATATATATATATATACGATTGATGCTAACACAAACAGTACTTAACCGTATTTTAATTTATAATTGATGTGACAAGTTTTTATTATATATATATATATATATCAATCTGTCTATAGGCATTTGAATCAACAAGATTACATAATAGCCAAATAATTAAACTTATTTCTTAAAATATGGAAGTTCAAGGACCCACTTACTAATTCCGAAAGTTACGTTCAAATTTCAAAAGTTACTTGTAAAATAATCTAAACTTCAAAGGAAACAACACACGTTTATTCTGACAAGTAATATATTTAAATACCCATGATTATTATATTTACTTAACTTAATGTTTTCATACATATTAAATGCTTCATAGATTGTTAGGTGTGTAGGGCATGTTGAAGTCGTACATTCGATGGTGTGCAAAACTATATACGTAAAAAGAATACATAATAATTAATTCTATGTTATATATAAACGAGCAAACTTCTTTTGCAAAATTATACAATAGTATGTATTTGGAAAAGCATATGATAGTGAGTTGCAAAAATATCAATAAACTTCCAAAGCTACATTTTTCATTATTAGTTGCAGTGTCTCTTACACATGCACCTTAAAAATGACGTTACGACAAAGTAGGTAATTAGAGTGTTTTCTATATATATCCCTTTCCATGCATTTGAATATTTTAAAAGGATTATGAAACATTTAAGGTAAAAGTAATTTTTATGTTCTCAAAAAAATTAAATCAAGTTTTAATTTTATATATAATATTTTTTTTATGTTAATTATGTTTTATATATTTTTTTTTATTTTAAATTTATTATTTTTATTAATATAGTCTATTTTACTGATAAAAAATATTAACTAAACAGTTATTAAAAATTGTAAATTTGAAACAAAAATAAAATATGTAAGATATGATTGACCAAACAAAATGTTGGAGATATAAAAATAGTATATTTGAGTCCTACATGTTTTATTTTTATTTCAAATCTATTATTTGTACTAATTATCTAATCAATATTTTTCATCAGTGAAATAGACAAGACAACGCTAGTAAAAAAGATAAATTTGAAACAAAAATGAAACATGTAGAACATAACTGACGTAAAAAAAAAGTTAGAGATGTAAAAATAGTATATTTGAGTCCTATATGTTTTATTTTTATTTTAAATCTACCATTTTTACTAATCACTCAGTCAACATTTTTCCGTCTGTGGAATCGACAAGGTGGCAATGATAAAAAGGATAGATTTGAAACAAAAATAAAATATGTGGGACATAACTGACAAAAAAAAGTTAGGGACATAAAAATGGTAGGTTTGAGTCCTACATATTTTATTTTTGTTTCAAATCTATTTTTTTTACTAATGATCCAGTAAGCATTTTTCGTTAATGGAATATACAGTGTTAATAAAAAAAATATTTGAAACAAAAATAAAACATATATGATATAAATGATAAAAAAAAAGTTATGGACAAAATTGATTGGGATAAACATATATGATATAAATGACAAAAAAGTAAAAAATATTTTGCCAACATTTAATTATGAACATCTTGCATTTTTTTGGGGATAAGCATTATATATAATTCTTGAAATTATATTTATATAAATATATATATATATATATATATATATATATATTCTTGAAATTATTAATATGGAGATATAGTGGTTGGGAGGGTTGGGGACACTCGACCTTTTGCGGATGGGATACAATTTCTTTTAGCCAATCTTCCCAACTAATTAACTTAACCCACAAAATAAAGCTAAAACATTCATGATAATGACACCGACCCATTTTTAATTATCATATTTTTATTTAATAAAAATGTAATAATTATTTTTTATAAAAAATATTTAATTATGTAATGATGAGTTATACAAATTTTATTTATTTTATTCACAATAAAAATTTTCATAATAATATTTGATAATATGTTTATATTTTTCACTTTTTAATACAAAATCTAGTATTCTTTTTAATTTATTCAAACTAAATTTAATTTTCATCCAATGCTAAAAAGCATATTTCTACATTAACTTAATAAAAAGAAGTTATCTTCTTCAATCAACCAATATAAAATTTCTTTAAATGTGGGTCCGTTGGCATTAAATGTCTTAAATAAAACTTAAAAACTACTATGAATTACTTTAAGTAGTTTGATACTTCTGATCAAGTAAGATCTTGCGTTTGATTGTTATAAATAAAAAAAGTAAATACTAGAACAACTTTACATTTTTGGGATTGGACCCCTGGTCTACTCTAATTATGGTTTAAAAAATTAGATTAGAATAATTGGTTTGATCGTAAAATTAATAAATTAATTAAGTTTTTGATCTGATTTGAATTTAAAAATTGATAAAAATTTAAATTGATAAAAAATTAGTCAAATCAATTTCAAATCGATAAAATAGTTAGTTTGGCAGTTCAATCAGTTCAAATTTTTTTTATTTTTTTTTTTAAATTTTTAATAAATATTATTATATATTTTTAAGAAATTTTTAATATTTTAATCTATTAAAGAAAGATTTAAGTTGGTATAAATATATATATCTGTAACATATTTTAAATATTTAAATATTAAATATTATATATTTTATTATTTTATTATCTATAAAATATATATTAATTATATATTTATTTTAATATATCATTGATTATTGAATCTGTCTTTTTCTAAACATTAAATTTAATTTAAATCAGATTAGGAGTGAATAGCTGAAAAAGTGAGTGAATTTTCGAGTACTCAGGGGTTAAAGAAGAAAAGAAAAGAAAACATGGGAGTCTCATCCAGAATGAGAAAAAAGGTTAAGTTAGATTAGATCACATGCAGCACTAGAAAAATCGTGTGTAAGAGGAAATGGATATGAAATGTCAATTTGAATAACCACGTAGCAAGATTCTCTCCTCTGTCTCTTCCCACTGTAAACCCACATTCCACAACCTCCAAAGAGCCCCCATGTGCCATGGGGTGTTTAAAAAATGCAACTTCTTCATCATGCTCACCAATTTGATGAATTATCAGAGATCTGCAAAACTGGCCCACCAAGCAGGACTTGCCATGTGGCTAAAGCGTTGATTTTTGGTTCTTTGGAATGGGATTGGGGAGAACAAGAAGCAATCAATTTACAGAGAGAAAGAGAAAGAGAAGAGGAAACTGCCACTGCGTGTCAGATTAATTGTAATTTAATCTCAATGCAGCTTCCTCTTCCATAAACAAAGATCTTAGACTTAAAGCTGACTCTCTCAGACTCAGACTCCGCCTACAGATCCAATCTGAATCCTTTCTCCGACACTCCCGCTGCGTGTTTGACGTAAATCCCAAACGAAAGCCTCCGTGAATGGTGACTCCTCACTGCGTTGCTTTGCATCTACTGCACTCTCGGCCTCCCCTAGATCTCTGCTTCCTAGATTATACATTTCAGAGTTCGGATTCCTAGGGTGGGCGCCCATGATGAACGGTAGGAATGGCCGCGATTCTCTGTTCGGAGCCAGGACTTTTTCGGCGGGATCGCTTCATCTGCATCAGCATCAGCATCGCCGAGGTCAGAGCTTCAATGGAATCTCGAAGGACTCCGATGAGAACCTCGATCTCTTCTCCAGGAATCGCCGGACTCTCTCTGTTACATCTTCCGACGAATCCTCCGATGGTACGTGCACCGTTACTCAAGCTAATTCGGCTTCTGCCTATTCTCTCTTATGTCGATCTCCTTTTAAGCTCCAATGGACCGAAATGCCCTCTTGAGATGTGCATGTTTCGTTTTCCACGATTGACTGGTTCTGTTTTTATGGGAAGGTCAGATTTGTTATCAGCAATAATTCATATGCTGAGAATGTGTTCCTTCTTTTGAAACCGTTTTCCCTGTTTGTTTGTATGCTCAATGCTTCAAACTCTGAACCATATGATTTGTTTGTTAATATATATATCAAACCTATTTAATGCAGTCGCTTGATGATGATGGTTTTGTTTTCTTTTGTCTTTGTTTCGTTCGCTGCTGGATCTGGTTATTGTTTGCAAATACATTTTTTTTTTAGGTTTATGATCAATTAAAAAAAAAAATTGCTTATGATAACAAGTTTCTTCTTCAATTTTTTCTTTTTTGAAGTGTTCCCCATTTGATCCAATACAGACCTATTTCCCAGAAATCAAGTCCTGAAATTCTTATATACGCTCATCTCACGTTAACAATAATTACTTGTCACAAATTTTGTGGTCAATTCCACGAGATGAGTGAATCCTAGAATTTTTTAGTATTACCATGAGACGAGGAGAAAAGCATCTAGCAAACTGTCCAATTAATTCATATCGGAATTCATTTGCGACCTCAAGTGGGTTCCTAGCAGAACGCACTCATACTTATACATAGTGAAGACACCATTCAGTTTACTTGCTATTTTCCCACATTTTTAGCTTATATAAACCATGCGATTTGTCGTTCGTGATGCAATGCATCAGCATCTTTATTCCATAAAAAACCTGCAAATTCTGCCAGCTGCTTTATACTAGTTTCCAATTTTGAAAAATATTGTTGAAGATTATACCAGAAAGGTTACTTAGATTAAATTCTAGCGTGATGGTTTTCTACAAGCAATTTATCTGTATGGTATTTTTGGATACAGTTTCGGTGAAACTGGGGAGGCTCTCAGTCGGATCAGCAAAACTGGGTAGAAATGGGATTGATGATCTATTATCATCTACGGATGGAGGAAAGAACGATTATGACTGGTGCATCCCAATGACATATATATATCTATTCCATCACCATAGGATGCAATATCGTCTCTGATTGATTTGTAACAATTATCACTCTTTTATGTTATTAGGCTCCTCACTCCCCCTGGGACCCCTGTGTTTCCATCATCAGAAGGTGAATCCCAACCAACCTTGGCGCCTCCAAGAAGCAGTTCGGTTAGATCAACTTCTACCACTAAGGCTTCTAGGGTATGTGTTCTATTTCTATTTTTGTCAGGTAAACTAGCACATTACTTTGCTATCGAGACCTGCCCATAGTTTCAAGAAAAAAAGTGGTGCTTATGAGATGCCTTTGGCAAATCTCCAGTCTCTTTGACTATTTGATCACAATTCAAGTTGCTGAATGAAATCTTACTGCTGGCTCACAAAAACTAATATTCAAGCATGCTCATAATAATCACCCTTAAAATTAGACGACGCATTACTTTTTGTAATTTACGCAAAAATCTCCCTTTTGTTATGTATTTTCTTGTTTGGACGAAATATGCTAAATAGAATGGGAGGTTCCATGGCTCCAAATCCAATTATTTCCCTGCATTACCATTGTACTCTCAGTTCCATATTCATTTTCTGCTGCTATAGCTTTTAACTCTGAATTCTTGTTGAAATATCAATTTGACTAATAGAAAATGGTCTACTAACTGCTGTTATATATTGAAAATCAGCTCTCAGTTTCACAATCGGAGAACGGTCATCCTAGAGCAGCAAGAAGCAGCTCAGTGACTCGCTCATCCATCTCCAATTCACAGTACAGCACCTACTCTTCAAACAGATCATCCTCAATCCTTAATACAAGCTCTGCTTCAGTTTCATCTTACACCAGACCATCTTCCCCGGTAGCCCGTTCTCCATCTACAGCAAGGCCTTCCACTCCCTCCTCCTCCTCCGGCCGCCCAGCATCGCGATCCTCCACTCCTTCCAGAGCACGTTCACTTTCAGCCACCCCACCTATGGACAAAACTAGACCATCACAAAGCTCCTCAAGGCCCTCCACTCCTAGTTCTAGGTCACACATTCCTGCAAACTTGCATTCCCCTTCTGCTCCACCTGCCCGCTCTCTTTCCCGTCCTTCTACTCCCACTCGTCGCAGTTCAGCGCCATCTCCATCTCCTTCAACAGCTTCACTAAACGGCCGCAGTTCAGCACCAGCATCCCGGCCCAGCTCACCAAGTCCACGTCCCCGCGTGGCACCCCAGCCGATTGTTCCACCTGATTTCCCACTTGAAACACCACCAAATCTCAGGACAACATTGCCACCTGATAGACCGGTCTCTGCAGGTAGGTCCCGTCCTGCTTCCTCTTCAAAAGGAAATACTGAAACACAGGCTTCAAATGGTGTACCAAGGAGACAGCCATCTCCCATTGCCACTAGGGGAAGATTGACAGAACCCCCTGGAAGGAGCCGAGTCCATGCCACTGCCAGTGGCCATCATGCTGACGTTGCTGAGCCTCGGAAAGTCTCCCCTGATGTAGGAGCTCGGAAATCTGTCAAGGCTTCAACTACTGCTTCTGATAGTTCTGGATTTGGAAGAAGCATCTCTAAGAGATCCTTGGATATGGCTATTAGGCACATGGTATGTATAAAATTTCCTCTTCCGGTTAGTCTGGACCAAGTTGCTGGTTTCTGTATCGAAATGTGCAAGTTCCCTGGGTGTCGGCTATTAAAGAGTTTGAAAATGTTTTCTGTGGGCATTTTTTTAAAAACAAGAATAAGAATAAGCGTTGCTTATATTTTTTCTATCAATTTTTTTATTGAAAGTATAACATGTATAAATTTTTATTTTAAAAGACCAATTACATAACATTGAGTTGTAAAAAATATAGTTATTTTTTAAAGACTACATGTTTGTCCGGTCCTGATTAAAGAACTAGACTTTGACATATTTTGATTAAAGAACTTATAGTAAAGATATAAGTAACTACACCAGATTTATTCTTTTTTACAGCACTACGTTGTTGACTTTTTGAAAAAAGTTTGCTACATGTGTAATTTCTGTTGAAAATCATAATAGCAAACAAAATTTACAGACTGGACTATATATCAACAGTTTCAAATTCATTCATAACCTTAGATGGATGCTATAGTATAAGCGCACGTGTAATAGATCATATTAAACCTAATCAGTAATCATATGACTACTGTTTGATGCAGGATATAAGGAACAGCTCAGGAAATCATCGTGCTCTTTCAAGCACCACACTGTTTCCTCAAAGTATTCGAACTTCAGCTCCCAAGAGCCTCTCTAGTCGTCGTTTGAGTGCTCCAGCATCGGTGGACATGAATGGAGGCTCACACAGCAGTAACAATGGAGCGAATGGTGACAGCGGAAACGACATGAAGAGAAATATGTTTCATGGAAGCGAAGCAGAGGAAAGACAACACTTTGCAAAACTGAGTGAAGTGGACATTTACGAGAGTTCACGTTATGATGCAATATTGCTTAAGGAAGATTTGAAGAACACAAACTGGCTGCACAGTGCTGATGATAAATTGGATCAAGGACCCATCTTTGATAACGGACTTGAGTCCCTGCCTGAACCTTTTGGTCTGTTATAGCATTCAACATATGCTTCTAAGCCTAACTTATAAATCTGTAATATGCTATTTATGTTTAAATAATTATTTCTTAATCTTTTTTCTTTTTTAATTTTGAAAAGGTATGGATATGTCAAACTTCTGTATCTCAAAAGGGGGAGAAAAGAAGATGCACTATATGTTTTCTGTAGAGAACTCAATGGATTTATAGTTGTTAAATTCTTGAGTTAACTTTTAAACTCGTCTAAATATGTAAGTTTAGTTCATCAAGTCAAGTAAACTAGTTTCTAAAATCAAAACTTGATCAAACTCGAATCTAAATACATATCGGATTTTTCTAAAATTCAAATCAATTTGTTTATTAAAAATACATTGCTCAGTTTTGGCTAATTCAAAGTGAAAATTTTTACTCACGATATAATTTTACAAAGGCAGAAGTATTTTTTCTTCATTCAATTTTGTCCTTGACTTTTTTTATACTGATTTCATCTCACTTGTTTCTTATTGGTTTGATTTAGTCTCTAAGACTAACGCTATCAATATAATTGACAGAAAATGTTAACATGTGAACCTTTCTATATGATATGTCTATTGTCAACATGTCATATATTATGATTTTTTTTTTGAATCGGTGAAAAATAGATAAACGTTTAAAGCGATGAAAAAAGGTCAAATCAATAAAATCAGTCAATTCGATAATTCAATCGGGTCTTTTTTTTTAAATTTTTTTAAAATTTCTACTGAATATTGTTATGTATTTTTAAAAAATCTCTAAAAATTTAAGCTATTAAGAGAAGATTTAGGATTCCTATAAATATATACCTTTAACATGTTTTGAATATTTTAATATTATATATTATATATTTTAATATATTAATATATTTTGAGTTCCACCAATTCGACCGCAGATCAACCAGAGTCTAACCATTGACCATTAAATTAATATCTTGACCGATTTAATGACTAGTCAAATTTATCAACCTTGATTTTTGGTCACTATTCTATTTATTTATTTCAGACAAATATCTTCTGATGGCAAAAACTTCCAGAAAATGCTGAGTGAAGTATAGGAATTAGGACCTATGATGCAAAATGGATTAAATTTGATGGTAATAAATTATTTTTTAAATAGTTTTATTTGTATATTCAGAATTGAAATTTTTTTAGGATTCAATAAAGCTATTAGAACCTTTTATAGATATTTTCATCTGATGAAACTTATGTGTAAAATTTGAAAGAATATATATATTTCAACAACTACATTTAATCAATTTTTAACAAACATATAAGTTTGAACAATTATATTTGTTTAATTATTAATAAACACATCAATTTAAACAGTCTAATTTCTGTAAATGTGTCAATTTAAAATATTAAATTTAAATCAAACAATATATTTGTTCGAAATATAAAATATTTTAAAAGTCAATCAACGCCAGAATGAATTTTAAAAATATTTAAAAATTTAACTAACATATCACTTCAATTTTAAAATATTAAAATTCAACTTATGAATAAGTTTGAATTAAAAAATAATTTAACTCTTTTATTATTGTGACTTGTAAATCTATTGTAATTTTTGCCTGGTGCACTTATTAATTATATTTTTGCCCTTGTTGAGAGTTGAATGCAAGAGCTCCAGCTTACTAAATGGATTCTCTAACCAGAAGTGGATCTTTTGCATTATTGTAGAGTGTAATAATTTTTAGCAACAATTCAATAAAATCGTTGCTAAAACCTCTACATTATTAAAAGTAATGCAGATGATCCGAGTCCGCTCTAACCTCTGAGCTACAAGAGCTATACAACATTTTTTTCAGCATATGTGTATTGAGCTTCATTGTTTAGTACATTAAAGAAGCAAGAAGCCTTCTTTCAGTTCAGCACTATGCAAAAAATTTACAAACAATTATGCATTTCATTGAAAATATTTCGAGTCATCTGCTTTTTTATTTTTCCGTTTTAAACTTATTGTGGTTTGCATGCATTGAAGTACATGTTAATTTTTATTAATTTTTTAAAATAATTTTTAATATAAAATTAAGTTATAGTAATTATTATACTTTAAAAAATAAAAAATGATCCAACCTTTTATTCATTGGTATGTATCTTAATATTTTATCTTAGTTTTTTGTAATATAAGCATTAATATATAATTTTAGGATTAATGACTAAAAGAATAGTTTCATGTATTAATATAAATAAATGAAATTTTTTTATAAATAACATTATATTAAGCAACTCATTACTCATGCCTTGTAAGCAGTGAGGCTGAGTTATATTTGCATATAAAAAATTATGTTATTTTGAATAATATGTTATATAATTTTAAGAAAAAAGATAATAATCCGTAAATATCATGATATTTTAATTTTAGTATATTATACAATCACTTTTTATTTTGTTTTAGTTTTCTATATTTTTGTAACAAAAAAATCCTTTTACAATCATATGTCAAATGTGTCTTCATGGACTATAGTGTTGTCTTTTTGGACAAAATAATCAATAAAAAAGTTCTCGTGTATAAAATTAAAAGTTTAAATTTTAAAGAAATCTACCATTAATAATGTTATAAAAATCGAACTAATCATTGAATAGATAGAGGTATTGGTTTATGATTCATTGGTTTGATGGTTTGATAATATTCAAATTAGAATTAAACTTGTAGTAATTATATATATATATATATATATAAAATTTTATATAGAGAAAAATATACTTCATGTCCCTAATGTTTACACGCATTTTCATTTATGTCTCTAAAATTTTTTTGTCAAATATGTCACATATGTTTCAAATTTTTTTCAAACATGTTTTTTTTTTAATACCGTCAAAAAATTAAAGGAAATGCTAATTGAACTTCCTACATGGCTATCATGTGAAAGAATTCTACGTCACCTGACATACCAAATAGAATGATGACACGTGGCATATGCTTTATTTTGAGAAAAAAATTAAAAAGTGTAAGTGAAGAGATTTGAACTTAAAAGTTCAAGGAAGAAGGAAGCTCTTTTAACTACTGTCATTAATACAACTTTAACTTGTATATGTAAAATTTTATTTATGTATAGAAATTTATGTTATTGTATTCAAAATTCAAAATAATATACACTAATTATTATATGTTGTAAAAAAGTAACAAATCTTATAGTAAGATAATATGTTATTATTTTACATAATTCATTTTAAATTATATAAAAATTTTAAAAAAAGTAATAACAAATCTTATAATATAAATTTAATTATTATTTATACTTAATAAAAAATTTTATATTAAAAATAATTATAAAAATATGCTATGCATATTATTTTTTTTAATATAAGATTTGATATTTTAATTTTTAATAATAATTAAAGTTTATAATATTTAAATCTAAATTTTTTTAATATATGATCTTATATTATTTTTTATTATAAAGTTAATTTTTATTAAGTATAAATAATAATTAAATTTATAGTATAAAATTTGTTATTAATTTTTTTAAATTTTTATATAATTTAAAACTAGTTGTATAAAATAATAGCATATTATCTTACTATAAAATTTGTTACTTTTTTTATAACATATAATAATTGATGTATATTATTTTGAATTTTGAATACAATAACATAAATTCTTATATATTTATATTTATATTTATAAGTCAAAATTGTTTTAATGACTTAGTGATTAAAGAAGCTTCCTTCTTCTATGAGATTCTAAATTCAAATCTCCTCACATATACTTTGTTAATTTTTCCTCAAAATAAAGCACGTGCCACATATCACCATTTTATTGGTATGTCAGGTGACGTAAAATTCCTCCATGTGGCAGCCATGTAAGAAGGAAAGTCAGTATTTCCGTAATTTTTTTACGGTGTTAAAAAAAGACATATTTGAAAAAATTTGAAACATGTGAGACATATTTGACAAAAAAAATTTAGAGACATAAATGAAAACGCGTGCAAATGTTAGAAACATTAAGTATATTTTTCTCTTTTATATATTAAAAATGTATAATATAATAAATTAATAAATATTTTTATATTTAATCTTATTAAAATTATATTATATATATATGTGTGTGTAGTTACTTTTTATTTTTTTTCGTATTCTCTTATTTTTGTGACAAAAATAATATTATTATGAAAAAATAATTAAGAAAAAAAAACATAACGTTATAGAAAAGACTAAAAAATGTTTTTAAAAAAGCTTGCTAATTCTCATAGTGTGAGAAATAATATAAATAGTAATATTTTTTTACAGAAACTGATTCAACTAGTTTATGGTTTACCAGTTTTTTTTTTTATCAATTCAATTGATTCTTGATTGGTTTTTTTAAATCAATTGGACCTGACCAAATTTTGGCTCTCAATCGATCCTATTGAATCTGCTGGTCTGGTCAAGTTCTGTAATTTATGATAATTAACTTTTTAAAATTTGTGGAGTAACTTAGAAATTTTTTTTTAATTTAAGACAACTATTTTTACATTTTAAGGATAAGATTAAGATAGTCCATGACTACTTTAATCTTGAATTTTAAAAATGTCTAAAAGTTGATTTTGTCATCATCGTCAACGTTATATATTGATATCTTCAGGTGTGGTGGTAATGACGGATATGACATCTTAACATGCTGATGTAATTGATCACTTTAATCTTTGAATTTTGAAATTTTTAACAAAATAAACCTTCCATTTAACTAATTGATGAAGGTGAAAGATTTTTTTTTTTGATAATGACCACAAGGGCCCAATCTAGATCATATTAAAATGAAATGAAAAACTGCATTGGTCAAATGCAATAAAGGCTCTAACAGAACCTGAAAGAGGAAAAAATCCCTCAAAAGAAATCATGAATCTATCAAGGGATCTAGGATAAAAAACATATATCAACTTACCAATTAAATAAGGCAAACTAACATATACTGATGGAACTTCTGGAGTCGTTTATTTAATCTGTCCTAGGATCATTTTTGTAGGTGCTAGCACATTTTGACTAAAATTAAGTTCCACTTTCTCCAGATTAAATAGTAGTTCCAAAACTCTCTTTGTCACGACCCATTTTCTAGGCACATGACCGGCACAATGATGAATATCCCATCACTGTAAGCCTTTCGATAAATTCTTCCCACAAGTAAAATCGTTAGTCATTATCTCTATATTCTCAAAATACCATTCCTTAATAAATACAAAGAAAATACATCAGATTTTCTTAATTAAAAATAATAGATCCTCAGTACGAAATACATTATCATACTGAAATACAAGCCAAATACCAAACCCCTGACCTTGATGTCCTAGACGGTTACAGAGCAACATACTGTATAACAAAAGAAGGGCCTACCCGACAGCGGGAAGGTCCAACGTGATCTACTCCTCTAGCGGATGTACTTCGGCGGCAACCTGATCTGAACAAAAAGTTTGTACAAACAGTGTGAGCTTTTAAACTCAGTGAGCAAATCGGCCTTGCATTAATAAAATTCAAATACATCACCAGTCATGCAAGCATATCCGAAGGCTCAAGCTCAACCAATAGACATAGTTAGAAATTACATACAAGAAAAATTCATCCAATTCAACAAACGATACTAGTACTCGTCAATGACAATATATCCCGGAGAGCGCACACAGGCCGGCTCACCAATTTTGTATTTTTCCGCCATGACGCACAACCTCATCCTCTTAGCTAGGGCGCCTCATGGATTTATCACCAATCCGGGCTATATCCCTACTGAGGGAATCGTTGTCTCCACACTCATTGGTCAAGACACCCTTTAACCCGGGTTTTCCGCCTTGCCGTGAGAGGGGGTACTGTACCGCTCAATCACAATCAATAGTACAACAGTTCATATCATAATCAGAAGCACAATATAATACTCATCCATATAACAGGTATAGTATATAACTATATGATTCAAATTTCATATCATCATGAGATACTTGCTTTGTCTTATCCATACTTCTGGATTAATTATCTCATTATATTCGTCATTCTGAATCCAATTTCCCTCTATGAATCTTGGGAGTGTCCTACGACATACTTTTTATCACCAGTAATGCTAAAACTCTATTAAAACAGGGTCGTTTCACTCACCTGGATTCCGTACGAGTATCACTTCTCTAAATCGTTACGGACAAGAGTACGCAGGTGAATTTCAGTGTTCTGCTACAGAGATTTTCATGAAAGATTACAGAAAGTACGTTAAGATCATTTTCGTACAGATACTGTTCATACGTACGGATACTATTCATACGTACGGTACTATTCATATGGTCACTATTCATACGTACGGGTACTATTCATACCGGAAATACAGAATACAATCTGTAAAAGAGTACACCAGGTAAGTTCCCAGGAAAGAGTGGAGGGTCACACTGGACACACTTAAAAACCAGGTCTTTCCTTAGCCAGAACTTTCCTAGACATGTATTCTCCACAGATTATATTCTATTTCGGTAATCAGAGAATCAAAATAACAGCTAACGACAGTTTTTCTGATGTGGAAGATCGGCCAAAGCCGCAACCACAGAGCATACTTAAGAAAATAACTTCTAAAATTTGAAAGACATAGAAAGGACATAGTATCCTTACCTAAGCAAAAACGGAAAGGCCCAAAATCTCAGAAGCCTAGCGTCGGAGCAAGAGAAACTTAAGGAGGGAAGAAGAGAAGTTGAAGGTGTGAGTTTAGAAGTGAAATGGAAGGGCCTATTTATAGCAAAAGTCAAGGGTACTATTTGATACTATGCGCTAATAAAATATTCAATTTACTATTCATGAAAATGACATTTCTAATAATGCAGTGCACGAAAATTTTCGTTTATTTACTATTAGAAACTTTAAAGGGAAAACTATCCTTTCACCTTAAACCTTTAAGTTTCTTTCAATTCAGTCCTTTCAATTTAGTCCCTGAGGGTATTTTTACACATAAAACGTCATTTTCTCCTACAAACTTCTTTCTAGTTTCCTCTTATAACCAAACCACATCTAGTATTTGACATTTTGATTGTATAAATGAACAGTACCATATACGTAAATAGTAACAGTAGTTTGAAAACACGCATTTATATTTTATTTTTCATGGGTATTACACTCTTGAAGGATTGTAAACCAAAACACATAAATACGAAAAACCAATAAAAAGAACAAAAACTTGCAAAGAAAACTAAATCTGAACATAGATTTAAAAAAAAAATAAGAACACTTATAAGGAAATTAGATCTAAAAGAAAACATACAAGCAAAACAAAAAAAACAAGATATGAAAACCAGATCAAAAAGCCAAACAAACTACATTCTTACAAAGAAGAAATAAAAAACTTCTACAAAGAAAAGATAAAAACTCTCATAAGAAGAGACTAAGAGAAAGAAGAAGGAAAGGGGGGTGGGGGTTGCTCACAAACAACCCCCACCTGAAAGAGCAAAGAGGAAGCTGAGAGGATGAGAGAATTTTCTCTCTCTACTGACAGAGAGAGAAAGGGGATCCGTTATTTGCATGAAGGTGATAGATAGAAAAACTATTTTATGTAACGATTTCAAAATTCATGAATTAAAATGACTAGTGTTCATCTTTTAAAAATCAAACTAAATATATTTTCAAAGACTAACAAATAGGTCCATACTATTATCTAATTCCAATTCAAACTATTTTATTGAGAAAGATGGTTTAAAAATGGACCGGAGAGTCTATTTATTTATTTGGAATTATCAAAATTTTACAAAAAAAAAAAACCTTACTAAACTCTAATCATTATCATTTGAATTAAATTGAATTACAAAAGTAAATCCTCCTAATACTATCTTTTTATTTACAAAATTTGAACTCAAAATTTTATTAAAAAAGAATAAATATTAAGCTCTTTGAATCAATTAGTATTATTCATTAGAAGTGTTTTTTTTTAATTAACAGAAAAAAACAGAAAAATGATGACTGTGTCACGTGTGACACACTGTACCGCCTCTTATGAGCACAGATTTCTTTCTTTCTCACTTACTTTTGTTGTCTTAAATCTCAATTAATCTAATTCATGTGAAAAACGTTATCTTTTCACAAAAAAACCCCTTCTAAGTTCAAATCCCCTGCAAACCAAGAGTGACTTTTAGGGGGCACTTTGGTCACTTCAAAATTTACCGTCTTTCGTAGGTTCCAAGCAGGTTCCAAGTCTTCTTTCTCATGATAAATAACAAATCGTCTCAATTCAAAAGTTGAAGGGCTTTCACACCATCCACGTGACATTCCCAAACCAAATTATTATCCAGCCTTTGAAGCTAATTTTTTTTTTAAATTATTCTCCTACTCCTTATAATTTTACTTAATTTATAATTTAAATTTTATAAATTAAGTCTTTATAATTTTATAAATTTTTAATTTATTCTTTATCATTAAACTTTTATTGATGTTCTAACAATACATAACTTATGTCAACTCCCAAAAAAGAAAAGATAATTAAGTAAAATGAATTTAAATATTTGATATATAATGCAACATATATTAACTAAATTGAGCAAGTTATTTTAAATTATGTATGTTTAAAATGTAATAATAAAATATGATTAGTCATGATTGATGAAAGTTTAATAACGTCATTGATTAATTTAAATGAATTGACATATATTTCATTTAAACAATATTTCGAGTTGTAAATATTATAAATGAAAGAATTCAATACTAAAAGAGTTTTATATATTTATAATTTATCCTAACATAAATTAAATTAGTCCAAATCAATCTTTGATTTGGCTCAAAAGATAAACATAGTGTTTGACCTAATTTGAGTTTCTGGTTTTCATAATCAATGTCATAGATTTTATGATGTTGCTTTTTTTAATTTAAAAAATATGTAAAATTTGGATCGTTGATTATGAAAACTAACGATCTATATTTGACTAAGCATTATTCTTAACTTTGGACCAAGCAGGAGATCCGAATTAAAATTACTCAAAATTTAGTAGGTTTCAAATACAAGTGGCTCCAAAGAAAAAAACTTTAATGACAATAATTAAATTAATTTTTTAAAAAAAATTATAAGAACCTAATTATAAATTGCCCAATTAATTTAAGTAAAATAATTTAATATTTGTTTTCCTTTTAATTTTTGGTGAGAGAGGAGAAGGAGAAGCTATTAAAGGAGATTTTGATTCCTCCTCCTCCAAGCCAGTGAAAGCAGTTTCACATTTCTTCTTAGATCGCTGGCTCCGTTCCTTTGTTGCCTCTGACGCCTCAATCAAATCTTCGAATTTGTTTTTCATTCTTTCTCCTCATTGCATCTCCCAATCACAATCACGTCGATCTCATTTCATAGGTAACTTCTCTCATTCTCTGTTTTCTTCATTTCTGTTTTACGTGTTTCTTTTGTTGCCTCAAAATTGGTAGAAAGAAAATTTTGAGCCAAAATAAAAACAAATTGATAGAAAGAAAGCTTCCAACTCTAAGTTTCAATTAAGGAAATTCTGTCATTATTCCCAATTCTCTCATTCCTTTTAAAACCCATACTCTTTCTTTTCGTTTTCTCCGCAATGAAAGCAATTTTTTTTCCTTTTAAACATGTTGGCAATGGAATAGCCCAACAATTTGTGTCTAAAATCATGTCTGAGAGTTTGGTTTCGTGTTTGGAAGCGTATTTTGGATACAAAAGCAGGTGTTTGGTTTAGCGTTTATCTTACATTTCAAACTACATTTTCTTTCTTAAACCTCTATTTTGGCTGGAGCAACTTTGACTTGCTTTTAACGAAAGTAAGTTTAATATCTTTTACAACTGGGGCAATCTAATCTTATGTAACAAGACATGTATTCACATATTCCATTTTCACTTCCACAAAACACACCCTTGCTCTTTTATATTTTTCAATACTGGAGGGTGCTGTTTCACTTGTTTTCTGCTTGAAAAATGTGGAAAAGAATGAACCTTCCTCTGCTGAATTCCTCTTCTGGTTTATCTTTATCATGTGTCTTCTCTAACTGACTTGTTTATGATTCCATGCGTGTAAGAAGTTTCAGATATAGATTGAATGAAAGATTATGAGTAAACATACAACTTGGTACGGGAAAAATACAATTTTTATGGTTTAGTCTATGAAATTTTAAGTGTTGAACTAGTAAGTCTTTATAAGTTACAAATTTTATACAAATTAGTCCTTTTGAAGGACTAAATTGTATATGTACTTATCTTTTAAAGACTAACTCAATATCAATGTTTAACAAATTCATAACATTATAGGACCAAATCATGTAGAGTTAAACTTTTAAAGGTAAAACAATCGGCCCATATATAGGGACTAATTTGTTAATGTAGTCAAAAGTTTATGGAAGTAAGTCAGAAACAGTGTGGCTTCTATTGTTATTAATCACCTCCTAGTTCAAAAAGTTCCTTCCTCTTTTTCTCTGGTGTTGGTTTAATTTGCAGGCTGATTGCCTACTAATACTCAATCTGTAACTTAGCTGTTATCTTCCACACTTTCGCCTTATTTTGATGGACCTTGTGGGAAATATGTTATCTGAAATAGATTTTTTTTTCTTTTTCTGATTTCAGGCTTCAGTTATTGTATTGATACGACGTTAAGTTTAGGAGTTGTTCTGTTGAGACAGTAATATGGGGAGTTGCATTACAAAGGTGAGGCTCACATTGGAGAAAAATCAATCAGAACATTTCTAATTTTGCTCATTAAAATTAGATGTTGTAATGGTTTTCTTTCTCTCTTTCAATTGTGATGATGAATTGTTACCTTAAACAAATCACATACTATTACCTCAGAAGTCACAAATTTAAACATATAGCTGCAGATAACTGTAACTTGTATTGAAGGATTTAGCAGTAGATAGGTAAGAAAAGGATAATGGAAAAGATCAGAGAAACAAATGTTAGGGATATGATAATTAGTGTTGAATATATGAGATTGAAAATTCTTTAATTACTTTAGGCATTCTTAAATGTACTATAGTATCTAAATATCAGACATTGTTCCTTAATTCAGATCTCCACAATAGGAATTCAAACCCATAATTTTGTTATTTGTCTAGTGAATCAATTTAAAATTCAACATAACTAGTGAAGTTGGATTGATGAACTAGTGTGAAACACTAAAGAAGGTAATAGTGGATCAAAGAGCAACATGGCCAGTCAAAGGACGAGTGAATTCAAACCTATAATTTTGTTATTTGTCTAGTGAATCAATTTGAAATTGAACATAACTAGTGAAGTTAAACACTAAAGAAGGAAAAAAGCTTGTGGCCTATGGGCCAGATCGGGGCCACTCGTAAATGGACGATCTTGGGTTAAGCAGTTTAGGCCTGTGGGTTGGTCCCTTATTTTTTTTTAATAATTTTTTTTTAAAAATATATTATTTAGTATAAATAATCTTACTTTACCACATTTCTATATTTTATAATCTTATATTCAATAAATATAGTAAATTTAGATATAAAAACTTTTGTAATTTTTTAAAAATAAATATAGAATTTTCAAATTTAAATATAATATAGTTAGTTTTAAAAGAAAATATGAAAAATTAAAGTTATTGATTATTTAAAAATATTAAAGAAGTAATGTTTTACATGTATAAATACTATTTTAATAAAAAGTTATTGAATTTTTTACTAAAAAAATTTAAAATTATATTATTTTAATAATTTTTTTGAGAAAAAAAATGTGGCCAGCGAGCCGACCCATTTAGGCTCGCAGGCCAATACAAGCAGTCTTGGTCTTCAAGATTATATCCCATTTACTTCAAGATCGTCATAGGTCGAACCAGTCGGTTTAACACTACTAGCCAACTTACAATGTGTATTACAGTAATGAAAAGTCATCAATATGTTTTAGTTGATAACTTGATTATATCAACAATTTAATCCCTGAAGATATACGGATTGATTATTTATTCCTTGAAAATTCAACTTTATAATATTAGAAACTTGTTAGACATTGTTACTAAGTTAGTTCCTTAAAGTTAAGTAAAAATATAATTTAACTCTACAAAAGAACTAATTTGTACTAAGCCTATAACTTATAGGGATTAACTTATTTGACAGTTAAAATTCAAGGGCTCAACAACAAAAGTTGCATCATTTAGGGACTATTTTGCATATTTACTCTCTTTAGTTTGTGAGATGTTCCTAATTCCTATTGCTTGCTGAAACCGGTTCGAGTCTCCTTAGTTGTGGTTAGTTTTGGCCTATAAATGAAATTTTGGCTTTGCCCATACATGATGCAATATACAATTTAGTCCCTCAAAGTTAAGTGATTATACCAATTAGTCCTACAAAAGAACTACTTTGTACTGAGTCCATAACTTACAGGGATTAAACAATAAAAATTGCATCTTTTAGGGACTATTTTGCATATTTACTCTTTTTAGTTTGTGAGATGTTACTATTGCTTGCTTAAACTGGTCTGAGTATCCTTAGTTGTGGTTAGTGTTGGGTTATAGATGGAATTTTGGCTTGGTTCGTACATGATGCAATAGTACTTCAGCTTTGACCTCAATTGCAAGCAATAGGGAGAGTTGAAAAACTTTTTTGTTTATGAAATTTCAGCATGCTTTCTTTCTGGAACCTCAATGCTTCTATAGTTCGTACTTTATCAGTCTGCATATTTCATAATCTGGTGTTTTCTTCTAAATTATGTTGGATGTTTTTAATGTTTGTAGAGTCAAACAAAGGACGATGATCCTGATCATCACGTAGAGTTAGTTTCTGGGAATGTACAGCTTATTACCAGCAAAGAATCATGGGAAGAAAAGGTGGCAGAAGCAACAAAGGATGACAGAATTGTAAGTTTTCGATCTTATTGGTTTTGATAATACAGTGATATTGCAAGTTATTTGAAGCCTATGACCATTGTATTCTCTAGTTAGGATGAACCTTACAATATTTCTCGCACTTGGCAGCTCTAGTAAATAGAGTTAATTATTGGTTTAATCATTAAAAGATTGTAGTTTTCTTAATTTAGTCTTTGAAAAATTAAGTGTCTTAATTTGATTCCTAAAATATTACATTTAGGATGGCAGGATTTTAATGGTTTGTTTGGTTTGTGAAAAGATTTTCTATTTTCATTTTCAGTCTTCATTTCCTGAAATACTTAAAATATCTTTTTGATATTTTCAGACTTAAACCTATTTTAATAAATGTTTTCAAGAAAACATTTTCATTAAACTCAACCAAACATATTTTCTAGCACATTTTTTATTTTCAGTGAAAATAAAAACAGAAAATATCCAAATCAAACCGCCATAAATTTTCCATCTTATTGGTTTTCATAAGACAATAATTGTAATACCCGTTAATTTCAGAATATAATTCGCTTAAGAGTATTTTAGAATTCTACAACGTTACTTTAGTTATTTACTTTGGTCATTTTTAATTTTCATATTTAATTGTTCTCTTTGAATATTATTTATGAAAATTGAGTTAAATGACTGGACTAAATATTTGCACAATGAGGGATATATTCTAAGAATGGTGAAATTCATGGAAAAGTGGTTGCAGAATGGTCAATTAATCCATTTATTGTAAATTGACTGGATGGGTTTGGATGTTGGGTTATGGATACCCATGGGTTATTGAATAACCCATTAGAAATATTTAATATAAAGTTTCAATAGTAACCTCATTTTTTCATTCAGCCGAAGGAAGCAGAAAAGATTTCTTTCTCAGTTCTTCATTTTCTTCTCAAATCCTTTCCTTGATCTTCAGAAGTTCGATTATTTGTTCGGTTCAAAAGCTTTGTAAGGATCAAAGGTAAGCTTTAATCCGATTATTTTCCTTAAATTTCAGTTTATGTAGAAGATCAGAGGAGGTTTTGTTCTTGAAAATTTTGATGATAATTCATGAATCTCAGTTGTTTTAGAAGTTATATTTGAGTTATAATCGGTTAAAAGAGTTGAAATTCTGGTTTTGAAACAAGAAAGGAAAGGATGAATTTTTGAAAGATTTTTCTGCAAAACCGAGTTACTGTAGCGACCAGAGATTTCGAAACAAAATCTGGAAAATTTTCGTCGGGTTACTGTAGCAGTACTGTAGTGTCGGCAGTCAACGGTACTGTAGCAGTCAACGTTACTGTAGCGAACCGGTACTGTAGTGAACCGTTACTGTAGCGAACCGACACTGTAGCAAACCGTACTGTAGCAACCCGTTACTGTAGCAGTCAGAAAATTTTACGTATTTTCGTGATTTTGTTTCCTTTCTTATGATTCCTTGTAATATATTTTACTAGGAAATTTTCCTACACAAATTCTAGTGTGGAACAAGGTAAACTTGGACAAACATCAAGGTGAGTGAATAACCTTGCTCAGCTACTTTGATATTACTAGTCAAAGTACAATATAAGTCCCATTTACAATATTACTTGGATAATAAGCAATTAATTTTTCATATGGGAGTATATGATGATCAGTAGAAATAAAAGTATGAAGAAACTATTTATTTCATGACAATTGTACTATGTGATGAATTCTCACTATTTTATTAATGAGTAAAGATCTACGGGATCTAATACACGAGTGTGAAAGGGTTAAAGTCCCATACTACTCGGTGTATATCTAAGAAATCTTATACACGAGTGTGAAAGGGTTAAAGTCCCATACTACTCAGTGCATATCTATGAAATCTATACACGAGTTGAAAGGGTTAAAGTCCCATACTACTCGGTGTATATCTATGAAATCTTATTCATGAGTTTGAAAGGGTTAGAGTCCCATACTACTCGATGTATAAGATAATTAATTATATGAGTAAATGTGGTATTTGTACTTTTGATATTTTATATAGTACAGTTATTTACTTACTGAGTTTTTAAATAAACTCACACTCCCTATGATTATTTTTTTTCAGATACAGAAAACAGAGAAGAAGAGAATCTGTTTGAAGATTAGAAGCCCCTTGGGATTATTCTCTATTTCTGTCTGGTGGGACACCAGTACTTATTAATGTGGATATTAGAAACGCTCTGTACTTTTTATAGGTCTCCTAGGCTTGCGATGAGATAGAAATATCAGACTATGTATGTCTATATTTGCTTATCAGATGAATATAATTCTGTAGTGTGGAATGAATGATTAAGGTTGAATGTAAAACCTTACAGAATATATGTATATAACGTATGTTTGAGAATTATATCAAATGAGTAGTATCTTTTCACATACTCAATTTTTGGGATGTGACAAATTTGGTATCAGAGGAAAGGTTTTATAGGTCCCCTATAGAGTACAGAGCAAAGTGATCTTTGTGGGCCCTTCCCTATTGTCATGAGCCGCGGCATGACCATAGGATTAGGTTCCATAAAAGACCTTGTAGAGTATAACGTCATTTTATAGATAACTTCTCAGTGGGGCTAGTAAGTGATATTTTGTTTATGTCTGAAAATTGTTTGTTATGTGTGTAGATCTGTGACAGATCAATGTCAGAAGGATCTTCTAATAATAATGAGCATATGGGTCCAAGGAGGGCCATAAATCCACCAGTACATGTGCAAGATGATCCTAACCGTGGTGATAGTTTACATGCTCAAAGTACTGAGGGCGCAACTAGTGAGCAAGCAAGAAGAGTCGAACCTGATGCTCATGTCGGTAATGCAACTATTGCACATGTGATTCATTTGATGAATGAACGATTTGACCGATTTGAGGCTGAAATGAGAGGTCGAGCTGTACAAGCTAACCTGCCAGTGGATCCTCCTATTGTTGAAGCTGAAAATGTACCACCAGCTCCGTTAGCGGGAGGAGTTAATGTAAGAGAGGTAAGAATGTCTGAATTCCAGAAAATGAGGCCTCCTACTTTTTCAGGGGAAGATCCCAAAGAGGACCCACAATGTTTTCTTGAAGATTGTGAAGCAATCTGTGATGCTATAGGGTGTTCTCCTACTCAAAAGGTAGAATTCACTTCCTTTCAGTTAAAAGGTAGGGCTGGTAAATGGTGGAGGAACTGGAAGAAAGCTAGAATTCAAGGCGCACCGCCAGTTATGTGGACAGAATTTTACAGATTGGTTATGGATGAATTTCTTCCGGCAAGTGAACGATCATCCAGGGCCAGAGATTTTCTGTATCTACGGCAGGGAACCATGACTGTTGATGAATATTCAGCTCAGTTTGTTAAATTATCTGAATATGCCCCTGAAATCATTCCTTCTGAAAGGAAGAAAATAGAAAAGTTTGTGGAAGGGCTTCGTGATGCCTTATATGATCAAGTGGGTTCTAATATGAATGATTACTCTTCGTACTCAGAAGCTGTTGATGTGGCCCGAAGAATGGAAAGGAGGTCAAAGAATAAAGAAGAATATCGTCAAAAGAAGAAGGCCAGATATAGGAGATCTTTTAATCAAGGGGAAGACTCAGGGACTTTTACTGCACCACAACATGCTCCAGCCACTCCTACTAAGTCATCTTATTCTATAGCCAGTGTGGCTAAGCCTCGTTCAGAGAGCAGGGGTGGTTTTAGCTCTTCTAGTAGAGGAGGTACTCAAGGTAGAAGGGAAAAACCTCAATGTCCTGAATGTGGAAAGTTTCACTTCGGAGAATGCAGGTTAAACACTGTTGGTACAGGCTGTTTTCACTGTGGACAAAAAGGACATTTTATAAGGGAGTGCCCTCAGCTCATGACAAGACCAGGTCAAGGGTCTACTTTGCCACCTCGACCACAATCTATTACTCAAACACCAACCCCTTCAACAGGGGGTAGTATGGGAAGAGGTTCTGGAAGAGGCCAAGGTGACCGTGGAAAACAAGCTGCTGGCAGAGGAAATGCAAGAATATATGCTCTAACCCGACAGGATGCTCAAACATCCAATGCTGTAGTTACAGGTATATTATCTGTTAATACTTTTGCTGCACGTATTTTGTTTGACCCCGGTTCTACTCACTCATATGTGTCACCCCTATTTGCCAAGAGATTTGCAATTGATTCGATTATTCTTAAAGAACCATTCTTGGTTTCCACACCGATGAGAGAGACTTTGATGGTTAAAACATGTTATCGTTCTTGTAAAATAATCGTTGGAGGCATGGAAACTGAGATAGATCTTATGGTTCTCAATATGTTAGATTTTGATGTGATTCTAGGGATGGACTGGCTATCTTCTTGTCATGCTACTATAAATTGTCGTGACAAAGTTATTTCCTTTAATATACCGGGGAGGAGTAATTTTGTGTTTCAAGGAGATCGAAGTGATGTACCTTGCAACATGATATCTATGTTAAGTGCCCAGCGTATGTTGCGAAAGGGATGTCAGGGATTTCTAGCTTTTATCAAAGATTTAGAAAAGAAAGAACAGAAGTTAGAAGACATTCATGTGGTTAATGAATTCCCAGATGTGTTCCCAGAAGATTTACCTGGATTACCGCCAGAAAGAGATATTGAGTTCAGTATTGATTTGGTCCCAGACACAAGACCAATTTCTATTCCACCTTATCGTATGGCTCCTGTTGAGCTAAAAGAACTTAAAGAACAATTGGAAGATTTGTTAAACAAAGGGTTCATTCGCCCAAGTTTTTCACCTTGGGGTGCTCCTGTTCTTTTTGTGAAAAAGAAAGATGGTTCTATGAGATTATGTATAGATTATCGTCAACTGAATAAAGTCACAGTGAAGAATAAGTATCCTTTACCAAGGATAGATGATTTGTTTGATCAGCTTCAAGGAGCAAAATACTTCTCAAAGATTGATCTAAGGTCTGGATATCATCAGTTACGAATTAAGAGTGATGATATACCTAAGACTGCTTTTCGTACACGGTATGGACATTATGAGTTTCTTGTGATGTCTTTTGGGTTGACAAATGCACCAGCAGCATTTATGGATTTAATGAACAGAGTGTTCAAATCATTCCTTGATAAGTTTGTAATTGTGTTTATTGATGATATTTTGGTATATTCAAAGAGTCATGAAGAACATACTGAACATTTGAGAAAAGTGCTTCAGACTTTGAGAGAGCATCAGTTGTACGCAAAGCTCTCAAAATGTGAATTCTGGATGAGTCATGTAACATTTTTGGGACATGTTATTTCCCAAGAAGGTATTCATGTAGATCCAAGTAAAATTGAAGCAGTAAAACAATGGCCTCGACCAACAACTGTGTCTGAAGTACGTAGTTTTCTTGGCTTAGCAGGGTATTACCGTCGCTTTGTCAAAGATTTCTCTAAGACGGCTCTTCCATTAAATAAGTTAACCCGAAAGAATGTTAAATACATTTGGGATGATTCATGTGAACAAAGTTTCACCCAATTGAAAGAGTGTTTAACTTCTGCACCAGTCTTAATTCTACCATCAGGACCAGGGGGTTACTCTGTATTCTGTGATGCCTCAAAGATAGGCTTAGGGTGTGTGTTGATGCAACATGGTAAAGTCATAGCTTATGGCTCACGTCAGCTTAAAAAGCATGAATTGAATTACCCCACTCATGATTTGGAAATGGCAGCTGTAGTGTTTGCCCTAAAGATATGGAGACATTACTTGTATGGGGAAACTTGTAAAATTTTTACAGATCACAAAAGCCTTAAGTACATTTTTGAGCAGAGAGATCTCAATCTAAGGCAACGAAGGTGGATGGAACTTCTGAAAGATTATGATTGTACTATCCTTTACCATCCGGGTAAAGCAAATGTAGTGGCTGATGCTCTAAGTCGAAAGTCTATGGGAAGTTTAGCTCACATTGCCACTATAAGGAGGTCTCTAATACATGAACTACAAGAATTGGAAGCTGATGGAGTATTCTTCGAGATCACTGAGTCAGGTACATTTCTGGCTCATTTAACAGTTAGATCATCCCTTGTTGAAAAAGTAAAAGCAACTTTAGAAGGTGACATTGATATGGTCAAAATAAGAGATAAGGCAAGGCAAGGTCTAGCACCAAGTTTCTTGGTAGATGAAGAAGGAGTCTTATGGTTTAATGGTAGACTCTGTGTCCCCAACATTGAATCTTTGAAGCATGAAATCTTAATGGAAGCTCATGGTTCACCCTACGTTGTACATCCTGGTGCTGTGAAAATGTATCAGGACTTGAAACAAGTTTATTGGTGGGAGGGCATGAAGCGAGACGTGACTGACTTTGTAGCTCGATGTTTGACTTGTCAGCAAGTTAAAGCTGAACATCGACGACCACCTGGATTGATGCAAAAACTAGATATTCCCGAATGGAAGTGGGAAAGGATCACCATGGATTTTGTAGTAGGTTTACCTCGGTCAACAAAAGGAAATGATTCAATATGGGTCATAGTGGATCGACTTACTAAGTCAGCACATTTTCTTCCTGTTCATACCACTTTCAGTGTAGCAAAACTTGCTCGACTTTATGTTAAAGAAATAGTGAAACTTCATGGTGTACCAATATCCATTATATCAGACCGAGGACCTCAGTTTACTTCTCGGTTCTGGAAAGTCTTTCAAGAGGCTTTGGGTACCAAAGTGAATCTTAGCACAGCATTCCATCCTCAGACTGATGGACAGTCCGAAAGGACAATTCAGACTTTAGAGGATATGCTAAGAGCTTGTGTGATGGATTTCAGTGGAAGTTGGGAAGATCATTTGTCTCTTATTGAATTTGCTTATAATAACAGTTACCAAGCCAGTATTCAGATGGCACCTTTTGAGGCTTTGTATGGGAGACGGTGTCGATCTCCTATAGGTTGGTTTGAACTTGGTGAAACCAAAATATTTGGACCTGAGATGATACAGGAAGATATAAATAAAGTTAAACTGATCAGAGAGAAGTTGTTAACTGCTCAGAGTAGACAGAAGTCTTATGCGGACAACCGACGACGTGACCTTGCATTTGCAATAGGTGATATGGTTTTCTTACGAATCTCACCTATGAAGGGAGTAATGAGATTCGGGAAGAAAGGCAAGCTTAGTCCGAGGTATGTTGGCCCATATGAGGTTGTAGACAGAGTGGGTAATGTGGCATATCGCCTAGACCTACCTTCCAACCTAGAGGGAGTTCATCCAATATTTCATGTGTCCATGCTACGGAAGTATCTTCCTGATCCTTCTCATGTCATTCAACCCCAAGAAGTTCATTTTGATGAAACTCTCACCTACGAAGAGGTACCAGTAGCTATCCTTGATAGAAAAGTCAAGAAATTGCGTACCAAAGAAATTCCTACTGTCAAGGTTCTTTGGAGAAATCATTCTCGCGAGGAAGCTACGTGGGAGGCAGAAGATGAGATGTGGAAAAACTATCCACATTTATTTGAAACTTGAGGTAAGATTTTAATTCGGAGGACCGAATTCTTTTAAGGGGGGTAGAATGTAATACCCGTTAATTTCAGAATATAATTCGCTTAAGAGTATTTTAGAATTCTACAACGTTACTTTAGTTATTTACTTTGGTCATTTTTAATTTTCATATTTAATTGTTCTCTTTGAATATTATTTATGAAAATTGAGTTAAATGACTGGACTAAATATTTGCACAATGAGGGATATATTCTAAGAATGGTGAAATTCATGGAAAAGTGGTTGCAGAATGGTCAATTAATCCATTTATTGTAAATTGACTGGATGGGTTTGGATGTTGGGTTATGGATACCCATGGGTTATTGAATAACCCATTAGAAATATTTAATATAAAGTTTCAATAGTAACCTCATTTTTTCATTCAGCCGAAGGAAGCAGAAAAGATTTCTTTCTCAGTTCTTCATTTTCTTCTCAAATCCTTTCCTTGATCTTCAGAAGTTCGATTATTTGTTCGGTTCAAAAGCTTTGTAAGGATCAAAGGTAAGCTTTAATCCGATTATTTTCCTTAAATTTCAGTTTATGTAGAAGATCAGAGGAGGTTTTGTTCTTGAAAATTTTGATGATAATTCATGAATCTCAGTTGTTTTAGAAGTTATATTTGAGTTATAATCGGTTAAAAGAGTTGAAATTCTGGTTTTGAAACAAGAAAGGAAAGGATGAATTTTTGAAAGATTTTTCTGCAAAACCGAGTTACTGTAGCGACCAGAGATTTCGAAACAAAATCTGGAAAATTTTCGTCGGGTTACTGTAGCAGTACTGTAGTGTCGGCAGTCAACGGTACTGTAGCAGTCAACGTTACTGTAGCGAACCGGTACTGTAGTGAACCGTTACTGTAGCGAACCGACACTGTAGCAAACCGTACTGTAGCAACCCGTTACTGTAGCAGTCAGAAAATTTTACGTATTTTCGTGATTTTGTTTCCTTTCTTATGATTCCTTGTAATATATTTTACTAGGAAATTTTCCTACACAAATTCTAGTGTGGAACAAGGTAAACTTGGACAAACATCAAGGTGAGTGAATAACCTTGCTCAGCTACTTTGATATTACTAGTCAAAGTACAATATAAGTCCCATTTACAATATTACTTGGATAATAAGCAATTAATTTTTCATATGGGAGTATATGATGATCAGTAGAAATAAAAGTATGAAGAAACTATTTATTTCATGACAATTGTACTATGTGATGAATTCTCACTATTTTATTAATGAGTAAAGATCTACGGGATCTAATACACGAGTGTGAAAGGGTTAAAGTCCCATACTACTCGGTGTATATCTAAGAAATCTTATACACGAGTGTGAAAGGGTTAAAGTCCCATACTACTCAGTGCATATCTATGAAATCTATACACGAGTTGAAAGGGTTAAAGTCCCATACTACTCGGTGTATATCTATGAAATCTTATTCATGAGTTTGAAAGGGTTAGAGTCCCATACTACTCGATGTATAAGATAATTAATTATATGAGTAAATGTGGTATTTGTACTTTTGATATTTTATATAGTACAGTTATTTACTTACTGAGTTTTTAAATAAACTCACACTCCCTATGATTATTTTTTTTCAGATACAGAAAACAGAGAAGAAGAGAATCTGTTTGAAGATTAGAAGCCCCTTGGGATTATTCTCTATTTCTGTCTGGTGGGACACCAGTACTTATTAATGTGGATATTAGAAACGCTCTGTACTTTTTATAGGTCTCCTAGGCTTGCGATGAGATAGAAATATCAGACTATGTATGTCTATATTTGCTTATCAGATGAATATAATTCTGTAGTGTGGAATGAATGATTAAGGTTGAATGTAAAACCTTACAGAATATATGTATATAACGTATGTTTGAGAATTATATCAAATGAGTAGTATCTTTTCACATACTCAATTTTTGGGATGTGACAATAATATTGCAAGTTGAGTTCAGATTCTCTTCTTTTATGGTGCAAACTGGAGACTCGCTATTATGGTCATTCAATTAAAGGCAGAGATAGAACAGATTGCTGAGATTGAAGGACGTAAATTAAAAAGAAAAAAATTAGTCAAAATGTACAGTTTCAATCATCCTTCAATCTCAACCATTCATTTCATCTTTGCCTTCAATTAGACAACCACGATCACGAACTACAGTCTCCAGCTTGTGCCATAAAGGGAGAAAATCTAGACTCTTATTTGAAGTTCTATTACCTTTTCATTCTATAGTTTGGATGAACCTTACAATATTTCTCACACTTGGTGGCTTTGGTATATATGTTACAGTAGGAATTTTGATGGTATAACTGCATTTAAAGGTCTATATCAGGGGTTCGGATTTGCTGCTGTTCAATGTTGCTGCTTTTGTTGCTTTTCACTTTTAGCAACGGGTTTTACCGTTGCTAAAAGTTATGGCGGCAGTTTTCTTGTTGCCAAAACTTTCAGCAACGGTAAAAACCGTTGCTGAAAGTGAAAAGCAGCAAAAGCAAAGACTCCGAACAGCAGCAAATCCGGATCCTATATCAGTAAGAAGCTCACTAGTTTCTATTTTGTTCTTTCATTGCCTTTAATTTATTATCACCTAGTTGTGTAATTCTAAGTCAACTGTGTGTCAAAAGCTTATCATCATGGTTCTGTCTTTTATTTTCTTTTGCACTGTTATGTTATTATTTACAGTAAATTATTGATTTAGTCCCATAAAGACTACACTGTTATGACCCTTCAGTTACTTGCAGATTTTCCAGTGTATGTGCCCTAAGATTCTGTTTTGGTTCCCACAAGAATTCTTTATATTCTTTGGATGCCATTATGAATACTAAACTGTATGTTGATGCAGGTGATTGCAAATTTCTCAGCAGCATGGTGTAAGCCCTGTAAGTCAATTGCGCCATATTACAGTGAATTATCATTGAATTACCCATCTCTGATGTTCTTAGTAATTGACGTCGATGAATTAACTGTAAGTACTGAAGCTATTGAAGCTATTCTTGAATATCGTGATTTTGTGATTATAGTTTTACACTAATTTCCCTTGAGATTTAATTTAGCTAAATTACATCAAAATATCTTTCTAGTTTCAAATATTACACTCCACTTTTCTAATATTTTGATGTATGTTGCAAAAACCTCGCTCTAGTTTATTCTATGTCAAATTAATTAACTTTCTACACAATATATGCAAGTTTATTTTTAATGTGACAATAAAAATTGTTAAGTAATCTTGTTCCTAGAAGGATCACATGTTGTGCATAAAGATAATTTTAGAGTAAATTATTGATTTAGTCCCTCAAAAATTATAGTTGTCATAATGTGGTCCTTGAAAGATCAAGTTTCTCATTTAGTTCCTGAAAGATTACATTGTCTAAATTTAATTATTTTTGTTGCTAAATTACAAAATATACTATTGCTAAATCTTAAATTTTTTGTTGCCAAAACTCATTTTTACAAACAGAGGAACCAAAAGGACTAAATTGAGATATTTAATATTTTAAGAACGAAATTAAAACAATTGCAATCCTTTAAAGACCAAATCGATAATTTACTCTTTATTTTAATCACAAAAATAAATCAAGAAGGAGCCGAGTATAATATTTAAAATTAAACGAGTACTGCTAAGTGTAATTTAACCAAACCTGACGAAAACTTAGTGTAACTTACCCTAGAGAGTATAACCAAAGAGGAAAGTTTGTTGGATGATATATGATGTAGTCTATCTATCCTGTAAGTTTTGATTAAAATGGTTTTGAATGATGTAGGACTTTAGCTATTCATGGGAAATCAAAGACACTCCAACATTCTTGTTTCTGAAAAATGGACAACAGATTGGTAAACTTGTAGGAGCCAACAAGCCTGAGTTGGACAAGAGGATTTCCGCCATTGCTGAATCAATCTCCAACCCCCACAATCAATAGCCATTGCTCTGTGCTTCCTCATAGATTTTATAATTTTGATGATAAGAAAATTTGTTCCACTCAGTTTTTTTTGGAAATAGGATAATCTGTATCATTCCATGTAATATGATTATTGTAAGAAAAAAGATAGATAAATGCAACAAGTTTTGTTCTTTGTGTCTTTTTTGTAATTAATTTTCTTTTGTCTACCTTCCTTTGCACCTAAACATCAGTAAAAAATTTCTAATGAATGAAGCGTTTTTCAAATCAAATATTCAAAAATTCGGTGAATACAGACATCAGTATAAAAATCTAGAACTGGTTAGTGGAATTTTTGTTCTTGGAATAATCGAAGCAAAAGAATTTTGGGGGCTAATGATCAGTGAAGAAAGATGTGTTGAATTTTGGTGATTTGTGATGGACTATTATCTTTTACAAATAACGGTGTATGCATAATCATAAGTGATCACTGACCAAACCAAATTGTTTAGTTTATTTATACATTATTTTTAAATATAAGAAATTCATTTAGAATTTTTGTCAAGTGATTTAAGAATATTAAAAAAAATGTCAAAACCCTTAACCTAATTAACATCTCTCTTAACTAAAAATTAAACGATTACAGTGGTATAACTGATTATTTGAACTTTTAGAATGATAAAGATTTAATTTCTAAAACCATCGATTTAGAAAAAAAAAACTCTATTTTTCACACTAAGTAAATTTGACAAAAAAAAAATCTTTCATTCTATTAAGAGAGACTTTGGTGAGATCACTTGATGTAGAAAATGACATTTTCACCATAAATGTTAAGAGTCTTGATGCAGAGAAATTTAATATGCGAAGAATGGGACTTACATGTACCACATTTATATTTATAAGCACATTAACTTAATTTATCTATCTTTTTGAAAAACAAAAAAAGAAAAATCAATATATGTGAACGTGACAGCCAATATGAGCCGATTTTGTCAACTTGACAACAAAAGGCGTCCGTTGCATTAGCTAAATAAAGAAATGGAAGTTTGGTAAACACAAGTTTGGTTTATCTCATTCTCATAAATAATGTGTCTCATTTTCATTTGATTCCATTATGTGTGTCATATTCAAAATTCAAACTCAGGTAAGTCATTAATAGAATTGGGTCTAGCATAAGCATATATTATAGAATTAGTTAAAAAATTGGTCAAAAATTGAGAAATCAGTAAATAAATTGAACTAGTTTTTATAAAAAAAAGTTTATTATTTACAAAATATAATTATTTAACTTTTCACATTTTTTTTCAAAGATTTAATTTCTCACATTATATGTGATTTAGCATGTTTTTATTTTTTCATCTTTTTTTATTTTTTCTATTATGTTATATGCTTTTTCTTCTTAATTATTTTTCATAATAATATTAATTTTGTCACAAAAATAAATAAGAGAATAAAAAATAAGAATACAATTATACACACATACATATATATATATATATATATATATATATATATATATATATATATATTACTAAGATTAAGTATGACAATATTTATTAATTTATTATATTACATATTTTTAATATATATATATATATAAATATATATATATATATAATTATTGATTTAATTATAATTAACTGTAAATTAATACTTCTACTAATTTAATTTTTAAAACATAAAACATGAGTAAAAAAATTAATATTTTTTAAGATAATCAACATAATTTTAAATTTTTACTGAAAAATGTGTTCACATATTTAAATATGGTTACTTTCCATTAAAAATACCTATATATAAAAAAAAAAGAAATACAGGTGTCCAACATTCGTTTTTTGTACATCAAATAGGCATTTCTGGTGCCAGCCTGTCACCGTTTCCAAATCTTCCTTCTCTCACTACCTGCCACTTTTTTTTTAATTTTATCTTTGTCAAAATAATATTTTAATTTTTCAAAAAATATATTTTGTAATTTAATTCTTTCACCATTTAAAAATACTTGTAATATTATCTATCATTAGTTATTTATAATGACAGTAGTTGTTTAGTTTTTAGAAATGGTAATAGTCCAACTTAAGATTTTTAAAAACATCAATTAAAGGAACGACTTTGTTTTTTACACTTAATAAGGTGGAAAGAGATTTATTTTTTATTTTATCACATGAGAGATACTCTTAGTAAAAAACTTAAAAAATAATGTTATTCAAAATATTACATTATTAAATAGCTATTCATTATTCTTTTAAGTTATTTTATCTTTATGTATAAAAATTATTGTATTTTAAGTTTACATTAAAATATTTTTGAAAATAAATTAAAGAATTTGTCATACACCTTAATATATATCAAATTACTAATACCTTAATGATGTTAAGTAAAAAATATATTTAAATTAATAAATTATCATATTTAATATTATATTTTGATTGAAAGCATAAAGAACAGCTCTATTTGACAATTGAATAATAAAATCATTAAAGCACGCATATTTAAAAACAAATTGAACATTGACATCAAAAGATAATTTTCCTCACTTTTATATACAATTAAAAGCTAAAATAATTCCCAAAAAAAAAATAAAGAATGAAAAACCAACTAGAAGAGTAATAGCAGTTATTGCAAGACAGACTACTCCACATGGTTCCAGCTGATCTGGGGTCCACCCCACATTCATTACGCCGTCAATTATGTTAACGCGTATTCTCTCTCTCTCTCTCTCTTTATTTTTGGGGCAAAAATATATTTTTTCGCCCAAACGAATTTATTGAGTCTTAATTTTTTATAAATTTTTTTTTGTATTAATTCCGCCTTTAATTTTATTTTTAGAATTAATGTTGTTGGCAAAATTAAAATTAATAAAAAATGTTAATATGAAACTTTTTCATATAATATATAAAATATTTAATTTTAAAAAATAAGAGAAATAAAAAAAATATTATTTTGAGTAAAATTATAATTTAGTCAAATATTTAAGATTAAATTAAAAATAAAATCAATTAATAACATAATGATAATAAACGAATCATATAAAAAAATCTACATCAATATTTTTTTTATCAATTATATTAATGACATTAATTTTAAAACAAAATCAAATAAAAAAATGCGACAAAATTGAGACAAAAATTATTCAGAAATTGAAACTATGTACAAGCTAAGGGCGAAAAATATACTTGTCTTTTTTTGTCACTATACTTTTTTGCATATTTAATATTTATACTTGTATTAAAAAATTGATATTGAACACGAAATCCGGAGGCACAGGAATAGCAACAACAGGATTACCAGTAGAAGCATATGAGGCATAAACTAATCTGTTGCATTAGAATCACTGGAAAAAAAATACAGTAAAACAATAATATCAGCATCTACAAATTCAAGGCTAGATAAGGATACTCTCATCTTCCTTAGACCAAAGTACAAGATAAAAGAATGGCTGCTTGCTCAACTTGAACATTGCAGGGAAAGAGAGAAGAGTTGATAGCCAGAACAGTTTCACGAAAACATATTTGCCCCTAACGCGTCATTTAATGTAAATATGTAATCACAATTACAACTTACAGAGAAAAGATAACATCAAGAAAAGGAATAAGAATGTGAAGATTTAATTTTGATTTCATTCATTAAATTAACAGCTGAAGGTGCACTGCACCACCAAACTTGAGCAGTGCAGTAACCCTGGTATGGAAGTCTTAAATGACGTTAACGCCCTTTCGGATTCATGATCTGTGAGAATACGGCACTGGGCGTTAATCCATCTGAGTCTTCGCTGGCTAAGCTCCGGCCACCGATGCTCATACTCATGCCCGTGCTCCTGGAGTCACTTACATTAGCATCATAACATGGTAATGCATCATCATTAGGGTTCTTCTTCCCTTTAGAATTTACATACAGTGGCTCCTCCCCTTCAATGAGATGCTCTCCACCAATGCCCTTCCCACTCTCTTCTGCACTTTCTTGCAGCTGTAAAGCAAACTCAAGGTTCCACAGCACATCACCCATCGATGGTCTCTCGATTCCCTGATCAGCCACACACTTCATCGCAGTCTCAGCAAACTTCTTGAAGCATTCAGGTGCTATCTTCCCCTTCAGATAAGGATCAACAAGTTGGTCAAGAATGCCTTTGTTGTGACAATGAGCTGCCCACTCTGCTAAGCTCACTTGTTCCTTTGGAAGGGTAGGGTTCAGAGCAGGACGAGCACAGAGTATCTCGAATAGAACCACTCCGAAGGAGTAAACATCGGATTTATCAGTCAGTTGCTGCCTCCTGAAGTATTCTGGATCCAAGTACCCAAAACTTCCCTTAACTACGGTGCTCACATGCGTGTTATCCAATGTTGGGCCGGTTTTTGACAATCCGAAATCAGAAACCTTTGCCACCCACTTCTCATCCAGTAAAATGTTAGTAGTCTTCACATCGCGGTGGATGATTGTGTGCTTGGCACCAGTGTGGAGATAGTGTAAACCTCGAGCAGCTCCAATGCATATCTCAAGCCTTTGCTTCCATGGGAGTGGAGGTTTCTGGGTCTTGTACAGATGCTCCCGGAGAGTTCCATAAGCCATGTAGTCATAGACAAGAATCATTTCACAGTTTTCTTCACAGTAGCCAATCAGTGAAACAAGATGACGGTGGCGAAGTTTAGAGAGCATTTCAATCTCGGTTTGGAACTCATGAACTCCCTGCTCAGAGAGTGGGTTCCCACGTTTAATTGCTACTTTGGTCGTTTCACCATCAATTTCTCCTTTGTAAACTTTACCAAATCCTCCCACACCAAGGACCAAGGCCTCGTCAAAGTTGTTTGTGGCAGCCTTAATTTCAGCAAATGAGAAATGGCGACAAAGGTTTGACGGGAGAGAGGATGCATAACTTCCTGTTGTGTTGGTCTTGGCAGAAGCAGCAGAGTGTGAATTACCATATAGAGAAAGAGGAAGCCAACCAGATGGCCCATCACTTGCACTAGAATCCTTGCCATGCTTCCTACGACGCAATGCAGCAAAAGCAAAGAGTCCAATAACAAGTGCTAGAACAACTCCTCCACTAACACATCCAGCAATTAGTCCTTTCTGATTCTTCAGTTTGCCTTTACTTGAGAGTCTAGCCAATGATGGGTCAACGAGATCTTGCTTAGGAGCAGGAATGGGATTTGGCCCTGCAAGGTTCCCATTAGAATCATTAATTTTGAATACCTCCAATCCATTCAATATTGCATCATAATACTGAGGCTTTGAAGCAGTATCTGGATGAAGTGCAAGCCACAGATCCTGCTGTGGTTGCCCATCAGGAACAAACACAACGAAATCCTTAAACACTGGAACCCCATTTGAATGTGGAAGATCATATTGGTCCGCCCACGCGATAACATCTGCCCCCTCTTGAGCAGTTTGGTTATTGAGGAATATATCAAACACCCTTTGATTAACCTTGGTCACATTGGTGGTTCCCTCACAGAAATGGAGTCTCACAAGATAAGAAAACCCCGAATCAACCGAGAGAATCCAAGTCAAATTGTAATTCATATTGATGTCTGCATTTGGTCCCATTGATCTAGCCGTAGAGTAGACATCAACTGGAGCAACGTACGTGGGTGTGCCTGGAGGATAACTAATATTAACCCCTGGATCAGCAGGCTCTGTAACTCCATAAGCAGCCCCATAGAGATACTTAGTATCATCAGACCATGACCTGAACAAACCGGTATCTTGGGAGGGCGAGATATCTTTCCCACCAACATTAAACCTATAAACATTCTCAAGTGCAGTGCTATTATCAATAGTGTAAGGAGTCATCGTACCCACAATCATAGTAGTTCCATCAGCGGAATCATAAATATCAGGAGGCATGGACACAATCTCAATCCCATTAACAAAAGCATAGGCATTTGAAGCATTGGGAGATGGAGTAAAAGTTACCTTCAGCGATTCTCCTTCAACATTGATCAAGTACTCTTTCACAATAGAGTCATAGTTCAAAGCTAATATGGTTTGAACAACGCTGAAGTTTTTAAGCAGAGTGTAGGATTGCGCCGTGACGGAGAAGAGAGCATCCGAGGCATTGAGGCCGGCGTAGGAAGCTGGGTAGAAGTAGAGACGGATAAATTTCCGGCCAGAGGCCACCGGAAAAGTGTAGGTGAACTCCGATCGAAAGACTCGCGCCGTCATGAACGGAACATCCGGCACGGCCGGGTTCTGGGTTGCAGCAGGAGATGTGGTGGAGTTCGCCTTGGAGGATGTGAACTTGGACCCAATATCGGAGGTCCATTTTCGGCCATCGGTATCAGTTGGATCTGGAGGACCCCCACAGCTCAAGAGGAGTTTATCGGACGGCACGTAGTCCGCAGCTCGAACAACTTGCAGAGCTAAGACCAAGAAAAGAAGAAACGGAAAACAGCCATTGAGGTTCTTCATGATCTAGAGCCTTCTTGGATAAACAAGAAACACGAAATCTGAACTTGATAGCACACGGATGGAATCAAGGTTGAGAGATTTAACAGCTTGAAACGCAGAATTCTAAAACTCAAAAATCTCAATAAGTAATGAGCTACAAAGCAGATTCTTCTCAGATGAAGCAGATTCACTGAACAAAGAGTGAATGCAAGAATGAGTGCGAAGACGCTAGATGGAAATGGAAGTAGAGAATCGACGACATTGACGGACCAAGCGAGAGAAAATTTGAAGAAGAGTAGGAAGACGAAAAAGAGATCAGGAGATCACAGACATTTCAATTAGGGATTTGAGAAGAGAAAGAAATCACAGAAAGCAGAAAGAAAGAGAGAGAGAAAGAGGCATAAATACGGACGCTGAAACTCTCAGGCGTTAGTGTTGTAACTTGCTGTTTTAAGTAGAACTTAGCTGTTATTAGCTTGAAAGGAGTGAGATAGAAGAAGATGTTTAGGAGGTGAAATAACGATTGTGACCTTGATAAGGTGGAATATTTGCGAGAGGCTACCATTGTGTATGTGTGACAGATCAGACTTGCAGTGAAGGCAGAATCACAAACGCGTTTTCCGGCACCGCGCCGTAATTGCTTTGTAGGTTCCTGTGTTTCCGTCCGTGTTTCGATTATCAGAATCGTTGATGATTCTTTTTTTTTTTTTTTTGTAATTTTGAAATTTTTTTTTAAAAGATCTTAAATTATTTTTATTTTAATTATTAGAACTGTCAATTTTAATATCGATAATACTAATTTTTTTGAATTTCAATTTTTTAAAAAAAAGCTTGGATTGTTCCGGTTTCAATTATTAGAGTCTTCAATTTCAAGATTGATAATTGTAATTTTTTTTAGCTTTCTTATTTTATTTTTTTAAAAAAAAATTGGATTATCATAGAAACATGAGCCTCCTGTTCTCCGAATCCTCTCCAGCTTTATAGTGCCTCTCTGTCACGTTTGGTGATTCCATTTATGAAATATATTAATTACAATTCTTTCCAAAATGGACAAATGTATAACATACGATAAAATAATGATCAACTTGCTCTTTACAATATTTTTTAATTTAATCTTTAGATAGAATTTTTTTAATTAAATTGGTCAATATTTTTTAATCAAAATAATCACTCTAATTAGATAAACTCAAAATCACTCATAAAATTTTGTGATCGCGGTTTGAGCCCAAATCGGTTTAACTTGACTGGCTTCGCCAACATTTGATTATATTATTTAAGTTAATTAAATTTATATAATTTTTTTGAAATTTAATTCATTTAATTTAATTAAAATTAAATATTGTGAATGGTTTAATAAACAACTACTTATATTACACATGATTTTTTATCGGTAAAAGTATATTTTTTATTAATAATATTTATCTTGAGTTTTAATTTTTTTAAATATTTTTTTGTGTCGATTTTTGTGTTACATGTTTATTTTTTGTTTTGATTTTATCTCTAAAATTAACATTGCTAACATAATTGACGTGGGCTTTTTCAAATTTATGTTGTACTAATTGATTTTAGTTTTAATTTTGTTTCAAATATTTGATTAAATTTTTATTTTGCCAAAAATGATCTTTTTTATTTATTTCTCTCTTTTGTCTAAAATTAATGTTTAAACATTTGTAGAACTATCAAAACAAGCCAGCTGAACTCGTACGATGACGGCTTATCTTGGGCAAATAAAAAATGAGCTAGCTCGTTTTTAAATGAACTAAAAAATGACTAGCTCGGTCTGTGTCTGTATAAGCTGGCAAACCAAATGAGCCAACCCGCCATCCTGCATAATATTTTTTTTAATGTTTTATTTTTTTGGTTCTTTTAGCCATATAAACGTAGAGAAGTAAGAACCCCAACTGTGAGCCCAACCCAATTGCTTGAGTAGAGGATTCCGAGTGATGGAATTCTCCCCCTTTTTTGTTTTTTTTATGTCCAATCCAAGCAAGACAAACTAACATTTATACACGTCTAAATTATTAGTTGATGGATGACTACTTGAATAAGAGTTTGGATGGACCCCGAGAAATTTTAGATGAATTTTAGAAAAGATGTAAAAAAAAGTCTCACAGGGACCTAGGGAAGTTTCAAGTAAATCCTTGAAAAGATGTGAAAAAAGTCATATGGTTGTCCATGAACAAGGCCTACATGGCAAATATGCGCCTATCCAAGCCCGGTCACGCCCAATCATGACCGAGAGCATGCATAGACATGTTACGCGAATGTCCATGCTTGCCCGGCATGACCTAGATTCCTATCCGAAAGCCATGTCCAAGAGACGCACGTCCATGACTCAGAGCACTCGTGCATGTCCAAGACTCTTGTTTGAGAGACGCCCGGCGATGCCAATTTTAATTGTGACTCTAGCCTGTCAAAGTACTTGAAAAGTCCTACAGTCATCTCAGACAAAGATTTGTTATATAATTTGTAATATTGAGTAAAATTAAAAATATTGTATTGGATAAAATATGATATTTAATAAAAAAAGAATTTAATTGTTATTCTTTTTATTTAAAAATGTGTGCTTTTTTTATTTGAAAAGATGTATCTTTTAAATTGAAAAAATGTATTTTTTATTTTAAAAGATGTGTCTTTTATTTAAAAAATGTATCTTTTATTTAAATGGACGTGTCTTTTAATTAAAGAGATGTCTCTTTTAAATTGAAAAGATATGTCTTCTATTTGAAAGGATATATCTTTTATTTGAAATTGAATTTTAAATTTATTTTTAAAATTCAATAAAATATAAATTAAATAGACACATCTATTAAAAATAGAATAGACATGACTGTTGGAAATAGAAAGACATATCTATTCAAATTGAACAGACATAACTATTCAAACTCTCTCTCTCTCTCTCTATATATATATATATATATATATCATATTAGAATTCTACGGTGATATCTTAGATCCAATAGGGTTTTGTTGTATCCTGAAAGGGTTTGCCTGTGATTCCCCAATACACAGACATAAACTCTTTAAAGAAAGTAACTTATCACGCTTCAAAGCCATATTTTTTCTAACAATTTTAAAGAGTTTATATTCCTGTCATTCGCTGCTATGGAGAATCTAAAAAAATTTATCAAACTGGATCGCTTTGATGGCACTAATTTCACTCGCTGGAAAGACAAGATGATTTTCTTGCTCACTGCCCTCAAGATTCACTATGTTTTAGACCCTCATCTGCCTGTGCTGCCAGATCCTAATCCTGAAGAATCTGATCAACTCAAAGCAGAAAGAAAGAAATGTGAAGAGGATGAACTCATATGTCGAGGACATATTCTGAATACCCTGACTGATCGTTTGTATGATCTGTACTCAAACTTGAAGACACCAAAAGCAATTTGGTCTGCTTTAGAAACTGCCTACCAGACAGAAAAACAAGGTACTGACAAATTTCTAGCCCTACAATATTTTGAATTTAAAATGGTTGACACTAAACCAATCATGGATCAAATCCATGAACTCCAAATCCTAGTTTCAAAACTAAGGGATGTTGAAGTCAAAATTTCAGATGCTTTACAAATTGGTGCAATTCTTTCTAAATTGCCTTCTTCTTGGAATAATTATAGAAAGAAAATTATGCACTCTACTGACAAATTAACATTAGAACAATTTCTTACTCATATTCAAATTGAATATGAAACTCGTGCAAGAGAAGCACTAATTATGGCTTCAAGTTATATTGTTAATCTTGTCAATGAAAAGAATATTCACAAAGGAAACAAGAATTTAAAAGCAAATAAGAAATCCTTTAAGAAAAAGAAAAATGATATTATTTGTTTCCATTGTGGCAAAAAGGGCCATATTATTCGTGAGTGTAGATATAGAAAGGCTGGAGTTAAATTCAACAATGGAAAGAATGAAAAGACTGAGAAAGCAAACTTAGTGGAAAGCACAATATCGGAGATGGTGGCCATGGTGTCTACACTTCACATTGGTATGATTACCGAAGTGAACATGGCTAATGCAATAACAAAAAGCCAAGACTGGTGGCTTGATTCGGGTGCAACCATCCATGTTTGTAACTGTAATATCCCAAGAATTTATATGAATATTTAAAGTCTAATTTGAAGTTTAGTGAAAAATTTAATTACGTGGAAAATTTGCTTTTTGAATTAGTGAAGAAAATGTGGGAATAGAAATTTTAATTTTTAATTGAGGAAATTTTTACAGATTCTCAAGGACTAAAGTGAAAAGAAAAGAAAGTATAGAGGACTTTTGAGAAATGACCAAGTAGGAACCCGAGAAGAAGAATAGAGCTTATGGGAATGAATTATGAGTCCGGTACCGAAAAGATGATGGATTCGAGGTTAAAGTGGAGTTTGAGATATTGAGAGGGACTAAAGTGAATAAGGAAATTTGTGGGGCACCGAGGATTTAGAAACACCTGAGGTGAGATTTTATGAATTTGCTTTTACTAGTCTTGACTGAGGGTCAATTGCAGAGCAAGTGATAATTTCACCCCGGGCGAGTATATAGGTGGCATCACCTATTTTTTATTCATTTTTCTCCTTTCCTCTCTCTCTCTTCACTTTCTCTCTTCCTTCTCTCTAATTTCTCTCTCTACACTCCAACTCTACAACCGGGCTTTGGAGGCTGGATCTCGGGCTACGGGGCGAGCCTCTAGGAGCCAAGCAACATAGGGAAAGCAAGGAATCGAGGTAGAAATTTCTATTTCTTAAGCTTTTCTCTATTTTCTAGTTTTAAGAGTGTTTGAGGTAAAATCGAGATTTCGGCTTCGTTTCTCGATTAAAATTGGTGATTTTGGTGTCTAAATGCTCCTTAGACATTAAGGGTGATATCCTATGGAAGAAATCATGAAAAACGGTGAAGATTTGGCCAGATTCGGGCCAAAACCGAGAGAAAGTCGCGAAGGGTCGCGATCGTGGTGCCCAGGCGCCATGTGTGACGCCTAGGCGCCAAGGACATGTGGGGAAGAGAAAGGCATGGCGCCCAGGCGCCACGTGGGGCGCCTAGGAGCCGGGCATGGGTGGCGCCCAGGCGCCAGGTGTGCCGGAAAACCTTAGCTCATTTTCAATCGGCCATAACTTCTTCATCCGGACTCCGTTTTGGGCAAACTTTATATCATTGGAAAGCTCTTTGAGTCTAGTTTCCAATGGTATAAGTTTCATTTAGATATTCATTACTGATTAGGAGTTATGACTTAAGATGTGAGTAAAGGTCGAGAGTAGTGGTAGGAAATTTCTCTATTTCGTAACCCTGATGGTTTTTGTCTGGTTACAATAGGAATGGTCAAGGTGCAAAGTGGGAGTGCCGAGAGCGTGAAATCCAGGTGAGTGGGTTAATACTTGCTATGATTAAATATCTGTTATTGACTTTTTGCATCATAGTGGAAATATGTTGTATATCCAAGTTTGAAGAGGATGATGTGGAACGATGAGGCATAATCAATTGTGGAACGTGTCTGGTAATGTATATAATTATATTTTCTTATTTTCCCATGAATGGAGGTTATATAATGGATTGTGAATGGCATGTGAACTGAGTTGAATAATTATTCTATATTATGGGTTATGTTGTATACATGCTATGTTGCTGGAACCACATTGATTATGTTGTGGCTTGAATTGTAAATGACTGAGTTGTGTATGTGGCCCAAGATTATGATTGATGATGTTTTTATATATGATTGTGATTGTGTTTGACTGGAAAGGAAAGGCATGGTGGTGCACCCCATGGAGAAATTTATGTGAAGTTATAAGGGTGGAGATTATAAATGGAGCGATAAGGGTGGATGCGGCAGGGGCCGCGGGCAACGATCCAGAGGTATTCTGGACGACCCGGTTGGTACGGGAAATTTGTGTGAAATTGATTTCACCGATTGTTGTTGTGAACTTTTGAATTATGTTGAAATGTATTTGATTTATTTGGATATTGTCGTGAAGTACTACGAATAATATCATATCATATGATGATCGATTTACGTATGATTGCTGCATGTTATCATTATGATGTATGATATTTTTTTTTTGTCATAGTGTTGTGTTATCTACTCACTGGGCACGTGGTTTGCTCATACCCCTCTTATTGATATTTTTTTCAGAGTTGACAGCTGAAGGTAAATATCGGAACAAGGAATTATGGATCCTTAGTCCATAATTACCTTTTCATTTGTTCAGGATAAAGGTATAATAGTTAAGTTTTATTCTAAGTTGTATAAATCTAGAAATCTCTGTAATCGGGTAGGTTCATTCAGTGATGTAATGTGAGTAATTGTAGTATGTATAGAGAACTCGTTTTGGTTGCATGAAAAAGAATTGTATGATTTTTAAGAGAAAGATAGGCTTACGGAGGTGAAATGAAATTCACTTTCCGTGCCGGTCACGTGCTCAAATTTTGGGACGTGACAAGTTGGTATCAGAGCTTTGGGATTAGGTCTCCTACCGATTACAGAGTAAGGTAACCTTAGTGGGATCTCCTCTATCGTGGTGAACCCGGGCACGACTATAGAGAGATGGCTCCACTGAAGGTCCTGTAGGATGTTTTCATTTCCTTTTCCTCCAAGACTTGTCTTTTCTTATGAATTATGTTTTTAGTTTTAGTTTTAGAGAGTTATGGCTATACTTTTGAACTCGGTAAGGGAAAGGTTATTATTTGTTTTGATTCCGTTGCTGTCGGATCAAATTGTATGTATGGGGCTTTATATGTTAAATTCATGATTGATTTTGTGTGACTGATTTCTTTTATCTTTCTTAATTTTATTATTACTATTTTTGGAGTACCATCCCATAAAAGAAACCACTGGCATTAAAAGCAGAAGGATTACATTGTAAAAAAAAAAATTACTCATGCATGAGTAATCTAAAAGCGAGGTGGTCTCGGATTAGGAGGGTTGTACTGTATCATCACCCCTCGACCATTCCTTGGAGCGAGAGACAGAGCAATATCGCGGAGGGTAGTGTAAATCCCATTCATACAATCAACACTTCTTTGTTGTTGATTGCAGAAGCATTGGGTAGACCAATAGAAGAACCTGTCTATTCTTGAAGTCATTTCTGCATGATTGCGTTTAGTTAACTTCTCTAGGTTTTCTATCATCTTTTTCAGATTTTTGACCTCCTGCTCTAGACAGGCGATTTTGTCCTCCGAGGTATGGCCCGTGCTAGTCTCCTCAGCTTCCTCGATCTTCTTCATTTTCTTCTCCTTCTGCTTCTCTGGAGACCCCTCAAAAGGTCTTTTGCCCTTGTCTTTGCCCAGACTTAAGTTTAAGTCGAGCTCTTCTCTCCTGGCATCCACTATGAGATCAATGTACTTCCTTGTGGCCATGATTTGGAAAATTTAGAAATTTATGTCGGAGTATGAGAAGAGAGGAACACTGGGAAGTTGTAGGCTCAGAGATGATTACTCTTTGTGGTGTGGTAACTGAGAACGTTGGGACAGTTCTTATAGAGGAAAAATTTGAACTTAGAGACAAAGAAGATATCTCTTCGCCGCACCCTACACGCTTAACCTATGGATTTCTGCAAGCTGGAAGCTAGGAGTCTAGGGTAGGCATGCACACCAACAACGCGTCGCATTAATGGCAAAACCACGAAAGTCAATATTCGGTGGATTTGCGGCCGATTTACACTTGGTTTTTCCATTTCTCTCGTTGGCATTTTCTGAAATTGAAGGAAGTCGACAATGTAGCCATTACAGAGTGTCTTGGATGTTTTCACGATGAACTAAAATGTATTTCTATGCTTTCTTGTATTGTTCTTGAAAGCCTTCAATTAAGTATAATATACATGATTGATTGAATTATACTGTGATTATATGTATCTAAATACATATGATATGTATGTATGTTATTCATGCATAGAGAGTGAAGGCTATTTGTTATGGCTAGGAATAATATGTAATGATTCTACATACATTCAGAGAATGAGAAGTCTGAAATTTAAAAGAACTTGAATAGATGAAAATATATATAGATAATGATGTATCTCTATGTTTATACATATATACATATATGCTCGTAGAGGCAAGTGAAAGGTAAAATTTTTCTCTCACTTTATGGAACGCTTGATGTGTAGATGTGAGAAGTTTTTATTTTAATATGTATGTTTGAAAATGTGTAATGTAATACCCGTTAATTTCAGAATATAATTCGCTTAAGAGTATTTTAGAATTCTACAACGTTACTTTAGTTATTTATTTTGGTCATTTTTAATTTTCATATTTAATTGTTCTCTTTGAATATTATTTATGAAAATTGAGTTAAATGACTGGACTAAATATTTGCACAATGAGGGATATATTCTAAGAATGGTGAAATTCATGGAAAAGTGGTTTCAGAATGGTCAATTAATCCATTTATTGTAAATTGACTGGATGGGTTTGGATGTTGGGTTATGGATACCCATGAGTTATTGAATAACCCATTAGAAATATTTAATATAAAGTTTCAATAGTAACCCTCATTTTTTTTCACTCAGCCGAAGGAAGCAGAAAAGATTTCTCTCTCAGTTCTTCATTTTCTTCTCAAATCATTTCCTTGATCTTCAGAATTTCTGATTATTTGTTCGGTTCAAAAGCTTTGTAAGGATCAAAGGTAAGCTTTAATCCGATTAGTTTCCTTAAATTTCAGTTTATATACAAGATCAGAGGAGGTTTTGTTCTTGAAGATTTTGATGATAATTCATGAATCTCAGTTGTTTTAGAAGTTATATTTGAGTTATAATCGGTTAAAAGAGTTGAGATTCTGGTTTTGAATCAAAAGAAAGGAAAGGATGAATTTTTTTGAAAGATTTTCTGCAAAATTCGAAGTACTGTAGCAACTGAAAATCTGAAATTTTTCTTCGAGTTACTGTAGCGACCAGAAATTTCGGGAAAAAATCTGAAAAATTTTCTTCGGGTACTGTAGCAGTTACTATAGTGTCGGCAGTCAACGGTACTGTAGCAGTCAACGTTACTGTAGCGAACCGGCACTGTAGCGAACCGACACTGTAGCAAACCGTTACTGTAGCAAACCGTACTGTAGCAACCCGTTACTGTAGCAGTCAGAAAATTTTACGTATTTTCGTGATTTTGTTTCCTTTCTTATGATTCCTTGTAATATATTTTACTAGGAAATTTTCCTACACAAATTCTAGTGTGGAACAAGGTAAACTTGGACAAAAATCAAGGTGAGTGAATAACCTTGCTCAGCTAATTTGATATTACTAGTCAAAGTACAATATAAGTCCCATTTACAATATTATTTGGATAATAAGCAATTAATTTTTCATATGGGAGTATATGATGATCAGTAGAAATAAGAGTATGAAGAAATTATTTATCTCATGACAATTGTACTATGTGATGAATTCTCACTATTTTATTAATGAGTAAAGATCTACGGGATCTAATACACGAGTGTGAAAGGGTTAAAGTCCCATACTACTCGGTGTATATCTAAGAAATCTAATACACGAGTGTGAAAGGGTTAAAGTCCCATACTACTCAGTGTATTTCTAAGAAAGCTCATACACGAGTTTGAAAGGGTTAAAGTCCCATATTACTCGGTGTATATCTAAGAAAGCTCATACACGAGTTTGAAAGGGTTAAAGTCCCATACTACTCGGCGTATACCTATGAGATCTTATTCACGAGTTTGAAAGGGTTAGAGTCTCATACTACTCGGTGTATATCTATGAAATCTTATTCATGAGTTTGAAAGGGTTAGAGTCCCATACTACTCGATGTATAAGATAATTAATTATATGAGTAAATGTGGTATTTGTACTTTTGATATTTTATATAGTACAGTTATTTACTTACTGAGTTTTTAAATAAACTCACACTCCCTATGATTATTTTTTTCAGATACAGAAAATAAAGAACAAGAGTATCCGTTTGAAGAATAGAAGCCCCTTGGGTTTATTCTCTATTTCTGTCTGGTGGGACACCAGTACTTATTAATGTGGATATTAGAAAAGCTCTGTATTTTCTATAGGTCTCCTAGGCTTGCGATGAGATAGAAATATCAGACTATGTATGTCTATATTTGCTTATCAGATGAATATAATTCTGTAGTGTGGAATGAATGATTAAGGTTGAATGTAAAACCTTACAGAATATATGTATATAACGTATGTTTGAGAATTATATCAAATGAGTAGTATCTTTTCACATGCTCAATTTTTGGGATGTGACATGTAAGCTTAGGGCAAAGTCACGGATTAGAAACCTAGATAAGGTTAATATGAAGCTACCCGTTCATGGAGTAATATCTTGATTTAGAATTATTGGATATGACAAATACAGAGTTAGGAAGTCATAAATTGAAGCGGCGATTAGTTTAATAATTTGAGCAAGAGTCAAAAGTTAGCTGAAATTTTTGAGGAAATCTTTTGTATTTGATTATATTTTGTTATTTTCTGGCATGCTTATCAGAGACCGTTGGCATTGCGTCGGATAAGGTCTGTAGGTCATCTTTAGAGTATGATGTAAAGGTTTTGTAGCCCTAAATTTCGTCTATATATAATGGATGCCCCATTACGCTGCTCACTACACTAAGAGTTTATATCTATAAGCTTTCTAGCATCAAACTTCTCCTTCTGTACAACCTTTATAGCTCAGAAAAATATGGCCGGGAATAAATCTTTCAATTTAAACTTTGAGGCTGGCAAGGTAGAGCTAGATCTAAATCTTAGCCTGGAGAATTATAAGAATAAGAGATCCATGGAAGAGTCACCAGAGGCTAAGAAAAGAAAAAGGGATGTAGTAGAGTTAGAGGATGTTAGCACAGCAACATCTTCTAATAATGAGCTTGCGCTTATGAGACAAAAGATGGAGGACTTGGAAAGATTGATAAACCGCCACTTTGAGGAACAGGGGAGATCGATAAATCGTCTCTTTACAGAACAGGAGAAGCTTTTGAACCGTCATTTTAGGGAATTGGCGAATAGAGTTGATAGACATTCGATGTTTGCAACTCAAAATTTTCGTGACCAACAAGCGAGATGTATTGACTGTATAAATGGAGTGACTTCTGCACTTCGCCAAATTTCCCAGACGTTTCCTCCCGAAACTCTTTCTAGGCTGCAACGATTAACTTCCTCCTTAAGGTCTGAAGTACCTTCTTCTTCTAGACCTGGAGCACTTTCTGCATTTCAAAAGCCTCCTCGTTCTTAATTTATCCTTTCTTTTGTTTGTACCGAAAGCTGCTGTTTGATCTAATGTTTACGTATTAAAATTATCTGTTTTGTAAATCAAGTTCAGCTTGTTGCCTGTAACTTATGTATTAGAAATAAAAATTTTCGTATTTGATTTTTTTGTTGTTGAGGTAATTCTTTTACTGAAGAAACTTGAGAAATAAAAATATGTTGAACTTGTTATATTTTGTACTTGATTGTGAAAATTCTAAGAGAGAGAATGAGATATAGACAAAATATCTGCATTTGTTTCAATCTTGAGGTAAGTTTTGAATTCGGAGGACCGAATTCTTTTAAGGGGGGAAGAATGTAATATCCCAAGAATTTATATGAATATTTAAAGTCTAATTTGAAGTTTAGTGAAAATTTTAATTACGTGGAAAATTTGCTTTTTGAATTAGTGAAGAAAATGTGGGAATAGAAATTTTAATTTTTAATTGAGGAAATTTTTACAGATTCTCAAGGACTAAAGTGAAAAGAAAAGAAAGTATAGAGGACTTTTGAGAAATGACCAAGTAGGAACCCGAGAAGAAGAATAGAGCTTATGGGAATGAATTATGAGTCCGGTACCGAAAAGATGATGGATTCGAGGTTAAAGTGGAGTTTGAGATATTGAGAGGGACTAAAGTGAATAAGAAAATTTGTGGGGCACCGAGGATTTAGAAACACCTGAGGTGAGATTTTATGAATTTGCTTTTACTAGTCTTGACTGAGGGTCAATTGCAGAGCAAGTGATAATTTCACCCCGGGCGAGTATATAGGTGGCCTCACCTATTTTTTATTCATTTTTCTCCTTTCCTCTCTCTCTCTTCACTTTCTCTCTTCCTTCTCTCTAATTTCTCTCTCTACACTCCAACTCTACAACCGGGCTATGGAGGCTGGATCTCGGGCTACGGGGCGAGCCTCTAGGAGCCAAGCAACATAGGGAAAGCAAGGAATCGAGGTAGAAATTTCTATTTCTTAAGCTTTTCTCTATTTTCTAGTTTTAAGAGTGTTTGAGGTAAAATCGAGATTCTCGATTAAAATTGGTGATTTTAGTGCCTAAATGCTCCTTAGACATTAAGGGTGAGATCCTATAGAAGAAATCATGAAAAACGGTGAAGATTTGGCCAGATTCGGGCCAAAACCGAGAGAAAGTCGCGAAGGGTCACGATCGTGGCGCCCAGGCACCATGTGTGGCGCCTAGGCGCCAAGGACATGTGGGGAAGAGAAAGGCATGGCGCCCAGGCGCCACGTGGGGCGCCTAGGCGCCGGGCATGGGTGGCGCCCAGGCGCCAGGTGTGCCGGAAAACCTTAGCTCATTTTCAATCGGCCATAACTTCTTCATCCGGACTCCGTTTTGGGCAAACTTTATATCGTTGGAAAGCTCTTTGAGTCTAGTTTCCAATGGTATAAGTTTCATTTAGATATGCATTACCGATTAGGAGTTATGACTTAAGATGTGAGTAAAGGTCGAGAATAGTGGTAGAAAATTTCTCTATTTCGTAACCCTGATGGTTTTTGTCTGGTTACAATAGGAATGGTCAAGGTGCAAAGTGGGAGTGCCGAGAGCGTGAAATCCAGGTGAGTGGGTTAATACTTGCTATGATTAAATATCTGTTATTGACTTTTTGCATCATAGTGGAAATATGTTGTATATCCAAGTTTGAAGAGGATGATGTGGAACGATGAGGCATAATCAATTGTGGAACGTGTCTGGTAATGTATATAATTATATTTTCTTATTTTCCCATGAATGGAGGTTATATAATGGATTGTGAATGGCATGTGAACTGAGTTGAATAATTGTTCTATATTATGGGTTATGTTGTATACATGCTATGTTGCTGGAACCACATTGATTATGTTGTGGCTTGAATTGTAAATGACTGAGTTGTGTATGTGGCCCAAGATTATGATTGATGATGTTTTTATATATGATTGTGATTGTGTTTGACTGGAAAGGAAAGGCATGGTGGTGCACCCCATGGAGAAATTTATGTGAAGTTATAAGGGTGGAGATTATAAATGGAGCGATAAGGGTGGATGCGGCAGGGGCCGCGGGCAACGATCCAGAGGTATTCTGGACGACCCGGTTGGTACGGGAAATTTGTGTGAAATTGATTTCACCGATTGTTGTTGTGAACTTTTGAATTATGTTGAAATGTATTTGATTTATTTGGATATTGTCGTGAAGTACTACGAATAATATCATATCATATGATGATCGATTTACGTATGATTGCTGCATGTTATTATTATGATGTATGATATTTTTTTTTGTCATAGTGTTGTGTTATCTACTCACTGGGCACGTGGTTTGCTCATACCCCTCTTATTGATATTTTTTTCAGAGTTGACAGCTGAAGGTAAATATCGGAACAAGGAATTATGGATCCTTAGTCCATAATTACCTTTTCATTTGTTCAGGATAAAGGTATAATAGTTAAGTTTTATTCTAAGTTGTATAAATCTAGAAATCTCTGTAATCGGGTAGGTTCATTCAGTGATGTAATGTGAGTAATTGTAGTATGTATAGAGAACTCGTTTTGGTTGCATGAAAAAGAATTGTATGATTTTTAAGAGAAAGATAGGCTTACGGAGGTGAAATGAAATTCACTTTCCGTGCCGGTCACGTGCTCAAATTTTGGGACGTGACAGTAACAATAGCGATTTCTTCAAAACCTACACAAGAGTCAAAGATTCTGAAAATGTCCTTATAGGAAATCATGTTACTGCAGAAGTGCTTGGAAAGGGATCTGTAGAGATCAACTTCACATCTGGACAGAAATTGACGTTGTTAAATGTATTTCATGTACCAGAAATTCGAAAGAATTTAGTGTCTGCTAGTTTGCTATCTAAGAAAGGTTTCAAAATTATAATTGAGTCTGACAATGTTATAGTGTCTAAGAGTGGAACATTTGTAGAAAAGGGTTATAATTCTGATGGCATATTCAAACTTAGTACTAATGCAATAAATGTTGATTCTGTTTATATTGTTGACTCTGACTATACTTTATGGCATGCTAGATTAGGACATCTAAATTTTGGTTCTTTGAAATTTATGTCCAAAAATGGTTACATCAATTGCAATTTCAAAAATAATGGAAAATGTGAAATTTGTACAAAAGCAAAAATGATTAAAAAATCTTTTCACAAAGTTGAAAGAAATACAGATTTATTAGACTTAGTGCATTCAGATATTTGTGAATTAAATGGAAAAATAACAAGAGGTGATAAAAGATATTTTATCACATTTATCGATGATTTCTCTAGATTCACATTTGTCTATTTACTAAGAACCAAAGATGAAGCTTTTCAAAAATTTAAAGAATATAAATCAATAGTAGAAAATCAAAAGAATAGAAAAATAAAATCCTTCGTAGTGATATAGGTGGAGAATATTTTCCTATTGAGTTTAATAAATTCTGTGAAGAGCATGATTTAATACATCAAAGTGGTGCACCTTATACTCCACAACAAAATGGGTTGGCAAAAAGAAAAAATAGAACATTGATAGAAATGGTTAATGCTATGTTATTGAATGCTCGTTTGCCATATAATTTATGGGGTGAAGCACTTTTAACTGCATGTTATACACTTAATAGAGTGCCTTCAAAGAGTTTGAAAACATCACCTTATGAATTTTGGAATAATAGAAAACCAAATTTAAATTATTTTAAAGTGTGGGGGTGTATTTCATACTATAGGGTTCCTGATCATCAAAGAACTAAATTAGGACCTAGGGGCATTAAAAGTGTTTTTGTAGGATATGCACAAAATTCAAAGGCCTACAGACTTTTGAATGTAGAATCAAATGTGATTGTAGAATCTATACATGTTGAATTTATTGAAAATAAATTTTTTCATGATTCTACCAATGATCAATTGAAAGATCAAAACCAAAATGATGATGACACATATGCATTGTCACATTCTGGTGTTGTTAATAATAAAAGAAAATTTGACAAAAGTCATCAAGAAGTTAGAAAGAGCCAAAGAGTTAGAAAAGAAAAACATTTTGGTTTTGATTTTATTTCTTCACAAGCTTTAGTCTTTCTTGTTGAAGGAAGTAGAACTGATATCTGTAATAAGATACCTATTTTATTAAATGTTGAAAATGATCCAAAGACTTTTCAAGAAGCAATGTCTTCTAGAGATGTAGCATTTTGAAAAGAAGCTATAAATGATGAAATGGATTCAATTATGTCCAATAACACTTGGATCTTAGTTGATCTACTTACAGGATCAAAACCTATTGGTTGTAAATGGGTATTTAGACGAAAATATAATACAGATAGTTCTATTCAAACTTTCAAGGCAAGATTGGTGGCTAAAGGCTTCACACAGAAAGAAGGTATTGATTATTTTGATACCTATGCTCCTGTAGCAAGAATAACATCTATTAGAGTACTTTTATCACTAGCATCAATGTATAAATTACATGTACATCAAATGGATGTTAAGACATCATTTTTAAATGAAAATTTAAATGAAGAAATTTATATGAATCAACCTGAAGGTTTCATCCTTCCAGGAAATGAAAACAAAGTTTGTAAATTAGTCAAGTCTCTTTATGGTTTGAAACAAGCACCAAAGCAGTGGCATGAAAGATTTGATTGTGTAATACTATCAAATGAATTTTTACATAATCATGCTGACAAATGTACTTATTCCAAATTTACAAGTGAATATGGTGTCATTATATGTTTGTATGTTGATGACATGTTAATATTTGGAACAAATATGTTTGGTATCTCTGAAACTAAGAAGTATTTGACTTGAGTCTTTAAAATGAAAGATATGAATGAAGTAGATACTATTTTAGGTATTAAAGTTCAAAGAGATAACAAAGGAGTGACTTTGTTACAGTCACACTACATAAATAAGATGCTTGATAAATTCAAATATTTAGAAATAAAGGAGTTTAATACTCCTTATGATTCCAGTATAAAATTGACCGAAAATTCAGGGAGAATGATAGCACAATTAGAATATGTAAGTGCAATTGGTAGTATGATGTATGCAATGCATAGTACTAGACCAGATATTGCATTTGCCGTTTGTAAACTCTCAAGGTTTACAAGTAATCCAGGTAATGAACATTGGAAAGCAATTTCTAGAGTGTTTGGGTATTTGAAAGGAACAAAGCACTTGGAAATTTGTTATAGTGGTTTTCCTACTATATTAGAAGGTTATTCTATGCAAGTTGGATCACAAGTGTTAATAATAATAAATTCACATCTGGTTGGATATTCACCTTCCGTGGAGGTGCCATAAGTTGGGCATCTAAGAAACAAACTTGTATTTCCCATTCCACAATGGAATCTGAATTTATTGCATTGGTAGCTGCTGGAAAAGAGGCAGAATGGCTGAGAAACATGTTGTTAGACATTAAGTTGTGGCCACAACCTAATGCCAGTCATTTCTGTATTCTGTGATAGTGAAGCTACTATGTGTATAGCTCACAACAAAATTTACAATGGGAAATCAAGACATATAAGCTTAAGACATGCTTATACAAAGGAATTGGTCACAAATGGAACAATGACAATTGTTTATATTAGGTCAAATAAGAATTTGGCTGATCCATTGACCAAACCATTGCCCAGAGATGTAGTACAATAAACTTGTGTTGGAATAGGGTTAAAACCCTTAAAATAAAGCACTAATAACGAAAACCCAACTTTGAGTTAGTATACACTCTAACAATAAAAGTTCAATGGGTAATAACAAGTTACTAAGTGTTGTTTGAAGCACGGACTCTAAATTGAGACCTCGTTCAATAATGTACTACATAATATTGTGTCAAGAGTTATGCATACTGTTACAAAGAGAGGATGACAAAGGTCTTAATGGTATTGTTAAATATCTGGAGTAACAGGGACATAATAACAATACCACCTATATGAATATTGAAGTGGTGCCGCTTCAAATAAGATTTAAAAGGGTTAATCTTGTAAATATTTATGAAACCAGGATTAGCACATGGCCATGAAAGTGCTAAAGCGAGATTACCGGAACGTCTTCACAAAGTTAATGATGTCATACGTGTTGTACTTTCGGTTTTGGCAAATGGAGTTATGGTTCAAATTTTATGATACCACTAACTTCGTCAAAACTTTAAAGTGTTACACTATTAGGAAGTTTAAATCTCTGTAAATATACTTTCTATTATGTATGATATCATGTAGAAATATTACAAACTAGTGGGGAATTTAATTGTTGTTCCTTTTAATTAAAAATGTGTGTTTTTTTTATTTGAAAAGATGTATCTTTTAAATTGAAAAAATGTATTTTTTAAATTGAAAAAATGTATTTTTTATTTTAAAAGATATGTCTTTTATTAAAAGATGTATCTTTTATTTAAATAGAAGTGTCTCTTAATTAAAGAGATGTCTCTTTTAAATTGAAAAGATATGTCTTCTATTTGAAAGAATGTATCTTTTATTTGAAATTAAATTTTAAATTTATTTTTAAAATTCAATAAGACATAAATTAAATAGATACATTTATTCAAAATAAAAAGACATGACTTTTTATTGAATTTTAAAAATAAAGTTAAAATTCAATTTCAAATAAATGATACATTCTTTCAAATAGAAGACATATCTTTTCAATTTAAAAGAGACATCTCTTTAATTAAATAGACACATCTATTCAAAATAAAAAGACATGACTTTTGAAAATTGAATAGACATGACTATTCAAAATAGAATAGACATGACTGTTGAAAATAGAAAGACACATCTATTCAAATTGAACAGACATAACTGTTCAAACTCTATATATATATCATATTAGAATTCTACGGTGATATTTTGGTTCCAAGAGGGCTTTGTTGTATTCTTGAAGGGTTTGCCTGTGATTCCCCAATATACAGACATAAATTCGTTAAAGAAAGTGACTTATCACGCCTCAAAGCCATATTTTTCCTAACAGGATCTTGACTCTCAGAGGGACCCTAATAAATTCTAAGTGAATCCTGGAAAAAATGTGAAAAAGGTCTCACGACCATCCTCAGATAAGAGACTCAACCCTCAAAGGGACCTTGAAATGTTCCAAGTGAATCCTCGAAAAAAATGTGAAGAGTCTCACGACCATCCTCAGACAAGGGACTCAACCATCGAAGGAACCTGAAGTGAATCCTTGAAAAGATATGAAAAAAGTCTCACGGTCATCCTTAGATAAAAATCTCGACCTTCAAAGGGACCAAGAAGTTATTCTTTATACCATATCAATTAGTCTGTTAAGTGATGTGAGTTTACTTGCAAGAGATCATTTTGGATGAAAACTAAATTAAGAAATTTTATTTGTTAGGAGAGTAATTTTTATGAATTTAATCATTAATTCACTCTATGATTTATTAATTATGTTTTGAGGCAATACAATTAGTGGGGATCTATTAATAAGATTTTATTAATTAAGAGGATTATAGTTGACAAAAAGCTTGCCTCTAATATGAATATTATATAATAATAATTTGGTTGAAAATTAATTTAGTTTCCATATATAGTTTTATCCCAAATTCAGTCATCTTTCTATAGTATTTCTTAGAAGCTTTCCTTTTTTAGATTAAATTTTTCTCTTACCCTCCCTTTCCTCATTTAAATAGACTTCTATAGGAATCTTTTTTTAAGTGATAAAAAGTAAAAACAAAGCAATAATGCTAGAAAAAGAAAATGATGATGATAATGAAGCCATCTTATGAGCGATGCTACAGGATGCTTGACTTTCTCAACCATCAGATTTTAATTTAGTGAAGTAATAAAATTTATGTTGGATTTTAGTTAAATAAGTTATTTTAATATAAAATAAAACCTTATTTTTTATGAGACAAAATGAGTTTAAGAATTGAAATATATATATATATATATATATATATATATATATATATATATATATATCTACAGTTCCTTATTATGTGTGTTTATAAACTCCTATCATGTTCAAACTTCAAACTCAGCGTATGTAAATTCTGTTTTTGTATTGTAAAGTCTTTCTGTTTTTCAATTTTCATTTGCACTAACCTTTTCTCCATCTTCTCTGCTTTAGTTCACTACTGCATAACTCATATCAGTTAATCTGAGGATGAATACAGAAGCACTCAAATATTTTCTCTTTCTATTTAATTCTTGAAATGGGGTGTCTCTTGAGGACCAAATTCTCAAAATAAAAGAACTTAGTGTCACGAATAATTAATTTTCGCTTCTTTTATACAAAGAGCAAGGCAATTTGAAGAAAGTGAAGATGATATTCGCAAATTTAACTTGCTAAAGCTATTTCTCTAGACCAAATTTGACCTTCACTTAATAAGAATATTGCAGAGGAAAAAAAATAAGAACTTTCATAGAAAACTAAAGACGGCTGGTATTTGTGATTAAGCAAACCACATATTCTTTTATTCTATGGTTAAGAGAATCGGACCTAACCTACCTGTTCGATCGAAAAAATAGTAAACTAGTTAGACTTTCAATCTAGTTTGGACATGTGAACTAGTGAATATTTAAACCAATGTAAAACTAGTCAAATCGGTATCAAATCAGTGAAAAAATGCTAGTTCAACCGGTTTAATTTTTAAATTTTTTTTTGAATTTTTATTAAATATTATTATATATTTTAAAGAAATCTTAAAAAACTTGAGTTATTAGGAGAGATTTAGGACTGATATATATATATATATATATATATATATATATATATATATATATATATATATATATATAAGAAGAAAAAAATTCCAATAGTTTATTCTCAGTTCTCACAATAATGGAAATAATTAATTATATATATTACTGTTAAATATGTTGTGTTTTCCTCGTACGCATAGGAGGGAAGCCTTCTATGCATAGGAAGGAAACCTCACCCTATGATTTGATCCCAAATAGCCTCTCAAACACAATTTATTTCGAATAAAGATGTTATGTTTAGACTAGATAAGAAATTTGAACCAACATCATGATCTTCACTCTTGTTTAGGATTCCTTTTTATAAAATTATATATATCCAATATTGCACTCACTAAATAATTTTTTTATTGTTCTTATTATTTCTAAAACATAAAAATCTTATTACAAATTAAATATATATTAAAAAGTATTACAAAATAAATTAAAACCAGTCATATATATATATATATATATATAACCAAAATCAGTCATATATATATATAATTAGTCCCTCTATTGCCATTAGACCACTACATAAGCCCATGAACTGCACGCGAAACTTTCCCCAGAAAACTAAAGAACAAATAATCGTATACTGCAAAAACAGATCTGGTCCCCTCAAAATAAGAATAAGAAGAAACAAAGGAAGCATAGCCTCAGGCAAAATGGATACTAACCCACTGTCCAAACTGTAAGGTGGGGTCCCTCCTAAGTGGGACCAGTCACTAAAAAAACGGGTCAAGTTGCAATTTAATAAAAGTTGTAACTAAATTTTGTAATTTACCCCAAAGTCAAAAAAGGACAAAAATGTTAGGCACAGTCTTTGCTGAAATTTGAGGGGCTGCTGGAGTTGGTGCAGTTGGTGGAGGCTGCGTAGAAAGAAGAAATTTGAAGGGGTTGGTGAGGAATGACTCTATAAATAGGGTCATTTACCTCCTTCAGAAATCATTCCTAAAATCATTCTAAATCCTCACAAAGGAGAGTGAGAGAAAATAGAGAGAGCCTTAGAAAGAGAGTTTTTCTAAGAAGAAAATAGTGAGCCAATTTGTGAGGGTATTTTCACAAATTGAAGAAATACCGTTGTTGTATTTTTGTGAGTGAGAGATCCACCTGAGGGTGAAGTTTGTAATCCCATTATTATTATAGTGGAAGTTTAAGTGGCCTACGGGTCCCGTGGTTTTTACCTCATTTGGAGGGTTTTCCACGCTAAAATCTTGGTGTTATTTTATCTTTTGGTTTGGGAATTATCCTGGGCTTGAGGGTATTATTTATTCTTTCAAATACCCCAATTTTCCCAACAAAGTGGTATCAGAGCTGTGGTTATTCAAGAATATTGTACAAGTACTATTTATACGTATGAGTACTATTCACAAATACTAAACAAAGACGTACGAGTACTGTTCATACATATAGGTACTGTTCATACATACGGATAGTTTCATATGTAGTTCATACGTACGATACTGTTCATACGCATGGCATTGTTCATACGTACGGTACTGTTTACTGTCGGAAAAAGTTTCAAGTTCGGTGAAACTTGTTGACTACCGCTCAAAATGCAGGAGAGCACCGGCAATATGATCAAGTTGACTGCCTTTAATTATGCTATCTGGAAGCCAAAGATGGAGGATCTTTTAGACATTAAAGATCTGTGGAAGCCGATCGTGATGCCGAAGGAGAAAGTAGTGGCAACTCCGACGGATGACAAAGCTGATGGCAAAAAAACTAGCACGTCAGATGCTGATTGGGTCGTGCTGAATCGAAAGTGTACTGCTCAAATCAGGCAATGGATTGACAAGAGCATTTTTCAAAACTTTGCTAATGAATACGATGCTTATGTTCTTTGGCAAAAGTTGGAGAAAATGTATGCAAGGACAACCGCATAGAATAAAGCTAATCTGATGCGACGATTAGTCAATCTGAAATATAAAGATGGGAGCAGTGTATCGGAACATATGAGTGAATTCCAAGGTATTGTAGATCAACTGAACTCGATGAAGATGACTGTCGATGATGAGCTACAAGTATTGCTGATGCTGAGTTCTCTACCAAAAAGTTGGGACACTTTAGTTGTGTCGGTTAGTAACTCAGCCCCTGAAGGCAAGCTTACCATGGATATGGTAAAAGACAGAATGTTGAATGAAGAATCTCGACGAAAAGACGAAGGATATAATCCTGAGTCCGAAGCGCTTGTCACAGAGAAACAGGACAAGCAAGAAAGACGCGGAAGAAATAAGGGTAGAGATTCTCAGAAAAGAAACCAGCAAAGAGGACGGTCAAAGTCTAGATCGAGACATGACAAGAAGTGTCACCACTGTGGGAAGCCCGGACATTTCATTAGAGAATTCCGGAAGTTACAGCAATCCAGGAATCAGGAAGCAGAGAACCGAACAAATGACACTGCAAGTGTCACCGAAGATGTTGTCATTGTTCAAGATGCTGACTATGTCAATCTGGCATATCAAGAGACTACATGGGCAGTTGACTCAGGCGCTTCTTACCATGTTACCTCAAGACGAGAATTCTTTTCAACCTACACCCAAGGTGATTTCGGACGAGTGAGGATGGGAAATGATGATGCATCCAAAATTATTGGCATCGGCAACATTTATTTGAAAACTAATCTTGGATGCAGGTTACTCTTGAAAGATGTGATGCATGTTCCTGATATTCGCCTCAATTTAATCTCCACCGGAGTACTTGATGATGGTGGCTACAGCAACTATTTTGGTGAAGGAAAATGGAAGCTCACCAAAGGCAACTTGATAGTAGCCAAAGGCAAGAAAGATTCATCTCTCTACATTATGGAAGCAAAGTTATGTAAAGGAGATGTAAACACTGCTAGGAAAGAAATTCCCACCGAGCTATGGCATAAGTGGCTCGGTCACATGAGTGAGAAGGGTCACAAAATTCTTTCCAAGAAGGAGCTCTTGCCAGAATTAAAAGGTACACCTTTGCGTACTTGTGTTGATTGTATTATGGGAAAACAACACAGAGTTGCATTTCGTAGTTCTCCACCCTCTAGAAAAGCAAATATTCTAGATTTGATACACACAGATGTCTGTTCAATGAGTAATAAGTCACATGGAGGTGCACTCTATTTTGTGACTTTTATTGATGACCACTCAAGAAAGGTATGGCCATTTTCTTTGAAAACTAAAGATGAAGTGAAAGAAGTTTTCAAGCAGTTTCATGTAAAAGTTGAAAGAGAAACTAGCAAACGTTTGAAGTGTACAGTGCAGATAATGGTGGTGAGTATCGCGGACCATTTGAGGAGTACTGTAGAAGTTTCGGCATCAGGCTGAAAAAATCAGTACCAAAGACACCTCAACACAACGGTGTCGCTGAAAGGATGAATAGAACCATCTGTGAAAGAGTCAGATGTATGCTCTCAAATGCAAAACTGCCAAACTCCTTTTGGGGGGAGGCAATGAAGACAGCAGTTGATTTAATCAACCTTTCTCCATCAGTTCCATTGAATTATGACATTTCAAAAAGAGTCTAGATGGGGAAAGATGTTTCTTACAAACACTTAAGGGTTTTTGGCTGTAGAGCATTTATTCACATCCCAAAAGATGAAAGGTCCAAGTTGGAAGGAAAGTCGAAGCAGTGTATCTTCGTGGGATATGCCCATGAAGAATTCGGCTATAGACTCTGGGATCCTGTTGGTAGAAAGATCATTAGAAGCAGGGACGTGGTATTTCTTGAAGATCAGACGATCGAAGATCTTGAGAAACAAGAGAAACCACAGTCAGATGAAATGCCAGTTAATCTGGAACCAGTCTCTCCACCATCAAATTCTAATGACGGGGGAGCTATACCAGATACTGATGATGTTGATCCACCAACTAGCAGTTCACAACTAGAGCCAGTTCCAGAGCAGGTCTAACAAGAAGCACCGTTAAGGAGAAGCACCAAAGAGAGAAAACCAAGTTGTAGGTATTCTCCTAATGAGTATGTGATGCTCACTGACGGGGGAGAACCAGAGAGCTATGATGAAGCTATTATTGATGGGCACAAGGATGAGTGGTTAAAAGCCATGCAAGAAGAAATGAAATCCTTACATGAGAACCACACATTTGACCTGGTGAAATTACCACAGGGCAGGAAAGCTCTCAAGAACAAGTGGGTGTACAAAATCAAAAGTCAAGAAGGCAGCTCACAACCACGTTATAAAGCAAGACTTGTTGTGAAAGGATTCGGTCAAAAGAAGGGCGTTGACTTTGATGAAATATTTTCACCGGTGGTAAAGATGTCTTCGATCCGAGTTGTTCTTGGTGTGGCAGCTAGCCTCAACCTGGAAGTTGAACAACTTGATGTAAAAACTGCTTTCCTACATGGTGATCTTGATGAGGAAATCTACATGCAACAGCCCGAAGGTTTCCAAGTCAAAGGGAAAGAAAAGTTGGTGTGCAGATTAAAGAAGAGTTTGTATGGTCTGAAACAAGCACCAAGGCAGTGGTACAAAAAGTTTGACTCATTTATGGAGAAAAATGAGTACAATCGAACAACAGCTGATCACTGCGTCTTCATCAAGAAATTCTCTGATGATGACTTTATCATTCTTTTGCTCTATGTTGATGACATGTTAATTGTAGGTCAAAACATTGACAAGATTAACATGTTGAAGAAATAGTTGAGCAAGTCCTTTGCAATGAAGGATCTAGGACCGGCAGAGCAGATTCTTGGCATTAAGATTACCCGTGACAGGAAAAATCACAAGATTTGGCTATCTCAAGAACAGTATGTGGAAAAGGTTCTTGAAAGATTCAACATGGATAAAGCAAAAGTTGTTAGTTCTCCACTTGCCAATCACTTTAAGCTAAAAGTGAGCCAATGTCCTTCAAACAAGGAGGATAAATTAGAAATGAGCAAAGTGCCTTATGCATCGGCTGTTAGCAGTTTAATGTACGCTATGGTATGTACTAGACCAGATATTGCTCACGTTGTTGGCGTTGTGAGCAGGTTCCTGGCGAATCCTGGAAAGGAACATTGGGCAGCAGTCAAATGGATACTCAAGTATCTCAGAGGTACTTCCAGTCATTGTTTATGCTTTGGTAATGGAAAAGCTGTATTAGAAGGATATACAGATTCAGACATGGCTGGAGATGTGGCTACCAGGAAGTCTATATCTGGGTATCTGATAACATTTGCATGGGGAGCTGTCTCGTGGTAGTCACGATTACAAAAGTGTGTTGCCTTAAGCACTACAGAAGCAGAATACATTGCAATCACCAAAGGCTGTAAGGAAATCCTGTGGATGAAGAAGTTCTTACAAGAATTAGACCAAAACCAGGAAAACTATACTCTCTATTGCGACAGTCAAAGCGCAATACATCTCAGCAAGAATCCAACTTTCCATTCCAGGTCAAAACACATTGATGTGAGATATCACTGGATCCGTGATGTGTTGGAAAGCAAGTTGCTGAAAGTTGAGAAAATCCACACCAACAATAATGGGGCCGATATGATGACGAAGACTCTACCAAGAGAGAAGTTGGAAGTCTGTAAAGAAGTTGCAGGCTTGGTATCACTCCCCACTTAAGTCGGGAGGGGGAGATTTGTAAGGTGAGGTCCCTCCTAAGTGGGACCCGCCACTAAAAAAAGGGATCAAGTTGCAATTTAATAAAAGTTGTAACGAAATTTTGTAATTTATCCCAAAGTCAAAAAAGGACAAAAATGTTAGGCACAGTCTTTGCTAAAATTTGAAGGGCTGCTGGAGTTGGTGCAGTTGGTGGAGGCTGCGCAGAAAGAAGAAATCTGAAGGGGTTGGTGAGGAATGACTCTATAAATAGGATCATTTACCTCCTTCAGAAATCATTCCTAAAATCATTCTAAATCCTCACAAAGGAGAGTGAGAGAAAATAGAAAGAGCCTTAGAAAGAGAGTTTTTCTAAGAAGAAAATAGTGAGTCAATTTGTGAGGGTATTTTCACAAATTGAAGAAATACCGTTGTTGTATTTTTGTGAGTGAGAGATCCACCTGAGGGTGAAGTTTGTAATCCTATTATTATTATAGTGGAAGTTTAAGTGGCCTACGGGTCCCGTGATTTTTACCTCATTTGGAGGGTTTTTCACGCTAAAATCTTGGTGTTATTTTATCTTTTGGTTTGGGAATTATCCTGGACTTGAGGGTATTATTTATTCTTTCAAATACCCCAATTTTCCCAACACAAACGAAGACAATAGTCAAGTACGGACAAGTTTCACAATAAAGAATGAGCTCGAGCGAGCTCTAAGCTTCCGACTCGCACATCCCTCACTCTCTCTCTCTCTCGAATGCTCCGAGAAAACCACAACACTGAGGACTTGATCTAGCTTTTTCTCTCACTATAAATGAGTCCCCCCCCTTCTTTTTTCTGCAGAATGGTGATAGTTATGGTTCGCTTTTGCTTTTTTTTTTTTGGTTGAAAAAGGTTGAAAACGTGAAACGCTGAGAAAATAGAAAGGAGAGGAGCTCTCGGTGGCTGGTACTAACAAAGACGATATGAGACACGGATTGGGGAGAAAGATTCTTCGATGCTATAACGGCGAGAACACGATCACCTGAGGTTTGAGACCAGGGAATTCACAGGAGGCGTAGACTAACGGCGTTAGTCCTCGATGCTATTTTGAACTCTGATGAATTGAGGCTGGCGTGAACGGTGATTAGGGAAGAAAATCAAAACAAGTCATATAATAAAAAACATCACATGCAGAACCCACTGAACTGCCACAGAGGAGAAGAAACCACACAAACAACCCATGGAAGCACTCTCTGCTCAGACTACAGAAAACAAAGGAGAACAGAGTATTGCGAGATACAGAGACGACTTACCGAAAAGGCTCTCACCGCAGCAAAGTTGACCCTCGTCCACAAGGAAGCCTCGACCACTGACCAAGGAGCAGAAACCTCACTGTCACCTTCATGTTTGCCGTTCAAAATTTCTAGTCAGTTCAATGGACCCACGGATAGCCAAGGACAGAGGGATATGAAGACCATTACTCACCGTGGAGGCAGCACAGAATGGAAGGAAGCAATTCGCAGAGGTCGGCAGCACAGAACTTTCTCTTGTTCATGTTGGAGGCAGGCAGGCAGGCAGGCAGCACACTGTGATTTATAGATTGGATTGAGGACAACGTTAGAAATTACTATGGGTTAACGTGATATTCCTGCCATTGAAGCTCAGATTTTACGCGTAGGCTCTAACGTGGTTGAAGGGAAGTTATCGACCCATATCCAAATGGCCCAAATTTCCCTGTCAACTTGGTGCGTTAATCCTGCCGGGGATCCAAAGACACACTAAGGGATTGAATTTGCTCTTGTTCATGTGTTTCTGTTGGTGTTTTGATTATCAGAATTGCCATGTTTCTAATTTTTTTGAATTTTGAAATTTTTTTTAAAAAAAATCTTGGACTGTTTTTATTGCGATTTTAAAATTGATGATTCTAATTTATTAGACATTTTTTAATTTCAAATTTTTTTAAAAAAATCTTGGACTGTTTCTATTTTGATTATTAGAGTCCTCAATTTCAAGATTAATAATTCTAATTGTTTTAAACATTTTTTTTAATTTTAATTTTTAGTTTTATTTTTTTAAATTTGGACTAGAAACATGAGGCTCCTGTTGCCCAAATCCACTCCAGCTTTGTAGTGCCTCTGTGTCACGTTTGGTGATTCCATTTATGAAATATATTAATTACAATTCTTTCCAAAATAGACAAATGTATAACATACAACAAAGTAACGATCAATTTGCCCTTTATAATATTTTCTTAATTTAATCTTTCAGAGATAGAATTTTTTTAATTAAATTGGTCAATATTTTTTTAATCAGAATAATCACTCTTGTTAGATAAACTCAAAATCACTTAATAAAATTTTGTGACAGCGATTTGAGCCCAAATCGGTTTAACTTCACTGGCTTCGCCAACATTTGATTACATTATTTAACTTAATTTAGTTTATATAATTTTTTTTGTAATTTAATTCATTTAATTTAATTAAAATTAAATATTGTGAATGGTTTAATAAATAACTACTTATATTACACATGATTTTTTAGAGGTAAAAGTATATTTTTTCGTTTCTAACGTTTATTTTGAGATTTAATTTTATTTTTAACATTTTTCTATCAATTTTCGTCTTATATATTCCTTTTGTTTCGATTATGTCTTTAAAGCTGACATTGTTAACATAATTGACAGAAAAATGTTGACATGGGCTTTTCTATATGACACATTCATGTCATACTAATTGATTTTAATTTCAGTTTTGTTTCAAATATTTGATTTAATTTTAATTTTGTCACAAATGATCTTTTTTTCATTTCTCTCTTTTACCTCAAACTATCGTTTAAATATTTGTAAAACTCTTAAAACATGCTAGCTTAACCTGTACGGGCTGGCCCATCGAGCTAATAAAAAAAGGGGGCCAAGTTGGGCCAATCTGTTATTAAATGGGTTAGGAAATGGCTAGCTCACACAATTTTTTTTTATGTTTTTTTTTCTTCTAGCCCACATAGAAGCAGAGAAGTGAGAACCCCAATTGCTAGGCCAACCCAATTGCTAGATCAGAGGATTCAAAGCGATGGGGTTCTCCCCTTTTTTTGTTTTTTTATGTCCAATCCAAGCATGATGAACTGAGAGGAGAGATGGATGCCATCGACGCACGCAGAGATGGGCGGAGGGACGCGGGGGGCGATGATAAAGCATGATGAAGGTGAGGATCTTTGATCTCTAATCTCGAACTCAAAGAAAGGAAGAGAAGAAAAGACAAGAACGAAAATGAACATGAACAGACAAATACGAATGAACATAAACACACACTCGAAGGTGAAGATCTCTTATCTCTGTTCTCCTACATCACTTTATTCTCTCTAATATGACTTTCAAGCTCTACTGGTACTACTAGATGAATGAGTATATTATATATATATATATAAACGGGTAATCCACATACTATTTGAAAGATTAAATATGTTACTTTGAGAATTATACGTCCGTATTTTTTATCAATTTCGTTAACGATATTAATTCTAAATATAAAATTGAAACAAAAAAAATATAGTATGAAATTGGCACAAAAATAATTAGTAATCAAATTGAAACTCAAGGTAAATGCTATGGACCAAAAGTATTTTTACCTTTTTTATACAATTTTTATGTTTTATAATATATAAAACTTAGTTTACTTATAAATTAAAATTATTTGTTTGTTAATTTTACTGTATGAATAAATATTATGTTTTGGATTATATTAAAATAATTTTTTGAATATTGTGATATTAAACATTTTGATAAATTTTATGATATTAAAAAAATTAGACGATTAAATTCGAGGTGAGTGTGAAATAAAGTATTACCTTTTTTAAAGAGGCAATTTATAGGAAATATAGGAAAACGATATGCCTTATTATTTATTACTATCCCTAACTATATTAATTGATATAACATAAACAGAAAATGATGTAAATGTTTTGAATTTGCCGAGGAATCATCTTTTTTTCCCAAACATGATGATTTTACTTGATTCCTATCATTTTACTAAACTAGATGAACTAAGAGCTTTGAGAAATCAAACAAACTAATGCCGTTTGAGGAATAATAACATTTACGTAAGACTAAATTATTAGTTGATGGATGACTACTTCAATAAGAGTTTGGATGGACCCCAAGAAATTTCAGATGAATTTTTGAAATGATGTGAAAAAAGTCTCACGATCATCCTCGTATTAGGGACTTGATCGGTGGAGTGGCCCAGAGAAGTTTCAAGTAAATCCTCAGATAGATGTGAAAAAAAGTCACATGGCTTTCCATGGACAATACCCGGCCGGCGCACTCCAGGACATGCACGCGCATGGCAAATATGAGCCCGTCCAAGCCCGATCATGTTCAAGACTGTGCAAAAGCATGACAGACGAAAGCTCATCCATGGCCAGTCATGACCAAGAGCATGCATTATGCATAGACATGCCAGGCAAATGCCCATGACTCCTGTCTGAGAGCACCTGTGCATGTCTGTGAGCCTTGTCCAAGAGATGCCTGCCCATGATCGAGAGTGCTCGTGCATGTCCAAGACTCTTGTCTGAGAGATGCTTAGCCATGCCAGTCCTGGCTGTGACTTTAGCCTGCCGAAGTACATGAAAAGTCCTATGGTCATCCTCAGACAAGGATCTCGACTCTCGAAAGGGACGCCAAGAAATTCTAAGTGAATCCTTGGAAAAATGTGAAAAAGGTCTCACAACCATAATCTTTGACAAGGGACCTGACCCTCGAAGGGACCCTTAGATGTTCCAAGTGAATCTTCGGAAAAATGTGAAAAAAAGTCTTACGACAATCCTCAGACAAGGGACTCAACCATCGGAGGGACCTGAAGAAGTTCTAGTTAAATCCTTGGAAAGATGTGAAAAAAAAAAAAATCTCATGGCCATCCTCAAATAAAGATCTTGACCTTTGGATGGACCCGAGAAGTTATTCTTTATACCCTATCAATGTGTCTGTTAAGTGATGGTGAGTTTACTTGCAAGTGATCATTTTGGATGAAAGCTAAATTAAGAAATTTTATTTGTTAGGAGAGTAATTTTTATGAATTAAATCATTAATTTACTCTATGATCATTAATTATGTTTTGAGGCAATACAATTAATGGGTGTCTATTAATAATATTTTATTAATTAAGAGGATTATTGTTGACAAAAAGCTTGCCTCTAATATGAATATTATATAATAATAATTTGGTTGAAAATTAATTTAGTTTCCATATATAGTTTTATCCCAAATGCAGTCATCTTTCTATAGTATTTCTTAGAAGCTTTCTTTTTTTCAGATTAAAATGTTCTCTTACCCTCCCTTTCCTCATTTAAATAGTCTTCTATAGGAATCCTTTTTTTAAGTGATAAAAACAAAACAATAATGCTAGAAAAAGAAAAAGATGATGATAATGGAGCCATCTTATGGGCGATGCTACAGGAAATTCGACTTTTTTAACCATCATATTTTAATTTAGTGGGGTATTAAAATTTGTGCTAGATTTTAATTAAATAAGTTATTTTAATATAAAATAAAACCTTCTTATTTTTTATGAGACAAAATGAGTTTAAGAATTGAAAAAAAAAAATTATCTACAGTTCCTTATTATGTGTGTTTATAAACCCCTATCATGTTCAAACTTCAAACTTAGTGTATTTAAATTCTGTTTTTGTATTGTAAAGTCTTTCTGTATTTTCAATTTACATTTGCATCAACCTTTTCTCCATCTTCTCTGCTTTAGTTCACTACTGCCATAACTCATATCAGTTGACCTGATGTTGAATACAGAAGCACTCAAATATTTTCTCTTCCTATTTAATTCTTGAAATGGTGTGTCTCTTGAAGACCAACTTCTGAAAATATAAGAACTTAGTGTCATGAATAATTATTTTTAAGAAATCTTTAAAAATTTAAATTATTAAGAGAAGATTTAGAACCAGTATAAATATATATATTTATAACATATTTTAAATATTTTAATATTATATATTATATATTTTAATCTTTTAATATCTATAACATATGCATTAATTATATATTTTAAATATCAACGATTCGACCGTAGTTTAACTACGATCTGACTATTGATTCTTAAATTGATACTTTAACCAATTCAATAACCGGATTTTTTAATTCATGTTTTAATCCTTGTGTTATTCAGAGCTTAAAAATTAAAATAGAAACCATAATCCTGAAGCCTGAAGCTAAAAAGGAACTGCTGCTACTGACATAAACACCACCAAATCCAAGAATTCCTTTATTTAAGACTTCAAAAAAATCCATGTTGATTTTATAAAGATGACATCAACATTGAAGATTTTATTTTCATTTTAATTTAATATTCGTGAGTATAATTTTGGACACTAAAATTACATATCCCATGAATTGAGATAAAACTAAACTTGAAGATGTTAGTTAATACGAACGTCATTAATGGAGGATCAAACTGAGATTTTATATATTCTTTTGTATTATTGAGAGTAAATTATTAATGTCTCAATTTAGTCCTTAAAAAAATTAAGTATCTCAATTGAGTTCTTAAAAAATTATACTTGTATCAATTCAATCGATTTCATTGCTAAATGTCAAAACTTACTACTTCCAAATTTAAAGTTTTTTATTGTCAAAAGCCACTTTAACAAATAAGGAGAAAAAATTGAAATAAAACAATCTTTTAAAAACTAAATTAAGACGTTTCATTTTTCAGGGATTAAATTAAGACAATCATAACTTTTCAAGGACCAAATCAATAATTTAGTTTAAAATTAATATCATCATTGTATATGCTTACCTTAGATAGGCAAAATGCCAAAAAACCTTCATTTGCACTGACAAACTCACTTCATCCCTGAAAACTAAGGATTAACCTCCTTCTATTACAAAAATTGCAGCAATATAGAGAAGGTAAAATGAAAATTCAAAGATCAAAAACACATATATTTACATAGTTTGATTAATATGATATACATTTATAGATAAAAATATGTTTCTTATTCTTTATGTAAAATTGTTACAAGTCACACAATTACATAATCAAACTGGTTCAAGTTATTTCAAAACAAACAAATTAAAAAAACATGAAACGGATCAGACCCTGTATCGTAAGCGCGACTCAACACCCTTCAATTAACTCTTAGCATAGAAGAGACAGCTACATGGGTGCCCACAGAATCACAGACACACATATATCTTCAGTGTTTCAAATCTAAAACATCATATGTTTATCCTCATGTCTGGTTTGTGGAACCCATAAAGCCATTACTTGAGGAGTTAGGAGTGACAGGTTTCGACTTTACTCCTACACTTCCACATGTCTATCCAGCGCTAGCGGGATTAAACCGAAAAAATCAAAAACTTTTCTTGGCTTTAAAGATAGACTTCAGACATATCTCAACAGAAGGAACATAAACAATCATATATAATGTGGTCCAGATTTCAACAGGACATTGACACTCTCAATATATGGAGACCCAGAAGAGATTCAGATTGTTACATGTTATTGCTCTCACTCATTTTCTGATTCTTATCAGAAATTCAACTTCAGCTTCTGCATTTGGTGTCACTGATTATGAAGAATGCGGAAGCCCTGAAAGAGAAGCCCAATCTCACATACCAAATTCTATCTTCAGTTATAGGTATTTACTAGAAATTTTTTCCTTAAGTTTTAGTTTCTGTCCTTAACATTTTTTTTTATGAGTTATATATTATATGTTTCGTTTTTGTTTAAAATCTATTATTTTTACTAACATTATTTATTATATCGACAAAAAATATTGACTAAATAATTAATAAAAATAATATGTAAAATATATGTGATGTAAAAAAATATATAAAAAACGTAAAATAGACATGTTTGAGCTTAGTTCGGTTTGGTCACCAATTACTCCTTTTAACTTGGCCTTTACATTATATGTCTAATATTTTCACTTTGCGGATCTGTTGAGCAATGAGAGAGAGAACATGGAAGATGAAGAAGAAGTATGGGAAATGGTGCAAAAGAAAGGAAACCAATTTACCGTGAACGACCGACCGTTCTACGTAAACGGATTCAACACTTACTGGCTGATGGCGTTCGCCGGCGACGAATCCACCAGAGGGAAGGTGAGTGAGGTGATGAAGCAAGCTTCCTCTGTGGGCATGACCGTTTGCAGAACCTGGGCCTTCAACGACGGCCAATGGCGAGCCCTTCAGAAATCTCCATCGCTTTATGATGAAATAGTATTCCAGGTGCACTCCAACTGTCTGTTGAATTGTGTCTCTGTATTTTTTTACTATATTAATCATTTATTAAAATATGTATGTGCACTTGTTGAATATTGCTATTGAGTCAATCCCTTTAACACAAATAAATATATAATTTATTCCTATAAAAAGTTTAATTTATAGTGAATTTACAACTTGTAGGAACTAAAAAAATACAATTATTTAATATTTGAAAGTTTAACTCCACAAATTTAGTTTCTGAACATTGTGAATTCGTTAAATATTGTTATTGAGTCAGATTCAAAAAAAAAGTATATTGTTTTACATTCTTAATATTTTTTTACGTCAGTTATATCTTACATGTTTCATTTTTATTGCAAATCAACTATATTTACTAATCGTTCAGTTAACATTTTCTATCAATAGAATAGACAGTATTAAAGATGTTAGGGACAAAATTGATACTTGGTATAAACATTAAAGACATAAAAGATATTTTTGCCTTTTAATTATGATATCAAAGATGAAAATAGAGAAAATGATTAATTTAGTCCCTCAAATATCAAGCTTTCCAATTTAATCTCTGAATTTTTTTTTATTTGAACTTGTTCCTTCCTTTTGTTAAAATGACTTTTAGCAATGAAAATATTGAGATTTAATAACTGTAAATTTTATAATTTAACAATGAAAATGATTAAATTGAGACATATAATTTTTTAAAAATTAAATTAAAATATTTAATCTTTCAAAGACTAAATTTACAGTGTAATTCCTTTTGAATGTTGGGTGGCAGGCCTTGGACTTTGTGGTAAATGAAGCAAAGAAATACAAAATCAGAGTGATATTATCATTGGTGAACAACTGGGAGGACTATGGTGGCAAAGCTCAATATGTGAAATGGGGCAAAGCTGCTGGCCTCAACTTCACCTCTGATGATGACTTCTTCTCCCATCCAACTCTTAGAAGCTACTACAAGGCCCATGTTAAGGCAAGTTTTTCCCACTTTCACATATCACAGCTAAAAAAATAATAGTACATTAGTAGTTTCGTTTTCAAAAAATTATAATTGTTTTAATCTAATCTCTAAAAAATTGAATGTTTTAATTTAGTTCTTAAAAAATTTTATTTGTTTTAATTTGGTTCTTCTTTTTATCAAAGTGACTTTTAGCAGAGTTAGTAATGAAAAGGACCATATTAAAATAAATGTAATTTTTTAAAGACTAAATTAAAAAAATTATAATCTTTCAGAGGCTAAATCAATAATTAACTCAAAAAAATACGCTACAATGATCAAATGGCTTGAATTACTTTGATTGTTTAAGATTAATTTGGTCCTCAAAAGATTACAATTGTCTCAGATTAATCCCTAAAAGATCAAGTATCTTAATTTAATTCTTAAAAAGTTATTTTTGTTTCAATTTAGTCCCTATTGTTTTTGTTAAAGTGACTTTTAACAATGGTAAAAAATTTTTAAGGTATTATTTTGAAAATGTCTTTCAAGGACCAAACTGAAAAAATATAATCTTTTAAGGATTAAATCAATAATTTACTCAAAAAAGTATGCTGCAATGATCAAACTGCTTGAAAAATGAAAATTACTACCTGCTTTGATTCCCTAGGGCTAATTTGGTTTCAGTACTATTTTCACTGTGTAGACAGTACTGAATAGAGTCAATACATTCACAAATATCACTTATAAGGAAGATCCAACCATTTTTGCTTGGGAACTCATGAATGAGCCTCGATGCACCTCAGATCCCTCAGGCGACATATTGCAGGTTCAATCCCTTAATAACTTCTGTTAGAGATTTACAAACTATTCATTAGTTTAGGCTTTGCTTTATGGTTTAAATTTTTGAATTGTAGTAGCTTTTAACAAAATATCAAAGCTTCTATAACTCCTTACTATTTTGTCCATACTTCAAGTCTAAAAAACTTGAAAACATTCTTGTTTGCCTTTCTAAAATAGAAAGGGTCCACTGGCATTGGAAAAAAAAAAATCTAGGCAACATATCATTTTTTTTTCCTAAACTTTGACCAATTTCGCTTCAAAACTTTATTGTGTCAATTTTGTCTATATTTGAATAATTGGTTTCAGTTTTGTCCTTGAGCCCAACATTCTAATGACAAACGTTGATGTGATTACCTATATTGTATATACCAATGCTAACTCGTCCAACTTGGTATGTTCACATCAGACTTACACATAAAATAACAAAATTATCCTCCTTTTTGTCATATATCCACGTCAAGACAAAGTGAATAATGGAACACGATTTTATCATTTTAAGTATAAATTTAATGTGGATGTACTAGTTGAACAAATTGGCGTGCAATAGAAGTAACCAAATTAACATTTGTTGTAAACAATTTAGACAACATTTGACTTAGGGATTAAATTAAAATTAATTAAAAATATATGAGATAAAATTGACACAAAGTAAAATTTTCAAACAAAATTAGAACTTCGATCAAAGTTTAGGGAGGATAATGCCAAAAATCTATTATGCAGATTGTTATATAGAAGCACATCAAGCAGCAGTTTCAAGTTGTCACTTCTTTTCAAGATAATAAATATTGATCCAATTGAAAATGTTGTAGGATTGGATACAAGAAATGGCAGTCCATGTGAAAAGCATTGATCCAAAGCACCTAGTGGAGATTGGGTTGGAAGGTTTTTATGGCCCCTCCACACCTCAAAGGTTTCAGTTCAATCCAAATACATATGCTCAACTGGTTGGAACTGATTTTATCAGAAACCACCAAGTTCTTGGAGTTGACTTTGCTTCTGTCCACATATATCCAGACTCTTGGTAAGTCTGATCAATAGTCAAGTTTATAGAGAAAATTATTGATTTAATCTTTAAAAGATTATAATCTTTTTAATTAAGTTCTTAAAACATCAAGTGTCTTGATTTAGTCCCTAATAGATTGTGTTTATTTCAATTTGATCATTCTTTTTGTCATAATAACTTTTAACAACAAAAATTCTGACATTTAGCAATAGTAACTTTGTAATTTAACAAACAAAACGATCAAATTGAGACAAATATAATATTTCAATGACTAAATTGTGACAATTGAGCTTTTAAGGATCAAATAAAGAAATCTGTAGTCTTTCACGAACTAAATAAGTAACTTACTCCAACTAATATTCCAAGAGACGAAGTTATCATTTATTGATATTCTTCTGCCTATAGAACACCATCTGCATAATCTTCAAACTCAAACGCATACTGGTCTACTCTTCCTATAAAACTGTTTTGTTTTCGACTTCGTTATATACATAAATGCAGATCAAATAGAGATCATAGCATCTATGTACATGTGTAACGAGAATTTCTTATCTTGCCATATACATATTTTATCTAACTTTCTTCTAGAGCAAAACCTCATTTCGGCCCGTTATAAATAGGATGTTTCTCAGTTTGACTCCCCATACAGCTGTCTTTTTATTTTAGTCCTTTAGATATACAATATTTCTCAATTTGATCATTCACATAATTACTTATCCATTTGGTCCCTCACAAATAAGCTATTTGTCAATTTAATCTGCTGCAAATAAAATTGTCAACAATAACATCCTTCTATTGATTTGCTATTAATAAAACCAACTATCAATCTGCATATTACATAATAGTGACTAATTTGTCCTTTTATTTTGGTCCCTTTCATATATGTTATTTTTCATTTTGGTCCCTCATAAAAATTAATTATCAATTTGATCCCTCACAAATAAAGTATCTCTCAATTTAATCCACTGCATATAAAATTCTTACTAGTAACGTTCTTCTATTAATTTGCTATTAATAAAACTAACTGTCAATTTACATATTACATAATAGTGACTAGTTTGTTTGGTCCCTTGCATATACGATTTATTTCAATTTGGTCCATCACAAACAAGGTATTTCTTAATTTAATCCCTTGCAAATAAATTTGTTAATTTCATTACTTAGCATATTGATAGAAGGACGTTATAACATATTTATTTGTGAAAGACTAAATTGAGAAGGCAATTTTATGAGGAACCAAATTAAGAAATATCTCATATGTGTAGGACCAAATTGAGAAATATCTTATTTGTGAAAGACCAAAATAGAATTTTATTCCTTTCTTCTATTTTCCAAACATGCACAATGAACAGCTTCAGACAAGAATCTTACAGTTTCTGATTAAGAATTCACTACCTGGTTGAAGGATTTCAAAAGCAATTTCTGATACCCACCTCCCATTTGTAAAATCTTGGATGGAAGCTCACATAGAGGATGCAGAAAAGTATCTGGATATGCCTGTTGTTTTTGCTGAGTTTGGTGTATCGGCAAAAGATCCTGGCTTCAATTCATCATTCAGAAATGCCCTCATAAACACTGTGTACAAGACAATCTTAAACTCCACAAAGAAAGGAGGGAGTGGTGCTGGAAGCCTTTTGTGGCAGCTTTTTCCTGATGGAACAGATTATATGGATGATGGCTATGCAATTGTTCTCTCAAAATCTTCTTCCATTTCAAGCATTATAGCCCTTCAATCCACAAGACTTGCTCTGTTCAGCTCCTTGTGTTCTTGGAGATGCCATTGGAGTTGTAAGAGAAAACATGTATTGGAAAAAATATTCTATGATGATGAACTCTAGAAACATACATGGAAAGTTTTAAATATGATGAAAAGACATGGATGCTTCTTTTAGAATAGATGGTGCAAGAATATCAAGTATCATTTTCAGTTTGAAAACAACTAAAACCCCATTTTGGTCCTAGAGGGAATATTTCTCAATTTGGCTCTTTATAAAATAGCTTTCTCAATTTGGTCCTTCACAGGTGCGATATTTCTCAATTTCATCCATTGTGAAATTTTCTTTTCAATTCAGTCCTTTACATATGAATATTTCTCAATTTAGTCCCTCACAAATAAATGTTTTATCAATAACATTCTTCTATCAATATGTTACTAGTGAAATTAACATATTTGATGTTATGTATATTTTTGACAGGTTATTGTTTGGTCACTATTGTATAATATGTCAATTGACAATTAGTTTTATCAATAGCAAACTAAAAGAAGGACATCATTAATAACAATTTTATTGGTAAGAGACCAAATTGGTAAATATCCAATCTACAAGAGACCAAATTAATAAGGTAATTCTACGAAATACCAATCAAGAAAGAAGATAACTCTAAGGGGTACTAAAGTGAGAAACACCTTATCTATAAGAGACCAAAATTAGGTTTTAGTTGTTTGAAAACTAACATACTGAGAAAATGAGGGAGTAAATATGGTGATAGTGGCATTATTCAACTATTCTTCACTCCTTTACATGAAAAATATAAACATTTGAATCACAGACATGTGGAAATGGGTAGAATACAATAAAGCTGTAGGTATGAACTACTAGGGTTGTTATGTGAAAAAAAAAAACAGTAATTTTTGGAAGTCATCACCCTTTAGGTTCGTAAGAGGCATCATTTCCCACAAGAACAATACTCAAATGAATTTGTCATACATAATCGAATATCATTTTCTCTTACACATACAATCAGTTTCACCATATAAGCAATACCAGAAAAAACAATAAATCATTCTTTTTATCTTCATTCAAGCCAGAGTTAGAAATCACCCAATTGCTGGCATTACAGGTGAGGTTGCCCCAAGCATTCGTTTATAACTCGAAGAAAAAGGAACCATGACTCGTGGGAGAAGGTTGATTACGCTCTTACGACACTAATGCTCCTGCCTGAATTTGATTAAGCCGCATTTCACGAGGAGTTTGCTATCATATAGATGACTAGGAAGATATAAATCTAGTCCAGCAACAATGTTGGTTTTTGTCTGAAATATAATTGAAAATCTGAAACAAAATTCCATTCAAATCTTCTGGAACTTAGGCTCACTATGTGCCCAGAATTGTGCAGAAAAAAGACTCCTGTTGTTGCAAACTTGGAGACAAAGAGCCAAACATAGAAAGATTGCAAGTTGTGCACATAGATGGTATCTTTTCATCCTTGTTTAACAAGGTCAAAAAGTAACAGAATCTTCATATTCATATTGCTCAGTTTCTTGTCATGAAAATAAGAAAGTAACCCTAGCCCAGCTTCAGAAACAAACAAGAACAGTGAAAAAATATTTCAGCTTAAGCTTACCTATTTAAAATAATAAGGCAAAAGTATTATTTCCGTCATTAAACTCTGACCTAAGTTTCGATTTTGTCTCATATCTTTTCAATGAGTTTCAATTTTGTTCCTAAGCCCAACGTCATCCAAATTGTTAATAGAAAACGCTGATATCGCCACTTCTATTATATATGTCAATGCCAACTCATCCAACTAGGTACATCTACGTCGGATGTACACTTGTAATAACAAAATTGCACACTCACGTCAAATATTTACTTGAAAGAGCAAAGTGAATAATGAAAGGCAATTTTGTTATAGCAAATGTATATCTCTAAATAGATGTGTTTAGCTGGACGAGTTGGCATTAACATGTGTAATAGTAGTGGCCACATTAGCATTTGCCATTAATAATTTAAACGGCATTGGGCTTAAGAACAAAATTGAAACTAATTAGAAATATGAAAGACAAAACTAACATAAAATAAAGTTTTGGAACGAAATTAGAACTTGGGTCAAAGTTTATAAACAAAAATGATGCTTTTTCCCAAATCAGAAACATTAACCTGTGAAAACAAATGAAAGAATTAGAAAACAGAATGGATATACTCACATCACTAAGCATCTCACTTTCTGCTTAAGCTCAATTTTGAAAGGACTGCAGCTGCTTGATCACCACCCAGAAGAAAATATGGATGCCTCAAAGCATCAGCAGCAGATAAACGCCGTCTTCTTAGGGAACCTCTCTCACAGATAAGCTTTGTCGCTAAGTTCCACCCTCTACCCGAGTCACAGTCAAGAATTTGAAAGTCCGACTTGAGGCGAGTATAGTCTCTCCACTTGTTCAAATCATAGCTACATGTTTTTATTTCCAGATTGAAGTTCTTTAAAGCAGAAGGAGACCTTAAGGATGGTATTGCCATTTGAAGGAGTACAATCCCAGCCGAATACATATCAAACAGATCGGGACTATTCAACTGCAATGGATGTCATGCAAACAAATTCAGAAGCATGTCTTTTGCTGGAAGAAATAACTTCATAAAGATGAAATGGCAAATTAGTTACATCACAATCTAGAGATTCTTGCTAATGAAAAAGCTACACCAGATAGAAGAGGAATCTACAGTGTATAAATAAATTTTAGATGACATTTTTTTTAAGATTAAGAGGTCTAAATTTGAATACATATCTGAATTATTAAAATATTATCTCTAAATTTGAATGCTAAATAATCAAGATTGTTTGTTTTTACAACATCTGTACGCATTAAATACATGTCAATAGAAGATGTATCCAGAGCAAATAATGTCTGAAATTTTTTTAAACTTTTCATAAGATATGATTGAATCAGACGTATTAATAGCAATTAAGCACTTAAGAAAAATAAAAAAATGAATGCATTTAATGGATTGAAATATTAATGAATCAAAATCAAACCCCAAATGCCCCTTTAGCCTTCAACTTAGAGAAATAATTTTAACTAATTTGACAAAATGGTTGACTCCAGTATTTTATTTTGTTACTTAAAGTTAAACTGATAACCTCACAGAACTGTAGATTATAACTTCATAAACAAGGCATAAGCAATAGAACCTGCCACAAGATCGGGGAAAGTAAAGCTGCGATTGGCTCTGGAGGAGGATTTGGCGTTTCTTCGGGAAGTACATACAATTCAGGGGGGCAGTAGTCAGGATCCAGTAAGGCACTGTCAGGCACATAATTCTTTCCAATCCGAAGGTCTGTTGCTGCACCGAAATCTATGAGTTTGATCTGCCCCCGTTTAGTGACTACTAAGTTGGCTGGCTTTACATCTCTGTGAACAATGCCTGTGTCGTGAATTTTCTTAAGAGACGTAATGATCTGGCGCATTATTTGCTTGATGATCAATGAATTTCGTTTAAAAGAGTCTGCACCTTGCAAGACCCTTCCGAACATCACAGACTCTAAGTTTGAAGGAAAGTTACGATCTTTCATGTAATCAGCAAGAGTGCGATCTCCCTGTGTCACATACAAGCTGCAATTAGCTGGTAATATAAATGGCCAGCTAATTTGCTTGATTATCTTTATGATATGAATGTAATTAAAAGAAGGAATAGACTAGACTAGAACTTTAAATTCAATCTTCTATTTTTTGAGGTCACATTTAAAACCACCATAACGGACTAATATCAAAATTCTGACCAGTAATTGGTGCATGCATAAGTAATCTATGGCTATTGTTTATGCAATAGAAATAGCGAGAGGAGCACCTCAAACTTCCAAACAAGCCATTTTCCACCTTTGATGAACTGTGAATTTGTTTTATCGGCTACAAAACTTCCAAGAAACTCAGCACATGTTTCAGGAGCTGCTCTGGATAGCCTATAATTGAACCACTCCTCAAAATCACCGAATTTTTCAGCGCCTTGGACTCCAACCTTCACCTGCACATGCCATTCAGTCAACTTCTGAGTTCTGAATATAATTTACAGGTTTCTCATCAATAACAAAAGAAGGAAATACACTACTTTATGTGAGTTGAAAGGTGATTGCTATCAAGTCAAGTACACAGGTATGTAATTTCTAGAGAAATTCAAAAAGATCCGAATGTTTAGTCTCAGTCGTGTTCTGTTATTTAAAAAAATGTCCAGTGGTTGATGGACTGGAATGTTTATATGTTATCCATCCATCAACAAGTAGAATAGAATAAAAGTTTGGTTTGGAATATAAGTTGATGAGCTCAAAAAACTCATTTTCCCTTACCATGATTGTGGCATTATAATTGGCTCATAGTCTCATACTGTACTCTTAACATTCATCCTTGTTATCAAATTCAAAAAAAGCAAGACTTAAAACTAAGCGCAACAGATAATTATTGCAGAGACAGGTACATTATGTAAGAAATAAGCTCAGGACCAATTTTACATCAAGTTAAATTTATAGCTCATTATTATTTATATAACTGTCACTGTTATTTGTAGAAAGAAACTGATCCAAAAATGACTCCATTGCAGAGGAAGCAAGGAATAAGTAAAGCTTACTCCAAGTGCATGTCATAAGGATACCTTTTTAAGAATAACTTTATCCTTAGATTTCACATCCAATGTTGTTGCCTTGCCTCTTCCCCTCTTCTGCAACTTCTCTTCTACATCCACATTCTTTGGAACCACAACCCCAGAATAAACAACCCCAAATGACCCTTCTCCTATCTTATCTCTAATCATAAAATCAGCCCTCTTCAGATTCCTCCTTCCTGTTAAATTGTCCAAACCCAGTTGCAGAGGAGCCAGAAGGTAGGCATCAATGGCGCCGATCAGAACACCAGGCCTTGCCGTCAAATAAACCCATGACAATCCAGCGAAAATCAGAAAAGCCCATTTCTGGAAATCGGATAAGTCTTGAGTTACTCTCTGAAATTGGACTAATCCCGATCGTAAAACTGGGAACTGGTTCAGGTATATGGTGTTCTCCAGCAAATCTTCTGGAATGTTCTCGAGAAAAGCTTTACATTTTGCAGGGTTACTCTTGAAACGGTGCATTAAGAAAGAAAGATTATTTGGGGCAGTGGGTTTCAGAGGAGAGAAAGAGATTGTCGTTCTTTTGTGTTGAAGAGGAGTCGAAGTGGGACGCAGCAACGAAGCCATGATTCTCATTCCAAATGATCGCTGAGCTTTAGAACTTTGGTTGTCTCTAACAAAAGAAGTAACGTAAGCAGTGAGAAGTGGCAGCAGTTTGGCCACCTCTTGCTTTGTTATTTTATCCAAAGACTTCTTCATTTTTGTTGGATCAGAAATTACGGCCAATAAATAAAGCCACGTATATGTAGCGAATTGTGTGCTTCTCAAAAATAGTTTTATCTATTCTTTTTTCGGTCATGATAAATAGATTTTGGAGTGAATTATTGATTTAATCACAAACTATTTTTATTATTTTAATATTTAAAAAATTATATTTTAATAATTTTCGTTCTAAATTATAAAATTTGTTATTACTAAATTTTAAATATTTTGTTACCAAAAATTACTGTAACAAACAAAAACAAAATTAAGACATAATCTTTCAAAAACTAAATTAAGATATTTAATATTTTATATATTAAATTAAAACAATTATAATTTTTAAAATACTAAATCAATAGTTTACTCACAATTTTCTTAACACTGGCACGTCACTTATAATCAATTGTTTATTTCAATCCATGCGTGAGAAAGCAAAGCAGGAGAAAACAGTTTGGAGGAAGACTACATAATATTTGCAAATAAAATCAATGGTCCAATAATCCTTCATTTCTCAAGTAAAATAGAAGGTATATGCCCAATCTCAATAAGTCACCACTAGAAAGTCAGCTTCTCAAAGCAATTGAAGAGGCTGCTCATTTCACACAAATACTTCAGGCCACAAGAAAACGTTTTTTGCTGCCAATTCCTGTGCCATAATAATACTGTTTTCAAAAATCTAAATAAATATGAGCATTACAGAAAACATGAGCATCTTAACCCAATGCAAACTACAAAGCAGGGCTACTCCTCTGAAGGAAAGAGGCTGCAGGCCTCACATAACTGAAGTCTTTGAAAGGATTTCCGCCATTGGGGCTAGCAGCCGGTGAGTCCACCACAACCGGCATATCGGTCCAGCACTTCTCAAAGTTGGCAACACAGTGCTTCCCAGCAACTTCAGGACGGAAGCTTGGCTGGATCTCCCGTGCTTCCAATTTCCTCCAACTGATTGGCTTGAACCACTTGTGGTCTTTAATTTCCTGGCTCCCCTTAGTTCCACTACCTAAACGCTTAGCTGAATCCTTCTGCAGCAGCTGTAACGGCGGTATGCGCATTTAAGTAACTTCCATGGATAACCAATATAATAATAGTAGTGAGTCGGCTCAAAACAAACAAGGATTAAGGATTTTTTTTGTTTCTAGTAAAAATTAGATCAAATTAATTTTTAGATAATGAAAACATTGAAACTTAAGGTGGGATCTGGTAAGTGAAAATTCTGGTTTCCAGGAAGCCTTACTTATAGAAGGTATATGAAAAATTCACGGTCTTGATATTAATTATGACATATCAAACATGGAAATCTTGTACATCACCTACGTTGACACATATATTAAAATATCTTGCAAATAGAAAACAAGATATCAGAAAAGTACGAAGATTTTATGATGTTAAGCGCCAAGTAATTGTTCATCATTTTGAATGTAATCCATGCAAGGATAAGTCTGTTTTTCTGCAAGGATAATTATTAAAATTGTGTGTGTGTGTGTGTTCTCTGTGAACTAGTTAATACCGCTTTCAGCAGAGAATGTGCTTCACTAGACAGAAATGCTGGAAGCTTGATCTTGTCTTTAACTATTTTCTGCTGAATCTTCTCACGGTTCCCACCACAGAAGGGAGGCTGCAGAGGACAAGGTGAAACAATAGAAACAATCATTTACTACTACAAGCAAGAGACGTCAATAGTTACTCAGTCCCCAAGAATATAAAAGTTCATTACAAGAATATAGTATAAAAAAGTAAAAAAAATTATTAACCATCAAGCTATTAGCATCAGTTGCCACATTGTTGTTTTAAAAATTACCATGAGATATACTACTCCAACACGTTCCCTCTTCCTCTTTTCTGGGGAAAGACGGATTAAGGGAGTGGAAGGGTTGTCAAATAGCCAAGACAATTAAAATCAACTCAAAAAGAATTTGACTTGATTCATTTACTTGCATACATGAGCCAAAATTAATGCTCAGCTAATTAATATCTATATACAGTTAAATTTTCGTCTTATAGCTGTCAAACTCACAAGGACAAATTTTTTTTACTCAACATGTACGTACAACCAACCGATACAAAGAATTATCCAACATTGAAGATCCAAATGAACAGACAACAATAAAAAAAATATGCAAAAAGTAGGATACAAACCTTTCCCGTAAGCATCTCAAACAGTAGGATTCCAACACTCCACCAGTCAGCAGCCTTATCATGGCCCTTGCCAAGAATAATTTCAGGTGCCATGTACTCTATCGTTCCACACAAGGAATTAGACCTTGTATTATTTTCAAATTGCTTCGCCAGGCCAAAATCTGTCAGCATAACCTAGTTGATCAACAAATAAATCTCAGTCAGTTCATGGTATGTATTAAGCAGGGCCAAAAGTCATACAAACAAGAGGAAGGAAAGCATACATGGCCATCAGCATCAAGTAGGATATTTTCAGGTTTTAGATCCCTGTGCATTATTCCATTTGCATGGAGATGGGAAACTGCAGAAACAATCTCAGCAGCGTATATGCGCGCTAGATCCTCTCTGAAAATCCAAAAGCAAGAATAGAACCAGCAAATAATGTATTTATTTTCTTCTTTATGCAATAAATTTTGAATAAAAGAAAGGCCAAACATAAAAGTACCTGAAAAGGCCATGGTGATAAAGTTGAAAGAAGAGATGGCCCCCATTTACGAAATCCAGCACAAGATACAGTCGGTATTTCGTCTGAACAAAATATACATAATAACACATCATTTTCTATCTTGTCTCTAAACTACAAGAGAGAGCATTTTACTATAGAAGAACATTGTCGAATATGTAGGGTTAAAGAAAACCTGTATCTTAAACCAACACATTCGTTTACATTTCAGATATCATAAATAATGATGCAGATGCTTATGTGAAGTGAGAATAGAATATGTAATATAGAATGTATAACATAAGCAAGGTTGAGTTGAAAGAAACCACATCAATCGATATAAACCAAAACAGCATCTATAAAACCCTACTATTACAAAATTTGAAAATAAGTACCTGAAAAGAGCATCTGAGCTGGACAATGAAGGGATGCTCTATTTGGGTTAAAATATCCCTCTCAGCTTTCATGTATTCAGCATGGTTCTTTTCCATAATTCTGTCCTTTCTCATTACCTTCATTGCATATATTTCCGAAGTACCCTTTTTCCTCACTTGATACACTTTTGCAAATGCTCCCTGCCCCACAACTTTCAAAACCTCAAAATCTTCAATGCTCACTCTCTGGATCTTCATGCTTTGTCCATTATCGTCTTCAGTAGATTCCTCAACAATGATATTGTCAATGCAAGATTCTTCAACTTCTTTAATGGTCTCTCCATCAACATGATCAACTAGTTCCAATGAATCCTCAGTCTCATGTATGGTGAGTTTTCCAAGCTTCAGTGATTGACTAACACAAGTAGAAGGGCCAACCAAAGAATGGGAACGGGTGTAAATGACCTCTGGATCATCATAAACAAGTTCACTCAATTCTTCTACGGGCTCAGTGGTAGTAGAATCAACATTATTCACTTCTACTGAGGGAGGCACTGTAACTGGACCAAAGACATCAGAGAAGTCAAGTTCGACATGATCTATAATTATGGTATCAGTGATGCTTTCAGGAAAGGTTATCTTGGTCTGGAATGGTTTGCATATGCCAGCCTTAGTCAAACCAGTTAACTGAGAGGAAACCATTTTAGCGTGTAACAAACAGGGATCTAAATATGCTGATGGCCAAGCTAATGAATGCTATAGACTAATCACTACTTAAGTCCCACTACTGCTGATGGACTCCTGTCAATTGCCTGAATAAGAAGAAAGTTGATGCGTGCAAACGGAGTTCCCAAATACTTTGGCAATAAGGAAAGCAAAATCCAGCAGAAGAGGCTGTTCTTGTTTCCCGATTCACAGGAAACGAAGTATGATCCAGTAGTTGTTGAATTCATGAATATCCAATAGGCAATCTGCACATTAACCCAGGAAAGAAAAAAATATGAAATAGACAACACATACAGCCCATAAATGCTTCGATTAGCTTTGTTTATTTTAGGCCATTCTGGAGGTGAAATTTGAAGGTAAAGTAATCACAGTATCACTGCTACATACACACATAAATACATAAAATACATACACATTACATACATAAGTATATAAGCAAAATATGGTATTAAAAAAAAAATGAAATTGCACATGAGAAGATCGAAAATTTATATAACTCCCCACTATTTCTTTTTATTATTTTAAAATATAAAAAAATTACTGCAATTTATATCCATATTAAAAACTATTGAATAATAAATTCAAGAGAAAACTATGCATGCTAAGCCACTTTGTATACTAGTTTTAATTCGCTTATATGTAAACACCATTAACAGATTGTAAGTTGTATGGTAACTTTATAACAAGTTTTTGAAAAGAATTATTGTAAGTTGTATGGTCACTATTAACTAACAGTAATTTATTTGAAATATATTAGCAAAACCATTATTCAATTATCGTCGAAATAAATGAAACAGTAAAGATAGCCAAGCCAAAACTGTCACAGTAATCTGTCGAAACAAAAAAATAGATCACAGTAGAAACGAGATCTGCGCGAAAGGTCGAAATTTTGATCGCGGATCTAATAGCCCAAAACTCAATCAGATTCAGAGAAAACCCAGAATTCATCGGCAAAAATCATGTTAAAGTAACAAATTCAAAATTTAACCTAAAAAAAGTTAAACATTGGGATCCAGTACAATGTTGAGGTTACAAATTTTCTCTCTCGCGCGACTAAAAGAGGTACCCTCAAGTTTCAAAATTTTGTGGGGAAACGAAATCGAGAGAGAAAAGAGGAAGATAAGGGTACCTGGGAAGGTTGCGAAGAAGATCGAAAGGAGATGAATGGCGTCTTTTCACGAAATTCTACGGGGGAAAACTCACGTCGCCACTTATAGAATGTTGAAGCTCATGGTCAGTGTTATTTCCATGATTTACAAGTGGCGTAAAATTATTGGGTGGCTGATCAAGTTGGAGATTATGCGTTTGGGTCCACTCACAGATTGGAGAATATGCCATTCGGATTTGGTTCCCTATTCCGTGTTCTATTTGGGTTTGGTTACTTATATGTTATTTTTCTCGTTATTAATCAATATTCATTACGCCACTATTAATTTCCATAATGATAGTCTAGGCAAAAGTTTTTTTTTTTCTCTTAACATTTATCTTGTTTCATCACAATTTTTTTTATATTAATTTCGATTTACGTGTTTTTTTATTTTAATTTTATTCTTAAAATTAATTTCATTAATATAATTGACAAAAAATATTAACGCAAATTTTTTTATGATATATTTATTATTAACATATCATACTAATTAATTTTAATTTTAATTTTGTATTAAATATTTTACTAACATTTAATTTCATTCAAAATGATATTTTTTTTATTTATTTATTTTATCTTAAATTAATATTTAAATGTTTACCATATTATATAAAAGAGTTCATGTGTTATTTGAAATGGTGTAAATTAATATTTTTTATCAACTTTGTTAATAATATTAATCAAAGGGACAAAATTAAAATATAAAAAAATATGTTAGATTAAATTTGTAAAAAAAAAATTGGAGAAGAAATTAAAAACAAAAATAAACGGTGGAAAAAATTATTTTTGCCTAATAGTTTATTATCTATGTTTACATTCGGGCCTATTTAATGTTGATTTGATCTAATCATGGCCGAAAAGTCCACCCAACCCCAATTGGTCCAACCCAAAAAAATAAAAAATAATCTTAAATTTAAAAAAAAAATACAAACGAGTCTCAGGGTTTCCATGGGTATATGATCGAATTAATTATTCATATATTTTTTTAAATAATGAAGTACATGTTTAAATAATAAAATATTCTAGATACATGTGTAATATTAAAATGTAAAACTTCTATAATATATATCTTTTACTTTTTATACATCTACAAATAATTTATGTATTTAATTTGATATTCAATTATTTATCATATATTTCATATTATAATGTATAAAATTATTATCAAGATCATTTCTTCAATATAAAAATAAAGGATCTCGTGATATTTTTATAAATCTTAAAAGTGGATAAATAAAACATAAGCCCGAGAAAAACCATAGTCCATTCAATAAGAAAGTCAAGCTCCTTTTATTAATTGTATAAAAACCCAACTGGTTTTTAAATGAGATGAACTCATGATTAGATCTAATATTGATATTTATATGATTAAAAAGAAATAAGACGTCATAAAATTATATTTTAGAAGCTCATTATCATATATTCTCAATAAAAATAAGTATGATATCTACTTAAATATGTATTTTTAGAATAAATTACACTCTTATTGCTTGTAAGTTTTTAAAACTACACATTTCTCTATTTTACTTTTAAAATATACTCTATTTTCCTTGTAGTTATAAAATTGTAACATTTTAGTTCAATTTTATTTTCTTTTTGTCTATAGATATTTATATATAACAACATGTTTTATAATATTCAATAACATAATGTCACATATTACATGACGAATATTTTTTATTAATCTAACAATATTATTTTTTATATTTTGTCGTAACTTGTTTTTACTATTAATCTAAAATAAAATACATAAAAAAATCTATTTTCTCATGAAGACTTCCAATATGTACATAAGTTACTGTATGATATTTTAGTTAAAAAAAATTGGTAATTTTAGGTTAGCAATATATATATATATATATATATATATATATATAATACCATAAAACATAAAATATAAAATTAAATTAAAGTGTAACTAATTTCATAATTAGATAAGAAATAGGCAATGCATCATGCTTCCAATAAACATAGGGCAAGTGCATGCATTGTGAAAGCAATACATCAAAAAGCAAATGCATGCTTTCACATCCATCAAAATCACAACACATGCAACCCTCTCCTCACCCCCATCATTCACGGTATCTGGATAAGTAGACGCTAATCTCATCTTCAGAAACCAACCCTTCAAGTCTCTACTATTTATTATGAATTCAAGGGAAAATTGAAGATAACCCCATAAATTTTGAGGGGCTTGCAATTTACTATTATAAACTTTTAAACTTAGTAAAATACTCCTTTTAATTTTTAATTATTTGTTTCTAGATTCATAAAATTCATCGAGCAACGAACGATTCTATAGGTAGAGTTATTGGCTATACAACTGGAACTAAAATTGACAAAATGTCCAACCAAAAAAAAGAAGAGAAAAATATATTTTTATATCTCTAATATTTATTTTGAATTTTAATTTTATCACTTTAGGAACATATTTTCTCTACTATTAAAGGTTTATGTTTCAAAAATTAGAATCCTTGACTTTGGAGGCCAACGATATTAATTTTTTTAATTTAATTTTTCAAAATATTTTAATTTTAAACTGGACGATCAACAATTAATATTATAATCAAAATAAGATTCGTGGCTCGTCTAAATTGAACAACTAAGATGTTTGGTCTGTTTAAATCGTTTGTTACTATAGTAAATAAAAGAGATATTTGAGTCTTTTTTCTATCTCCCTCCCCTTATCCGAACCCGATTACCCGAGAATAACTTCCCGACCCGTTTTTCCAGAATCGGGTTATCTATCATCCATATCCATATCCACTCAGCAGTATCCCCAGTGACTGTACAAAATTTGCTTCGCATGCAGCCAGAAGCTATGCTCTTCTCTTACTCAAAACCCCAAATTTTTCTACCTTCACTATGAGTGACTTTCTTCCCACAAATTCTCTAGCCATTTCAATTGCCGAACCTCGAAGATTATCTCTTCTCAGTACAAGGCCAAGAATCGAGCTTAAACCAAATTTTCAATTTCATGCCCCTTTCTGTGTTAAGCTATCCAACGCCAGTAACTCAGACCCTGCAAATGATAGTAGTTTCGGAGCACCGTTCCTCAAGGGCCCTTCAATGGCGAATGGAAGTTCTCGCACGATGGGGTCAAGGAATGATCGCTTTTATGATGAACTAGAGTTTGAGGACAAAGGGCTAAAGAATTTTGGGTTAGAGAGGAATCTGAATTCAGAAATGCAGAGAGAACGTGGGTTCAGCGAGGATGGTACAACAACTTCATCAGGATCGGAAGATTCTGTTGAGCTGAATTCTGGTTTGGACGACGATGGCGGATGCAGAAAAAGAGAGATTAGTTCGCAGGAGGAAGATTTGCGAATTCAGAGTGAGACAGAGGGTGTTGATTTGAAAAAAGACGAGCAACTTGAGAGATTTAGGAGAGGTAAAGAGGTAATCAGAAGATCAAATTTGTTGGCAAAACAAGTTATCAGCATAAGGTCGGCTTTTAGCTTGGGATTCGTCACCCAGCTTTGGGTGGACACCACCTCAGTGAGTGCTATATTTCGTACTTGAAACTTCAAGCATTGTTATATAAAGATAAGTAAATGTGCAAATTAGTTCAGAAAATTTCTACCGAGTCTATAACTTGTGACTAACTTCTTCAGCACTTAAATTTTAGAGATTAAACTTCAATAAAATGTGACTGACTTCAAGTATTGTTATTACACAATAAAATGTGTATCTTTAAGTACTAATTTGTATATTTATCTTATACTTCAAATCTGAGTTATTTTAGCACTCAGCTTTTGTCACTTCAGTTCCATTGAATAACTTTGTCTTTGAAATTTCACATACAGTTTCGTCTGTGTTACTGATAAATATTCAAGGGACTAAATGATATTGTTGTGAATTTCATTTTTTCAGTGGGTGGTATTGTTTGTAGAGGTGAGGCCAAACTTGCTTTCCGGGGACTCTGAGAAGTTCCTTCTGGAGGATATTAGCCAGGTATAATAAGTTTTAAATCAAGGTACATAATTTTTCTTTTTTTGAAACTGATACCACTCTAAGTTGGATGTGCATATACTTAGTTTAAACATATTTTCCCCTTGTACTTACACTGATTAGTTCAAGTAGTTTGATATTTGTTCTCTTTAAATAAAGTTTTGGGTTCGAGTCCTGTGAATTGAAAAAATCAGCTCTAGAAAAGTTTTAAATTTTTGTGATTTGATTCGACTTGAATCAGATTAGTTGAAACTAAAAAAGTTTTAAACATTTGTGGTTTGACCTGACTTGAACCAGATTAGTTGGAGGTAGAGAATTTCTGGATATTGGTAGTTCAAACCACAAAAAAAAAAAATTCACCTTGCATTTACTCTTAACCTTTTTTATGTTGGTTTGTCCTTCTGCCTGTAAGATTATGAAGAGATAATCACTTGGATTAGACTACTGGTGAACTATGAGGGCTGGGGGTGCTTCCAAAGCTTTAATTCTGACATTTCCAAACAGTTGTGGCTGATATTTTGTTCTTGTTAGCTCTGATGTAAGATTTGGAGCATGGTTTTGTAACTTTGTTATGCGGCTGAATTTAATTTCCAATACAGTGTACGGTATACCTTGATGCTTTGCCAGCAAGTTACTTCTTGATCATGAGTTATAATATTGGGTGTTCCACTTGTTTCTTTCTCAGGTTGGGGATGTTGTCCTTGTTCAAGATGAAAGTGTGATAGAGAATGAATATAGAATGATTGGACTCGAGACATTGGTATGTCTTACTTAACTATAAGACTCAAAATTGTGAGTTATTTTCTTTTATGAGATTTATATGTGTTCATTGTATGACAGAACATACTTAAAATTTTCTCCTTTCATGATATGTGCATTGTGGTACTCAAACTCTGATGTTTTGCTCAAATACTGCAGTTGATTTTTGTTTTCTGTTAAGTCAGATGCTTTTCTTAGAACTTACGTAATAGAAATCTTGCCTTAGGGGAATATTTTTATTGCTTAAACTATCAGGGGTTAGTATCAGGGAATTTTCTTCCTATGGTTTATAAATTATATTAAGCTGTGAATATATTCCTATGTGATCTTTGATACTGTCTGTGTATGGATTCAACGAGGAGATTTTCAAAACAAATCTCTAGGTTCCAAGCTCTAAGAAATGTTTCGCATAGGTTTATGGCCAAAACAGTTTCTATTTCTTTTCGTTTTTTTCCCCCTTGCCAAATAGTAATTCCCCCCCCCCCCCCTGAATCTTTATAAATATGCAGATAAAAAATTTTATATAAAGAGTGCTAAATATATCCTAGCATTAATTTTTTAAGTTTTAAATAGCAACACAATACTTTAGAGTGAAAATTATGGCTATGATTGGTTGTATGATAGAATTATGGAATGTTCTTTGGGGATTTTGTGATGTTTATCTTTGACTTGCTTGCCTTGTCTCTTAGAAACTTCTAGCTAATACTATCTTTCGTATTTTTCTCTTTAATGGTATTACTATTGTGGAGTATCGGTCCAAATGCCACCTCATTTAGCCTTTAATTGTTGATTTATGTATGTTAGGTAGGATACAGAGTTATCACACCCTCTCAACAGAACATTGGAAAGGTGATTACATGTTCCTCACACCTTCTTTTTACACAATTTTATATATTTTCAATTGTTATATTATGGAAATCTTCATTTTTTAGGTGCGTGGGTACACTTTCAGTATAAATTCCGGGTCTGTTAAAACACTTGAGCTTGATTCATTTGGACTCTCCATCATCCCATCAAGCTTGGTAAGTGGGCTGCCTGATGTCTCTTGTTAAGGTTAACAAAATAAGTGTAGATTGCAGGCACTTATATCTTGAAATGGTGCATATTTTGTTACCAAACGCAAGATACAATGCCCTAATTTTGATTGTATGCTGCTTCTAAGTGTTTATTTTACAAATTTATATTGCAATTTGCCTTGTTATATTCTAGGTGAGTACCTACTCTTTGCTGGTTGAGGACGTACTGGAAGTTATATCTGATGCAGTTGTTGTGCATGAAGCTGCAGCTTCACGCATACAAAGACTTTCAAAGGTACCTTTATTTCGAAAATGAAGACGCCGGGTTCACTTGGTGATTTACTCATTTATTTTAGCTGTTGAGCTTCCTGGTAATAGGTTTCTACCGGCTTTCCAACTCAAGAACCAAGATTATCCGTAATTCTTTTGATATAACTTAGGTGAAGTTCCTTAAGTGCTTGCTATGAGGTTTTCCGCTAAAAACCATAACATTCGAAGAGTTCTTTTTTTTAATGGTCAATTATATTTGTGATGCTGAACTATAAACATGCATTAAGTTATCTTTTCATTCTTTTTTTGGCAGTTAATGGATTTCATTTTCTTCTGAATTCACCGGGTGTCGTACAAAGAATTCGGATCCCCTACTTGGCCCCAAAGCCAAGCAGGGTGTTTGGGTCGTTGGTTTTTACAACTAACGGTCTAGATTTCATAATATTGTTTTTCTTCTTTTTTTTTTAATAGAAAAGAACCATAAAATTTGGACTGTTGGTTATGAAAACCAAAGCCAAGCTGGGGATCTGATTTGTCGTATAAGAAAGTTTTGTTCTTGTTTTAGAAGTTGTTTTGGAATTCAGTGAGCAAAAACTAGCTGGGCACTGTGATTTCCAGCTCAAGCATTGTTTTACCACTCAGTATAGTTACTGAAAGAGAAGAGAAGAGAGAAGTCATTCGTTTTTGTCTATTGCCTGTTGGTAACAAAACTAACTAACTTTTCCCACCAGGGTTTATTAGGCAACCAGAGTGTAGGAACTTCAGTGGATGATGGTGAAGAATATTCAGACTCTGAGGAAACGGCAAGATCTGGTTATGCTTCAAGGACAAGGAGAGGTTTTAGAAGAAAGAAACCAAATCGTAGAGATTGGGAGCATGAAGAAGATTGGGAGCTTCCCATGGATTACCTCTGATTCAGAGATTGTCTGGGAATTTTCTCAAGTATAACATGTTTTTATAGAAAATAATGAAGTTGAAAAATATTGATAAGGCAAGCAAGTTATACCTAAAAAGTACCTGTTGGCTTTCAGTTGTATATTTGGTTTTGTATATTGTTTGTTTTCTTCTGTCTTTTCAATGTTTATTTGGTAATCCGCTAATGTCGGTTGTGTAATCCACATTGTGAATAGTCATATTTCTAAAATAATTGTTAGTATGGTAGAATAGTGACATAGAGAATATAGAACTGAATGTAGAAAGGCTATAGAATTGATCCTGGCCCGAAAAGCTTTTTCTGATGTTATTTAATTGTTATTGTAGAAGTTGCCATATAACAATTCTTCTTCAGATTGATACTTTGACTACTTGATTATTTCAAATCATATGTATTATACTCAATCATTCATACTATTCTGAAACCCTTTATTTTGAATATTAAGTGACAGATGATTCAATAAAATATTTTGCATTTAAAATGCAAATGTCGGACCTATCTAATTGTGTAGCTGTTTAAGACGGAAAAAAGAAAAAGAAGAATGTTGATGCACTACTCTTGCTGGTTCGGTATTCAATATCCTTATGTCTAGTCTCTGGACTTGTATTTACTGAATATTTTCTAAGAGAACTTTCAATTATCACCTGAAAATCTAAAATACTACGAAATTCTACTTTTTAATATTTTATATTCTAATATTTAAAATACCAAGAAATAACAACTAACAAGTGAGACCTATAATTCACGTTGCATTCCTGAAATACTTTATTGTCCCGGATGACTGTGACGAACAAACAAAAATAATTGATAACGTTCCAAATAATAATAATTGGACTTTTAAGTCCTCCACGAAAATTTTCAGAAATTTTGTTTGGTAATAGACATATGGACGATGGTGAGCATTAAAATCAGTAGCCGTTGGCGCCAACCTTTCAAATTCAAAACTCTGCTTATCTGATCATCTCCATCTCTTCTATGCTTCCCATCTCTGTGCTCTGAGCTCGCAACAGTAACCCAGCACTGGCCTGAGATGCAAACGGCGGATAATCCAATGACCGGAGCACCGAAAGTGAGGCCGAGATCCGGCCGGATACCGCTTCAGCCCAAGAATTCTCCGGCCACTCCCATGGACGACCATAAGCCCAAGACCAATCAAGAATTGATCAAAATCTCAGTGTCAGGAGATCTCAATAAGGAGAACCGCCCGATCCAGGCCGGTATCGGGCCGATTCCGGAACCGATGGATCCATCGCTAGCGGAGGAGCTGGGAGCGATGAAAAAGAAAACGGAGAGACTGAAATTGGACAGAGAGAGAACGGAGAGGATTCTGAGGGAGAAAAGCATGGTGTTGGATGGTAAGATGAAGGAGATGGAAGTGAGAGGAGAGATTCAAATGAGCCTTGAGATGGAGTTTGATAGGTTGTTCAGATTGAAGGAGCTCAGATGTCGCTCTATGGTACGCATCTCAGGTGATTGAAACCATAATCTTTATGTGAGTTTGCTGTAGTGGATCTCAGTGTTTCGTGTTCGTTTTGTTGTGATTGAAACAGAGAGTTTCTCCGATTCCAATGCTGAGATACAAGGAAAAAGGAAGGGTGGTTAACGAATCTCCATTACAGGTCTGTGACATTTCGAATTTGAATTTTTTTTAATAAACTATTATTTTCTAATCTCAACTTTTTGAACCCATGAAAAATAAAAACACACACACACACATTAAATTTTAGATCATTTGAAAGTAAATTCTCAAACTTCTAATTTAGAAATTAGATTTTCAAACTTCTATCTTTTTAAGAAGGAAAAAATATTATTTATGGCCCCTGAACTTTGACCCATATAATCATAATCCATAACTTTAATTCATGTAAATTATATCTTGTATATTTTTATTTCGTTTTGATTATATTTCTGAACTTAACACTAGTGTTGTTCATAATAAAACATAACCAAATCAAACCAAGTCAATCAATTTTATAAAATTATGGACTTATTTGATTTTAATTTTTATGCAATTTGATTTTATTTTAAACAATTTTATTTATTATAATTTGTGATTTTTAATTTCAATAAAATATATGTAAATATAAAAAAAAATATCAAATTAATTAAAATATATATCAAAATAATTTTGTTGACATAAAAATATATAAATATAATATTTTATATATATATGGTTATATTTATATATATATAATCGAAACAAATCAAATTAAACTGACAATTGAAACGATTTAATTAAAATTTATATTTCAAAAATTCATTTAGACTTCTTTTTTTTTTATTTTGGTTAGTTTTAGTTGGTTTAGTTTGATTTAGTTGGTTTGGTTTGATTTTGAATACATTTACTTAACACCGTCTAAATATTTAACGACACTAACATAGCATATTATTTAGCACATGTCAACAACTATTAATCTACCTAGCTTTGTTGTGTGTGATTGGAACTTATAATATCCAAAATAATCCTTTACTTTATATCTGATTATTTTACTTCATATTATATTTGATTATTTTGATCATTATTAGTTTCAATACAATGCAACAAAGCTATAGATTTGTAGGTGCTGACATGAGTAAAACGAGATACTATGTTAATATCTATTGTTAAATATTTAAATGATGTTAAATATTTGGATGACGTTAGATTAATGAACATAATTTAAATTAATTAAAAACATATGAATTATAATTAATTAAAAGATATAAATAATACTTCTACGTTTTAGAAATTGTTCATCCTGTCATATTTATCTCTACTAATAGTAGCTTTTTGTAAGGTTACACTCTTTATATGTTCAAAATTAAAATTTTGGGGATCTACTTCCAAATCTCCCAAAATTCAAAGAGTCTGTTTACATTTATTTATAAAAAAATATATTATCTTTTTTAGATTTGAATTAGTTATATTTGATATATTTTTAATTTAATAAGTTATATCATATTATATTTGTCAATAAAATTAACATCTTCCACAATATATATTTCATACAAAAATAAGATTACCTATTTGTTTGTACTATTATATTATGTATAAAATTATAATTTTATATCTCTATTGTTGTAATACATATCAAATCTTAAATGAGCTAAGTGTATTTTTGGGTTTAGGGTTTAGGATAATTTAAAAATAAAATGATGTGTAATTTATTCTGAACTTTTAGGTTGAATATATGAATTTTGGGTGATGTGAAGGTGTTTAGGTATAACTTCATGGAAGATCGTGTAAAAACCAAGCATGTTGTTTAGTGCACGATAATAGCAGAATTTAAGTGATCAACAATCATCGCATACTCACTCAAACTGACAATGTGAGTTGTTGGATCACACAAAAAAAAAATCAAAGGCATGAACGCGTGAAGACAATTGATCATCATAATTCAATGACCATTGCACGCCAAATAACAATTCAGAAGTAATGGTGCCTTTGGCATAATACATAGTTGAAGCATATGCATTTGGCCAAGTTTTAATCCATGATACCTCATTATGCTTTCGTTTTTATATGATTTTCAATTTGCAAATGATGGGCGTATCCTACAATACATATTTAGTCATACATCAAAAAATTGTTTAGTTTTAAAAAATTTAATTATATATAATTTAGTCTTTAAATATTATGAATTCATTAAATATCATCATTTGATCATTCAATTAAAGATAAATAAATATATAATTTTGTCTCATAAAAATATTAATTTGTAGGGACTAATATGTTCAACAATTAAAAGTCCAAGGGTTAAACAATAAAAATTGTATCTTTTAAAGACCAATATGTATGTTTATTCATAAAATAAAGACCACAATACTAATTTATTTCATGAAATATTATAATTGTTTCAATTAATTTTTTAAAAAATTAAGTGTTTTAAAATAGTCTCAAAAATATTGTATTTAGTTTATCTCATTGCTAAATTTCAAAATTTACTACTATTATATCTCTATTTTTTGTTGTCAAATTTTTTTTTTGTTTCTCATAAGTATCTTTCAATTGAAGTAATCTTATTCGAAACATTGTTGAGCATTAAATGTTGACACTTCTTCTAACGAAAAAATTTGAACATAAATTCATTACTTTACGAGAGATTAATATATTTCACTAAACTTAACTCCCTTTGATGTTAAAAGTTATTTTCATAATCAGAAATAACATTAAGATAAATATGATGTTTAAGGATTAAATTAACTCAGAACACCAAATTAGCAGTCTTTCTCTTTTGAAACGGAGTATCCAATCCGTTTCTTGTTTAGTAAACAATCAATTATGTATCGTTTAAAAGTTAAATTGTTGATATAGTCTTGTTTAATTGAGTTGTTATTAATTTAAAAATTACATTAGGTCTTTTTTTTTTGTAAAATTTTATTTATGTGATCATCACAAGTAAGGGTTTCCTTCCTTGGCTGATGCAAAGTTATGATTTGAAAAGTTAGAGTGTGTTTGCTTTTACGTTACGTTTTTATTATGTTTATAGTTATTAGAATCAGATTGATCGGCTAGTTTAACCAGTTAAATTAAAAATTAATCATAGGTTCATTCTAAAAAAATTCATATAACTGTTGAGAAAATAAACTGATGCAAAACTAGTCAAACAGGCTTTAAACTGGTACAACTAACCAGTTTTACTAGTCAAATGGGTTTAAAGATTTTTGTTTGTTTAATAGATTTAACATGCATTAATTATATGATAATTAATAATTTTTTTGTTAGTTGATTTTTTTATTATAAACTTTTGACTGAGAATATTGTTTTATCAAAATTTTTGTGTACTTGAATATTAAATCTTATTTTTTATTCAATTTGCATATTTATATTTATGATATATAATTATGTATAGCATTATAATATTTTTAATTGTATATTTTATTTTTCAAATATTTTTAAAATATCACTAGTTCAATCACAATGTTTTTACCGATTCAATGACTGATCTAATTTTCATAAATTTGGTTTCTACAAATCATGATTTAGATTCTATTAACGTAATTTTGGTATAAAATAACATATTTGACAGTTTTTATATCAATTTAATTTTTTTCTCAAACTATAATTTCGATAAAAAATCTAAGTTATTACTTCAGTAAATTATGGTTTGACAAAATATAAATTTTTTCAAAATCAATTCCGCAACACATCGTTGATCCAAACTTGGATTTTTTTCAGAGATCTTTCAAATGCAAACCTTACATTTAGGCGAGATAGACAATACACGTGGCATCAGGATTATGCATTGTTTAATGACTCATCTTCCTCATTCTTCGTCTCGATGTAAGTGGATATAATTACAAATTTATTGAGAAGTTACTAGACGTTTTATTTGAATTTATTGAGTTAAAAAATTACTTATTTAATTATATTCAATAAACATTTTAAAGAAAATTTTATACAAATTAAATTAATAGAAATCAATTGAGTTTTTTAACTCTGGTGATTTATAAATAATAAAAAGCAAGTCACACCATTAAATTATAGGTTATAGCTCTCTTATTATAATAACTAGTATTGTAACCCGTGCGATACACAGATTAATACAAATGTCACAATTTTTATTTATCAAATAAATAAAAGTAATTAAAACATATATAAAAGAATACATGTACAAAAATAATAAAACATTTAAATCATATTAAGACACATATAAAATGATTCATTAAATACAAATGTCTTGAATATTGAATGTGAATTACGTCAAATAAAAAAGAGATATTACATGAATTAATTTAGATAAATACATTAATTAACGATAAAAATGAAATAAAATAAAAGTTATTAATCTAATAGGTCTGCTAGAATCAAAATACTTGTCTTCTTTTGATTGTTTTTTCTTCTATTTCTACAAATATACGTTTGGATTAGCAACAATGATAATAATTATCGGTTTATTGAAATTTGAAACATAACTTACATATCTATAAAATTTTAAAACAACAAAAAGAAGATAATCAAGGGAAATGTACATCACATCCCAATTTTAAAATTTAATACTTTAAATCTTAAATTAACATTCAATCCATCCGCACACATGTAATTTTGGCATTGCTTGAAATTTCTCTTCATAGGGAGGTCTCTACTATTTGCTCACAGTAAGCCTAAAAGAGATTATTCATTAATCTTATTAGATGAGAAAATAAATTAATTTAAAAATAGTTAAATTATATTATTTAAACACAAGTAACTACCTTAATGGCATCAATTTTTTTTTTTTTAGGTTTTGATCTTTCTCATGATCTGCTTTCCTCAATAAAACATAATGACATAAACAACAAAGCGAAATTGGAATTAGAAAATCAGAACAATACAAAAAATGAAATACAATGGACATGAATAAAACACCAGAAGACCAAAAAGAAACATAGACGAACTAGAAACACAAAAAATAACAATAGAGAATGAATACAAAAATGAAGAAATTAGAAAAAAAGAAGAAGCAAAGAATGAAAGAGAAACATAAAATCAAAAATCACAATCGAATGAATAGTAATCACGAATGTGAATGATACGTGAACTGCATAGACCAGAAAAATAAATAAAAAGAAAACTGAGCTATGATGCCAAACAATATGAAAGAAACATCACTTTAAAATTTTGGTGATAAATTGTCATTGTTATCCTTTATCAATGTAAATGAAGAAGAAGCAAAATCAAAAACAAAAAAAAAAAGAAGGGACATTGTGTGAGAGAAAGAGATATGCAAATATAGATGAGATATTCGAAAGAAATATATAAATATTTACATTGATTTTAAAATTTAAAATTTTAATTTTGAAAAACGAAAAAGCCTCCAAATTGACTAATAATGATGGTGCAATAAATAAGTCTTGTATGCTTGTATAGAAAAAAGAAAAATGAGTGATAATTCATTATTATAATTTGATTTGATGGAGGTAATTTTAAATTTTATTATAATTATTTAAGAAGATAAATAAATAATATGAACATTTGTATGTTGGTTTTTATATAACAATTAATTATTTGCTTATATAATAAATGTTAATTTATCAAATAACAACATATTATATTTCAATTGAAAACTTTACCTAATTTATCGATTATATAACAATTATAGCAATTACAATAATTATATCAATTATAAACCAATTATATAGCAATTATATAGTAATATACCCTAATTTTTTCAAATTCATTTAATGTGATGTGATTAAGTTACCAAATTTATTCATTTAAATTTATTCTATCATAATAATTTAATGACCTACCGACAATTAATACCTTTGAGTGGAATTGTTTTAATCTATTATATAGATTATATAGATTACCACTAAAAAAATCTTAATTTATACACTTGGTTTAATGTGACCAATTGATCTTATTTTATATTAAAATTAGTCCCTTTCTTTTATATAATTTGGTCTCTTAATTTATATACGTATAGTCAATAACAATAATCTTAAATTATATTATTATTTATTAATGTGATTAATAAATAAAAATACACGTCTAAATTGTGAATATTTAAAAATAAAGTATTTAACTTAGAAAAAATAATGAAAAATAATAAAGACCAACAAATGCACTTTATATTATTAAAAAATAATTAAAAATCAAGTACTGCATGGAGTTTATTGATTAGAATATTGTCATAAGTGAAAACTCTAAATAGTATCTATGAATCACTCAACACATAATCTTTTTCACTTTTCACAATTTTCTTAACATTATAAGACATTTGAAAAACACTCAAATAATAATAATCATCATCATCATCTTTGTTGACTTCAGCAAAAGACCTTTTCATAGGTGTAATAGAACAATAAGTGTTTCCACCTTCAGAATCCGAAACATTTGAACTGCATCCCTACATAATATGATATGAATAATTCAGTGAATAACAAAATAAAATTAAAAAACAAAATACACGTATAAAAAATAATAATCTAATTGTATAAACCTTCCACGAGTTACTTGTACTGTTGCTATCCAAGTATATATCATAAGACTGACTTGTTTCAGAACCAAGAACACATTTACTTCGTATGTCAGTGTCATATGTTAAGCGAGTAACCAAATAGACTGAACTGATACCTCTAACATTGCGTGAATTAACGCTAACTCTAAATAAAAACCTCTTTCCAACAAACATATCCAACTTTTTCAGGATCTGAATAACATCACCAGACTTCTACACCACAAAAAAAAATTCGCATTAAAATCAAATTTTTATAATATCAAAAAATAAATAATAATCAATAAGGAATGAGTTACTACTAACCAAAAAAACAAAGTCTATAAGCTCTTTTGAACTACACTGAAAAAATTTACACACCTCTCGGTCAAAAACAATAAATGAAGCACCACCTGAATTATCAACAACCTTTATTTCAACCTTGAACCTTGGAACTATAGAAGAAGCATAATCATTATACTTTTCACAGTAAAATTAACTTCCATCTGGCATTACTTTCTTTGAGCACTTCTTGCACAAATTATAGAACCAAACGTGCTCTGTAACTATATGTGAGATGGTAGCAACAACCACACATATAGATTCCTATCAACAAAATAATAACATTTAATAAAATCATTTATAACAAAGTTTAAAATATACTCATTCATGCATACTAAGCATGAGACCAAAAAAAAAAAAAAAGAACCAGCCTGTCGCAATTCCTTAATCTCAAGCAATGTTTTCTTATCCTTAAAACTAAGCAAACTATCAAAAGATAAAATGGATTCACTGATATCTTGACTTGAGAAATTAGACATCGGTTCTCTAACATTCTTTAGTCTGATAACGTACACAAAAAACATAACTTAATAATAAATAATTACGGATATAAATTCTGACAAAAACATAAATATATGTACATTACTTTGAAACAAAAGTACGATATTCAGAGACTTCATGATTAATAAATAGTTTCGAAGCATAAAAAAAGTTTGAAATCCTGACAGGACATAAAAAAATAGGTATCAGTGTTAACTTAAAAATATATATGATAATGATTATTGTAACAAAGAAATCAAAAGAGCAAGTGACAAATTAATTACTAGCAAATTGTCGAATCTTACACCAAAGAATAACAACAACAGTTGAATGATCTGGTTATTAACAAAATGTTGATTCATCTCGTCTACAAATTGTCCCCACAATATACACATAATTTTGTTACACCTACAAAAAAAAAACACACACCCAACCCACACACACATACACACACATATACATGTTAAAAAATAAGAAAACAAAAAGAATACTAATAAAAAGATATAATAAATATACAACAAATAAAATAAAAATACAAAAAAAAATAGAATAATCAAAATACAAAAAGAAAAAAATAAGACAGTAACAATACTCTGTATTTTTAATCTCAATTTCTATACGCATGCTTTTAATGCCATTCTTCGAGCTATCTATAATAGGAATAAATTTATTGACCAGCCCGATAATATCTGAAATGAAACAATATTATTCTTATAAAGTTAGAATCAGTAACAAATAAAATATAATCTACAAAACATAAGATAAAAACTAACATGCTAAATAGTTATTATTAGCAACATGATTTAAAATATCACTGAATGAACATGTCACGACCCGTTTTCTGGGCACATGACCGGCACAATGATGAATCTCTCATCACTGTAAGCCTTCCGATAAATATATCAAATTTTCTTATCTGAAAATCATAGAGATGATTTGCATGTAATAATATATTATCAATTTAAAATACATTATTATACTGACATACAAGCCAAATGTCGAACCCCTGACCTAGATGTCCTAGACGATTACAGAGCAACATAATCTATAACAAAAGAGGGGTCTACCCGACAACGGGAAGGTCCAAAGTGATCTACTCCTCTAGCAGATATTCTTCGCTGACAACCTGATCTGAACAAAAAGGTTGTACAAACAGTGTGAGCTTTTAAACTCAATGAGCGAATCGGCCTCGCGTTAATAAAATTCAAATATATTACCAGTCATGCAAGCATATCCAAAGGCTCATACTCAACCAATAAACATAGTTAGAAATTACATACAAAAAGATAAAAATTCATCTAATTCAACAAACGTTACTAGTACTCGTCAATGACAATATATCCCGGAGAGCGCACACAGGCCGGCTCACCAATTATGTATATTTCCGCCATGACGCACAACCTTATCCTCTTACATACAAGAAGATAAAAATTCATCCAATTCAACAAACGTTACTAGAACTCATCAATGGCAATATATCCCGGAGAGCGCACACAGGCCGGCTCACCAATTATGTATATTTCCGCCATGACGCACAACCTCATCCTCTTAGCTAGGGCGCCTCACGGATTTATCACCAATCCGGGCTATATCCCTACTGAGGGAATCGTTGTCTCCACACTCATTGGTCAAGACACCCTGTCAACCGGGTTTTCCTCCTTGCCGTGAGAGGGGGTACTGTCCCGCTCAATCACAATCAATAGCATTTCATATCATAATTAGAAGCTCAATATAATATTCATCCATACAACAGGTATAGTATATAACTATATTATAGATTTATAAACCACAAATCAAGATAACAATTAATCTGTTTTTGAAAAGATTCAAACTTCACATCATCATGAAATACTTGTTTCGTCTTATCCATACTTCTGGATTAATTATCTCATTAGATTCGTCATGCTGAATCCAATTTCCCCCTATGAATCTTGGGAGTGTCCTACAACATACTTTTTATCACCAGTAATGCTAAAACTCTATTAAAACGGGGTCGTTCCACTCACCTGGATTCCGTACAAATATCGCTTCTCTAAGTCGTTACATACAAGAGTACACAGATGAATTTCAGTATTCCGCTTCAGAGATTTTCATGAAAGATTAGAGAAAACAAGTTAAGATTGTTTTCATACAGATGTTGTTCATACATATGGTACTATTCATATATATGGTCACTATTCATACGTACAGATACTATTTATACATATAGATAATATTTGTACATACGGTCACTATTTATACGTATGAATACTATTTTTACGTACGAATACTATTTATATGTACAGTCACTATTCATACATATAGTTACTATTCATATAGTTATTATTCATACGTACGGTCACTATTTATACGTACAGTTACTATTTATATCAGAAATAGAGAATATAATCTGTAAAAGAGTACACCGGGTAAGTTCCCAGGAAAAAGTGGAGGGTCACACTGGACACACTTAAAAACCAGGTCTTTCCTTAGCCAGAACTTTCCTAGACATGTATTCTTCACAGTTTACATTCTATTTCGGTAATCAGAGAATCAAAATAACATATAAACAGCTAAGGACAGTTTTTCTGATGTGGAAGATCAGCCAAGGCCGCAACCACAGAGCATACTTAAGAAAATAACTTCTAAAATTTGAAAGACATAGAAAGGGCATAGTATCCTTACCTAAGCTGAAAAGGAAAGGCCCAAAATTTCAGAGGCCTAGTTTTGGAGTAAGAGAAACTTAAGGAGAGAAGAAGAGAAGTTGAAGGTGTGAGTTTAGAAGTGAAATGGAAGGGCCTATTTATAGCAAAAGTCAATGGTACTATTTGACACTATGCGCTAATAAAATATTCAATTTACTATTTATAAAAATGACATTTCTAATAATGCAGTTATTGTACACCTCACGCGTACGATGGAAAATTTTTCTGTTATTATTATTGGAAACTTAAAAGGAAAACTATCCTTTCACCTTAAACCTTTAAGTTTCTTTTCAATTCAGTCCTTTCACTTTAGTCCTGAGGGTATTTTTACACATAAAACGTCATTTTCTCCCACGAACTTCTTTCTAGTTTTCTCTTATGACCAAACCACATCTAGTACTTGACATTTCGATTGTATAAATGAACAATATCGTATACGTAAATAGTATTATACGGGTGAATAGTACCATATACTGAAATAGTAATAGTAGTTTGTAAACAAATATTTATATTTTATTTTTCATGGGTATTACAGAATAAAACATAAAAATAGATTTTGGAATGCTCAACTCATCTTCAGCTAGTCAGATATCAGTTGAAAATCGAAACTTAAGCATAAATAGATGCTTCGTTATTCGATAATCACTGCTAGACTTAACTACTCTAAACATGAACATCACATAAATATTTCTTTCAGTTATTTGACATTTGAATTTATTCACAAATGATCTATTCACACGACCGTGTATGTGATCACCCTTAGAAGCCAAAAAATAAACACAACATAAGAATAATGAACAAAATAATAAATATAAAAAATTGAATATAATAAAATTAAATTTACTTGAAAATCTTGCAAAACCATCTCCAAACTAAAAATCTCATCAGGCATATTGAACGATAGAACTATCCACAATCTCATTACCCAAACCTTAATCCTCAAATCATCATTTGATGCATTAACATCAGCAACGTTACTAAATTTAGCCATATGGGAAGCAATAACGGAATGAAAACTAATTCTGTAAGAAAAATATTCAATACAAACATGGAATGAATACAAGACAGTTAGAATGACCATTTATTTATAAAATGTGAATTTTGAAATAATAAATTGAATATATTAATTTATTATTTATTATTTATTATTATTTTTAATTATAGAATAAATCCCAAAATAACAACAACAATATATATATATATATATATATATATATATATATATATATATATATATATATATATGTATGAATAATTCAATCATGAGAATACAATCTATATATTAAATGAAATTGTTGTGATTAACATAAATTTGAATTTGATACCAATGAAAATAGTGATTGATATATTAAATCAAATTGGTGTAATTTGTGTGATTGAAATAAATTACGACAATTCAGACAATTTGATACCAATGAAAATAGTGATTTAATACCAATAAAAATAGTGATTGATATATTAAATGAAATTACTGGGATTGATGTGATTGCAAAAAGTTAGGACAATTCATTTGCATTCATTTGAATGGAATGATTTGAATGTATTTACATTCAAATTTTTCAAATTTATTGGAATGTAATCTATATAATCAATCACACTAATTTACATTTAATATTTCGTAATTATTAAATTTCCTAATTTGATTATTAACTTTATTCATTTAATTTTTAATTAATTATTAATTATTATTTTTAATTATAGAATAAAGCCCGAAATAACAACAACAACATATATATATATATATATATATGAATAATTCAATCATGAGAACGCAATCTATATATTAAATGAAATTGTTGTGATTAGTGTAAATTTGAATTTGATACCAATGAAGATAGTGATTGATATATTAAATAAAATTGGTGTAATTTGTGTGATTGAAAGAAATTACGACAATTCAGACAATTTGATACCAATGAAAATAGTGATTTGATACAAATAAAAATAGTGATTGATATATTAAATGAAATTAGTGTGATTGGTGTGATTGAAAAAAATTAGGATAATTCAGACAATTCATTTGCATTCATTTGAATTCATTTAAAAGGGATGATTTGAATGTATTTACATTCAAAATTTTCAAATTTATTAGAATGTAATCTATATAATCAATCACACTAATTTACATTTAATATTTTGTAATTATTAAATTTCTTAATTTGATTATTAAATTTATTCATTTAATTTTAATTATTATTAAATTTATTAATTTTATTATATTGTTAATTAATGACATCCAAATAATTAATACCTTAAAGTGAAATTATTTTAATCTATTATATAGATTTCATTTGATTGCTTCGGCATTTAACTTGTGTAACAAAAGTCTGTTAGTATTTTTTTTTTCATAATAACAAAAGATAAATAAGTTGATTTTAAGCTCTAATTTATTCTTGATATGGAAATACAAGTAGCTAACCATTGATATGTAAGAAAGGACACATATTATCGAAATTAATAATTTTATTGATAAATAATTTACACCAGAGATTTTTGTAACATGTATTAAATATTAGAAGAGTTAAGTATTTTTCTAAAATGTGTTACTACAATTTGCCAAATCTGATAAAGATAAGTGTACTGTACTCTTAAATTTATTTTATTAAATTTATAAATTTGATATTCACTCGACAAATTACTTTTATAATCAAGTCTTGCCAATAAAAAAAGATTTTGTTACAAGAATTTTAAACTTTTATGATTTAATTCGACTCAAAATAATTAGTAAAAATCTAATTTTTAGATGTTGGTAGTTTAAGAAAAAACATACCATCATACATAAAATATTAAGAGTTTATAGAAATATGTTTATGTCAGTGTTGTCAGAATCGAATAGGATTGATTGGTTTAATTAGTTGAATTGGAAACTGACTACGAAATAAGTAACGAACCAATCAAGAACCAGTATAACCAACAAATAACAGTGCTAAATGAACAAGTTCCCTTAATTTTTAAAATTTTTAAAATTTTTTTATTTTATTATCAGGTAATGAAAAAATTAATATTACAGATCAACCAATTTTAACATAGATGTCAATATATTAATATTTTATAAATTTGATATGAATTAATATTATATCAATTAATAATATTTTATTGTTATTTGATCAACTTTTATTATAAACTTTTGATTGTGGATGTTATTTTGTGTATTTAATATCAAATCTTATTTTTAATAGAACTAGTGTTGTGACCCATGCGATGCACGGATAATTTATAAATTTAAAAACTTTTATAATTTATAAAATAATAATAATTGAATGATCTAGATTATTGGTAAAATGTTGATTTAGCTCGTATGCAAATTGTTCCCACAATGTACACATAATTTTGTTATACCTAAAAAAAGAAAAAAAAAAGCACACACACACACACACATATATACATGTTAAAAATAAGAAAAAAAAAAGAGAACACTAATAGAAAGATGTAATAAATATACAATAAAATAAAGTAATAAATATAAAAAAAAGAATAATCAAAATATAAAAAGAAAGAAAAAAATGACAACAACAATATTTTATATCTTCAATCTCAATTTGTATACGCCTGCTCTTGATAACGTTATTTGAGCTCTCTATGATATGATCAAATTTATTGACCATCATAATAACATCTGAAACAAAATAATATTATTCATATAAAGTTGAAATCAATAACATATAAAACATAAGATAAAGACTAACCTACTAAATAGTTCTCGTCTGCAAAATGAATCAAAATATCACTGAATGAATAAAATATGAAAATAGATTTTGAAATACTCAAATCATCTTCAGCTAGTCGGACATCAGTTAAAAATCGAAACTCAAGCATGAATGGATGCTTTGTTGTTCAATAATCACTGTTAGACTTAACTATACTAAACATGAATATTACATAAATATTTCTCTCGATTATTTGACATTTGAATTTATTCACATGTCACATCCCAAAATTGAGCATGTGAAAAGATACTACTCATTTGATAAAATTCTCAAACATACGTTATTTACATATATTCTGTAAGGTTTTACATTCAACCTTTATCATTCATTCCACACTACAGAATTATATTCATCTGATAAGCAAATATAGACATACATAGTCTGATATTTCTATCTCATCGCAAGCCTAGGAGACCTATAGAAAGTACAGAGCGTTTCTAGTATCCACATTAATAAGTACTGGTATCCCACCAGACAGAAATAGAAAATAATCCCAAGGGGCTTCTAATCTTCAAACGGATACTCTTGTTCTTTGTTTTCTGTATCTGAAAAAATAATCATAGGGAGTGTGAGTTTATTTAAAAACTCAGTAAGTAAATAATTGTACTATATAAAATATCAAAAGTACAAATACCACATTTACTCATATAATTAATTGTCTTATACATCGAGTAATATGAGACTCTAACCCTTTCAAACTCATGAATAAGATTTCATAGATATACACCGAGTAGTATGGGACTCTAACCCTTTCAAACTCGTGAATAAGATCTCATAGGTATACACCGAGAAGTATGAGACTTTAACCCTTTCAACTCGTGTATAGGTTTCATAGATATGCACTGAGTAGTATGGGACTTTAACCCTTTCAAACTCGTGAATAAGATCTCATAGGTATACACCGAGAAGTATGAGACTTTAACCCTTTCAACTCGTGTATAGGTTTCATAGATATGCACTGAGTAGTATGGGACTTTAACCCTTTCAAACTCGTGTATAAGATTTCTTAGACATACACCGAGTAGTATGGGACTTTAACCCTTTCACACTCGTGTATTAGATCCCGTAGATCTTTACTCATTAATAAGATAGTGAGAATTCATTACATAGTACAATTGTCATGAAATAAATAATTTCTACATACTCTTATTTCTACTGATCATCATATACTCCCATATGAAAAATTAATTGCTTATTATCCAAATAATATTGTAAATGGGACTTATATTGTACTTTGACTAGTAATATCAAATTGGCTGAGCAAGGTTATTCACTCACCTTGATGTTTGTCCAAGTTTACCTTGTTCCACACTAGAATTTGTGTAGGAAAATTTCCTAGTAAAATATATTACAAGAAAACATAAGAAAGGAAACAAAATCACGAAAATACGCAAAATTTTATGATTGCTACAGTGACGGTTTGCTACAATACGGTTTGCTACAGTAACGGTTCGTTACAGTGCCAGTTCGCTACAGTGTCAATTCGCTACAGTAACGTTGACTGCTACAGTGCCGTTGACTGCCGACACTACATTACTGCTACAGTACTCGAAGAAAATTTTCCAGAATTTTTTCGAAATCTCTGGTCGCTACAGTAACTCGAATTTTTGCAGAAAAATCTTTCAAAAATTCATCATTTCCTTTCTTGTTTCAAAACCAGAATTTCAACTCTTTTAACCGATTATAACTCAAATATAACTTCTAAAACTACTGAGATTCATGAATTATCATCAAAATCTTCAAGAACAAAACCTCCTCTGATCTTCTACATAAACTGAAATTTAAGGAAAATAATGAGATTAAAGCTTACCTTTAATCCTTACAAAGCTTTTGAACCGAACAGATAATCGAAATTCTGAAGATCAAGGAAAGGATTTGAGAAGAGGGTGAAGAAACGAGAGAAAGTGAATTTACTATTCACTTCAGCTGCTTCGATCGTGAGAAAAAAATAAGGGGGGTACTATTGAAACTTTATATTAAATATTTCTAATGGGTTATTCAATAACCCATGGGTATCCATAACCCAACATCCAAACCCATCCAGTCAATTTACAATAAATGGACTAATTGACCATTCTGAAACAACTTTTCCATGAATTTCACCATTCTTAGAATATATCCCACATTGTGCAAATATTTAGTCCAGTCATTTAACTCAATTTTCATAAATAATATTCAAAGAGAACAATTAAATATGAAAATTAAATATGACCAAAATAAATAACTAAAGTAACGTTGTAAAATTCTAAAATACTCTTAAGCGAATTATATTCTGAAATTAACGGGTATTACATCACATATGATCTTTTCACATGACTGTATATGCGATCATCCTTGGAAGCCAAAAAATAAACACAAGACTAAAAAAATTAAATTAAATTTACCTAAGAATCTTGCAAAACAGTCTCCAAACTAAAAATCTTCTCAGGCATATTGAACGATGAAACTGTCTACAACCTCATTACCTAAATCTTAATCCTCCAATTATTCCTTGATGCATTAACATCAGCAACGTCGCTAAATTTAGCCATATGCGAAGCATTAACGAAATGAAAACTAATTATACAAGAAAAATATTCAATACAAACATGAGAGGAATACAAGACAATTAGAATGACTCTTTATTTATATAACATAAATTTTGAAATAGTAAATTGAATATATTAAATGCTAATGATGTAGTTATTAATTATTTAATAATTAATAAAATTTACAATAAAATTTACGGCAATTCACAATTTTAAAATGGATGTTTTAAATTCATTTGCATTCAAATTTTTCAAATCCATTTGAATACAATCTATATAATCAATCACACTAATTTGCATTTAATATTTTGTAATTATTATTTATATTAAATTAGTAATAAAATTTACAATAATTCAAAGTTTTAAAAGGGATGGTTTGAATCAATTTGAATGCAAATTTTTCAAATTCATTTGAATGCAATTATAGAATCAATTACATCAGTTTGTATTTAATGTTTTGCAATTATTAAATTATTAATAAAATTTATGATGATTTACATTTTTAAAAGAGATTATTTGAATTCATTTGAATACAAAATTTTTAAATTTATTTGAATGCAATTATAGAATAAATCACACCAATCTGCATTTAATATATTGTAATTATTTAATTATTAATATGATAATTCACAGTTTTAAAAAGGGATGATTTGAATTTATTTGAATGCAAATTTTTAAAATTCATTTGAATGCATTATAAATTCAATCGAACTAATTTACATTTAATATATTGTAATCTTCATAGAATTTAAATGAGAGCCCTACAATACATCTCAAAAAGGTTGCTTAGAATGAATTTAATGTCTTATTATTAATAGAAATGAATTTATTCTTTTATATAATTTATTCATTTAATTTTTATTTTAATTTATTAATTTTATTATATATTATTGAATAACATTCATGTAATTAATGCCTTAGAGTAGAATTGTTTTAGTCTATTATATAGATTTGTAAGTTTATGTTTATAGTCTTTAATTATATATATTTTTTAATATTTTAAAATAAATTATTTCAATTACAGTCAGATCATTGATCATTGAACTAGTACCTCTACTGATTAAATGACAAATTCAATTTTTAGAACCTTAATTTACATTATAAATAAGTTTATTAAAATCAGAAATAAACACAATAATATTTAATCTATATAGTGTTCAATATACATAAACATTTTGAATATAAAATTCATAATTATTACTTTTCATTTATACGTTTGAATTTGTAGTCTTATTCATAGATGATTTTTTTGAACATGACAATTTTATTCAACGAGTAAAAACAAATAACATTAAAGATTGATTTAATTAAAGTTGAAATTCAAATTTAAAATGAAGTCATTTTAAATAAAGAATAAAGATCTGCCACGCTATGATAGCAATGTATCTATCTATCTGCTATCCGTTAAAAAGATAATCATTTCAGTTAAAGGGCATTTCAGGAAATACAGAAGAATTGAAAGCGACAACCCGCACCTGTGTGTCAGTGACACCTTCTCCGTTCCGTTCAGTTCACAACAGTCATGCTCAGTACTTACCGTACAAGTTGCACCACACAACACATACACAAAAAGACAAGCTGAGTGTTAATTGCACAGTATTAGGAACTTGGTTGATTTGGATATTTAGTCTAATTATTGGTCATGGAATTAATTGTAGAATCAAAATATACATATATGCTCATAAATGAACAAAAAATAAGTAAAATAATTTTATGTCAATTTTACTATCAAAATGTTCTAAAAATATATTTTAAAGTAATTTTAGCACAAAAGATCATATTTAATAAATAATTATAATTTTTTATAATTATATGAATAAATTGTAAAAATAAAATTAAAAGTAATTTGTTTTCAAATATCTAATAGTTTTTTTTTGTTATTTTTAACATTACATGATATTATAAAACTCGTCGCTAACATTGTTATACTTTTATGATATTATCTAATATTTTTTTTGTAGTTTTGATGATTAAACACGAGTTAGGCTTCTTTTTACTTATATATATATATATATATATATATATATATATATATATATATATATATATTGTTGAAATTTGAAAGAAAAAAAAACTTTGGACCTATGGTTAAATCGGGTCACCGGGTGGTCGATATAGTCAAAACTCAATCAAGTCAATTAAGTTTTAACCAAGTTAATTACATCTTGATTCATTGGAGTGACCTGAACCGAGTTGGGTTCTAAATCGAGTTAGGTTCAAAAACATTGATTAATTGATTCAAATAAGTCGTTATTTGTTATTTTTATAAAGGATAATATATATTTTTTGGATAGAAAATGATAGACTATTTTATGATCTAAGTCTGAACTAAGTCATTCATTTTTCTTTATTTCATAACAAACATTCTATGAAGAATATTTTTTAAAAAATAAGTAATCAATTTGAAATGCCTGTTATAAAATAAAAGAAAATAGATGTAATATCCCAAGAATTTTTATGAATATTTAAAGTCTATTTGAAGTTTATTGAAAAATTTAATTACATGAGAAATGTTCTTTTTGAATTAGTGAAGGAAATTTGGAAATAGAAATTTCAAAATTTTTAATTTGGGACATTTTACAAATTCTCAAGGACTAAAATGAAAAGAAAAGAAAGTATGGAGTACTTTTGAGAAATGACCTAGTAGGAACCTGAGAAGAAGAATAGAGCTTATGGGAATGAATTATGAGTCCGGTACCAAAAGGATGATGGATTCGAGGTTAAAGTGGAGTTTGAGACTCTGAGAGGGACTAAAGTGAAATAAGAAAATTGTGGGGCAATTAGGATTTAGAATCACCCGAGGTGAGATTTTATGAATTTGCTTTTACTAGTCTTGACTGAGGGTCAACTGAAGAGCAAGTGATAATTTCACCCCGGGCGAGTAAATAGGCGGCCTCACCTAATTTTTCTTCATTTTCTCCTTTCCTCTCTCTCTCTTCACTTTCTCTTCTCTTTTTCTCTCTCTACACTCTAACTCCACAACCGGGCTTGAAGGGTGGATCTTGGGCTACGGGGCGAGCCTCTAGGAGCCAAGCAACGTAGGGAAAGCAAGGAATTGAGGTAGAAATTTCTATTTCTCAAGCTTTTCCCTATTTTATAGTTTTCAGAAAGTTTGGGGTAAAAATCGAGATTCCGGTTTCGTTTCTCGATTAAAATTGGTGTTTTTGGTGTCTAAATGCTCCTTAGACATTAAGGGTAAGATCCTATGGAAGAAATCATGGAAAACAGTGAAGATTTGGCCGGATCTGAGCTAAAACCGAGAGGAATCGCGAAAGGTCGCGATCCTGGCGCCCAGGCGCCAAGGTTCAGAAGATTTTGGGAAGAAAAGGGGCTTGGCGCCATGTGTGGCGCCCAGGCGACAGGTATGCTGAAAAGCCTTAGCTTATTTTCAATCAGTCATAACTTCTTCATCCGGACTCCGTTTTGGGCAAACTTTATATCGTTGGAAAGCTCTTTGAGTCTAGTTTCCAATGGTATAAATGTCATTTAGAAATTCATTACCGGTTAGGAGTTATGACTTAAGATGTGAGTAAAGGTCGAGAGTAGTGATAGGAAATTTCTCTATTTTGTAACCCTAATGGTTTTTATCTGGTTACAATAGGGATGTTTGGGGCGCAAGGTGGGAGCGCTGAGAGTGTGGAATCCAGGTGAGTAGGCAACCTTGCAAAATTAATTTAATAAATTAGTCAAAGCACAATATAAATCCCATTTACGTTATTTGTGAAATTGAGAAGATTATCAGTGTGTGTTCAGATTGAGAAAAAGTACAATATCATTGGAAGGTATTTTATTACCTTTGAGAATTGATTTCTCTAGTTGACTAAAGAACCAGATGTGATTGTTCCTTGAATAAATTGGAACATTTTGTAAGTGAATAACCTTACTAAACTAATGTGATCTTATTAGATAAAGTACAATACAAATCTTGTTTATAACATTATTGAAGTGAGAAATAATCAATCTCGCTGTTGATAATATATGATGATTGTTATGGTTGATGATAGACATTCAATGGAATAAAAGTATGTGTAAATTCATTTATTTCATAGTAATTATATTGTGATAAATTGTCACTATTTTATTGATGAGCAAAAGATCTACGAGATCTAATACACGAGTTTGAAAGGGTTAGAGTCCCATACTACTCGGTGTATAACTGTGAAAATCTATGCACGAGTTTGAAAGGGTTAGAGTCTCATACTACTCGGTGTATAAATGTGAAAACCTATGCACGAGTTTGAAGGGGTTAGAGTCCCATACTACTCAGTGTATAAATGTGAAGACTATGCATGAGTTTGAAAGGGTTAGAGTCCCATACCACTCAGTGTATAACTGTGAAAACTTATACACCAAGAGTTTGAGGGTTAAATTCCCAAGTCACTCAGTGCAAGTATCTATGGCATATAATGCAAAGTGATTGAGGGATTGATCACCCAAGAAATCATACGCAAATTAAGATAAGTGTAATACTATAATTATTTACAATAAATGATAGATTGATTGTATTAGTAAATGTGGTGTTTGTGCTTATGATATTTTCATGTACAGTTGTTTACTCACTGAGTTATGATAAACTCACACTCTCTATGATTATCTTTTCAGATACAGTGGTTGAGGAGAAGAATTTATAGCCTTTAAGGATATACTCCACTTATGTCTGGTAAACAATTGGTAAGGATTAGGAAATGCTCTGTAATCTAGTAGGTCACCTAGGCTTGGGAGGTTGTAAAGTACTGTATAGTGTTTGAAGGTTGAACATTTTCTGAATATGTATACAAAATATCTTTCTTGGAATATTTATGATTCACATAATTATAGATATTAAAAATGTTCACAGAGATTATGGGGTACCACGGAGGTACACCTTAGGTATTTTATATTTATTTCACATGTAAGTTTTGGGATGTGACAATAGAAGATTCAAATCTCAAAATTGGCTCTTAGTTTTTTACAAGTAAGGTTATGAGTTTGAATTTTGTGAGTAGAAAAAATCAGTATTAGGAAAAATTTATACATTTATAATTTGACATATGAGTGTTCATTGTTTGAATTGAATCAATTTGATCACTTTGACCAACTGATTGGATCTAATTATTTGATCACTTTGACTAACTGATTGAATCTAATTGGATAGAAAGAAATATTATCCAATCAATATGACCATTTTATATAAAATCAAACCAATACAATCTGACTATAGTTAATTTGAATTTTGATTTGATGGTCGTTTTTTTTTGTAAGTGTTTGAATTTTTTTAAATTGAACATTATATTTTTTGTTTATTTTCTAAATCTCAACAATACATAAAAAATAAAGACATCTTCAACAATAAAATCACACTTATCCTGCATCATAACATAATCTATAAAATCAATTCAAGTCTAATATCATAAGTCTATCCATCAAACATCACTCATCAAGTCGTCATCTGCAAATTTAGCAAAAAAAAAATTATGCGTTATATTAAAAATAAATGTGTATATATATATAAAATAAAAATATTCTATATAATATGTAACAATTAATATATTAATATATCCATATGCAATTAGATGGTCAGTTTGAATTAAATAGCTACTATAGTCACCTAACAATAGACCAAATTAAATTAGTTTTAGAAATAATAATTCGATCAATTCAGTTATTTAATTGATTTTGGTTAAATCAAATGGGATCAATTTGGTTGAATCAGATTTGAACACCCTTAATTTGTCTTAATTCAAATTAATTGGATCCAAATAAATTTTCAAATAATTGTGGTTTGAAAAAAATAATAATAAAATTGACAATAAGACGAGGGCATTAATGTAAATTCATAAAATACCAAATCTGAAAAAGGAAACAAGTTGGTATATTTGCGCCCTAAGTCACGCGAGGAATGCTATCGGCAAAATGGCAAAAGCAGCCATTGAATAAAGTACAGGGGAACGTGTTTCATGCGCACGTGTTCTCATATTTTTACCCCTCCCTTGTACTTCACATCATAACATTTAGGGCAAATTCTACAAAACCCTCATAAATTTTAAAGTACTTGTAATTTTCCTTCATGAACTTTTAAATTTAGAAAAATCACCCTCCAATTTCTAAATGATTGCAAAATCCTCGTTCGTTAAGTTGATAGATAGTCAACGATACATCCAACCTTTTTTTTTGTGCCCAATTAGCTTAAACATGTCACATGAATAATGACATGACAACGATAAATTTGTTTATTAAACTTAAAAAAAATTATTTTTCTTGATTTGTTAATTTGATGATTTTTTTATGTTGAAAAAAAATATTTACCATTGCCATGTCAGTGTTTTATGTGAAACATTTAAGACTTACTGAATTATTGACCGACTATCAACTTAATGAATGGGGTCTTTTGTAAACATTTGAAAGTTAGAGGGGTTCTTTTACTAAATTTGAAAGTTTATGAAAGTAAATTGTAAGGACTTCACAATTTATGAGGGTTCTATGAAATTTACCCAAACGTCTATTCATTTTGTATCACAAGTTCTCTTTTAGTGATAGCAGGAATTTTCAAAGAGGATTGAAAAAAAAGAAATTTTTTGTTTTTTTTAATAAAAAATTAGTTAAATTACTCTAATCTCTTCTAAAATTGGTTAAATTACACTGAGCATTTATTTAGTTTCAAATATTATGCTTGCTCTCTTTTTTTTTAATAAAAAATTACTGATTTGATATTTGAAAGATCATAGTAATCTTAATTTGGTCAATGAATGATTAACATCTCAATATAAATTTTAAAAGATTATGTTTTTCTTAGTTTTACCCATCCATAAGTTTTGACATAAATAAATCTGAAATTTAACAATAATATATTTTTAGGTTTAGCATAAAAAAAGAATAAAAAAATACTAAACTAAAATACTTATAATATTTTAATGGCTAAATCGATATGCTTAATCTTTTAAGGATTACATTGAGATGAACATAATAACATTCATAATTTATTCTTTATTTTTGGTCATTAAAATTAACTTTTTGTATGCATTAGAAGTTTTGCAATATATATATTAAAATATAGGAGAGTTGAGAGTAATATTTGAAATTAGAAGAACATTAAATATAATTTAATTAAAATTTATAAGAGATTAGTGTAATTTACTCTTAAAATTTATTATAGAAAGATAACACCTGCCTTTTTTATATATAAAAATCTCTAATCATAAAATCTTGAATCATTGGGAAATAAATTTAATTTGCTTACCTAGAAATTTTGATCCATTAGGAAAATATACACTCAATTATAAATTAAAAATCTCAATTAGAGGGAAAAAATATTAAAGATCTGTTTGAAAAATACTGTTTTTGCCAAGGTTTTAAAATTAGATCGGATATTGAACCAGTAGAGATATCGATTAAGGGTTAATAGTTAGATTACAGTAGAATCGATCTACTTTAAAATGTTAAAAAATAATATACATAATTAAAAATTATAAACATAAATTTACAAATTTAATTAAAAAATAAAATTTGATATCAAATTACATAAAACAACATCTATAATCAAAAGCTTACAGCAAAAATTGAACAAATAACAATGAAATATTATTAATCAATAAATATTCATTCATATCAAATATATAAAATACTAATATACTTGCATTTTTATTAAAATTGACTAATCTGTAATATTAATTCTTTTATTATCTAATTATAGAATAAACAACATTTTAATAATTATTAAAAAATTTCAAATAAACTGGTTTATTTAACACCAATTATTACCTTATTTGATCAATTTTTGGCTGATTTGACCGGTTATTAATTGATTTAATTACTCATTAATTTTAAAGATTATTTCAAACCATTACTACAGCCAATTTTCCATTCAACTAATTAAATTGACCAATTCTTTTCTTTTTTTGGGAATAAATAGAACCTCCACAGATTCCAGTGCAGAATGACCTTACTTGCTCAATTGGGTAATGCTAACTATTTTGCGTGTTTAACAAATAAACAGTTGTACATAGAAATTCAGGATAACTGAAAATGATTTTGCTAAGTGGGATTCTTCACCATTTTTAAAATATCTTAACAAATTCACCCCCAAAAAAAATATCTTAACAAATTTAGGATAAATTACTCTGAATTCCTTTGAGATTTGAATAAAGTGTACCTAGCACCATTTTTGCTTTAGGTATATAATTATTTTTTTAATCAAATCAATTAATTTTTTAATATGAATTAAAGGTAGCTAGATTAATACTAACACCTAATATGAAACTGTAGCTTTATTTTTAATATAACAATAAAAATTATTAAATTATTCATTACTAAAATATATAAGTTGTTTAATAATAAAAATAAATAAATAATTCAAATATAATATTTAAAACTCTCATATTATTAATTTATTGTTGAAATTAAATTACTAATTTAGTCCTCAAAAAATCACAATTGTCACAATGTAGTCTCAAAAAGAATGTGTTTTGTCTCGTTGGTGTTTTAGTTTGACAAATTGACTTTTATTAATTAAAAAAATATTGTAACAATAGATTTTGTGATTTAGTAAAGGAAATAACTAATTTAAAATGAATATAATATTTTAGGAAATAAATTAAGATTAAAATAAAAAATTTAATTTTTGAGAGAATAAATTAACAATTTACTCTATTATTTAACCAAACTTGGTGTTAATGTAATTTATTAAAAAAATTAATAATGACATAATCCAATCTCCAAAAGTAAAAAAAAAGGCAAAAATAATTTTTACTTATTACACATTAAGTTTTAATTTTGTTCCTAATATTTTTTTCGTTAATTATGTTTAATATATTTTATTTTTGTTTGAAATATAGTATTTTTACTAACTTGTCTATTCGACTAACATAAAATGTTGACTGAGTGGTTAGTAAAAATAATAGATTTAAAATAAAAATAAAATATGTAGGATTCAAACCTACCATTTTTACTTCCTTAATTTTTTTTAGTCAGTTATGTCTAATATATTTTATTTTTTTAAAATTTACAATTTTTACTAATCGCTCAATCAATATATTTTGCAGTGGAATAAATGACGCTAATAAAAATAGTAAATTTAAAATAAAAATAAAATATATAAAATATAAGTTATATAAAAAATTATTAAGGATGAAATTAATATTTAATGTAAATATTAAGAATATAAAAAATATTTTTTTTAGAAAAAAAGAACGGAGTAAAACATGGTGTAAGATTGAAAAAGGAAAAGTGAAAACAGAAGCCGTGTATGAAGATCCGTACAAAATATGAATGAAGTAAGGTAAAAGGAAATAAACTGAGAAACACTGAAAATAATGAAGGTGAAAAGGTAAGAAACAGTACGTGGCATTGGGTGGGTGGGTTAGAAGGCAAAGCAAGAAAGAAAGGGTAGAAGTAGAACAGAGGAAGGTTTGAGAACAGAGAGAGAGAGAGAGAGAGAGAGAGAGAGAGAGAGAGAGTACTGTGAAATGAATTCAATGTGATGAATGAGCAGGCAAAAGCGAACGGATTCGTGGATTACCGCTCCTTTCTCTCACTGTCAAATTCTCAGCCTGCGATTTTCTCGGTCATCGTGCCCATCTGCTCCTCTCTTTCTCTCTCTTCTAATGCCATCGACGCCTCGCAATCCCCCTCTCCGATCTCTTCCCCTTGTCGAGCCCCAAAGGTTTTGCTCCCACATGAACCGTCTTTCTTTCCCGCAATTCTTGTGATTTCACAACACGCCGATCCGATCTGGTTCATGCTGCACTGAAAAACTTATCGGGCGAGATCCGATCCCGTGGTTCGTCCATAGTCTCTCAGTCTCTGTCGAAGCTTCGTTTCAGTATTTCCCACGAGGCTGCTCTTTTCCGCTCATCTCCCTATCAACCAATGCGAGGTTTGTTTTTCTCCCTCTATCGCTATTCTTTTTCATAATTACTGGGATTCCGGAGGAAATTTGCTATGCGAATTTGCCCGAGGGTATTTTTATGTTTTGTTCGTATCATTGCTGTGACCTTTGATTAGGGTTATGCAGCGCAGTGATCCGTGCAATAGATATTTCATAGAGCGTAATGTGAGTTTGTTATCTGTTTCAAGTTGTGGGTTGCCTTGGATACGCACGATTTTTAACTGTTTTTTGGATTTATTAAGCATTTCTCGATGCTCATTTCGTGACGTTTTTGTTTATTTGTTGGTCTCTGCAGTTTTGTGGGCGTGTTTAAAGCCCCGCTGATCCCCTTTTATCTTAAAGCCGCTTCTTTGGATCCGGCATTAAAACTGGTCACGGAGGTGACTAAGATATGAATCATATTTTTGTATGTATTAGATTTTGCACATATCTCGGGTATCAAGAAGGATAGGGAGGAAACATGAAGGCAATAACTGCCGGACCAGAAATTTGTGGCCAAGTTAGACATTGTTATATGCAGCTTTTCTGGGTTGTTAATCACTGTTGATGGTGGTTGCTAATGCTCTGAGTAGTACGTGAATCTCCAATACGGATGGTGAACTTTTTATGAGTTCTGATCAGCCACTGCTTTCAAAATCAGATTCTTTGGTGACTCGTCGACGACCTCGGCAGCCAGGATCTGTCAGCCGCTATGTCTCCTTCCCATCTTCCATTTTTGATGATGCTCAAAGTGATAACTTTGAAGTGAAGGACATAGACACTCTATCTTCCAGGGATTCTAGTTTTCGCACTGCACTTGAAGATTGCACTTCTGCAACAGAAAAGGACTTGCAATCTGCTGAATCCCAGTTTTGCCAGCAGTTACCTTTGGAATGCCCCACGAGGGAAAGGCGGCGCCTAGTATCGTGGGGTGCAATGGAACCGCGTGATATAAATAACAATAGTGTGCCATTTGAAATATCTAGCGCTCCATCTCAAGTGCAGGAAAAGTTGAATAAATCACAAAGAATTCGTCACAAAAGTGTGCAATTTGAAGATAACCTCTTGCATGATGACAATTCGAGGTCAATCTATATCAATGATCCCAAGAAGACAAATGACAAGTATGAGTTCACAGGGAATGAGATCCGAACCAGTAAATACACAATTATCACCTTCCTTCCTAAGAATCTTTTCATTCAGTTTCATCGGGTAGCTTATTTGTATTTCCTTGCTATTGCGGCTCTAAATCAGCTCCCTCCTCTGGCTGTCTTTGGTAGAACAGTGTCTCTCTTCCCCCTCTTGTTTGTGCTTTGTGTCACAGCTATTAAGGATGGCTATGAGGATTGGCGGAGGCACAGGTCAGACCGCAATGAGAACAACCGAGAATCTCTGGTACTTCAATCTGGTGATTTTCGACCAAAGAAATGGAAGAAAATAGAAGTTGGCGAGGTTGTTAGGATCTCTGCTGATGAGACTATTCCAGTTGACATGGTGTTGTTGGGGACAAGTGATCAAAATGGGCTTGCCTATATTCAGACAATGAATTTGGATGGAGAATCAAATTTAAAGACAAGGTATGCTCGGCAGGAAGTGGCTTCAGCAGTATCGCCAGAATGTTGTGCTGTTTCTGGTGTTATTAGGTGTGAGCCACCTAACAGGAATATTTATGAATTCACAGCCAATATGGAGTTCAATGGGCATAGATTTCCTCTTAGCCAATCAAACATTGTCTTGCGTGGTTGCCAACTGAAGAACACAGATTGGATAATTGGTGTTGTGGTTTATGCAGGGCAGGAAACAAAAGCAATGTTGAACAGTGCAGTTGCCCCTGCCAAGAGAAGCAGATTGGAAGGTTACATGAACAGAGAAACCCTTTGGTTGTCAATTTTTCTCTTCATCATGTGTCTAGTTGTGGCTATTGGGATGGGTCTTTGGCTGGTACGCCACAAGAACCAGCTTGATACCTTGCCTTACTACAGAAAAAGATTCTTCACAGAGGGGCCAGATAATGGAAAAAAATACAGATATTATGGGATACCAATGGAAATCTTTTTCTCATTTTTGAGCTCTATTATAGTGTTTCAGATAATGATACCCATATCACTTTACATAACCATGGAGTTGGTTCGATTGGGCCAGTCATATTTCATGATTGAAGATGGGGATATGTATGATGCCAGCTCTGGATCAAGGTTTCAGTGTAGGTCGTTGAATATTAACGAAGATTTGGGTCAAATACGCTATGTATTTTCAGACAAGACTGGAACACTGACAGAAAACAAGATGGAATTTCGAAGAGCTAGTATACATGCGAAAAATTATGGGGGTTCCTTGCTTATGGCTGATAATGCAACAGGTATTCAGTTTTCTTTAAGATATTTTATATTGTAAACTCTTGTGGTTATTGTATCAGGCTAGGAAAAAAGATATGGATGATTATCTGTTTTTCCGCCTTCAATTTTCACTTGATTTTTCTGGAAGTATTTTGCTCCTTTGGTTTGTTGTCTTCTACATTTTTTTTCTTTTATAAATTTAATGATTTAATTATATATTTTGATTTGAGTCGCAAGGTGCACATGAGTTCTCAAAGGTACTCGTCTATAAGCTTATGAATTGGCAATTTTGCTGGTGCATATTTATCACAAGGCTGTTTATATGTTTTTTCACAGCAGCATCAGCAGTTAGTGGCAAACGGCGATGGAAGCTCAAATCTGAAATTTCTGTTGATTATGAACTCATGACACTGTTGCAGACAGACTCAAATATAGATGAAAGGATTGCTGCACATGAATTTTTCCTTACATTGGCTGCTTGTAATACTGTGATCCCTATCCTTGGTGGTGGAATAAGTGAATCAAATGAGGATACAGAAAGTATTGAATATCAGGGAGAATCTCCTGATGAACAAGCTTTAGTTTCTGCTGCATCTGCATATGGATATACTCTTTGTGAGCGGACATCTGGACATATTGTTATTGATGTCAATGGTGAGAAACTCAGGTAGATATGGAATTCCATTTGGTGGGAGACTCTTTTTTTTTTTTCACCCTTCATATTTTTAGTTTTTAACTTTTTTAAAAATTGTGATAATTTATCATGGTCTTGTAATTTGTGTGTAGTTTGGTTTGTATGTAGGCTGTTCAGTAACTTAATTATTTTTATGCAATATAGGTTGGACGTATTGGGTCTCCATGAGTTTGATAGTGTTCGAAAAAGGATGTCTGTTGTTATTCGATTTCCTGACAACACTGTGAAGGTGTTAGTTAAAGGTGCTGATACTTCAATGTTTAGTATCTTAGCGGATGGCAGTAAGAGCAATGATAGTATAGAGCATGTAACTCAGGGTCATTTGAATGAATATTCTATGCAAGGCTTACGCACACTTGTAGTCGCATCGAGAAATCTTTTAGGTGCAGAGCTTGAGCAATGGCAGAGCATGTATGAAGAAGCGAGCACTTCGTTAACTGATAGAGGTGCAAAACTACGTGAAACAGCAGCTCTTATAGAATGCAACTTAAAGCTCCTTGGAGCAACTGGGATTGAGGACAAGCTGCAAGAGGGTGTACCAGAAGCCATTGAGTCCTTGCGGCAAGCTGGAATTAAGGTCTGGGTTCTTACCGGTGATAAGCAAGAGACGGCGATTTCAATTGGTCTCTCCTGCAAACTTTTGACTGTAGATATGCAGCAAATTATTATTAATGGCACATCAGAGATTGAATGCCGAAATCTTTTGGCTGAAGCTAAAGCCAAATATGGCGTGAGAACTTTAAGACACCAGAATCCGAGGCACAAAACCAATGATGGACATAATGATCTTGAGATTCCCAATAATACAAAGTCATTGAGTATGCCTGTATGGGGTCCACTAAAAGAAGAAGGAACTACTGCTCCATTGGCACTGATAATTGACGGAAACAGTCTTGTTTATATATTGGAGAAGGAACTGGAATCAGAGGCAAGATTATCTCTCTTCATTTGAGGTTTTTGTTTGTAAAATTGATGTGCACTGGACTGCTAAAGCTTGCCTTTACATTATAGAGTTTTTGTAGGTGCACATACAGCTATTCTAGGTTGTCATTATTATATTCAATTTCTTGGTAAATATTCACTGTTTTCTTTTCCTGTCAACAGCTTTTCGACCTTGCAACTTCTTGTAGGGTTGTGCTATGCTGTCGCGTTGCGCCCCTGCAGAAAGCAGGAATTGTTGATCTGATAAAGAGCCGCACTGATGATATGACACTGGCTATAGGTGATGGTAAGTTCTTCATGGTAATATGCAGCTGATTATAATCTACATTTAGTTTTCATCAGGAACCTGGGTGACAATGGATTTTGGAGTTGTTTGGTACATTTATATCTTACATGTCCTTGAATCTAGGATAATTATGGTCAAACCCAGAGATTAATGACCCACACAGATTGTTGGGTCATGGGTTAATTGGTTCAAACAATTCAGGCATGGTTGAATCGAATGATGTCATTAAGCTTTATAAAAAATTTATTGAAATAATACTTTATGTATTTGTATTTTATTATATTAAATCATATAATTTAAATGCATTGTAAGTTTAACAAGCGACAAGCTAGGAACGAGATGGAGGTTAAACTTGGTGATCAGGTCGTATCACAAGTGTCAAAGTTTAGGTATTTGGGATCAATTATACAAGATGACGGCGAAATTATTAGAGATGTGGAACATAGGATACAAGCTGGGTGGTTAAAGTGGAGAATGGCATCAGGAGTTGTTTGTGATCGGAAAGTACCTGATAAACTCAAAGGAAAGTTTTATCGTACAGCCATAAGACCAGCGATTTTATATGGGAGTGAATGTTGGGCAATGAAAGGACAACAAGAACATAAAATTGGAGTGGCGGAGATGAGGATGTTGCGTTGGATGTGTGGTCATACAAGAAGAGATAGGATCCGTAATGATCATATACGAGGTAGAGTTGGGGTGGCACCTATTGAGGAAAAAATGGTTGAAAACCGTTTAAGATGGTTTGGGCATGTGCAAAGAAGACCGTTGGAAGCGCCAGTTAGGAGAGTTGAGCAGATGGTTTGGAGCCCTGTGAAAAAAGGTGGAGGAAGACCAAAAAGGACACTTAGAGAAATTATTGAACGGAACCTTTTAGTAAATGAAATATCTAAAGAGTTGGTCATTGATAGAGCTCAATGGCGTCGTGCGATCCATGTAGCCGACCCCACTTAGTGGGATAAGGCTATGTTGTTGTTGTTGTTTAAATCATATAATTTAAATATATCTCAACTTATGAAATAATTATGGTGGATTACTAAAACATGAAATTTTATATATTTAGAATATAAGTTGTTTAGACATATATATTTTTTTTTATTGAAGCGTGTGTAGTAGGTGTAAGCATTAAATCATGCAAACGTGCTTATGTAAAGAAAATACTAAAGTTCCATTATAAAAACGAGAATTGAAAGTGTCAACCTGGTACTGCTAGCAAAATGTTATGAAGGGCGCCAGCTGCTTGGAAGCAATGCAACAGCCAGAATGAGTTAAGAGGTGTCTCCCAGACTGGACACCTGACTGTTTGTGGTTGAACTGGCCAATTTTGATTCCAAAACAATGACCATCTTATAGGATACCATGGTATTTGAAAGTTACATTCTTGGTATGGTAGTTGAAACTTGAAAATTTTCAAAGAAAGGATACAATCGGCATTTATAGAAGTTTGTAAAATTTAAAATTTAATAATGCGAGATCCAAATGGATTTGGGGTGGAATGAGGTATGATTAAAAAAAAAAAAAGGTTGAATCCTGTGCCTTACAGCATCTTTGATACTAAGATGCTAGGCATAGACATCTCATACATCTTGATTTCTAGAATACCAAGATAAAGATGACTGTGTAGTGAATGGCTCCTATACGCTGAAGTGATTAAGCTCATTTGTGGCTGGCTAGTATAACTAGATGAACTTATTAAATGAGATTTGACTCATTTTGAAATTATAACCCTTTCTATTTTCATTACATTTGACAGGGGCCAATGATGTCTCGATGATCCAAATGGCAGATGTTGGCGTTGGAATTTGTGGGCAGGAAGGGCGCCAAGCAGTGATGGCATCAGATTTTGCTATGGGACAGTTTCAGTTTTTGAAAAGATTACTTCTGGTGCATGGACACTGGAACTATCAGCGTGTTGGCTATTTAATTCTCTACAATTTCTACCGCAATGCTGTCTTTGTATTGATGCTATTCTGGTATGTATAGTTTTCTTCATAAATTACAGGCCAAAGACCTCTTTTGTTTTATTCACTGTTCTGAGAAGTATACTGGACTGAATTGGTCGGTTTGTCCAGTTGAATTTGTAAAATCAGTCTATCTGTTTGCTTCAGACCTCTTTAACAGATATGGTTAAAATATTTAAGTTTTATATGAAGAATGAACTGGTGATCCCAGACTGGTTGGGGTGGTTGGACTGGTTTGTAAGTAGAATGACATGGCAAATCATGAGTTTTTTATGAGTCATGAGTTTGCCTTGTCATTCACTAAAAGAAATTCCATGAAGAAGGCAAGATGCTGGGTATGAACTCTGGAAGAACTGTTGAGAGGCAAGTGGCCTAACCAAAAGGCCACCTAGTTTCTAATTTTTTTATATTGGCTACTGAATATTTTATAATATATAAATACAAATATCTTTTACTGATAATTAGATGTAATTTTTTCAAAACAAAAATATTTTAAAAAATGTTTTAAATAAAATCTAACAAAATAGAATTTTTTAAAATTTCATACCCTACATGAATTTTCATTTAAGACCTTCTGATATTTCAAGAATTTTATTCTGAAAGTTTATTAAATTACTATTTTTCGTTCCTTAACCTATATTCTATAAATTATCATTTAAGACAGATATTTTCATTCCTCAAGTACTTGGAAACCCACTTATAAGATATTTGCTTATTAAGATGTATGGAAAAATTCAATGTTATCTGTTTGGTACGCCATAACCAACATGTGGACATTCATTTTCTTCTATATATATTTCAGTATCAAATTTGAGATGATTACCTTTATAAGTACTTAAGGAATTACGATGTTCACTTACCAACTGCCAGTTCTAATTTCTTTTTGACATTTGAGTAGAAAACTTAAGTTATAGAACTTTGAATTTTCATAATTTTACCATGGCTATGGACATAGATAATTGAGGATAGCTTTTTTTCCTTAGTGGATATTAACTTCTATTTATAATTTACACTTTTTTTTATGGAACAAAGTAATTGTACATTGTACTATCATATGTCTGAAAATCTTATGTTCTTCCCTAGTTGAAAATATGGGTGTAACACAATTTTTTTGGGCTCAAAATTGGATTAAATTCTTCAGGTATATGGCTGTCCCAAAATATAGCAGATTTTAGGCAGTTTGCTTGATTCTAATATACTGTCTTTGTTTGTAGGTATATATTATGCACTGCTTTTTCTACAACTTCTGCACTGACAGATTGGAGTAGCGTATTCTATTCTGTGATTTACACATCTGTACCTACTATTGTTGTTGGTGTTCTGGACAAAGACTTGAGTCATAGGACACTCTTGCAGTATCCAAAGCTGTATGGTGCAGGTCACCGGCATGAGGCTTACAATATGCATTTATTTTGGATCACAATGATTGACACACTCTGGCAGAGTCTTGTTCTCTTCTACATACCATTGTTCACCTATAAGGATAGCACAATTGATATATGGAGCATGGGCAGTTTGTGGACAATATCAGTTGTTGTCCTTGTAAATGTGCATTTGGCTATGGACATTAGGCATTGGGTATTAATTACTCATCTTGCTGTGTGGGGATCAATAATCATTACATTTGGTTGCATGGTGGTATTGGATTCTATACCCGTTTTTCCCAATTATTGGTCAGTCTCACTGGTGTCTTGTCTTCTATCTTGTCTAAGAAGTACTGCTGAATAGATAGCTAATGTTCATCTAAATCATTGCAGGACCTTCTATCATCTGGCAAAGTCCCCTACATATTGGATCACTATTTTGCTTATAATTATAGTAGCAATTCTCCCTCGCTTTTTTTGTAAAGTTGTTTATCAAGTATTTTGGCCCTCAGATATCCAGATAGCAAGAGAAGCTGAGATAATGAGGAAACAACATGATCATCTGGGATCAAGGCAAGAGGTTTCTGGCTAACTTGTGTTTGTCTTCTAGAAACTGGAGAGATCTCAATTGAAGTGGCATCCCTTGTATTTGTCCGTCACACTGCATTCTTGTGGCAGTTAGTTGTAAAGGTCACCTGGTAAGGCACAGTTTTGAATTTCTCATTTTTCCCTTAATTTTGTTGCTTGAAACTAACTTTCTTAATTATTATTTGAATGACTGAACGTGCACCTGGTTATGAACTAGAAATATACACCTGACTCTTCTGTGTGCCTGCTGAATTATCGGTTGTTGGAAAAGGCTTGGTCATTATATTTGTTTGCATAAATGGTGATAGATTTCTTAACAGTGGTTGTTTCTACAAAATGCCTCTTTAAATTTAGTTAGCTGTCAACCAACTTACTCTTTCTGAGCTGAGGCCGGATGTCATTTGGTGGCAACCAGATATGCTGCTTTTTATTGAAACCTTAAGCAAGGATTGCTTCCTGGAATACAAGTTTCATTTAAAATTAAAATGGCCTACATTTAATGCATTCTAGCATGGTCTATAGGAGTGTTAGAACATGGGGTTCCATTTGTGCTATGGGGCCTTTACTAGTAGAATTCATTGCTTGAAGTCTTGTGTGGTATATCGCAGTTTTGATCAAATTTGAAGCTGTCTTTGGCTAAGAATGAGTTTTGTCTGATGTCATATATAAATTATTGTTTCTTGTTCAACCTGCCAGCTCTTTAGGCTATATCGCAGTTAGCATGGGACTTATATATGGGTTGAAGTTATGTGACAGGAAAAGGAGTCAAGTGAGCGCCATTGCATGCTACAAATTCATCTGTTCTTCAATGTTTTCATGCCATGGAGGGCCTTTCATGGTCATGCTAGTGTATATTGCATTCTGTGATATGTTGACGTTATTGAAGTGGCATGAATGCTTATGTTATTAAGAATGGCTTAGTTAATTTTTGGTCTTTTAATTTTGTTTATTATTTTAATTTGGTCTTTTAAGTTTACTTCATAACAAACTGATTTTTTCCCCTTTCTTTTCTAATATTAGCATATCATATGTATCTTAAATCTTTAGTCCTATCTACCAAGTTGACATACATGATACATGTACAATGTCAGAGCAGCTGTCAGGGCTATTCATGATACACATGATAAGAATTGGAATTTTGAGGACAAATTTGGCACAAAGTAAACTCGAAGGACCAAATCAAAACTATAAAAGCGGTCATATAACCACAATACTAATTTACTCTTCAGAATATAGTGGTCTTCCAATGTGTTCAAATCTTGTGTTGTGCTTGGTCCTATTATGATGTAATGGTGGTTTTGATTCTCCAGATGAGTTGCGGAAGCAGATTGCAGTGATGCGAGACAAATGCTAGGCATTCAACACGGTGAACCATGGATGTGGTTTTGGTGATGGGGATGACAGGCAAGTCACCGAGCTTCATCTGTTTTAAATGCCTCACTTCAAGAAGGAATGTTATTGAGGGAATGTAGAATGAGGAGAGAGAGAGAGAGGGAGAGAGAGACCTTTTGCTATTTAGATGAGGGCAGGGGTGAGTGAGAACTAACAAGAACAGTATGAACCGTGGGTCCCAATGGAGATTTGGAGACATACGACACCAAAGTGTAGAATAGTTGTGTAAAAAGTCAGGCACTTCTTTTAAAAAGAAGATTGTCTTTAAAGAGAAAGGTTGAAATGAAAGAAAGAAGCTAATTCTTAGTAATTTGCTCGATTTGAGTCACGTAATAAAGCTACTCACACACACAACGTAATTTTTCTGCCTTTCCTTTCTACAACACAGGACTTCAGTCATAGCAACAAAATGAATCTAATCTTCATGTTCACAGTCAAAAGCTGATGTCTCGAAACAAGTACCCATGGTTCTTACCACTTTTGTTTCTTCAACATTAATGTTCTTTTCTAACTATGCTCTAAGGTCAATTAAATACATTTGTTATTGTTCAAGCTATACTTAATTCCCTTTTTCCAATACAACGTAATACAAGTGGGTATATGCTTCGATTATGTATTGACACATTAATTATTGGATGATTAATTAACAAATACTATATTTCTTGGCATCGCTTGTGGATAAAAACTACATTAAACTAAACTGAACGTGCTGAGTTTGCTTATTTAATATTACGTCAGATGAAGCCTAAAAAATCTGTCTCTTCACCTTCAGTTGCCCTTCATCATCCAACGCCTCTTGACTTGGGTCATATCATTTTAGATATAAGATTTTATATAGCATGTATATATATATTGTAATTTTTTTGTTGTTTTTTAACTGAATGCACGATGGGTTTTTTCCACTTTGACTACAGGAGTAAACTTTTCAACAATTGAAGAAGCCGTCTAAATACTATATTTTGATTTTTGTTTTGAACAATTTTTCTTATAAAAATAATGTCTCCCCGATGAATCAAAATTGCTTAGTAACTTTTTTAATCCAAATCATTTATGCATATGTATAAGTATATTTTATACACATGGCACATGGCGCATGGCACATGACCACATCGAGTTCTCAATATTGTATATAAAGAAGTGTTTAATAACATTTTAGTAGATCTTACTTGTGAAACAATGATATCCATATTTATTTTAATTCCATTTGTTTAACATCTCTTTAATTCATCTAAATGTAAATTTGAGGTACGTAAATCTCGTCCGGATCGCATATTAGTTTTATTGTTATTATTATGTTGGTAGATTTTTTTAATAAAATTGTATTATCAAATTATTAGAAAAGATACGTATTTAATAAGGCAAATTTTTTTAAAAAAAAATTTATGGTTAAAATATACTTTTAATTCATATAGTTTCACACTTTTTTTCATTTGGTTCCTATATTGTTAAAACTTGAAATTTAATTTCTATAATTTTAAAACTCAGAAAATGACCCTTGTTGTCAAGTACCCATAGTTAGCCGTTAGTTCCTGCATATGTGACGCTAAATAGAACATTCTAATTAGTATATAAACCCATACGGACAGTTACGTCATACCCAGTTAGCTCCACGTAATATCCAAGCATAAGTTTTTTAATTTATACTTTTGTATATAAAAATATTACTTTCTTAAAAAAATAAATGAAATTACAAAATTTATATAAATTAATTTTTAATATTATAATTTATATATTATTGATTTTTGTTTTTTTAATTTAAATATAAAGGTAAATTATTGAACTTCATCAAACAAAAAATAAATTTTAATTTAATAGGTTATTATTTTTTTCAGATTTTTTTTGGAAGGAAATTTTTTAATTTTAATATACGATTAGTTACTAATATTAAATAAAATAAATGAAATTAAAAAATATTGTTCGTCTCAAATAAAATATTTTTTCTTTTGCTTTCATTTCAAAAAAGTTGTTCCCTGGTGAAAAAATTACCATTGTGATCACTCAAAAATAATTTTCTTTTGAAAAATAAGCCAAATATTTTATTTAGCCAAAAAATATTTTTTTAAAAAAAGACAAGAACAAGGTCTTACAATGTCCACGTATACTACATAATGAATTCGCCCAAACTTGACTCTCTGGAAGGGCAAAATGGTCCTTTAATTTCCAGAAGAATAAGTGGACTGGCCAATCAAAAAGTGCCACCTGCCTGTCACCAGCTCACCCTCTCGTCATCCTCCTGACGTCACCTCTCCTTCGTAACAACCACCTTCAATCCCCTTCCCATGCTGCCAACTCCAGACCTCGCAATAAAGCCGTCCGTCCCATATACGTAGGCCAATCCTCACCCTTCGTGTCCTGCACGCGCCACATCGCTCATCACGCTTTACAAATCAACCTCGTGGAATTGTCTCACGAGACTTCCGTCTTCACAGATCTGATATAATAATAATCAATAAACAAATAAATAAAGAATATAATAATAATCAATAAACAAATAAATAAAGAATAGGCAGATAGATAGACGCCGGTTGACTTCAGGAGTTATCAATATCTATCTTTAAGTTGTCTTTCAGCGATTAAACGGTTGGTGATTATTTTTTATTTTTATAAATCACTTATTACTAATTGCTCTATCACTAATTAAACAATTAATAATAGAAATCGATAACTCTAATATTAAAGTCAACCAATACCTAGTGTAAATAGGAAGATGACTTAAAATAGTCATAATAATAATAATTATTAGACAAATAAATAAAGAATAAACAAACGGGATAGAATCTGTATAGCTTGTTTAATGCATAATAACTATTATATTTAAGTGATTAACGGTCATCACATATTCATAATCCTAATCTATTTTTGTACGATCTAACTATTTACATCGCTCACTCGTATAAGTATAAAATAACTATTAATCACCTAAATTCAACAATAATCGTGCATCAAATATCTTCCTTAACTTTTGCATCAAACAGATGATCCCTGGGAGCTGGACAGGGGGAGATGGCTCACATGGAAGCTTCTTAGCATTTCTTCAAAAATAAAAAGCCTCACACCTTCCTTTTGCTCTCCCTCTCCCTCTCTCTCTCTCCTCAATGACCTTCATCACTACCAAACGCAACTCAATCTAGCTAATAACACAAACACACACACAAAGATAAAACCCTGCTTCTTCCTTTGCGATCTTCTTCACAAACACAAAAACACAGAAGAGATATATGGCTATGGAGAAAATAGGGTGTGAAGTGATGAAGGCAATGGAATCAGAGCTAGAGAGAGGGCGTGAGTTTGCGAAGCAGCTTCGACAAGTGATGTTGTTTGAGAGCAACAACACCAACACAATCGATCGTGTGGACGAGGATGTTTCTTGTGCCGAAGATCTTGTGGCCAACGTGGTCGCTTCCTTCACCAACTCTCTCTCTCTCTTCAACACTCATCCTCATCCTCAACCATCTCTTCATCTCTCTCATCCTTCCAAGTCCCAGGAATCTCAGAAAAGTTCCAAGACTACTAAACATCGAAGAGGCTGTTACAAAAGAAGGTACCTACTTTCATTTCTTCACTCTTTCTCTCTTTAATTTCATCAAACTTTTTCTTCTCTCTCTCTCTCTCTCTCTCTATATATATATATATATAATGGCTTGAATGTTTGGTTGCAGAAAAAGTTCCAACACATGGGAGAAAGTGACGGAAATGAGACCAGAGGTGGATGGGCATTCATGGAGAAAATACGGCCAAAAACTTATACTCAATTCCAAATTCCCAAGGTTTGATCTCTCTCTCTCTCTCTCTTTTTCTTCAATTACACTTCTTACACCCCATCAAAAGTATATATGATAAAGTTTTTAATTAAGGCTAGAGCCTAGCTATATGAATAATGAAAGCATCTCATCATATGAATAAACATTTTTTAAAAGTGTTCATTCCCATCTCATTTTCAAATGCAATCAAACCTCTCTCTCTAGATCTCCCCCCCCCCCCCCCAAAAAAAAACCCAAAACACCCTCTCTTATTCATTTATTTTTTAGATTCAAATGAACTCCATTGGATTCAGTTCTCATCATAGTAACAATATTAAGGGGAAATTACACTTTTCTCTCTTCAAGAATGAAAATGTCATATCAATTAAAATTAATATCTTTGTCACTTGATTACTTATCCCTCTATTATCTTCCACTATTTCTCTTTTCTTTTTAGATCTTTCACTTGAGTTTCTTCCAAAATTACATAATAAATAATATTTGATTTTTTTCACCTTTTTTTTTGATAGTTTAGAATAACAAACTAATGTTATATTCTGAAATAGTAATTAGGTTATAGTTCAAGGAATCTTGTATATATATATATGTGTGTGTGTGTGTGTAATTTGTCGTATCATTAATTAATTAATTAATTTTTGTTGGTAATATATAATATGTGCAGGAACTACTTCAGGTGCACACACAAGTTTGATCAGGGATGCCAAGCAATCAAACAAGTTCAGAAAATCCAAGAGCATCCTCCTCTCTACAAAACCACCTATTATGGCCTTCACGCTTGTTCAAACTTGCTTGACCCACAACTCATATGGGACTCTCATCATAATGATCTTCATCTTTCAAACCCTAATTCCTTCATACTTAGCTTCCATAATCATAATGATAATCATATCTCACCCCATTCAAACCACCCTCCCTTTCTCTCTTCATCATCACCACCACCATCATCTTTCCTTAATATTTCAATAAAAAAGGAGGACCAGAACAACAACAACAACAATAATAATAATGATAATCCGTCGTTTTTGTACAACGATGATAACGTCCTGCTCTCCTCTGATGAACTCACTTTTGGATATTCAGATGACAGAGATGTGATTTCTTCAGGTGTATTTTATGATGGTGATCATGGCCTTGATGCTCTCGTCTTTGATCCCTTTGGATTTTGATTAATTATGTACTAGCTTCTGTTAATTTTGTTTTAGCTTGCTATATGGATATTATAATGTAGCTTCATGAGCAGGATATGTATCTGTGTGTGTACTTTTTTGGAATAATTGAGTGGTGACAAGTTTGGAGTCATCTCATGTTTGCTTTTTGTGGTTCAAATTTGATATGATATGTCTTCATCAAGAGTCAAGACGTACGCCAATTTCTCATTCTTGATTTTTTTTTTATTCCTATTCTCACGTACATAGAAATTTCTAAGGATATCGATCATAGAATGTGTTTTATTAGGAATTATAATGAAATTATACTTATAAATTTAAAGGTGATGGGGGTGTTCAGTGTGGCGTGACATATACATTCAAGGGACTGACAATGTTGCCACAAGTCTCTTAATCAATAAATGATGTTAATTAACGAGATGTGCTTTGAGGAAAGAAATTAGAAAAAAGAGAGAGAGAGAGAGAGAGAGAGAGAGAGAGAGAGAGAGAGAGAGAGAGAGAGAGGGAGAATAAAATGAAGAATTACACTAAAACCTTTATAAATTAATAAAACCGAGATCATGAAATTTTATTAATTTAGAGATTAATTAATTAATTAATTAATAATTTATTAATTTAAAGAAATTGTGGCTAATGTCATTGAAAATTATGTTAATGATGAAATTGAAGATGATTCAGTATCTGTGGAATCAATGACACAAAAGGAAGTACTCGTAGCAACAACAATTCTTCACAATTTTTTATTGCAGTTCTAGAATACAACGCCAGAACCTTTGAATGCAATAATAAAAGTTAAAGATGAAATCAACCTAGATTTAATTATTTCATTAAAAAAAACAACAATAGATTCATATTTTATTAAATTGTCCTAATTATGTTAGTAATTTTAGAGAATTATTAATTTATGATATTGATAAGACTGTATGTAAGAGTTTTCCTAAAACTTTTTATCTTATTAATTTCTCAAAATTACTAATTTTGTAAACTAGCCCAAGTTGGGACTAAAAAATATTATTTTAGGGAGTTTATTAATTTATTGAGTATTAATTTATAGATGTTTAAGTGTATTGTTATTATTAATTTTTAAAAAAGAATAGAATATTAATTATTAGCGGGATAGAAGATATGTTTACACCTAAATTAATTTACGTCTTCATATTTGAAAGTTGTAATTTAATTAATTATTACCACTATGAACTCATATATGTCTGCTAAATCAACTCTTAATTAATTTTTACGCAAAAATAAATCTGTGATCTTTCTTCCAAATTATCTACCCCTCAAATATGTTAATGCATAACTATTTGCAAAGTATTAACATATGCAACCTTTTTAGTAAGAAATTATTATTTTGCTCAAGAGCACGCTTTTAATTATTTCCTTTTAATCGCGATTTTATGTAAGAAGAAGGGGAAAAAAAAAAGGAAACGGATTGTGAAGATAACCTTCTAGAAAATAAAAAATAAAAATCAATTGTCACACCCGAAATGTGACCGACAGGCGTTTTCTTAGAAAAAGAAAAATGATTATAAAATCAGCTTTCGAAATTGAAAACCAATTTTATTTGGAGCCGCCACCAAAATTTTATTTATTAGGAAAAAAAACTTTGGAAAAAATCTTATAATTTGACGGTCTGCGATTAAACAGAAATTGAGTTTGGGAGTTGAATCGCATAGGGAAGATGTTAGGCACCCTATACGTTTGATTTAGAAAGCATACAATTATTTAACAGTCACCTCAAAATTACCCTTATAAACCACCAAAGAAAAAGATGAAAAAAGAACAAATAAAAATATACAAAAACGGACTTGGCTAGGCGATGCCTAGGGCCTACGTACCCAATCGTTGGGATCAAAGTACACGTAGTTCGTAATTTTGAAGATATTTTCTTGTAAAGGAATATATTTGAATTTTTTTGGATTTAAAAAAAAGTAATCTTTTGAGAGACTTTTCCTCATAAGTATTGTTACACAATCACGTTATGAGTACTTCATTTAATTTTCGAATGATTTAAATTTAACAAATTTATTTTAAGAGAAATTTTTCTCACTTGCATCGTTATACAATCGCATTGTGAATACTTTAATTTTTTTAGTTTTATTATTTCTTAAAAAAAGGAGATCCACTCCGATGGAGTCAATCTCTTATTCCATTTGGAGATTATTTGATAATTTTTTGTTTTATTGTCCTACGGCATTAATTAACAATCGCAATAGGATAATAAAATTTTGCCTAAAGATAGAGATTATTGAACTATTCCAAAAGAATCAGTTGTTTCCCAACTCATTATCGGCAGGATAAAATATTTGAAAGTTTAGTTACAATACTCAGGAACCAGATAAAGCATGCAAAGAGGGGAACTGGCTCAAAAATCACAAATACATACAAGGATATAAATGTGTATATAGGTGTCTAATTCATGTATGTAGCGCATCTAATGTGTGTGTGTGTATATATATATATATATATATAATGCATATAAAACTCACGCATATACGTAATATATATATATATATATCATATATTAACACCTGCGATTATAATATATATATATATATATATATGTAACCTATATTGACACAGACAATTACGTCTACGCGCACCATATATCAGCATATATATATATATATATGAATATCATGTGAAACAATCTAATGCTTCATATATATATGTTGATATTTCGGGTCTGTGAGATATTAGATATATATTGATGTAACCAAGGATAACCCCATTGCAGCCCAAGAAAGGGAGAACACTTCAATTGGGCCTCTAACTCGTTCAAGGGTTAAAGAGCTTGAACTAATTGCAGCCCAAGAAAGGGAGAACACTTCAATTGGGCCTCTAACTCGTTCAAGGGCTAAAGGGCTTGGATTGGGCTTAACCACATTGTTGAAAGTGGAAGAAGTGTGAAAAGATTACATGTGGGTTAGTTGCATTTGTTGAATATAGTTGTAGTCTATTACCTATGCATTAATTGTCTTTGACTTTTAGCTACCTATACATTTATTGTCTTTGACATTTAGCCTACACTACTTGACTTTTAGTTGATGCATTTAATGCATTAGTTGGAGTCTTTTGTCTTTTTGTTTTGGAGACCCTCTATAAAAAGGGTCCTTGCCATATGTTGTAAACCATCTTTGAATCATATATGAGATATTGGCATTTTGCTTTCAAGAGGATTCTTGAGTTCTTTCTCTTATCTAACTTGTGTTAGTGGCGAGAGCAACTAGATTTCTTATCACTCACGTTCTTCTTTCTTGAGTGTGGCGAGATCAACCCATTTCTCTTAGTTGTGGCGCCCTTTGGCTTATCAATTGAGTGATTTGGTTTCATTTGTTTGTTTCTTTCAACCTATCCAGAAAATCGATCAAGTGTTTTCCCTCCGGAAATCACATCATATATTAGCACCCCCCAGTTATAGTGTATACGCAACATAAATTAACACCTGCGATTACGTATACACGCACCAGACATCAGCGTATATATACATATATATATACCAAATGAACACACATGCGCGCAGATCAGAATTTGTGATTTACTGGGTTCGCTTCTTACTTTCGAAAGTATGCCTCTCCTCCGTTTCTCTCTCTTTTCTGATTCCTTATGGTTAGTGTCCGCATCTGGCTCTGTTTCTGTAACCCAAAACAGAGGGTCTATTGCTGTCTCTGTTTTCCACTTCTTTCTGCTCAAATGCTTTCTCCCCAGATAATGATTGCAATGTGTTCTGTTTTCCTCCTGCCAATGTTTCTCTAGTTTCCTCTGATTTCTCAACCCCCTCCCCCCTTCAATCTCTCAGTTTTGTTCCTATTTATCATGCTCTGCCATCATGCGCTGAGGTATCATGGATGGCTATATCCCTTAACTCCCGGCGCACTCATATCTATTTCAAACTCCAACTCCGTGAAGCTAGGGGCAGTTCCGTGACGTGCGTAACCTTCAGTAACTGACTGTATCATGTTTTTAACTACTATGCAGATTTTTTTAATATTATTATTATATAATTTTTAATTTTTTTATTTTATTTTAAAGAAAAATTAAGTGTTTACAGTTACCCCTCTTTACTCACTTTTTAAACTAGAGTATGAAAATGAAATTGAAATAATGTAGTTTAAGGAGAGAGTAAAGATAGAGAACACTTAATTTTGTCAAAGGTATATTAAAAGTAAATGAAGTGGTATGTGTCGGTCGTTTCCGGGCTTTGAAAGGATGAGTACCAATCGTCTCTGGGCTTTTAAAGGATAGGTGCCGGTCATCTCCGGACTTTTAAGAGATTGGTACCGGTCGTTTCCGGGCTTTGAATTGGTGAGTACCAATCGTCTCTGGGCTTTTAAAAGATGGGTGCCGGTCGTCTCCGGGCTTTGAATGGGTGAGTGCCAGTCGTCTCTGGGCTTTTAAAAAATGGGTGCCGGTCGTCTCCGGACTTTGAATGGGTGAGTGCCAGTCGTCTCTGGGCTTTTAAAAGATGGGTGCCGGTAGTCTCCGGGCTTTGAAATGATAGGTGCTGGTTGTCTCTGGGCTTTAAAATGATGGGTGCCGGTCGTCTCCGGGTTTTTAAAAAAAATAGGTGCCAGTCGTCTCTGGGCTTTAAAATGATGGGTGTCGGTCGTCTCCGGGCTTTGAAGTGGTGGTGCCAGTCGCCTTTGGGCTTTAAAAGATAGGTGTCGGTCGTCTCCGGGATTTGAAAGGATGGGTGCTAGTCATCTCTGGACTTTCAAAAGATGGGTGCTGGTCGTCTCCGGCCTTTAAAAAAAATGGGTGCTGGTCGTCTCTGGGTTTTAAAATGATGGGTGCCGGTCGTCTCCGGGCTTAAAAAAAATAGGTGCCAGTCGTCTCTGGGCTTTAAAATGATGGGTGCCGATCATCTCCGGGCTTTGAAGTGGTGGTGCCAGTCGCCTCTGGGCTTTAAAAGATAGGTGTCAGTTGTCTCTGGGCTTTAATATGGTAGGTGCCGGTCATTTCCGGGCTTTAAAATGATGGGTGCCGATCGTCTCCGGGCTTTAAAAAAATAGGTGTCAGTCGTCTCTGGGCTTTAAAAAGATTGGTGCCGGTCGTCTCCGGGCTTTGAAATGATGGGTGCCGGTCGTCTCCGGGCTTTAAAAAAAAATAGGTGCCAGTTGTCTCTGGGCTTTAAAATGATGAGTGCCGGTCGTCTCCGGGCTTTAAGATGATTGGTGTCGTCATTACTACGGGATATGGTAGTACTTAGGCAAAAGCTGTCACAACTACTGGACATGGCAATACTTGAACCCAAGCGATATTTTGAATTTGGATGCACCAAAGACTTTGGCGCGCCTAAGCTTGAAGCGTCGGAGTTAAATTGAAAAATGCATGACATGTAAGAACCCAGTTAAGAGATTTTACTTGTTTAGAAATGATTGCGCTTCCTTTGGAGAAATTTGTCAAACCAGACCAGACCCCCTTCTTGTCTTCAGATCACTTGAAAGACTTCTTTTATTAAGAATTGGTAACTTGCCCCATGATTTGACATTTGTTTCTTTGACGGAGTTGTCTGCTAACATGTTGATAAGGGTGGATTTTCCTTTTCTGACATAAAGACTTCACGCAATGTCAAATTGCCCCAATACTCTTAGATTTCATGAGACATAATGCTTGTCACTCTAGGATTTCAACCAATAGACATGACTAGATATGTCCCATAAACCATAGATGGAGGCATTGCCCCAGTGTTGAGACTTGTTATTTATTTTTGCATTCCTCAAGGAATGAGAAAAGTCTGCTTGCCAATGACTGATCTAGCTGGCAAATGATGGCACCTTGTTGAAAATGATGCTTAGGGACATTTAGGTCTTTTTGCCCCAGTTATGTAACTATGATGGTAGTCATCTTTATAGGATTAATCCAGATTTGTAAAATGTTCCTTTTAGTAACATCTTTCAAATCACATTCACCATAGATCTTGTGATCAAATCTTTTTGACGTCATTACTCAGCTTATTAGTGCTTGTTATGTCATCGATGAAACACACTTATCTTGTTTAACTAAGTCGATGCACGTGGAACACTAAAAAACGATAAGGTATGAATTCAAAGAAAGAAATCTTGTGAATTTAAAGGATATTGAGGAAAACTAATATGTAGACAATTGTTAATGGTTTCATAATGGCGAAACAAAGGTATGCAATGTGAAGATATGGGAAGATGCCCCACTTCAAAACTGAAATATTCCCTGCACAAATCTTTGATTAATGTGAACAAAAGGGATTTGGTCTAAGTCAAGTTGTTGCCCCAATTTCAAATTTACTTTCTTTTTATATCTCTTTTTTTTTTAAAGTATGTGCCCCAGTTTAAGCATATCAAACCTCAATGAGGACTTTAAATGCTTGTAACGTGGCCAAGGTAAATTAGCTTTTGAATTAAAAAGATATTAAGCTCAATATTAACATGCCCCTATCCCACTTCTTCACTTCTATCTTCTCTCCTAGAATCTTATGCCAAAAATTCTTTGAACAAGAGAGAGTACTTATGGGTTGTAACGTGGCTTAATAGGTGAGGAATGATGGCTTCAGCCCAAATTTCATGTTGGGTTACAATGAGAATTATGTCCTTGAAGTGTTGTGTAGTCTTGGCGACATTCACTTAGCTCTTTGTTCTTAACTAAGCTCCCACTTTGAGGGTTTATAGCTTATTTCTGTTAAGATGAGCACTCCTCCCTTAACGATTTTCATAGCTAGAGATGAATTTTGTAGTTTTTCTCTCTTTTTTTTTTGGATCTTCTTCAATTTTGTGCCTTTGGTTTTTTCTTTCATTTCTTCTCTTCAGAAATTTTTTTTTTGCCTCTTTTTTTTTCTGATCTTCAAGATAGATCATCTAGATGCCAAAACTACTTCTCATTTTTTAATACTCATTGTTTCCCAGGCTTGATACATCATAGGTGATTTGAAGGGAATCATAGGCACAAACGGGATAACAACGGTTAATTAGTGTATGGGTAGTGAAAGAATTAGACCTCTCTTGCTTTATTAATTTTTGGCATAACATGTTAAAACTACCCTACCCTGGTATCTATGGTAAATAAATGAAATGAACTCTACTTCTAGCTCAAATGGGGTGACTAGGGATAATCTCCTCTTTTGTCTAGGAAAACAATGAATGCCTCATATCATTGACTCAATTTGCTCATGGGACACACCCTTAATGAACTTTGAATTAGCTTTGGGGTCTTATATTCACATTATCCTTAGATTTTGTTTGTGTTCACATTAAGTTAAGATTTTTCAAGAAATATCAAATGAAAAATAAAATGAATAAAAATAGAGAAAGGAAACGAAAGGGAACGAAAATGATGATTTTTTACTAATGGAATAAAAGGATTAATATAATGGAAGTGAGATAATTGCATATTGCCCTAGTTAAACAAGACATGAAAATATAAAGTCCTTTCAAAGTTTTAAATAACAAGCACTAATAAGATGATAAATAACACCAAAGATTTAACTTTGTTGTTGTTCATAGCCTATGATTAAAGATGTATCAACCACTTTCTTGTCCTGCTTTTAATTGGATATGGTTGGAGTCGATCAAATCCAGCACATTTCTTTTAAATGTAGTACAATTCTCGATCGAATGTCCAACAGCTCCCATATGAAACTCGCATGTAGCAGTCGGATCATACCATGCTGGATATGGAGGATTCACCACTTTAGCAGGTCGAGGCCCCAGGAGATGGGTGGTCAAAAGACTTTTGTATAGCTCGGCATTTGTTGTGCCAAAGTTTGGCCATGGGCGACTATGTAAACCCTTTTGTCCTCCCCTTTGGGTGTATTTATTTGGCTCTAGTTGACTTTGGCCATGACTATTAGCTCGATAAGAATATGATTGTTGCTGGGGGTAGGATCTTATTGGCTGTACATAACTCACCTCTTCTTCCTTCTTCCTTGTAGGTTGCCCCTTCTTTGAGCTACTTTCCTCTTGGGGACTTAAGAGTTTCCCTTCACGAATATCAACGTCGATTCTTCCCCCAATCTCAATCAAGTCTGCAAAGTCGGTGACATACGTTCCAGGCATAGTTCTATAGAAAGGATCTGGTAAGGTACGAATGAAATAAGAACAAAATTCGGACTAGATCAATGGAGGTTGTACTTGTGATGCCATTACTCTCCATCTTTGGGCATATTCTTTGAATGTTTCAGAATTTTTCTTTGTCATTGCCTTCAATTGCTCTCTGGTCGGAGCTGTTTGTAGATTAAACTTATATTGCCTCATGAATAAGTCCGCCAGGTCCTTCCATTTTTGGATTTTTGAGTGGTCTAGCTGCATAAACCACAACAATGCAGCCCCAGTTAAGCTTTCAGGGAAAAAATTAATTAAGAACCTCTCGTTACGGGACCATACGCACATTTTGGTGCAATATGACTTCAAGTGGTAAACCGGGTTACCAGTACCATCATATTTGGAGAATTCTGGCATCTTGAACTCTTTCGGAATCATTATCTCGGGAGTTAGACACAATTCATCCAACTCTAATGACCCCCAAGACACTGGCCCTCGCAAGGCGCGCAATTGGTCTTTGACTTCTCCAATTTCCTCTTTAAGATTTCTATCTTCTTTCTTAATCCTTGAGGCTGGAATTTGGAGCGTGTAAACAAGATCGTCACCAGGATGTCCCTGCGTGGCATCTTCCCCTATGTTCTGATTAGTATTGTCAGGTATATCTGCTGTTTGTGTGCGGGGGTCTTTCCCTTTATCTGCTGTTGGGGTGACTATTATCTCGTTCTCTTTTGCCTTAGGATTAACATATGCTGGCATGGGATTGTCAGTCTCAGCTTGAGTTTCAATAGCGACAGGTATTGAAGAGAGAGCAAATGCACCCGCTTTCTTTCCTCTCACTTCTTCTGTTAATGTTAAGATCATTTCAGTCATTTGAGCAAATTGCCTTTCCAAGGCCTCAAGGCGCACGGTGGAGTCATTTTCCATTCTTTGATTGTCTCCTGATTGGCCTTCCATTGTCTTACTTCGTGAGCGAGTGTTATATACATGAGTTGATGGTAGGGTCTGGTTGGACGATTTTCTTTTAGAAGGCGCAATGGTGAAGCTTTATTATTTCTCTCTCTAGAGAAAGATCAAAAATTAGCCTTTTGAAAATGATTTAATCAAGTTATTAAGTCTTTTCCTCTTTTTGAAAGGATGTTGGAACACGGATATTTTTAAAATATTTACTACCTCTACGATGACTCTGCATAATGTGACTCTCGCGCTCTTTGTGAGCTTTCATGAGTTTTTGAGAAAAATGGTTGTTGAGAAAAAAAGGAATTTATTTTTACTCGTGTTTCAACAATTAAGTGAAAGCAACATAGGAAATAGAACTCTCTTATTAAAAGGAAAAAGAAAAGATATTACATATTATTCAAAAAAATGAGGAAAAAGAGTGAAAAATTATTGAATAGAGTTAGAAAAGGGGAAAAATCGTTGTTTTTTGAAAACTATTTTATTAGGAAAAAAATAGAAGTAGTTGAAATAAAAGTAGAAGTTAAAAAAAATAAAATAAAAGATAATGACATACAAAATTGGAAAATGATAAAGGGTGCTTCCCCTATGTCTTACTTAAAGATTCTTATGCATCAGTTTTCTAGGCCAATTAAGAGTGCACATGTTTCAGGGTGGATCTACAAGCCTATGGATTTAAAGGTCCCCAGACTGCCCCTATAGTAGAAACTCATGGAGATCTCTAATTATCAGCATTGAGAACGTAAGAGTTACACTCTCTATGAATTCTATACTGACAAAAAAGGTACAGTCTGAGCGGAAGCTTTCGTGATCCCCGCAAGGGATAGACCCTCTGCGACATCACTAGACTTCCTGCTATCTTATGGTTGCGCTCAGCCCAAATATAGAGCCAGTGTGTGCGATGGACGTGTTAATACATAATATGTAAGGGGAGTGAAGTAAATATATATAAAAAACAAAACAAAATAAAATAAAATAAAAAATTTTAATTAGAATAAATAAATTAAAAAAAAGGAATAAAAAATGTACAAGTAAATATATACAAGACAAAATAAAATAAAATAAAATAAAATAAAATAAAATTAAAAAAAATTAAAAATAAAATATAAGGGTAATTAAGATGACTATCAAACTTAATTACACACTTAATAAATCAATATCAACTCTCGACAAGGTCCCCAGTGGAGTCGCCAAACTGTCACACCCGAAATGTGACCGGCCGGCGTTTTCTTAGAAAAAGAAAAATGATATAAAATCAGCTTTCGAAATTGAAAACTAATTTTATTTGGAGCCGCCACCAAAATTTTATTTATTAGGAAAAAAACTTTAGAAAAACCTTAAGATTTGACGGTCTGCGTTTAAAGAGAAACTGAGTTCGGAAGTTGAACCGCATAGGGAAGGTGTTAGGCACCCCATACGTTTGATTTAGAAAGCATACAATTATTTAATAGTCACTCAAAATTACCCTTATAAATCACCAAAGAAATAGATAATAGAATATAAAAAAAATAATAAATAAATATATAAAAGACGGACTTGGCTAGGCAGTGCCTAGGGCCTACGTACCCAGCTGTTGGGATCAAAGTCCACGTAGTTCGTAATTTTGAAGATATTTTCTTGTAAAGGAATATATTTGAATTTTTTTGGATTTAAAATAAAGTAATCTTTTGAGAGACTTTTCCTCATAAGTATTGTTACACAATCACGTTATGAATACTTCATCTAATTTTCGAATGATTTAAATTTAACAAATTTATTTTAAGAGAAATTTTTCTCACTTGCATCGTTATACAATCGCATTGTGAATACTTTATTTTTTTTAGTTTTATTATTTCTTAAAAAAAGGAGATCCACTCCGATGGAGTCAATCTCTTATTCCATTTGGAGATTATTTGATAATTTTTTGTTTTATTGTCCTACGGCATTGATTAACAATCGCAATAGGATAATAAAATTTTGCCTAGAGATAGGGATTATTGAACTATTCCAAAAGAATCAGTTGTTTCCCAACTCATCATCGGCATAGGATGCCGATTATAACAAGAAAAATATTTGCAAACACACCAAGAAAAAAAGAAAAAAAATGGAAAGAAGAAAGACAAATAAATAAAAGCCTCAGGAAATGAATCGCAATCAGAAATGAGACTTTCTATATGATGACATTGTTTGATATCCCCATGAAAAAAAAATAGGCACACACCATTAAATAAAAAATACACACTAAAATGTGTGTCTATAGATGTATATATATCACATGCATACCCATATTAACCCAAAATATACGCGCAATATATATTTTTTCACATAACGCATGTACATGTAGCACACGTTAAAGAGAAAAAAAAAACATGCATGCCAAGACTCAAAACACGCACGCATATATAGCTTAACGTCAGTTCAGTATCATTTTCATCCATCCTCCATTTCGACTTTCACTATCTTGATCTTCTTTCTCTCCGATCTCTCTCACGCTTGCCTAACTCGACAGGATGAAAGGAAACATAAACTAGAGACAAGGTCTGTAAACTTACCCCTGCGCTGTCTGCACGTTCTCCCCTTCTCTGTGCTTGCAATATATCTCCCTTTTTCTCTTTGCTTCGCTTTCTTTCTATTTCTTCCTCTCTGGAGTCCCTCGCTCTACCTTTTTTCTTCCTTTTTAACACCTCTGGTAAGCTCTCTTTATTATCCACCACGCTCCCTCCTTTTCGGCTGAGTGGCTCCATGCATGAGATAGTGGGATAGTGGGATAGTGGGATAGTGGGCTGTTCATCATGTGCTAAAGTGGAGTTTCTCATGTGATGATGTGGTGAGCATATCAAAAATAAATATTAAAAGGCATTTGACATACCTTTTGTTATTTTGTTATTATTTTTTTTATATTTTTATATTTTTATATTTTTTGATTATTTATTTATTAAAAGGAAAGGAGAAATTATAAACATGATGGACAAAATTAGGTGTTACATCAATAATAGAATTTATTTTGTTAAACTACTAGTTCAAACATATTTAGGATGTGTTTGGTATGTAAATTTTTTGCTACTAAAAAGGAATTACAATTCCATCAAAAAAAATAAATGTAATCAGATTTCGTTTCCGGAGATGAGCATTACAATTCCATCATATGTCTGCAGACAAATTTTCTAGCCTAGAAAAATTGGACGTTGAAATCAAAATTCACCTCACCCCAAGATCTTCGCAGATAAGTAATTTCGAATTCAAGTTGGGGAGAAAAAAAAATCTAGATTGAATTCTTAGATAAAAAATCACTACTCAGATCACGTTGAACACCTCTAGAACTGCAAGGAGATAGGGTCGTCCAAGATCTAGATTCCCAGAATGGTTGCGTGAAAAAATGAGAGGGGTTGTGTGAATTAAGTTCCAGCGTTTTTCATTAATTTTTATTTGGAGATATTTTGGTAAAATCATATAAAATTATTTCTTTTCTTTTATTTTAGAACTCATGCCAAACATAATCTACTTCTTTTTCTCATTCTCTTTCCTTTTCTTTTAAAATTATTTTTACTTACTAAACATGTCCTTATTTTGGGCTAGATTGAATCATATATGTGTAAACTTTTTTTAATACTAATTTTTTTCATTTCAAAAGACTCGAACTCAGATATTTATTTAAGGAGAATAAGTGACAAAACATTGAAATTAATAATCATTGCTAATTGCTAATTAATAATGTGGATAATTTATAATTTTATCAAAGTTGCCAATTGGATGTGAATAGGAAAGGAATTAAGAATATGAAATATCAATTAATTAGTGGAAACTTCTTACGGCGTTATAGGTCATGAAAAACCTTTTCAACTTCTTCAAACTTATCTTTTGCTTTCACAAGAATTTTGGTCATGGATTTGAGTATCTTTATCCAATTCAAGGTAAGCAGGTAGCTTTCATTAGACTTTGTTGAATAGATAATAATAGAATATAGAATATACTAAATATTCTAATTCCAAGGGATTGACTTAATTAGTAATAAAATTAAAGACGTATGATGATTAGACGAAGTGTTGCACATTCAAAACTTAGGTGTATCAATTCATAGGTCCAAAGAAGCAGGTTAGCTAAGATTGTAAACAAATTGATCCAAATACAGAGCACAATATAAACAAAAAGTTGTAAAATTAGTATATTTCAAAAATAATAAAACTTGAAATCTTATATTGCTTGAAATAAGAGGAGTCACACTTTATATATTTATATATTATAATGAGTTTATAAAAAGTTAGGGGATGATGATGGGTTTGTGTACTCATATTAACGGATTAGTCTAGTATAAATTAATGATTTTCTCCTTGCGTGTAAGACATATAAGATGATATTATGTCAGTTATAGTTTGACTTGTTCTATTATGAAATCTTTTGACTAATTCAAATTAATTTTTTATTTAAATTAATTTAATTTTATCTATAACTAACTACTTTCCTTTGATATCGTCAAATTAGTTTTATAATTATATTTTTAATTTTTTAATATTATTTATCCTCCATGTTTTCTTTGAGTGTCTCTAATTTTTAAAAAATACTATAGGTTACACGACTTTTCTCTCTCTACTGTTTTGGTTCCTGTTAATCCTGAAGAAAAGTTCAGCTATTGCTGCCGCGAAATATTTCCCCGAGAATAATATCTTATCTTTTCAATTTTCATTTTTTTAATGTTATTTTTTCATATATTTATCCTTCATATTTTTCAAAATGTCTTTAAAATTTCATAAAACACTCTGGGTTACACAATTTTTTTCTCTCTATTATTTTGATTCCTATTAATTTTGGGGAAAAATTTTACCATCACAAAATATTTTCTTAGAAATAATATTTTATAATACAACTCAAGTTACATTGATCTCGTGAGTTTCTTCAACACAAATAACATAAAATAAATTATACTATAATTAACCTTCTTTTGATAATATATATTTGACATGTTCCGTGATTTATTTATGGGAGAGAGAGAGAGAAATAGACGGTAAAAAGTATAACTATCTTCCACCACATTAAAGGAGATCAAAGACATAGAAATAAAGCAATCATATATTATGCTGAACAACCAAAGTCACTGCAAAAAATTTATTAAAAGCAAATTAATTTAAATGATTTGATATTTAATTTTTTAATAAGGGTTTGAAATTAATTTTATAATTAAAAAATGTGTTAAAAACTTTTATCCATTTTATTTTATGATATACTACAATTTAAATAAAATTAATCAAATTGAAGACAATAAATTTTTTAATATTAATAGTTTTGAGCAAGATTTTGAAAATTGGACCAATTATTGAATCGATGGAATTACCGATTAAAAAGTCAATAGTTGAATAATGATCAAATTGCGGTTAAATTGATCTACTTTAAAATATTAAAAAATATATATACATAACTAAAGAGTATAAACATAAATTTATAAATTCCATCAAAAATAAGATTTAATATCAAATTATACGAAACAACATTCATAATCAAGAGTTCACATTAAAAATTGATCAAATAATAAGAAAATATTGTTAATCAATATAATATTCATTAATTTTAAATCTATAACATACAAATATATTGACATCTTTATTAAAATTAACTAATTTATAATATTAATTTCTTATTATCTGATTATAAAATAAGTAAAATTTAAGTGGATTTTTACCACGTTTAATTAGTTTTTGATTAACTAAATTAATTTTTAGTCAATTTAATCACTTATTTACTTTAACTTTTAAAGATTATTTTAAACTAATTTATTACCTTGTTACTAATTTAACTAATCGAATCAATCAGGTTCTAATAACAATAGTTTTGAGGGAAACCAAAAACGAAAAGCCTGGGCGTCACCATCAAACAAAGTTATGAGTACGTGTTTTCCGGGAAAATGCATGAATAGGTGGACCTCTTTGTGTTTGGAGAGAATACATGGAGACCAAGATGAGACGCGTGGACTAGATGGGTTTAGAACTTCAAATTTTAAATGACCATTTCAAACTCCTCGTGCTAATTTATGGACAAACTGGGTCTCACTCCTTTTTTTGCTGTCCAACTAAAACTTACAATTCTTGGGACCCTCTTTTTTTGTTTTTTGAAAAAAATTTATTTTCATGTTGTGGTCAACTTATTCTGAAGTTTTCCCCATCGTTGTCTTTGTTCCCACAATTTTATAAATATATTTGAAGTAAATTATTGATTTAGTTCATAGAAAAAATAATGAATAAATTTATTTTTTGATCTTTAAAATTATATTTTAATGATAATTTAACTCTTAAAAGAATGTCAATGACTCATTCTTCAATTTTAAAACTATTACACAAATAATCCTTATATTTATCACTTTCGTCAATGTGATAAATGAAGGGATTATTTTATTCAAAAATTTTAAAATTTAAGAACTAAAAGGGATTAATTATGTTAATATATTAAGATATTATGTCGCTTTATATTAGCAAATAATTAATATTGTTTATGATGACAATGTCAACTTTAGAACCATTTGTATAATGATTTTAAAATTTACAGATTAAAGTGGTTGGTGATAATCTTTTAGAGATCAAGCCATTATCAAAGTGCACCTTTAGGGACTAAAAAATAAGTTTACTGAAAATTATAATTATCTCAATTTAATTTTTTTAAAAATTAATCATCTCAATTAAAAGATTATATTTATATATATTATATTGGTTTGATGGATTTAAAATTTTGTAATTAGAGTATTATCCAATCTGTATTAATAGCTGTTAAGTGTTAAGAGGTACAGAAACATTTTTTTTTGTGCTTTTGTTAGACAAATACAAAAAAAAAAATTTGAGACATGAAAATTCATTTTCTTTTAAATCTATAACATATCAATATATTGGTATTTTTATTAAAATTGACTGATTTGTAATATTAATTTTTTACTGTCTAATTATAAAATAAATAAAATTTAAAAAATTAGAAAGTTCAAGTGAATGGATTCGACTAATTTTTATGGGTGTGGATCATCTGCTTGAAAAAAAACAAGTAAAGAGATGCTTGGAGTTTTAGCAACGGTTTCAACTGTTGCTAAAACTTTCAGCAATAATTTTTTTGTTGCTGAAAGTTTTAGCAACAGTTACAAGCACAAAAATTATAAGCAGATGATCCACACCTAATTTTTATTCAATTCAATTGATTTTTGATAAGTTCGATCAATTTTTAATTAATTTAATTATTCTTCAATTTTAAAAATTATTTTAAATTAATTTATTAACTAATTTCTGATTCAATTAATTGAACCGATTCTTTCAGTCTAACTTTAACAACCGTGGCTTTGAGGGAAACAGGAAAAACTGGGCGCCCCCATCAAATAAAGTCATGAGTCTCTGTCTTTTCTGGGAAAATGCATGAATAGGTGGGACCCCTTTGGGTTTGGAGGAGAATATGCATAGACTAGGGCCAGACGTGTGGACTGGAAGGGTCTAAAACTTCAAATTTTAAATGACCTTTTTAAACACCTCGTGCTAATTTTTGGACGTTTTTCCTGTCCAACTAAACCTACAATTCTTGGGACCCTCTTTCTTTTTTTTGAAAAAAAATTTATTTTCTTATTGTGGTCAACTTATCCTTAAGTTTTCCCCACATGGTTGTTTTTGTTCCCACAATTTTATAAATATATTTGAAGTAAATTATTGATTTAATCCATAGAAAAAATTTTAAGTAAACTTATTTTTTGATCTTTGAAAATATATTTCGATGATGATTTGACTCTTGAAAAAATATCAATGACTCATTCTTCAATTTTGAAACTATTTTACAAATAGTCCATATATCTATCACCTCTATCAAGGTGATGAATGAAAAGATTATTTTGTTTGAAAATTTTAAAATTTAAGGACTAAAAGTGATTAATTACTTTAGTGTGTTAAAATGTTGTGTCGCTCTGCATCAACAAATAATTAGTGTTGACTATGATGACAATGTCAACTTTAGGACCATTTGTGTAATATTTTAAAATTTACTGATTAAAGTGGTTGATGATCATCTTTTAGAGATCAAATTATTATTAAAGTGCATCTTTAGAAACTAAAAAATAAGTTCATTGAAAATTATAATTGTCTTAATTTAATTTCTAAAAAAATTAATCTTCTCAATTAAAAGATTATATATATATATTACAAATTTTGTAATTAGAGTATTATCCAATCTGTATTAATAGCTGTTAAGAGCTACAGAAACAATTTTTTTTTTTTGCTTTTGTTAGACAAATACAAAAAAGGAATAAATTTTGAGACGTCAAAATTCATTTTCTTTTAAGAAAATATTTAGGAAGTGAAACTTTTTTTTTTGGGGGTTTAAAATATTTATAGGGACCGAAAATTGACCATGTCATATGTGCCTATTAAAATAAAGACAATAATTGAAAGCAAGTGACTATTATTAATAAAATTAATAGTGTTGCATGTTTTAAATTTAAGGTCCAAAGTCAAGTCCACATTTATATATGTGTGAGATTTTATATGACTAAAATCTTATATTGATTTTTCACAAATATTTTTTTTTAATTTAGTCTCTCATAATTTTTATTTTTAATTTTGTTCTTCATACATCTAAACATTCTTAATTTAATTTTTTATAAATTATTTTTAATTTAATCCCTCACATTCTAATTGAGTTAGTCACCGAATCAACAAAGTTTTAATTAGACCCAATTGAGCCGATATAAGTCAAAAAAAAATTCATAATATTGATTTTTTTTTATTTATAAAATTTGAACTCAAAATTTTATTTTAAAAAAACAAACATTAAACCTCGAATCAACAATATCAATTATTATATGTATGGATGTATACGTGTGTGCATATATATATATATATATATATATATATATATATATATATTATGTGTGTGTGTAACCCTACTACTTAGCATACATATAATAATATAACCTTGGGTCTTCACCGTGGTCGAGGGTTCACACTTCACACTTCACAATTTCAAATTTACTTAAGAAAAACAAACATTAAACACTTAAGAAAAACAAACATTAAACCTCTTGAATTAACTATATCAATATTATATGTATGGATCTATTCGCGTGTGCATATATATATATATATATATATATTATATGTGTGTGTGTGTGTGTAACCCTACTACTTAGCATACATATAATAATATAATCTTGGGTCTTCACCGTGGTCGAGGGTTCACACTTCACACTTTCACAATTTCACAATATTGAGAATTTAAATTACAGCAATTTGTATAATATTTAATTTCTTTCAATTTGTATAATATTTAATTTCTCTTTCTCTTGTTCAGTTTCAACAACAAACGTCCATTAATAATTAATTAATTGTTACTTTTTTAGTAGTCATTATCAGTAAAAGGTTCCATTCAATTCAAGCGCCGGCTAGAATGATCTATGAATATTATATGTACTGTTGAAATGGACAGAGAATAATTACAGATTTGAATTTGTTGGTTTGATTGAATTTTTCCTCCTCAAATAATAACAGAAGATATTTATATGCTTCTATATATATATATATATATATACACACACACACATACACGCACATGTGTGTGTGGATGAAATGAAAAATACATATGAATCTGGTATTAATTAGATATTACAAATTTGGATTGACTAAAGATTATAATTTTTTAAAGATTAATTTGAGATAATTGTAATCTTTTAGAGATTTAATGAGTAATTTATAATAAATGACTAATCATGTCTTCAAAATATTATATTTTTCTATGAAAAATCAAGTATTTTAAATTAGTCTCTAAAATATTATATTTATCTTAATTTAATTTATCTATTTATTAAAATGACTTTTGATAACAAAAAAATTAATATTTAACAATAATAAATTTTTAGATTTAACAAAATACAAAAATTAAATAAAAATAATTAAACCACTTAATCTTTCAAACATCTAATTAAAACAACTATAAAAATTAATATTTAGCAATAGTAAATTTTAAGATTTAGTAAAACAAAAAAAACTAAATAAAAATAATTGAACCACTTAATCTTTTAAACATCCAATTAAAAAAACTACAATTTTTTTAGTAACTTTAACAAATAACTTACTCTTAATTTGATTAGTTGGATTGTCTATTGAAGACAGATATGGCTACGATTTCAAATGATCACGTTGTGTAGGAGGTTGAATTTAAATGGAATGAGACAGATTCATGAATATGATCAATTAAATAATATTGGTTTTCAAAGATTTTTGAATGGACATGTATTATCATTGTTGTCAGAATCAAATCAGATCGGCATATTTAATCGGTTAGACTAGAAATCAGTTTAAAATAATTTCTAAAATTCATAAATGATTAAACTGGCCAAAAACTGATCGAACTGTGATAGGAATTGTTGTTAAATGAATCGGTTGAACGAGTTTACTTTATTTTTTTATTTTTTTATTTTACTTATTTTATAATTAAATAATGAAGAAATTAATATTACAGATCAACCAATTTTAGTGAAGATGTCAATATCTTAATATCTTGATATTTTATAGATTTGATGAGTGAATATTATTTTGATTAATAATATTTCTTTATTATTTGGTCAATTTTTGTTGTGAATTTTTTATTATAAATGTTATTTTGTATAATTTGATATCAAATATTTTTTTATTGAATTTGTAAATTTATATTTATGGTCCTTAATTATGTATATTATTTTTTAAATACTTTTAAACTAGACCGATTAAATTATAGTTTAATTACGTTCTGACTATTGATCCTTAACTCAGTGCTTCTACCAATTTAATGACCGATTCAATTTTTAAAATGTTATTATTCCACTCTCACATGTATTTTAATTTAAATGGTAGTAGTTTTTGTTGTATTTTTAAAATAATAAAAAATAGTGAGAATCAAATTAATTTTTTATTCTTCACTTTACGCGTGCATATATATATATGTAGGTTAAATCATAAATTTGATCTTTATAGTTTCACCAAAGTTATAATTTGGTCCCTATACTTCATTTTGCTATAAATTGGACTTTATTGTTTCACACATTCTAAGAAATAGTCCCCACAGATAAGTCATTGGTAACTACCTTAAAAATAAGTACACATGGCAGATGATGTTGACTTTTTTTATATCTCAGCAAGTCATATAAATTTTTTTTATTCAAGTCACATAACTCAGTCAGTATCTAAAATAAAATATCCAAATTACCCTTTCTTCAACATTGTCTTTCCGAATCACTTTCATCTCTATGTTGTGATCTCCAGTCTCTCTCATCTCTATTCTATAATCTCTGTCACTCTTAAAAATGAAAAAACTTTTCCTTTAAATTCTTCTTCACTCGCATATTGAAAGAAAATTTTGCATAAACTAAAATCAAACAATTTAGAATTATGAAAACTTAATAAATGCAAACAAATTCTCAAATATAATTTTGCTATTTGTTGATCTTAATAAGCAATAATAACACAATATAAACAATAAATTAGTGTACACTTTGATCCGTTATAACCAGAAGATCAGATTGTAGGTAGGCTATTGTGGGACGGTATAAGTGACTCTCTCTCACTGTTTTGGTATGATGAAAATGTGACACACATGCTGTCTCAACAAAACCTCTTATATAACCTAGAGAACCACTATCTAGTCCATCGTACTCATGGGTTGACTCATGGGTTGACTCCTTTATGATAATATCCTATCACTGTTATTATTTAGAATTAGACATCTATACACAAACTATTTTTACTAACACCGCACATAAAAAATAATATATATTAAATAAGTCATTCAAACACAAATTTATGAAGATATTAATAATAGACCTAATTATATATAGTACTTTATATGTATTTTAAAAATATGTCAACATATGCAATATTTAATATGTCAGTCCATACAAATAATTATTAATATTTTAAATATTCTTTATAAAATAAATAATATAAATAATATATATATATATATATATATATAATAAATAATGCTAACACACTGTGTCTTCTGCCCGCGATTCCCTCCTCAAAACTAGCAATAAATTAATATTTCAAAACAACATATGCTTTGTCGCGTCGTGACTGGCATAGACAAAATTGTCTGTCAGTGATTGTCGATTTCCTTTAAAAGGAATGGTAGTAGAAAGCTTTATGAGGCAAATTAGTGATTTGAGAAGCAAAAGAAAAAATATCTAAAATAACAAAAGAGAGAAAAATAAAGAGCAGGATATTAGAAATCGGCAATGTCTATATCTTTCACCCTAGTGATTCAAAAAGGCAAGGTTGAAAGAAGAGTTATTTGAATATTTTATTTTAGATGTTAACTATATTTGAATAAAAAAATTAATATGATTTAAAAAATTTACATCATCTATAACGTGTATTTATTTTTAACAGTAATTACCAATGATTTAACTGCGGAGATCATTTCCTAGAGTGTGTAAAACTATAGAGACAAAATGAAATATAGGGACTAAATTACAATTTTGGTGAAATTATAGGAATTAAACTTATAATTTAATCATATATGTATATATATATATGTTAACATATGGTTAGAGTCATTTATAATAATAATAATAATAATAATAATAATAATAATAATAATAATAATAATAATTGTAATGTAATTAATTTTTTAAATAAAAGCTAAATCATGTAATTATTTATATAAAGGTGATGCTGCTCAAAACCTTTTCTTCAATGTCTTTCATGACAAAGGTCCTGTTTGGGTAAACAGCTTATTTAAGTGCTTATACAATAAGTGCTTATCATATAAATGCTTATATATAAGCTATTTTTATAATTAAAGAATTTACGAGGACAAACTTCACATAAACTGTTTTCAGCTTATTTTCATAAGCTATTCAGAGTAGCTTATGAAAATAAGCTGAAAACAGTTTATTTTCATGCCATAAGTTATTTATATAAGCTCTTTCAAACGTGCACATAAGCGCTTATGCCATAAAATAAGCCAGATAAGCTCAAAATAAGCTCTTCCAAACGGGCCCAAATTAGCAATTGAATATATTGTTAGCTATGGGCCATCTTTCATGGACCATCTTTATGGGCCGAACAACTGGCCCAATCAAATAGGGTTCACTGAACTAAAATTAATTAGAAGAAATTCACAGTCCAAAAAAAGAAAAAAGAAATTCCAAAGATATGAGCAATTAATAATAATAATAATAATAACGACTGTACTACTATTTATATGCAAACATTTTTCCACTTGACAAGCTTAAGTTGGGCCATCAATATTATGAAAGAACCTTTAAACTCTTAAATTTTAGTTATTAAGTGAAGAGTTATCAATAATGATAAGCTAGCAATTATTTGAACTTATAAAGTCTGATTTTATTTCAATAATTATTTTAATTCAAAACAAAAATCCAAGCATAAATTCCAATTCTCTATGATCACTAACTTCAATAACTTTGTAGAAGATAGAGCTTTGTGTGAACTAGTTCTATATCTTCACTTAGAGTAAATTATTGATTTGGTTTTCAAAAAATTACATCTCTCTCAATTTGACTATTAAAGAAGAAAGAATAAATTATTAATTTGGTCTCTAACATATTGTAATTGTTTCAAGTTAATTCTTGAAATATTGATGTTGTTTCAATTTGGTCTCTATATTTGTCAAAGTGACTATTGGTAACAATAAATTTAAAATTTAACAACAACATATTTTACAATTTAGTAATAAAAAAACTAAATCGAAATATATGTAACATTTTAAAACTTAAATTAAGACATTTGATATTTTAAAAACTAAATTAAAACAATTATAATATTTCGATGGCTAATTTATTAATTACTCAAAGTTTAAAAAATGTCTCAGATTTATATCAATTTCATCCTTTCTTACGTTAATAGTATCAAAATGGCCTGCAGTCCACCCGTAAATGAGCAAGTTTAGATTCAGGAAATTAGGTCCATTTTAAACGGGCTAGCCTATTTATTTTTAATTAATTTTTTTACAAAAAATGTATTATTTAGTATAAATAACCTCACTTTATCATATTTTTATATTTTATAACATTATATTCAATAAATATAGCAAATTTGGACATGAAAATTTTTTGTAATTTTTTAGAAATAAATATATAATTTTCAAATGTAAATAAAATATAATTAATTTAAAAAAATGAAAAATTAAAGTTAAAGAAGTAATATTTTGCATGTATAAATTGTATTTTAATAAAAAATTATTGAATTTTTTTTTACTAAAAAGGTTTTAATATTATGCTATTTAAATATATATACATATATATTAAAAAGAGTGGACCACATGTTGGCCCGTTTAAGCCTGCGGGCCATGGCAGTATCAGACATTAAAAAATAATCCCGTTTAATAAACAAGTCAGGTTGAGCTCGTTTGATAATGCTACCGTACATCAACATAATGTTTTGATAATGATATATTTAAAATTTGATAGTCATAAATTTAACAATGTAGTAATGAAAGTATCTAAATTAAAAAAAAAAAACTACAATACGTTGAAGACTAAATTAAAACATTTTAGCTTTCATTGATCAACGTAAAACAAATACAATTAATTTTATACATTACATTATTTTGAGTATTTGAAAGAGATATTATGATTAAGTGGGAATTGAGAAACAAAATCAAGGTGATGCAACCCCCATACCAAAGCCAAAGATGACAACAACACAGGAAGTGGCCCTAGCATCCACGTCAACAATGGAACACTCGAACACAAAACCCTATTTCCAATTAGAGCCAAAGTGAAGCCTCTTTCTATCACACTCAAAATATATCCCTCACCCAACAAATTATCCCCATCATCATCACCAACATTCACTAAGAAATTGGCTTCAATCAGAGACCCTATGGCCATGGAGCTGCACATGAAGCTCATCACTGAAACCAGTGATGCAGAGGCATATTTGAGAGCAAATGTTACATCTGTTCTTGAGCCAGACAAGCTGTTGTTGCCAAAAACACGATGATTATGGCTTGAGGCATAGGCGGCGTTTGTAACCGCTGCTAAAGCCAAGCTCATAATAAGGGCTATGTTGGCCGTGAGTATGGTTCCCATTAGGGTGTTTCTCATGCTTTGTACTACCAATGTGGCTTTGTTGTCATCTCCCTCCTGCAATATCACAAGTTATTTAAAGACTAGTCATACAAATTGGTCTTTAAAAACTTATCGTTTAGTTTTTGAAAGGTAAAAATACTTTTTATGTTATCAATGTTTATATCAAATTTTAATTTTGTCCGTAATATTTTTTTTGTGTTAGTTATATTTTATATTTTTATTTTAAATCTATTATTTTTGCTAATGTCATATATTCCACTGACGAAAAATGTCGAGCCAGAATTGCCGAAGGTGTGCTATGTGGACTGTCCAGTTAATATTTATCGTCAATGGAATAAATGACATTAGTAAAAAGAATAAATTTGAAACAAAAATGAAATATAAAGGACATAACTGATGCTAAAAAAAGTGAGGATGAAATTAAAACTTGGTGTAAATGTTGGAGACATAAAAAATAATTTTGCCATCTTTTGAAATGTAAGTGTTAAATAAGTTAATTTATATAAGTTATAAATTCAATACAAATTAATTATTTTACATGACTAAATTGTGTATGTACTTACTTTTAAGGGACATTGACTTCATAACGGTGTTTAACAAGCTCATAATATTGAAGGACTAAATTGTGTATAGTTAAACTTTCAGGAAATAAACAATAGACCTGTGTATCTAGTAGGAACTAAATTGTTAATATAGTCTTATTTAAATTTGCTTTTGCCTTTTTTTTTAAATTTTCTTTTTAGTATTGCAACGATTTTAATATGGTCCCTTTAATTTCATAGTAAATTATTGATTTGGTCATTGAAAGATTACAATTATTTCAAATTTCTTTTTGAAAGATAAAATGTTTCAATTTATTTCATAAAAAATTGTATTTGTTTCAATTTTATCCCTTTATTTGTTAAAATAATTTTTTACAACGAAAAATTTGAGATTTAACAATGAAAAATTTGGCCATCTAACAATAAAAAGGATCATATTGAAAAAAAAATATAATCTTTTAAGAATTAAATTGAGACATTTAATCTTTTAAAAACCGATTTAAAAAAGTGGTAATATTTGAAAGATCAAATAAGTAATTTGCTCTTATTTTTAAACTTAATCATCTCTTTAGCCATTTACAAACATATTGCAGTTAAGTCTTATTAATTTAGTATATTGTTCTTTGAGTTACATGAATTTGATAGATGACTAGCAATTAAGTGATATCACTCCAAATGTAATTTTTTTCCAATTTGCAAGAACAATAGGTTGGAAAAGAGATATTACAAGCATGACTGAAGTAAAATACTTAGTTGAAAAGTATTATTTATTTTGTTTAGTTGAAAAGTATTATTTTTTTTGTCACACAAATAGAATTAATTAAAATGAAATTACTTGAAACTAGAGGGCTTAAATTGTTCTTTCGTATGTCTTTACTATTAGATTTTTAATTGAAAATAGAATTTGTATAAAAATTTCTTGAAAGAACCAATTATGTAATGTTAAGTTGTACAAGATATATAATTATTTCTAAAGACCATACACTTATTTATTGTGATTAAAGAATCTTATAATAAAAAATAGGTAAAAATATTTTTCATGTCCTTAACATTTACACAGTTTTAATTTTATCCATAACTTTTTTTTTGTGCATCACTTATGTCCTTCATGTTTTATTTTTGTTTTAAATCTATATTTTTTTATAAACACTGTCTATTTCACTAACAAAAAATGTTGACTAGGTAGTTAGTAAAAAAGATATATTTAAAACAAAAATGAAATATGTAGGACTCGAACCTACCTTTTTATATCCCTAAGACTCGAACCTACCTTTTAACATCCCTAATATATATATATATATATATATATATATATATATATATATATATTTTTTGCATCAGTCATGTCCTATATATTTCATTTTTATTTCAAATTTATCTTTTTTTACTAACTACTCAATCAACATTTTTTGTCTGTGGAATAAATGGCGTTAGTAAAAAGATAGATTTGAAACAAAAAAAATATAGAACATAATTGATGTAAAAAAATATTAGAGACGAAATTGAAATTTAGTGTAAACATTATGGACTTAAAAAATATTTTTGCCTAAAAAATATAAGAACTCCATTAAAGTTTTCTCTAAAATTAAGTGTTTACAACCCAGAAAACAACTAATGTAAAAGTGCAGTTAAACCTAACCAAATCTAAGCGAAACAGTGAAGAAATAAAAACATCAATCACACAATCTATAAATAAGAATACTCCAGCAGAAAAATAATAATTATTAACTAGTGCTAATTAAGGTGAATATTCTAATAGTAAAATATAAATCCCAAGTGAATATGATTGCATCAATATAAAATGACTAAACAGATCAAGATTCTATGATATCAATTCTCAAATCCATCTTAACAATTAATAAAATTTGCGTAAATTATTGATTAGTCCTTAAAAGATTACAACATTCTCAAAATCTCAATTTAATTCTTAAAGATAGCATTTGCCTCAATTTAACTATTTTTGTTACTAAATCTCAAAATCTACTATTATTAAATCTCAAAATTTTTGTTGCTAAAATTTATTTTGACAAAAAGAAAAACCAAATTGGAACAAAGACAATTTTTCAAAAACTAAATTGAGACAACATCCATTGATGAAGGATTCCTATGAAAGTTAAGAATTAGGAATCCTTTTTAAAATGAAAAATCAAATGAAGTTGGTCTTATACATATGCAAATAAGGTAATTAAAAAAAATTCATATTCTTTCTTTTATCACTCAGGAGTTGTGTGAAATGATAATTTCATGCACGATTTTGAATGAGAAAAAAAGTGAGAAATTCTCTTTTCGATTGATTTTAGATGTATTAATATCAATGGTAATTCATTATTTTGATGAATAATTTTTTCGGACAAAAGAAAATTATGTAAACACTTACTCAAAAACTTACTTATCAGATTTCATTGTGAAAGTCATAATTTTTCTTTTTGAAGAATTCGCCATGATATATCTAATCAACGCATAATATCATAAAATGTAATCTTTCGAAAATCAAATTAATAATTTACTCATAAAATTTATGAAAAAAGTTTGGAATATTAAGAAATTACCTGGTTTAAATTGAAGCACCAAGCTGTTCTCTTGAGCTTATCGATCCCAAAAGTGGTAGAAGAGGGTTTGTTCTTGATGAAGTAGCAGAGATAGGAATGGTATCCTCCTATGATTAATAAACTCACAGGCACCAAAATGGTATCCAAATAAACAACTTCACCCATTTTTGTTGGTGATGCTCTCTAATGAATCCAAACCCACACACACACACACACACACACATATATATATATATATATTATATAGTGATCTGTTTGAATATAGTTGGCGTTCTCCAGATAGTGGACAATCTATAATGGACACTGAATTTGACGTACGTGGGTTTTGAGTCATAACTCATGATATGTATACATATATGCACTAAAGTTGGAGACTATATTACCACGGATTTGTCATGCACAAAATTCGTCATCTAAAAAAGTGTTACAAAACTCAAGTGAGGGGTAAATTTATCATAAATTTAGTGAGAAAAATATCCATCACAAACAACAAAATATTTCACAAATTTATCTTCCATTGAAATTCAACTTGCAACCTTATTGTTAGCTGAGCCTTACTATTGTTCCAACTAGTAGTCTTTTATTAATATAAGCAAATTAGTATTCGTTACTAATTTGTCATTAATTGATAAATTTAGTGATAGATTTCAGTGACAAATACGAATCTGTCACTAAATGTACAAAATTGGAAAAAAAAAGGCATTTTCGTTACTAATTTGAATTAGTGATGGATTTTACTTTAGTGATGGACACTCACTAATTTCCAGTGTTACTTTTAATTTTTCTAGTTGTGTGTCTTGATATTTTGACCTTAAAAACATCCAATTTGCATTTTGTTAAAGATTTTTTTTACATAATACGAGACTGTGAATTTATTCTTAATATGACAGTAAATATTATGTATACGTTACACTTATTTTCCTCAAGGTTTAACTAAATGATAAGGGAGCCTAATGTAGTATTTGAAATATAAGGTGAGTAGCAAGTGGGATTTAATCAAACTTTAAGGAAAGTTAATGTAATTTACTCAAACATTATTAAGTAATTTTTTTTTTCTTGAAGGAAGATGTGTGTGTGTGTACATAGATATATCATCCTAATTAAAAATTCAGAGAGTTAGTGACCTAATTGAATATTGAGTATAGAAGGAGTGAGTGCAGTTGTCGGTTCTCCAAATTATTTAATTAAGAAGCTGTCACTTGTGTGGTTGTGGTTGATATCTTTTTAAGTCCTAGTTAAGTAATTAATTAATTGATCAATTAATCAATTAATTACATTATCATATGAATGAGAGGATGATATATTCTTGTGCTTGTGCACTATAATAATCAAGTGATCCTTTGCTTTTTGTTTTGCTCACCGCTTGGATTATTTTAGTTCAATTTTCACAATTTCACTGATCATATACGTGCATATCTTGTCAACAAAATTGCAAAGAAAATAAAAAAAATCGAAAGAAAATGACAAAACACACACAAATTTACATGGTTCGATTAATGTGACTTACATCTATAGGTAGAGAATAATTTCTTATTCTTTCAGACAAAAGCTATTACAAGTGAAACATGATAACAACAACAACAAAGCCTTATCCCACTAAATGGGGTCGGGTACATGGATCGCACGACGTCATTGAGCTCTATCAAGAACCAACTCTTTAGGTATCTCATTTACTAGAAGATCACGTTCAATAATTTCTCTAAGTATCTTTCTTTGTCTTCCTCGACCTTTTTTTATAGCGCTCCAAACCATCTGCTCAACTTTTCTTACTGGCACTTCCAACGGTCTTCTTTGAACATGCTCAAACCATCTTAAACGGTTTTTAACTATTTTTTCCTCAATAGGTGCCACTTCAACTCTACCTCGTATATGATCATTACAGATCATATCTCTTCTTGTATGACCACATATCCAATGCACCATCCTCATCTCCGCTACTCTAATTTTATGTTCTTGTTGTCCTTTCATCACTCAACATTCACTCCTATATAAAATTGCTGGTCTTATAGCAGTACAATAAAACTTTCCTTTGAGCTTATCAGGTACTTTCCGATCACAAACAACTCCTGATGCCATTCTCCACGTCAACCACCCAACTTGTATCATATGTGCCACATCTCCAATCATTTTGCTGTCATCTTGTATAACTGATCCCAGATACCTAAACTTTGACACTTGTAATACAACTTGATCTCTAATTTTAACCTCCAACTCATTTATAGCTTGTCGCTTGTTAAACTTAGAATGCATATATTCTGTCTTACTCCTGCTCAGACGAAAATCCTTTGATTCTAAAGTAGCTCTCAATAACTCAAGTTTAAAATTAATCTCTTCCCTTGACTCTGCTATGAGAACAATATCATCTGCAAAAAGCATACATTTAGAGATTTCTTCTTGGATGTGTTTCGTCAGAACATCTAAACCAAGTCAAATAAATAAGGGCTCAAAGATGATCCCTGATGTAGGCCAATCTTAATAGGGAAGTCTCTAATCTCTCCTCCATACGTTCTCATACTAGTTATAGCCCCCTCATACATATCTTTTATAGCTCTAATATACGTAACCTGTACACCTTTCTGTTCCAAGACTTTCCACATCACCTCTATTGGTACTCGATCATAAGTTTTTTTTCAAATCAATAAATGCTATATGCAAGTCTTTTTGTTTACTCTGATACTTTTCTATCAACCCTCTTAGAAGATAAATAGCTTTCATAGTAGACCACCTTGACATGAATCCAAATTGATTTTCAGAAATACTCGTTGCCATTCTTAACTAACGTTCAATCACTCTTTCCTATAATTTTAGAGTGTGACTCATAAGTTTAATCACTCGATAATTTGCACAATTCTAGATGTCTCCTTTGTTTTTGTATATAGGCACTAAAGTGCTTCTTCTCAATTTCTTAGGCATTTTCTTGGACTTTAAAATCTCATTAAAGAGTTTAGTTAGCCAGATAGTACCCTCCTCCCCTAAACACTTCCAAACTTCAATAAGAATACCATCAGGACCAACGGCTTTACCATTATCCATTCTTCTAAGAGCTTCCTTGACCTTATCAACCTTAATCCTACGATAATATGCCAAATTTTGTTTTCTCTTTAAGGTTGTTAAATCTTCCATAATACTAGTCGACCCTGCTCCTTCATTAAAGAGCTTATGAAAGCAACCTTGCCATCTATTTTTAATATCTCCATTTGTAATAAAAAATTTTCCTTCTTCATCATTAACACATCTTACTTGATCCAAATCTCTAGATTTTCTCTCTTTAGTCTTCGCAATCTTGTAAATCTTTTGTTCTCCCTTTTTCTTTCCTAAGTCTTTGTAAAACTTTTTAAACGCTTTAGATCTTGTTTCATTTACTACTTTTTTTGTCTCCTTATTAGCCTTCCGATACCCTTTTCCAATTTTTTGAGTTATTGCACGGATGGATAACTTTAAAGTATTCTTTTTTAAATTTGATCTTCTCTTGAACAGTCTCATTCCACTACCAAGATTTCTTATCTCTTTGTCCAAAACCTTTTAATTCTCCTAAAAGTACTTTAGTTACCTTTTTAACCCTCTTGGCCATCTCTTCCCACATGACGTTAGCATTTTCTCGTAACTTCCAAGACCTTTCCTCTAACAGTCTTCTCTTGGAAGTCTGTTGATTCTCCTTCTTTAGCAACCACCACTTGATATGTTGATTTTCCTCCTTTAGTTACCACCACTTGATCTTAGGGTTCATCGTCTGTCGATGCTTTTGTTTCCGACCCTTAATAATCACGTCAAAAATCAAAACTCTATGTTGAGTTGCCACGGGTTCCCTAAGAATAACTTTACAATTTTGACAGATTTTTCTATCTGGATTCCTTACCAAAAAGAAGTCAATATGTGATCTTGAAGCTCCACTCTTGTACATGATTAAGTGCTCATCTCGCTTCTTGAAGCAGGTGTTGACAACCTTGAAATTATAAGCCATTGAGAAATCAAGTATATACTGCTCTTCCTCGTTAAGCTCCCCAAAACGAAAGCCACCATGAACCCTCTCATACTGTCATGCTTCTTTCCCAATGTGGCCATTAAGGTCCCCCTCCCCTTCCCCCCCGGGATGAAAATCTTTTCTTCTAAAGGTATGCTTTTGACCAATCCCTCCAAATCTTCCCAAAACTTTTCCTTAAGATATGCATCTGTCTCTACTTGGGGTGCATAAACACTTATGATATGGATAGTATCTCTTACAACACTCATTCGTAAGCATAGCATCCTATTCCCAATCCTTTTTACCTTCACCACACTCGGCGTCAATTTCTTATCAACCATAATACCTACACCATTCTTTCTCCTTACTTTTCCCGTGTACTAGAACTTGAAACCTGAACAGTTAAACTTCTTAGCCTTTTCTCCAACCCATTTAGTCTCTTGAAGGTACAGGATGTTAATTTTCTTCCTCTTCATAGTGTCCACAACCTCCATGAATTTCCCTATCATGGTCCTAATATTCCACATACCAATCATGATTTTACTCTCCTGGACTAGCTTCTTTACCCTCAACCTTCCAGGGACATGCTTATGTGACACCATATTTGATCGACGATGCAGTGACTCTAGCTCATTTGACACTGTATTCGAGCCACACAGCGCGTTGCTTCCGAGCAACGACCTAGTATTAGTGTACCCTTGCTCATTTAACACTACATTCGGGCGCCGATGCAGCAGCTCTAGCTTACTAGACACTGTACTCGAGCCATACAGTGCGTTACTTTTGGGCAACGTCCTAGCATTAGCATAATATTGTTGTTGATCCATGTTCACGAGAAATTCGACAAAGTTTTACGTTGGCTGTCAAGGACCTAACACAACCCTCCTCCTTTATCGGGGCTAGAGACCGGCTATAAAATATAGGCGAAGTTACAAGTGAAACATGATATAACTGCAAAATTGTATACAACATGTACGTGACATAACTAACTTGGGTCGTCCCAAAAATATATAAAAACAGGTCGCTCCATACTGTAGAGGGCTCCGTCTTAATTGGGTCATAAATCTAATTCACAATAATTTGAGGCACTCAACATATCTATATCTATTTATATATATATATATATATATATATAATAAAAATACAAAGAACCCTTTCAACTTGAGAGTTGTATATTTTACTCCTATCAATTTTAAAAATTGACAATAAATCCTTTTTGTTAAATTTTTTTTTTCATTTGAGACTCTTACATTAGTTTTTCATGTAAGTTAAAAAACATCAAATTAAAGAAAAATACTTTAGTCTTTTTCAATTTGTATAAAGAAGTATTGCTAGAGTTTTAAATGAAAAAGTTAATGGAAAGGATATGTTGAACAAATTTAAAAGTTTATAACAATTTATTGTTAAGATTTTAGCCCAATAATAATGACTTCTTTTGTAGTCAAGGATTTTTTTTTTAAAAAAAAAAGAACGAAAAATTTAGGTTAAATTATGACATTTGTTCATATCGTTTCACTAAATTTTTAATTTGGTACTTGTGGTTTTAAAATTTCTAATTGAGTCTTTATAATTTTATATTTTTTTAATTTAACCCGTATTATCAAAATTTTCTCAACATTTTGTTAAATTTTTGCTATACAACCAATTATATACCATTTTAAGATTTAAAATATACATGAATTAAGCTAAATCGTCTTAATTATTTAACATAAGTTGTATTACATGTCATATACATGTGAGTTAATATCACTTGATTATCTATTTTTTTTTGTTGGCATAAATCATATATATTTAGAGCATTAATATGCATATAATTAGTCACGTTAGTAAAATTTAACAAAATACAGACAAAAGCTTAATAATAAAGACTAAATTAAATTTCTTTTGAAATTATAAGGAGTCAAATACAAATTTTTAAATAATAGATACCAAATTAAAAATTAAGTGAACTATAAGGACTAAAAGAATAATTTAACAACAAAAAATAACTACGGTCATGGGCTGGGCCTCACTGGAAATTTGGATTCGCTCTAGGTATTCCCCCCTTTAGACTCTTCGGTGCTTCATCTCAGTCGTTGGATGGTCTGTCATCCAACAGCTCTCCTGAAAACGCGCATAGGTGCCTTATTTATTTATTTATTTTAAAGCGAAACGCATTATTATACTTAAAAGTGTCATTATTCGTTAGTGAAACGGTACGTTTCACTTTAAAAAAAAACAATAATAATAAGACACCCAAGTATATTTCACAAGAGTCGTTGGATGACAAACCATCTAATGACTGATACCGTTTCACTTTAAAAAAAATAATAATAATAAAGCACCCAAGTGTATTTCACGAGAGTCGTTGGATAACAAACCATCCAATGACTGAGATGAACCATCGGAAGGTCCGGAGGGGGGAATACTTAGAGTGAACCCAGATTCCTGGGCTGGCGAAGGTGAAATGGGCTTACACGCATAGTGAGCAGTGAGTTTGACCAAAAATTCTCCAAAAAAAAGAGTTTGACCGAAAAAAAAAATTGGGCGAAGAACGACGCCGGTTTTGCGAGGCCGGCGTGTGTGGTGCAATGTCGTTTTCCAATTGGTGAATACTGAATACCTATCAGTCTTCATTATGTTCTGAAACTCTTCGAACTTCGCTTTCCCCCTTTTTCGCATCACTTTGTTGTTTGCACTGAATCACGACGAGAAGCGAAGCAATCAAGCAAGAGAGATGCTACGGAGTAGCTTGAAGAAGAGTAAGAGGCTTGAATTCCTTCTCAACTTCCTCATCTCTCTCTGCATCCTGATCCCCTCAGTGACTGCTTCCATCCACGAGTACGCAACCGAGGCCTTCACTTACAGGTCGAATGCCTTCTTCTTCCATGGCGGCAGCGAAGGACTTTACGCTTCTAAGATTCGCAATTCTTCTGCTCCGGAGCCCCAAGGCAGGCCTCTCAAGGGCAAGTCCTTTATTAGGTACTCTCCCTTTACTCCTTTCTTCCACTGGATTTTTTATCCTTTACTAGGGTTCCTTATTCCCTGGAATTTTGTTTTTTAATTTTTAATTTTGATCAGTAAAATTATTTCTGTATTTGTATTTGCTTATGTGTGCCTTCGTCAAGTTAAATCATCTTGCTAATCGTCCCAAAAGTTACTTTCACGTTTTGATTTTTATTTCTGTTTTATCTCTTTTTTCCATCGATGTTATCGGAATGAGTTCAATTAACCTGACCTTCTCTTCATTGCATAGATTCTGAATGCCCACAAATGCAAAACGCCGAAACCCCCAGATTTTCATTCATTGCTTGTCTGATATAGTTTGGGTAGCTGCTGTTGCCATATACCTGCATCAAAGACAGCAGGATTTTCTAATAGTTCTCAAAGGCGCGAGTCCTGTTCACTGTATCTGCCCTTTTATCTTAGATTAGGACATAATTACTATCTAGAAGAAACTTTTATAATCCTGACTTTCTGTCTCATAGGAGAATATATTATGGTAGTGTGATTTCAGATTTGTTTTATTGATGTTGACTTCGTCAATAACAAAATTTTACTTTAATAGGCCGTTGGCTGTTACTTATAATTATCTCCACTGAAATACTTCATCATTGTTGGTTTAATTTGAGGATGATTTCATTCTCACTTCTAGAACTGCAGGTTTGAATCCGTCACTTTTATAAGGCCAAAGGAATCTACCACTAAGAAAAATGAGATGCAGCAAAACACAGGCTTAGTGGAAGCCATCATACTTGAGGTAAAAGATAGAGAAAAAATTGGAGGTTCTTTTCTGAAGTCTGATTTAATATGCTGCACTCGTGCTCTTTCCAAAGAAGGATACTGCTCTGTTGGTGAAGTTATCATCCAGAAAAACCAACAAAATTCTGAATTGCCTAAACGGATTAAGACATTCTTTCAAGGAACTGATGAAGAAGTTAAAATGGAACCGCAAACTGTTCAAATAAACAGCACCGGAATGTACTACCTGTACTTCATGTTTTGTGACCCTCAGCTTAAAGGGACTATTGTAAAAGGAAGGACTGTGTGGAGGAATCCTGATGGTTATCTACCAGGGAAGATGGCTCCTCTGATGACTTTTTACGGACTTATGTCATTAGCATACCTCCTGCTTGGTCTTATCTGGTTTCTGCGGTTTGTTCAGTTTTGGAAGGATATTATTCAGCTGCACTACCACATTACAACTGTAATTTCTCTTGGAATGTGCGAAATGGCTATCTGGTACTTTGAATATGCCAATTTTAATTCAACTGGAGCTAGGCCAATGGGAATTACTTTGTGGGCTGTAACTTGTAGCTCTGTCAAAAAGACTCTTTCTCGCCTTCTTCTATTGGTTGTCTCCATGGGTTTTGGTGTGGTGAGGCCGACGCTTGGTGGTATCACTTCAAGAGTTCTTCTTCTTGGGCTGGTGTATTTTGTTGCATCAGAGGCACTTGAGCTCGTTGAACATTTGGGTAACATCAATGACTTCTCTGGGAAAACAAAGCTAGTTTTGGTCCTTCCTGTTGTTTTCCTGGACACCTGCTTTATTCTTTGGATTTTCTCATCCTTATCCAAAACATTAGAAAAACTTCAGGTAATTTCTGTTTTCAGATTTCTATCTTCTAATTCCTTAGCTTCAGTATGGATGCGAACTTTCCTATACCTCAGTGTTTGTGTTAGTCTCTCTGTACTTCTGTGTATATTCTTGTATGTATGTGGTTTGGACCTGTTGAGTCACTGGCTGGATTTTTCTTCGGGGATGTGTGTGTGTGTTTTTTTTTTTTTTTGGGGGGGGTTGGGGGGTGTTAGTGGTTTGTGCTTTATTAATAAGCAATGAAATGTGCGGGTCTATATTAAAGAGATGTGTTCATTCTTTGCTTCTTGTAAAACTTGGATGCAGATTAGGAGAAACATGGCTAAACTGGAGCTCTACCGAAAATTTACAAATACTCTTGCAGTTTCTGTGCTGCTCTCCATTGCATGGATAGGATTTGAGGTAGGTATTTTTGGGGGAAAAAAAGTTCTAGAGCTTAAATGAGATGTATTGCATTGGACTGTTTGTTTGTGAGTCAGTATTGCTAACCAGAGTTTCTTAATGTATTGAACTAAACCAGCTATACTTCAATGCAACTGACCCATTGAGTGAGCTGTGGCAAATTGCATGGATTATTCCTGCTTTTTGGACTCTGCTTGCATTTGCTCTCCTGGTGATGATATGTGTCCTTTGGGCTCCTTCTCGTAACCCTACTAGGTATCTTCCTTTACATGACCTTTATTAAGAAGTTGGGTTTTCTTGATGAATTTACTTCAGTATAACATGCATCTCCTTCTTTCAATTGTTCGTTTGCTTGTTTGACATAATCTATCATTCAACTTATATGCAGTTTTACAATCTAAATCATCCTGATGAACTACTTAAATGCATATATTCATGTCTATTAATGTTTAGAACAAATTACATTCACCTTATTTGACGTTTTTGAAACATATTCTTACATGTCCCTTAGTTTCAGTTTATATTAAGAATTCACTTGAAGTTTAGAAAACCGACTCTCATGTCTCTCGTTTTAAAAATATTACATTAACTACCTTAAATTTTCATAAGCATTAACTTGCCCTTTGAGTGATTTGTTCTTGTTGACAGGAGTTTTCCTTGTAAATTGAAATCAGAGGATTAAATGTATGTTTATTGTCGGGGAGATAGGTGTCCTATTATGATAATCTTATGTTGGATTGCTTGTCTTTCGAAGTAGTTGTTGAGGTCTGCAAGTATTCTTAATTTTATACAAAAGAACTGTTAGTGTTCAAAAAGAAGTTGTAAAGATGTGACGACTTGCTCATCTTACAATAGTGTTTCAAGGCTAATTATATTAATAACCTGTACATTGATGTTGGAAGTGCCATCACGTTTACCACAGGTTATATTTTGAGAATGTCCGAAACTCGGTTATTCTTTTGCTTTGAACTATCAAAAAGCTTAATAGGAGCATTAGATGGAACCAATTTTATTTGTCCATTGTATTAAAATTGAACAATAGGTTCATTATAAAAGGAAAGCAGAACGGAGAGTAAAAGAGAGTTCCCTCCTATTTCTTGAAAAGGACTTTTTATTTTTCCCCATTTAGAAAAAGGATGAGTGCTATCTTTCTGTGAAAGAGGATCATGATACGCTTTGCTAAGTTTAGTTCTTTGAGAGGAGGTTATTTTCCAGTATCATGAATTCTAGGCTTCTGGGGTTTCCATCTCCTTTTTCTGACTACCTTCATGGCTCAGTAGGTTTCCAATCTTTGTTCTATTGGTATTTCTATTCTGGTTTGTACCTGAAAGGAACTGATCGCATTAATATCTTAATTCCTAGATATGCATACTTGGAGGGGACGGGAGATGACTTTGACGAGGAGGGTATCTCTCTGACAAGTGGTGTGATGAAGATGAGTGGTGATGTGGCTGCGAAGAAAGAAAGAAAAGGCTCTAGTGCAACAGATCTTACCTATGTTGAAGATATTGAGGAAGATAAGCGAGAGTAATGTTAACCCTGTATAGGGATGGATTCCATATGACCTCATTTCTTTCAAGAGTCCATTAGATGTTCATATACTTGTATTGTATGTAAAATGGAGCAGTTTATAAATGGAAACTAGGCCAAAGTTGTTCAAATGCAAGTGGTTCATACCACCACAGATATGGGAATGCAGTTTAGCAACATACTATAGTGATAAACCTTCTCACAGCTTCAGATCACAGCTATCCAGACATTTGCATTCAAGTGTTTTACTTTAACCCTTCCGTCATTCTCATTTTGGATGCTTCCCTACGCTTTCCTGAAGTCTCATGCAATGGCTGACTTGAGCATTCTTTTTCAGATTAGTCGACATAAATTAAGTATCTTTGTTACATATAATTTTTGGTTTCGTCATAGTAAAATTGGAACTTTTATAGTGTTGACTCATTTATTTGTTAGTGAAACTTATGGATGAGATGCTATGTTGAGCTTACACAGCAAATATCCTTCGTCCACTCTCATATTTACGTCCTAAGATTGTTAACCGAGCTAATGACCATGATTTATGTCAGAACTCCTCTATTTTTAAATTTGAGCATCATATAGTGTTGCAGCCCTAGTATGTTTCAAGGTTTTGTAATCAAATTTAATCACTTCAAACACCAAAGGAATATGCATGAACTTTCAAGTGTAATTCAAACTTGATATAAATTTATATTATAGAAGCCTATAGTATTCTCTTCCAAGCCCTAAATATTATTTATGTTGTACATTTGACTGAAATAAGGGTTTCTCTTCGACTTGTCTTACTTGCATGACATTAAAATGATCTCTGTCAGTGACATTGCATAATGACAATAGAACTCAAACAACTGCTCCACCTCCAAAAAAGTTTTATCCTACAATTTGTATGCATGCATGCTCATCAACCATAGTTAGTCCAAATAATTTAGTATTTGTTTTCTTTAAACAATTGTAAATAAAAAAAATTAATGTTATAAAAGTTTTATATATTTATAGATTTGAGCAAAATTAATTAGAATTAAATAAATTTTGAATAATGATGGTATAAAATACAAATTAAAAAATTTACGTCGCTATCATCAGCTTGTCCGGTAGAATTGTCTAGTTATCATGAAAACGATGTAGTTATAAAATTACAAGTGAAACAAAGAAAACCGGTTTTTTATGGCTCGAGTCAAATACCACTGAGTTTGTGGAATTTGCAACTCAAACCTAAATAGCTGCATTTAACAATGTCACTTTGAGGTTGTCATGTCACGTCACCTACAGTTTGCATGCAAGATTATATTGTTACGTATTTGAAAATTGTCATTTAGATTTATCATTGTAAAAAAGTATCAGACTAATTATATAAAGAGATAAATAAATACATTGAATTTGAATTACACCAAAAAGTGTATTTGATATTTACATGTCTCTATATTTCTTTTTTACCTATCGATAGTTTTTAGATAGAATGTACTTTAAAAGTTTAATTTTTTAATGTAAAACACCTTATAAAGAGAAGATCTTAGTTTGGACGTATCTAGATGAATCAAATCTCAAGTTTCTCTCATATATTTCGTTCACATTATATATAGTTCTTCATGATTCAAAATTAAAAAAAAAAAATAGTCCTTCCGTTAATGAATTTGTTATAACTTTGTTAAAGATGCTGCATTATAAGAAAATGTAAAGTAGATATCTAGTCATGAAATACAAAAATGAGAATCAAAGCCCATTATAGCTTACCTTAAAAGTAAGTTTAATTTGTTGAGGTTTTGTTGAACATCTAAAGAACGATCCAAACGCCATGAAATTTCAATTTGGTTAGTACGTAACAAATAGCAGTATATATTTGTGGCTTGAAAGCGCAATTGGTTGTATAGGTTGGTGCAAAACTAGTCCTTCTGTTAATAATTGTTTTGGTTTGAACTATCATCAGTATCTAGAAATTCAATGGACCCTTGACTAATTTAGTTCAAGTTTTGTCACATCACAGAAGTTTGAAGTTCTATCAAAATATTTTCTACATTTCTAAGATTCAAACCTAAAATTTTATATAAGAGAAAATTTGCTATAACTTTGTTAACATACTTAATCATACAGTTCAGAGAACTGGATTGAAATAGCCGATTTAACCAAAAAATTGATGAACTGACTAAGTCTCTAATCTGGTTTAGATCTGAGAGCCGATGAGTGTTTAAATCAGTAGAAAATCATTCAAACTATTAAAACTGGCCAGTTCAATCGGTTCTCTCTTTTTACCTAAATTTTTGAATTTCTTTTAATTTTTACTAAATATTGTTATATATTTTTAAAAAATCTCCAAAAAATTTAAGCTATTATTAGGAGAACATCTAAGACTGGTATAAGTATATATCTGTAACATGTCTTAAATACTTTAATATTATATATTATATATTTTAATACTTTAATACCTATAATATATACATTAATTATATATTTAAAGTACTATTGATTCGATTGCAGTTCGACTATTGACCTTTGAACCAGTGTCTCAACTGATTCAATTATCGATCCGATTTTTTGAACCTTATTTAATCATAAAAGACCAAAATAAGAATAAAAATCTATTATAGATTAACTTAAAATTAAGTTGTAATTAATGTAGAGAGTAGTTCACCACGTGGCACACACATGCTTATACATGAACCATCGTCTTCTATTTATTGCCTTTTCCCGTTTTAACGTAACAAACACCCACGTCTCCTTCCTTTGTCCATTTCTTTCGATCTTTTTCTCTCTTCACTCTGACACTCTTCAGGTCTCGCAAAACCCACCTTCTTCTTTCAATATTTTTCTCATCTGGGGTTCATTAATTCATTCCTTACCAAGAGTACATTTTTACATACATCTTCAACAAAACAAGCTGTAAATCGAACTAGGTTTTGGTTTTGAGGCGAGAATCTCGTTACTTTAGTGTAATTTGCATCTGGGTGTTTGGTATTTTTTCTGCGTTGGATCATATCGAGGCAATATGAAGGAGAGGTTAGGGTTTGTGGTGAGTGTGTGGATTATGCTTTGTGGGTATTGCATGGGAAGGTTTGTGGTGGAGAAGAACAACATTAAAATCACGAGTCCGAGATCCTTGAAAGGTACGTATCAATGTGCGATTGGGAATTTTGGGGTTCCAAAGTATGGAGGAACCATGATTGGAGCTGTGGTATACCCTAAGGATAATCAGAAAGGATGCAGAAGATTCGATGATGCCATTTTCAAGTCAAAGCCTGGAGGTTTTCCCAGCTTTCTTCTCGTCGATCGTGGAGGTATATATCGATCTTAATTTCTTGTTCTCTATTTAATCTCATCACTAATTTTGATCAACAAACATACAAATCAGTCTTTTGAAAACACATTTTTTATTATTTAATCTTTGAAATTTAAGTATTGAACATGTTAAATGAGTTAAACTCTACATAAGTTGCAAACTCAAATTTGTTATTTTGTATGACTTATTTGTAAATTTACTTATTTTTAAAGGATTGACTGAATTATAGTATTTAATGGATTCATAATATTTAAGAACTAAATTATTTAGAGTTAAACTTTTATAAATTAAATTAATATTTTATATGTATCTTTTAGAATTAAATTGTTAGTATAGTCTCCTTTAATCTCATCACTAATGTTGTTGAATAAACATACAAATCAATCTTTAGAAGGCACATCTTTTATCGTTTGGTCCTTGAAATTTAAGTATTGAATATGTTAGCTTTTAAAAAATACATATTTAAATATATTGTTTATTCTCTGAAATTTAAATGTTAAACCGGAATGACTTAAACGCTATTAATTGCAAAGTCAAATTTATTTTTTTGTAAGATTTAATTGTATGTTTACTTATTTTTAAGAGACTGACTAAATTATAGAATTTAACGAATTCATATTAGAGACTAAATTGTATAGAGTTAAACTTTTAGAAATTAAATTACTTTATGTATCTTTTAGGGATTAAATTGTTAATACATACTCCTTTAATCTCATTACTAATTTTGTCAAGTAAATGTACAAATTAGTCTTTGTAAGATACACTTTTTACCGTTTAATCTATAAAATTTAAGTGTTGAACGAATTAATTTCTATAAATTTAAAGTTCAGTATAAATGTGTCATTTTGGAGGATTAAATTGTATATTTATTTATTTTTGAAAGATTAACTTAATAACATATTTAATAAGTTTAAAATATTTAAAGATTAAATCTTATAAAGTTAAATTCCAAAAAATTAAAAAATAAATTTATATATTTGTTTAGAAGCTAAATTATTAATATTTTGTACATTTCAACTCCATTTATAGAATGTTTAATCTTCAAAAGGTAGTGTAGTAGATTGAAAGATACATGTCTTAGTCTCTAAATTTAAAAAATGCACCTTCGCCCTAAAGCATGTATGTTTGTTTTTATTTTTTTCGTGTTTTTTTTAATTGACAAAACTAACGAGTAGTGAGTACAAATCATTTTTGGGAGTAAATTATACGTTTGAAAGAATCGAGACTGAAATAGTTATAAGACTATATTTAGTTATTTACAATTTACTCCCTGAAAAATACATGACTTAATTGATGAGTCTTTAAAACTTTACATGATTTAGTCATTTGACAGTTAAATTTTAAGAACCAAATAATAAAAATTATATCTTTTAAGGATTGATTTGTATGTTTACTCTAATCACTAAAATATTACAGTTTTTTCAATTTAGTTCTTAAGAGATATTTGTTTTAATTTAGTCCTAAAATATTATATTTTTTTTAATTTAATCATTTTGGTTGTTAAATCACAAAATTTATGATTGATAAATTTCAAAATTTTCATTACTAAAAGTTATTATAACAAAAATAAGAACTAAATCAAAACAAGTACAATTTTTTAAAGAATAAATTGAAACACTTACTTCTTCAAAAATTAAATTGAGATAACAGAAATATTCATATAAAAGAAAAATGAAGTTATAGTAAAAGAAATGTCATGTCTATAATCTCTCATTTTGGCTATTGTCGTCATGCATGGCAGATTGCTTCTTCACTTTGAAGGCATGGAATGCTCAGAATGGTGGAGCTGCAGCCATTCTTGTTGTGGACAACAGGATAGAACCCTTGATCACCATGGACACTCCTGAAGAAGGATCAAATTCCCATGACGACTACGTAGAGAAGATAAGCATCCCATCTGCCCTAATCAGCAAAGCCCTAGGCGACAACATCAAGAAGGCCCTCTCCGATGGCGACATGGTGAAGATCAACCTCGACTGGAGAGAGGCTCTCCCTCATCCTGACGATAGGGTTGAGTATGAATTCTGGACGAACAGCAACGACGAGTGTGGACCAAAGTGCGACAACCAGATCAACTTTGTGCTGAACTTCAAAGGGGCAGCTCAGCTTTTGGAGAAGAAAGGGTTCACACAGTTCACCCCTCACTACATAACCTGGTACTGCCCTGAGGCATTCATCAACAGCATGCAGTGCAAGTCTGAGTGCATCAACCATGGCAGATACTGTGCCCCAGATCCTGAGCTAGACTTCACCAGAGGGTATGTATTCTCATTTCTCATACCTAAGTGTCTTTTTTTGTTCTTAGGTTTGTCTTAAGTTTTAATTTCGTCATCACCAAGTGCATAGGTTAATTGGTGGGGTTCTCCTAACTTAACCAAAAGTCTTAAGTTTGAATTCCTAGAAATGCAACTAACTAAGTTAAAACTTGGTTAGGAGAGTTTTGTCGCCCATTGTGGTCTTATCTAGCTCAACTCGTGTGGTATTTAGATACCGGATGGTGCAAACCAAAAAAAAAGTTTTAATTTCGTCCAAAAACATTATTTTGTATCAATTTTATTTCATATTTTTCTAATTAGTTTCAAATTTCATCCTTGAGCCCAATGTCATCTGAATTGTTATTAGCAGACTCTAATGTGGCAAGTCATTCAGATAGGTACATTCTACATTGGATATTCTTTCGAAATAATAAAATTGTCCTCTATTATTCACTTTCCCTTTCAACTCTCTTGAATAATGAATGGTAATTTTCTCATTTCAAAAGAATATCTAACATAGAACGTACTTAGCTAGATAAATTGGTGCTGAAATATGTAATAAAGGTGGTTACATCAACAATTTAGACGACATTGGACTTAGGGACAAAACTGAAACTAATTGAAAAATTGTGGGATAAAATTGAAACAAAATAAGGTTATGGAATGAAATTGAAAATCGAATCAAAGTTTAGAAACAAAAATGATACTTTTGCTAAAATAAGATCAGCTTTCAAAAATAAAATTGATTTTATTGGGGCCGCCATCAAAATTTAATTAATAAACGAATTTTGGAAAAACCTTTGAATTGATAGTCTGCGTTTGAAAGAAAGTTTTTTGGTATAATTCTAAAAGGTTTAGGGTTGACAGTTATAATGGGAGAGATGTGGTCATTCAGAATTTGCGTCAAGCTTGCTTCTTCAGAGTGGCCAATGAAAGTGGAAAGCCATGGCAATGGTGGGACTATGTCACTGACTTCTCAATCCGATGCCCCATGAAAGAGAATAAGTACTCTCAAGAATGCTCAGATGAAGTAATCAAATCTCTAGGTACCCTTCATTTCTTTTTGGGATTCACTTGTGTGTGTGTGTGTAGAGAGAGAGAGAGAGAGAGAGAGAGAGAGAGAGAGGGGTAAAACTTAAAAGCATTATTTTCGTCCTTAAACTTCAACCTGAGTTTTAATTGTCCTCAAACTTTATTTTGTGTCAATTTTGTTTTATATCTTTTCAATTAGTTTTAATTTTGTTTTGAGCTTAACACAATCTAAATTGTTAACGGCAGATGCTGACGTGGCCACTTCTATTACATGTCGTCTAGCTAGATACATTCAACTACAAATATTCTTTTGAAATGATAAAATTGCCTTCTATTATGCAGGAGAATTGAATAATGGAAGATAATTTTGTCATTTTCAGAGAATATTTTATGTGAAGCATGCTTAGTTGAACAAGTTGACACCGACATATACAATAGAAATTGCCACATTAACGTTTCTCTTTAATTAACAATTTATACAGAACTATACTCAAGGACAAAATTGAAAAAATGTGGGACAAAAATTGACACAATAAAATTTTGGGGCGAAACTAAAATTTGAGTCAAAATTTAAGGACAAAAATAATACTATATAGGTATATATATATATATATATATATTGATGCCTATTTGAATGTCCAGTGAAAGTTTGCCAATGAATATATGAAATATGTGAATGATTTTGGCTGTAGTTTGCTTAAAATTGAGTTCTGTAAGCATATGCATTCAAGTTCTTCAATGAAAATATAATATGTGGATATTTTGTTCAACTCAATGCCAAAACCTATTTGTAAAAAGAAAACTTTCTCACATAAGAATTTTATTGAGAAACCTATTAATAAACTTCTATAAAAACTTACACTTCTACTTTTGTGCTTTAATATGTCAATCCACTTTTTTTTTTTGGTTAAAATGCACTTTACCCCCCTAAACTTTGCTCTATGTGCAAAAAACCTCCCTAAACTTTTAAACTTAACAAAAAACTCCCCTCAACTTTTATTTTGTGCCAAAAACCCCCTACAGTTAGTTGACCGTCAGTTGACCGTTAACTAATGCCACATCATCAGTATATTAGATACTTCAAATATCACGTCAAACAGTTTTTACACCTCAAATGCTGATAGTGACGATTTCGCAGCGCTGACATGGCAAGTGAACTGTAAAAAAAATGTCTGACGTAGCATTTGAGGTATCTAGTATACTGACGAAGTGACATTTAGTTAACGGTCAACTGACGGTCAACTAACTGTATGGGGTTTTTGGCACAAAATGAAAGTTAAGGGGAGTTTGTTGTTGAGTTTGAAAGTTTAGGGGGGTTTTTTGCACATAGAGTAAAGTTTAGGGGGGTAAAGTGCATTTTAACCTTTTTTTTTCCTTAAAAGGTGTTGACCTGAAGAAAGTCAAAGATTGTGTTGGAGATCCTCATGCTGATGTTGAAAATCCCGTTCTCAAAGCTGAACAAGACACACAGGTTGGTATTTTAAATTGCAATTTCTTAAAGAGTAAATTACTAATTTAGCTCTTAAAAGATTATCATTTTTTAATTTAATTTTTGTAAGATTAAGTATCTCAAATTAGTCATTAAAAATTATATTTATCTCAATTAATCAATATGTTATTAAAGTAACTTTTGACAACAACAAAATTGAGATTTAACAATAGCAAATTAGTCTATTTGGCTCTTAAAAAGATTACTAATTTGGCTCTTAAAAGTAAATTGTTCTTGAAGTATCTCAAATTAGTCTCTAAAAAATTACTAATTTGGCCTACCGGTGCAATTGTTCTTTTAAGAGTAAATTACTAATTTGGCTCTTAAAAGATTACAATTTTCTCAAGTTAATTTTTGAAAGATTAATAAGTATCTCAAATTAGTCTCTGAAAAATTATTTTTATCTCAATTGATCATTCTATTTATTAAAGTAACTTTTAACAATGAAAAAATTGAGATTTAGCAACAGTAAAATTTAAAATTTAGCAACAAAAATGACTAAAGTAAGATAAATATAATATTTCAAAGGTTAAATTGAAACATTATTCTTTTAAAGACCAAATTGAGATAATTATAATTTTTCAGAGCAATTTGCTCTTCTTGTGATTAGGCCTTTCTGTTTTCTTTTGTTCTTTTTATATGTTATTACTACGTTTCATTTTGTTCCATCTTTGGTTTCAGATTGGCAGGGGTTCTCGTGGCGATGTTACAATACTGCCTACTCTTATTATAAACAACAGACAGTATAGAGGTATGAGACAACTTTTCTATATATTTTGATACTTATTAATTTGATTATCAGAAGATTAAAATTATCTCAATTTAATTCTTAAAGGATTAAATATTTTAATTTAGTCTCTAAAAAATTATGCTTGTTTCAATTTAGTCATTCTTTTTGTCAGAATGACTTTCAGCAACGTAAATTTTGATATTTGGCAATGGTAGATATTGTGATTTAGTAATGAAAATTATTAAATTGAGACAAATGTAATTTTTTAAAAATTAAATTGAAGCACTTGATCTTTTAAAGATCAAATTAAAAAATAATTGTAATTTTTCAGAAACTAAATCAGTAATTTACTCCATTTCTTTTTCTTCACAACATTTGTTTTTACCTGCATTTAGGAAAGTTGGAAAAAGCAGCAGTTCTCAAGGCACTCTGTGCAGGTTTCCAAGAGACCACTGAACCATCAATTTGTTTAACTCCAGGTCCTTTTTTAATTTCAAATTGGTCCCTAACATCTTAGTGTATTGGCTATTGGGTAGTTCTAATGTTAATCGTAGCATGGAGGACTTCTTTATACCCATGAATTCAAAACAAGTGAACTTTTCTGATAATCTTCTACCTCAGAGTAAGGATATAAATCCATTGGGAAAAAAATGGAATATAGCAAAGGAAAGGATAAAGCAAAACTTATTATTATGTATTTTTGTTAACATGCATAATTTGGCTATGCTCTTAAACTTTGACTCAAATTTGGTCCCAAATTTATATTTTTGGTATCAGTTATTTCTTACATCTTTTTAATTAGTTTCAATTTTATTTTCTAATTAGTTTCCATATTTTGTTACCCTTCTTGGTTGGTGCAGCCGCTATTTGCCTTGGTTTTCTCATCGCTTGCCAGCTATCCCGCTTGACTAACTGACTTGGTGGGCTAGTTGACTTAATTGATCATCACATCACTTTTATTATAAATGTTAATCCTAACTCTTCTAATTAGTCACATCTCACGCGAGATATTCTCTTAAAATAATAAATTTATCTAATTGAAATGACAAAATGAATAATAAAAGACAATTTTATCATTTCAAGATAATATCTAATGTGGAAGGTATCTAGCTCATGTTGGTGTTTAAGTGTACAATAAAGGTGGTTATGTCAATGCCTTAATAATCTAGGTGGCTACATTAGCCACTTCTATTAAAACTATTTGGAAAGACGTAGGAATACAATATATTGTATATTTTGTATTCCTAAATCTTAAATCCAAAATTAATTGAAAAAATTACCTAATTGAAATGAAAAAATGAATAATGAAAGATAATTTTATCATTTTAAAAGAAAATTTAATGTAGAATGTGCGTAGCTCAAGTCAGTGTTGATGTGTATAATAAATGTGACTACATCAGCGTCTGTCGTTAATAATTTAGGTGGCTACATATATTAGCCACCTTTATTGATACTAATTAGAAAGATATAGGAATACAAAATAATATTTTAGGACGAAATTGAAACTTAGATTAAAATTTAGAGGGAAAAAAAAGTACTTTTCCCTGCATAATTTTAAAAGCATGTATTCTGAGAGAATTATTTAATTCCATTAGGCTGTGTGAGCCCCTTGTATTTTACAGAAATGAGTTTTATGGACGTGGGGAAAGAAATTTTGTTTATGAAACTGACTCATGGAAATTGATTATTGAATATTTAAAAGCTAATGATATTTTCTAATTTTTCTATGCAGATATGGAAACAAATGAGTGTTTGGATAACAATGGAGGGTGCTGGGAGGACAAATCTTCTAACATTACTGCATGCAGGGTATGGCTTAATGATTTGGATTCCCTCCTACGTGCGAAAAGGGCAAGAAGCTCCAGCTCTCAACGCATTCAACAGCTTACAATTTTTTTGCATTTTTTTTTATTTTTTTTAAAATAGCATTGACTGTTGAATCTGATGACTGTTGGATCAGATTCAAATACAATTTTTTTTAAAAAAAAAAAGATTGAAAAACACAAGAGAAATCATAGCTATTGGATGCAATATTTAACGACCGTGATGGAGAGCTGGAGTCTCCGGCATGCACAGGAGGCAATTCACATCCATGGCTTAATTGACCAACATATTTTTCAGAAAATATTTCTAATTACTCATTTTATTTCTAATTACTTACTTATTTTTGCTTTTACATTATAGGATACTTTCAGAGGAAGAGTATGTGAATGCCCTATTGTTCAAAATGTTAAGTTTGTTGGTGATGGATATACCCATTGTGAAGGTAAATAATTTTTACTTAAACCAATTATTCCCATTCAACATTCCAAAATATGAAGTAAAACACAAGACTCAGTTTTACAGTCTTTTGCCCACAACCATGTGATGATTTATATATTTTATAGTATATTACTAATTTGGTTCTAAAATATTACAATTATCTCAATTTAGCCTCTGAAATATTAAGTACCTTGTATTAGTGTATAAAAAATTGTATTTGTTTCAATTTGATTTTTTTTTAATCAAAGTAACTTTTAGCAATGAAAATTTTGAAATTTAGCAACAATGAACTTTGTAGTTAATTAGTAATAAAAAAGACCAAATTAAAATAAATGCAATCTTTTAAGGATTAAATTGAAATAATTATATTTTTAGGGACTAAATCAGTAATTTACTCTATATTTTTGTCAGTAAACATACAATTTGATTTCTAAAAGATACAATTTTTTTTGTTTAGTCTGTAAAACTTAAGTGTTGAATGAATTAGTCCTTATAAGTTACAAATTCAATACAAATTAATTCTTAGAGGGACTGACTCACTAAAAGTAGTTAACAAGTTCATAACATTCAAGGACTAAATTGTGTTAAGTTAAACTTTTAAGAACTAAACAATCAATTCATGTATCTCTCAGGGACTAATTGTTAGTATAATTTATTTTTATTTAAAGCCACTTGTAGTTATTCTGGCTTGTTGAATCTGACAGCTTCAGGAGCCCTAAGGTGTGAAATCAACAATGGAGGATGTTGGAAAGGAACACAAAGTGGCAGGACTTACTCAGCTTGTATTGTAAGCCCCTGAAGTTAGGTTTATTTACACAATTGGCACATCAAACTTTTAAAAGCAGCGAAACACCCCCAAAATTTTGGATAAAATGAAAAGTTAAATCATATTTACAACTAATGGCAAAAGTTAAATCTTATTTACAAAATTAACTTCCTTTCTAGTTCCAAAAATCAAGTGAGATATAATATCTTTATTTAAGTCCAAAGTTCCAGGGTGTTTTGGTGCATTTTAAATTGAGTAAATTACTAATTTAGTTATTAAAAAATTAAATGTTTCAATTTAATCCCTAAAATATTATATTTATTTCAATTTTGTCCATCTTTTTGTCAAAGTAACTTTTAGCAATGAAAATTTTGAAATCTAACAACGGTAGATTTTGTAATTTAACAATAAAAAAGACTAAACTCAAATAAATACAATCTTTCAGGAATTGAATCGAGACACTTAGCCTTTTGAGCATTAATTTTTCAGGGATTAAATTAGTGATTTACTCTAAATTAAGTAAATTTACTCTGAATTTGATGTATCAATATCATAATTCAGTTCTAGTTTGAGGGAGTAAAGTATACTTTTTCTTTAAAAAATTATTTGGTAGACTCATCCATAAAACATAATAGACCAAGGCAATTGCAAAAGATATATAAACATATGAAGTACACTTTTCAATAGAACTCACTTCTAAAATACTCACATATTTATCTATAATCAACTTGATTATTTATTTTTAATACACTACATCCTCTCGACAATGATATGTTAGATATTAATTAAATGTCTGCTATTTCCTTGTTTGTTTAATTTCCTAAGCAGGATGATCACACAAAGGGTTGCAAGTGTCCTCCTGGGTTCAGGGGTGATGGAGTCCATTCCTGTGAAGGTACTTGCTCTCCTTTGATACAGGATTTTGACTATATATACAAATTGGTCACTAAAAATTATTTTTATATCGTTTGGTCCTTGAAATTTATGTATTGAATGAATTAATTTTTATAGATTATGAACTCATTGCAAATTAGTCTTTTTGTAGGACTAAATTATATAGGCAAAAGTATTTTCTTTTACGTCTTTAATGTTTATACAAGTTTCAATTTCGTCCCTAATATTTTTTGGTTTTACATATTTTATTTTTGTTTCAAATATACCCTTTTCACTAACGTTATCTATTCCACTTACGGAAAATACTAAATGGGTGCTTAATAAAAATAGTAGATTTGAAACAAAAATGAAACATGTAGAACTCAAACATACTATTTTTACGTCCTAATATTTTTTTTTACATTAATTATGTTTTACATGTTCCATTTTGTTTCAAATTTATCTTTTTTACTAATGTCATTTATTCCACTAACAGAAAATATTGACCAAGAGGTTAGTGAAAAATGGTAAATTTGAAATAAAAATAAAATATGTAGGACATAACTAATGCAAAAAAAAAATATTATAGATAAAATTGAAATTTAGTGTAAATGTTAAGGATGTAAAAAATACTTTTGTTTTTCTTATAAATTATAAACTCAGTACAAATTAATCTTTTTGTAGGACTAAATTATATATTTATTTATCTTTAAAGACTAATTCAATGACAGTGTTTACTGGATTTATAACATTTAGGGATTAAATTGTATAAAATTAAACTTTTAAGGACTAAATAGTTCATTTATGAATTTTCAAGGACTGAATTATTAATATTGTGTTACAGACATAGATGAGTGTGAAGAGAAGAAGGCCTGCCAGTGCCCTGAGTGCAAGTGCAAGAATACATGGGGAAGTTATGAGTGCAGCTGCAGTGGTGGTTTGTTCTACCTAAGAGAAAATGACATGTGTATTGGTGAGCTTTGAAATTTCATTCATCTATATATGACTATTTATAGTAATATGTAGAGTAAATTACTAATTTATTTCCTCAAAGGACTATATTTGTATAAATTTAATTCTTAGAAGATCAAGTATTTTACTTTAGTTATTAAAAGATTGCATTTCTTCATTTTGGTTATTTTTGGTGCTAAATCACTAAATATACTTGAGCTAATTCTCAACTTTTTTATTATTGAAAGTCACTTTGACAAACAAAGTATAAAACTGAGATATCATAATCTTTCACGGACCAAATTGAGACAGTTAATCTTTCAAAAATCAAATTAAAATAACTATAATTTTTTGAGGACCACATCAATAAGAGTAAATTACCAAGTTGGTTCTCGAAAGATTATAATTCCTTCAATTTGATCTCTAAAAGATTAAATGTCTTAATTTAAGCTTTAAAAAATTGTATTTGTCTTAATTTTGTTCTTATGTTTGTCAAAGTAACTTTTGACAACAACAAAAAAAATTGATATTTAGCAATAAAAAAAATCAAATTGAGACAAATGCAACTTTTTAGAGATTAAATTGAGATAGTTGATCTTTCACAGACCAAATCGAGACAATTGATCTTTCATGGATCAGATTAAAATAACTATAATTTTTCGAGAACGACATCAATAAGAGTAAATTACCAATTTGGTCCCTAAAAGATCAGATGTTTTAATTTAATCTTTAAAAAATTGTGTTTGTTCTAATTTTGTCAAAGTGACTTTTGGCAATCAAAAATTTGAGGTTTAGCAATGAAAAAAAATCAAATTGAGACAAATACAATCTTTTAAAGATTAAATTAAGACATTTACTTTTTTAAGTACTAAACTGAGATAAATATAACTGTTCAAAGACTATATTAATAATTTACTCATTCAGTAATTCAATCTAATATCTAAAGATTTTTCAATTCTTCTGTGGGAAACTTCTTTGTGTATAACTTCTCTCTTTGTGTGCTATAAATGCAGGTAGATATAGTAGCAGTTCAGGGGGGAATGGGGGCTTTTTCTGGTTGTTTATCTTCATCTTGGGAGCTGCAGTTGCTGGGGGATATGCATTTTACAAGTACAGAATCCAGGTATTATTGTTCTTTCATCAACAACTCCACAAAGCTGAGAAGCATTCACTTTCAGACCCCAATGGGATTTTTCTTAGATAGATAGTATTTACTATGTTGTCATCCATGGACCATACTCACAAAAAGAATTCAAGTTGCCTATAAAATATGCAATTTTAATATAGTGAACCCTCTGAACATGTGTAGCAAACTCATTTGTGTGTATAACTATCCAAGAATGCCTCACTTCCAATGGTGAAAGCCCACAAGAAAATATAGAATAAATTATTGATTTGGTCCTCAAAAGATTTTCTTGTCTCAATTTAGTCCTTGAAAAATTATATTTGTTTCAATATGGTCACTCTGTTTGTCTAAATGACTTTTAATAATGAAAATTATGAGATTTAGAAACAATGAATTTTGTGTTTTAGTAACAAAAATAATCAAATTGAGACAAATATATCTTATAAGGACTAAATTGAGATACTTAATATTTTAAGTAACAAATTGAGACAACATTAATCTTTGATAGACTAAATTAATAATTTACTCCAAAATATACAACTTCAGTGTGGTAGAACTCACAAAAAAGTGCGGTAAACTCATTTGTAAATGTAGTCTATGAATGATATCCAAAAATGCCCCAATCTCAATGTTGTTGTATAAATGGTGCACCTATGAAGTCCTTTTCTTTTTCCTTGTCTCTTGTTTTTTTAGATTTTGGTTCAAATGCTAATAATATGGTTGACACAGTTTTGGGGTTAGAGGATTTACAGTTTTAGTAATATGATGTGGGTCTCATTTAGGAGCATTGACATATGCAACCCAATCACGTGCTGTACAGCAGGAGTGCTGGGCAGCACAACGTCGTTAGATGGGGCAGTGGGCCCTACCCCGGGCAGCTAGCATCGGATGGTGCTGAGCCACCCATTGCCCTGTTATATAGTAAGGGATTTGGTTCCTTGACATCCTAAAATTATCGAATAATTTTTGTTTTTGAATGAATTATGTGCAGAGATATATGGATTCTGAAATACGGGCAATAATGGCACAATACATGCCATTGGATAATCAACCAGATGGACCTAATCAAGCTCACACTGAACTCTAGAAGATGTCGGAAAGCTGTTTCTATGAGGGGAGGATTATTCTGAGCTGTTAAGTTATGTACTAGAGACTGTGAGACATATATTATATACAAATGAGGCAATGTAGTATCATCCTTCCCCTCCCTTTTTTCTTTTTATTTCCATTGTTTTTTCTTTTAGAGAATATTTATGTACAATTTTTAAGCACTTGGTATTAGATTCTCTTAAAAAAAAAAAAACTTATGATAAGTGAACTTTTTTTTTTTGGGGGTTCAATACTACATGACTGGTTCTCATAAAGGTTTATTACACATGTTGAGAGTTTGATAACAAACATCTAAAAATTTTTCCGGGAATGTTATCAGTGTTGTATGACCCGGACCGACCCAGTTGAGTCGATTTGGAAACCGGTAACTCGGAGCACGACCCGGTCCGGGTCAGTACTTTAGATCGTTCTGCGTGTGACCCGGTGACCCGGCGACCCATTGACCTGGATTTTTTTTTTTTTTAATTTTATGGCTAAAATTGATTAATAATCCTCAAAAAAAAGTTTGTTTTATTTACTCTAAAAATTAATACTTTCTTTTTCTCCATATATATACCGTTCCACTACAAACAAATTGAAACATAATATTCTCACTTTATTTCTCTAAAAATATTAGTTAAATTCCTCTTTCATTTTCATAAATTTTATTTCAAATTGAAGTTAACTCCTTAAGGTTAAAATATGCTAAAGTATTACGCTAGACAATAAACGTTTTCAAAGTAGTCTATAACAAATATTAGTTTCAAATTAGTCCTTTAAATTTATAACAAGTCATTTAAAGGATTAATTTGAATTCTACAAATGGTGGATTTTTTTTAATAAAATTGAAAATACTATAAAATAAAATATCAAAATTATTATTTTTAATTTAAAGAGGATAAATTAATTTTTTTTTTCTTAAAAATTACGTAATTTTCTTAATTATTAATGACTTTATAAATTATTATGAATGTTTAAGACTTTAAATGTATGAATTATTATATTTGGATGATTTTATTTATGACTTTATGAATTATTATAAATATTTATGACTTTATGTTTAAATTATTATAGATGTTTAGAAATTATTTTGGATATTTATGACTTTAAATTGTAAAATTTACATGTAAATTATTTATTTTATTTATTTTTTAATTTATTTGTAAAGATATATAGGTATATATATAATTTTAATTTTTTTTAATGCATTTATCCCGGTCAACAATTGACCCGGTGACCCGGCGGTTGAACCAGTGATCCGGTGACCCGAAGGCCTATCCGGGTCAATAGCCGGACCGGTTCTGACAACATTGAATGTTATACTTGGTATAAAACAAAAATTAACATTTTTATTGCTTTTCCTTTTATCGATGTGCAAATTTTCTGGGAATGTATCAAGTAGACAAGGCCTTGTAATTTACGTACAATTTTAGTTAATGTTGAAACATGTATGAATTGATCTAGGAAACAAGATTAGCTTGTTAATAGGGCAAAACAGTATGATACTGAGTATTTCACAAAGCTCACTAACTGTTAATTTTTTTGTGAAATTTCACCCTAAAGAAATTTGAAGTGAAATATTAATGTAACCCATCATTATTGAAATTCAATGTTCATAAATAACATTTTATTAATATTTGATAGTCAGTGCAAGAGTGTACTTAAGAGGAGAGTGAATTGAGTATACAAAATTTTTTTACAAATGTTTACTTTCTTTTTAAATGTTTTAGGGTCCTAAAAATAGTTTCAAGGTCCTAAAAAAGCTCTTGTAATTAAACTTATTTTTAAGTAGAATAATAAAAAATAAAAAGTAAAGTACATCAAAAAGTATAGTAGTTCGATCGTATCTATAAGATACTCCTACGTCCACTCCTCAAAACACACAATAGTAAGAGTTTTATTTAGGGTAAACAAGTAACAAGTTCTAGAACAACCAACTTGAAGTTCAACTACTCGTTTTATACTAACCAACTTAACAACTTCCAAGTTTGGTTCAGCAGGGCACTACTTTCACAATTCTTACTAAGGATTAAAGAAGCGGACCGGACTGGTTGATTCTATTAGGGGTTTGGTTTGGTTCAATGAAAAAGTCGATTATGCACTGAATTGGTTTTGGACCGGCAAAATTGATAGAACCGACCAAGTTACCTGTTCCACCAGTTCCATTCTTTAAAAAAAAAAAAAAAAACCAAAAGCAGTTTACAATGGCGGCGAAGATGAAGAAGAAGAAGGAGGAGGTTTATGGCAAGGATGACAACGACGAGAAGAAGAAGAAGACAAAGACGAAGAAGAAGTAGAAGGTTTACACTTTACAGTGACGATGACAACGTCCATGATGGAGAAGGGTAAAACTGATCAGATTTTGGGGTTGGGTAAGAGAGAGAGATACTGAGGCTTCTATTTACTACCACCTTGGGTTCTAGAAGAAAAGCGTTGATATGTCAATCTGTAAGAAGAACGTAGAGCTGTGTTGATTCGATTAGCGTCGATCTGAAAGAGAGAATGGAGGAGGAGACACAGTTTTAATAAGTTGATTGAAATGTGATTCCCAATATCCAACATCTCTGTCCTAGCTATCCGCCACTTTTTTAGCTTTTTTTTAATAAGTTGAAAGGCTGAAGATTGAATTTGAAAAATAAGATTGAAATAAGGTTTAAATGAAAAAATGATTTAATATTTTTAATTATTTAAAGTAATATTTTAATATTTTTAATTATATATATTTTTAATATATTTAAGTACTATCTGTTTGATCACAATTCGACCACGATCTGACCATTAAATTTTGAATCTGTACCTCCACTGGTTTCATGACCAGTCCAATTTTTAAAACATTGATTCTTACAAATAAGCTTTCACAGGTCCATAACAAACCTCAAACCAAGTAACCTTTTCTCCATAAAAGGTCAGTCTACGACTTTTATACTTACCAACTAGAGGTCCAACTTTCAAGGCCCACAAAAACACAGTTCACTGCTAGGACATAATACAAAAGTAGAAAGAGATTGTTCACAAGAACCTCAGTACAAAAGAGCTCTCTGTCATAAGAGTATATGATTCTTAAAATAAGTTCTCTTGAAAAAATATAAGAATTAATAGGCATAACAATACAAGTATAAGTAACTCAAGTAATTTTTTTTTTTTTTGAATGTTTGAAATAGTTGCTTCAACTTCTTTATATAGTCTCTGCAAAATAGCCATTGCAAATCTTCAATTTGAATGACGTTCATAATTGCTACATCAATCAAGGTCTTTAATTGATCTATTGAAAGGAAACATTTTGTTTTGAATATTTTCTCTTCAATTGCACATTAATTGGGACGTGATCTTCTATAATTGCTATCTGAAACATATCCTTGAATGACATACTTAGTTCTTCAAATCAGAGCATTCACATTTAATACGGAATCAATCAATTTATCTACTTTTAATAGGGTCACTATTCTTTCTCTATATAATACTTTGACTTCATATATTTTCAATCTAATTATCTATCATGATTCTGATTATATAGTCTTGAAATATGATTGATCTTCATTAAATGTTGACTTTAGTTAACTCCGTTTAACTACATTTAATGCTCCAAATTTTGAGGATCTTTAAAGTCAAATTCCTCAAAACTAATAATAATCAAAAACTTATTTTTTGAAAAATTGCATTAACATTGATAATATGAAATATTATATACATATATATATATATATATATATATATATCAAATTGTCTTGAGGCCGAACTTTCAACAGCAAATATGAAAACGACCATAATTCTAAGGGGAAATTATGGCCCCTCAATTAAAATTTAATTACAACTTTAAAATGTAACAAGACACACCTTTAAATAAAATAAAATACCCGCACATTCCTCAAAGAACACTGGAGTGTCTTGTTATACTATAAAATTGAGGTACCGATGTAGTTATTAAATCTTTGATTGAGGGGGCAAAATAGATTATCTCTAATTTTAGTATTACTGACGACAGAAATGCAAAAAGTTACCCACGTGCTCTCCCATCACAAATCACAATAATACATAATGTAAACTGAATTCGATCTAGATTCTCCAAGACTAATTCTTCCACGCAGGAATTCATTCTGATCAACCACATAAATAAATTAAATCATAAACAAACATAAAAATTCACCCTCACATCTTGCAAAAAGCCCTTTTCTTTTTACACCAAAAATGAAATTTTACCCTGGCAACCTTCAAGCAGATCTTCAAAGTTACCAATGAGTGGCATTGTGGAAAATACAAATGGTGTTACTGAAACTACAAAAGGGCCCTTCTTATGTTGAAAAAAGAAATTATCTTTGCATCGTCTATTACCATGAACATCAACAGGCTAACCTTGCTTAATTGAACTAATTTCCTGCTTCACTTTCCAAGTTTGAGTCGTTTTGTAGTTTACGTTCCAGACCCATTCTATAGACATAGAATGCCGCTACTGCACCACTGCAAAGGCCAAAAAGGTTGTTACTATGCAAAATCTTAGTTGATGAGAAAGAAGCAATACAGCTTCATCAACATGGATAATAAAGCTATCAACAGAGGATACAGTCTAATATCTCCAGGTTACAGGAATGCTTCAGAAGAGTAGTTCTGCTAATGGTGCATCCATTTATATTATCCATGTCTTTTATTTTACCAAGGATAGAGGAGAAAAAGGGGGCAGAAAAAGGGGGCCTTTCAGCTTATAGCTAGCCTATTTACTTAGGTGAACATAAATGGGTGCGCATGACACTTGGGAATAAGGCTCAAAAAACTTGAAGGAGAAGACAATTGACAAATGGTCCAAGAAATTGTGGACCCATCAATCATTTAGACTCTCCATGCAGCAAATGAGATTAATATCAGTGGGGAGGGAAAATGTTTCAAATGATTACGACAAAGAATCCAAACATCCAAAACCAAAAACTGCCTAATTAAGAAATCTGACACTCAAAGCTACAGAAAGAGCTATCACATCTAGTCTTGGTGTTAAGAAACACTTCAACTAATTTGACTTGAGATACTGTTCTATGCTGAGAGGCACGCCTACTCATGCCTACTCACGTATATACTGCAAAATGAAAATAATAAAGTTTACATATAAGCTTAAATAACAAGTTTCCAAGAACCTGATCAAGGTAGTGAACCAAGTTATGGGAGGTGATCCCTGGAAAAAGGAAAGCAGGAATAGAAACCATCAGAAATTTAAAAATTAAATAAGTTTTATAGGTGTGAGAGCTACCTTTTAAGGTGTTCTTTTTCCCCTATCGATGTTCAATTATATTTTAATAAAAGTAAAATACAAATTGTCTTACCTTGGCTAGCAAGATTATCTCCCGTAGAAATAATATGCTTGCTATTGCTGCAAGTCCAACAATTAATTTAGAGTGTGACAACCAATAAAACATAATTAAAAAAATTGAAAAATACCAATCAAATAGGTGTGTTAAAATTTAAAACACAGTAACAGCATCAGGTAATCACATCATGAGTTTAATGCTAATAAATATCGCTTTTTCCTTTCAAGGTGCTCAGTCAAATTTTTCTTTTAACTTGGCACATAGCCCTCAATTGTACTGGTACAGTTAAAACCACACACGTCTATATCACATGGCTTCGCTTTTAAAATCCTATTTTTACCCTTTATAAAAATTTCAAAAAAATTGAATGATCTTTTTTTTTTTGGGGGGGGGGGGGGGGGGAGTCCCCCTAATTTCAAAAAAAAAACTACATGTCTTGGACAAATTGCTTAATTTCACTTGATTCCCTTCTCAATTCAAAAGAAAAAAAAAAGTTTTGGGCGTATGTGAGGAGTTCATTAGTTAGTATTTAACCCCAAAATTGAAGAAAGAGATTTTAACTGCCAGAATGTTAAAAATAAAAATTAAAAAAGGGAGTAAAATGCTCAATTTGATAACCAAGGGGATATTACAAATGCACCCAAAGATGACAGTTGCAGACTGCAATTGACCTTAGAAGTAAACTATAATGTTAAACTGATTCACTTAAGAGCACCATCTCTTTTTAGAACAAATTTGCACAATCAACTCTCTAGCCTCTAAATCCTAGAAGAATTGGTTAGTTTGCTGCCACATTCATTTTCCATCTGACTGTTACCTCCAAGTTGGTTAAAACTATATCAATCAATAGTTATCATGGAAAAAGTTAGGGAAAAAAAGAGGGGGGGGGGGGGGGAATACCAAAAAATAAAAACTTGGAATTACTTCTGTTATTAAAGAAAAAATCAATTCAGAAGGAATTCCTTAACCTATGGTAGTATATTATGGATGAGGAATGATATGGCAATAATAGTAACATCTTTCGAGAATAACCGATTGAACTATTAGTTAGAAAATTAGCAAAATTTGTCACTGTGCATCACAATCATAAGCATTTTTATACTTCCAACTCCCATTTTGGCACCAAAAAACTTAAATTTAGAAAGTTTATCAGTCAGGCATCCATTCCCCTTTTGCAAAGCTTGTAACCAACTAATACTTGAATTTATGACAGTTATGTAGTTAGCCTTATGAGCATATTGATTTGATACGTACCAAATTTGGTATAAAATTGATGTATTAATTAATAGCATTATACTATCGCAAATAATCTTGAGGATAATTTTTTAATTTGTATTTTGATAACTCTTTTGTGATTCTTGTAGATGTGGGTTTTTTTTTCTTTTTGTATTTCAAATTGTAATTTCAGTTGAATGATCTTACCTGCTTGGCCCTTCAAAGCTAAAGGAGATGATTTTCCTCTTTTGTGTTTTCTAAGACTTGAAATGCTCAGAGTTAAGAGAACACCACCTAAAATCGTCCCAAACCTAATGGCTTCAATGCTTCCTGTTACCATAAAGAAAACAAAGCCACCAAGCGAAAGTATCAAACCTGCAAAAAACAGGAATACCATAGAAATATTAAGCTTCAGTATTTGGATCGATGCAGGGGATAATAAAAATTCCCCCTTAGCACACGAGGAGTCATATTATTACAGTTAGGATATGTTTATTCAACCATTTAATGGCATGGCATCTGTATCAGGAGTTTGGTTAGGTTCAAATGCTTCTAAACTTGGTTTCAGTTTTCTGTGAGGAAACGAACTATCTATTGTAAGCATAAAATTCAGAAAACAATTCACTTCTTCAATTTTACAACACAGCATACGTACCATAAGGTATACCAACATAGAAGTCTCGTACTTTAGAAATTTGGTTGAGATCATTATTTGGGGAGGTAAATGTTTCAACAATCTCCTTCACGTCAGGTGACTTTTCAGCCGCTGTGGTGAGATACTCTTTGCCTTCGTCACTGATTTCCTTTGCAGCCACACTCAATTCATGAGCTGCCTTATCGGCTTGTATCTTCAACTTTTCTGCAGTATCTTGTAAAATGATAATTGCCTTCTTAGAATACTCTTCATATGCTTCTTGAGAAACACCTTGAATCCTTTTGGCTTGTTCTTTGAAGGTATCTAGAGCTTGCTTCCATGCTTCCTGTGACTGTTCAGTTTCAATGTCAGCCTCCTCCTTTTCTTTCTCCACATGAATGTCTCCGTGTTTCTGAGTTTGAAGTGCAGAAGAGAAATATCAGGATACAATTCCAATCCAGATTAGCAGCAAGAGTATTTGTACAGGCTCAACTCAAGAGCACGTCTGGGAAAAAAAAAGAAGTGGAAATAACAGGATACCCAAAATGAGTCGTGTTTGTGTGTGCGTATTTTGATGCCTTTGCATATATTATCCTTTTTCTATAACATTAATATCATTTCTCCTTTTTTAAGGGCAGCGGTAGCCTGTAAGAAATCATATTGTCCAGCAGATGCTCCTTATTGAATGTGGAGGAAGGAGATTGGAGAAAACCAAACGCATAGGCTTCCAAAAAATAAAAAAACGACCAACTATTTAATAACAAACTGCACATTTCAATAGCAGAACTTCCTCAACCGTAACTACATAGCTAGACCCCCTAAAATATCGCACTTAACATTGCACAATGCCGTTCAAAAATTTCCAAGAACTTCAACAGCTAATTAACACTCCAATAAGGCAAAATCATTGGAACCAGATCTTACAGGGTCCTCCTCGTCCGGAGTTGCAAAAGCAAGAATCAATGGAGTCCGGGAGGTGCGGCGATTGAGTGTGAGAAAACGAGCGGCGAGTCCGTTTGGGGAAACGACGTGTGAGGCAACAGAGAGTCTGCAATTGCGAGTTCTGAGCAGAGGATCGAACTTGAGACACTCTGCAACCTTCGCGAAGGGCGTTGAAGCACGAGAGAGATTAGGGTTTATGAAGGAAACTGAATCCACAGTGGAAATCATTTCTGCGTGCGCTCCTAACAAACGAATGAGAGTGAGAGAGAAAGAGAGAGGGAGTTTGAAAGGAGGCGAAGCCGACGAGGAGTGAGGGCCCGGGGAAGAGGTTTAAATAGGAAGGATATTAGACTAAATTACTAATCTGGTCCTAAAATTTATTAGTGTTTCAAATCAATCCTTAAAAAATTAAGAAAGCCTATCTTTTTGTCAATTTAGCAAAAACAAATTAAGATTTAGTAATAATAAATTTTATAATTTAGTAACAAAAATAATTAAACTAAAATAAATATATTTTTCATGAATTAAATTAATATATTTAATTTTTTAAGACTAATTTAAAAATATATTATATTTCAGGGACTAAATTAATAATTTATTCTACTACAAAAGAAAAAGGACGATCGAGGAGGAGTGCAGTGTTGTATTAAGTGCTGATTCTCTTTATGCCAAAGCACACACCCACCTTTTTTCGTTGTTTGGAATTGAAGCGTGATAACTCGTATTTGGAAGGTGACACGTGTTCATCAAATATATTTTGCTCCGTGGGAGTTGGGACGTACCATCAAACTATATGGTATATACCATATAGCTTGTTAAAAAAAATTAATCACACTTTCTTCTCTTACAAGTTTTCAAGATTACATTCCCCTCCCTCTACTTTTAGAATGTACCATCCTTAATAAAATATAAAATTAAACTAAAGGATTGGATTGGACAAACCGGTTCAACTGATGAATTAGTTATTGGTCTAGTTTGATTGATTTGAAAAATCGATAAATCAATTGAATTGTTTTTTAAAAAAAATTATTATTTATGAAATTAATTATTTCTCATACTTTATAAGATTTAGTATGCATTTATTTTTTATCTTTTTTATTTTTTCTTTCATGTTATATTTCTTTTTTTCTTAATTATTTTTTTATAATAATATTATTTTTACCACAAAAACAAATAAGAGAACAAGAAAAAAAATAAAAAATCAATTACAAACATATATATATATATATATATGTGTGTGTATATAGTATAATTTTACTAAGATTAAGTATAAAAATGTTTATTAATCTATTATATTATATATTTTTAATATATAAAATAAAAATATATATTTAATTATTACGATTTCTACCCTAATCAAATCAATGAATTGTGAATCAATATCTTTACTGGTTTAATGATTAATTTAATTTTTAAAACATGGGTTACAATGTGATTTTTAATATTTGATACTCACATATTTTGACTAAAATGCCTTCTATTAATTTAATAACTTCAATTTTAATAAAGTATTAAATATGTACTTAGTTTAACAAGTGGTATTTTAGATAAAAAAACATATGTAGCATTAAGTAACCAAACATCAAAAAATAGATTATAAATCTACGATGAACCTCTCTAAACAGAAAATATAATATTGAATTAAAGTGTAACAATTTGATGATTATAAAATATCGGAGTGTATTTTTAAAAAAATAAAGGAAATTAGTGTAATTTTAAAAATTTAGAGGAGAGGGAAGTGTAATTTACTTTAGGAAGATCATGCAGAAACAATTATGTTTGAGAAACTTCCTTTTTCATTATATTTGACGCCAAATTTTAAAAATGAAAAACAAGCAGACAAAAAAATTGAACTAATAAATATCAAATCTTTCTCCAGCTTATATTTTTATTTTATAATTAGTAATATAAAATTTTCGAAATTTATGTAAGACAGAATTTGTTAAAAAAAAATCTTAGTTCAAGTTTATAAATATAAATATTAAAAAATTACATATGTAAATTTAATTCCAATAATCTCTTTTATTCATTCTTACATAGGTGGACAGATCTTCTGTTGAGTTTTACCGCCTAACAATGTATTAGACTTTTTAACACTGTCTAATATTGAGAAGTCGAGATAAGACTCATATGTTAACATGCATAATCTTCTGGTAAATTGTATTAAACTCTTCTAAGAGTTTGACTAATTTACGCTTAATATTTTTTTTATCACTGCTTTATATTTTTTTAGTATCAAATATTACAATCGATTCTTCTAACATTTTGATATGTATTGTTACAAAGTCAAGTTTTTTTTTTGGAAAATAAAGACAAGTAAATTAATATTAACATTTATCAAATTGCGCCTTTATTTTGAATGTAAGAGTAAAAATTGCTAAGTAATTTTATTATTAAAAGAAACACATATTATGCAATATTTAAAACATTATTGTGAAGTATAATTTAGTCAAGCTTCATAAGGGTTTAGGTGTAATTTACCTTAAAAGTAAACTCGATTTTTGGTCCCAAAAATGTATTTCAATAGTTTAATTTTTGAAAAATAGTTACCAACCACTTTAGCTTTCGAATTATAAAATTAATATACAAAATGGTCAATTTATCAACCTTACTCTTATAATCAATGTTATTTGTTGATGTGACAATGACATAACTTATTAACATGATGACATAATTAACTATTTTAATCTTTAAATTTTAAAATGTTTGCACAAAATGATTCTTTAGTTTATCGTCATGACGAAGATGATGGACAAATGAGCTATTTTGTATAACGTTTCAAAATTTAAAGATTAAAGTAAAAAGTGACAATCTTTTAGAGATTAAATCGTCACTAAAATACACTTTTCAATATGTGAAAAGTGAGTTTACTGTATGTCTTAATCTTTTTTCCATGAAACCCCAAAAGAACTAGAAAAAATAATAGTGGGGGGTTTTGAGAAAAGGTTAACTTAGGAAGGATTGGTGATATAGTCAAGTAAAATAGAATAGATGAAAATTGAAGTAAATATTAGGAATCAGATTGACTTTAATATTGGAGTTATTGATTCTCTCGCCAGCTATTCGATCGTACTATTTGATGACTAGTGATAAAATATTTTTTAGAGACTGATTATCAATCGTCTGATCATTGATCAAACGGTTAGTGAAAAAATCGACGACTACAATATTAGAATCAATCCAATTTCGTAGATAATATGAATTGCTTAAAACTAATGTTGAATGGAATATTAAAAAGAAGACGAATGGAAGAAGAAATCGAAAGAGGAAAGAAAGGCATAAATTCCATGAAGGAGACCAAAGATAGCCCAATCAAGCAAAGAATCTAAGCCCTCAAATCTCAGCAATAATGATACCTAAGATTCAAATTAGAGAAAGAAATCATGTGGGCCACACTTTATAATTTATTCTTAAAAAAATCTAAACCCTCTAACCGCTAAAAAAAATTAAGAGTTTTATAATTTATTCTAAAATTTATAATGCAAATTTATAATTTATTCAAAAATTGTTTAAAATTTAAAGAGCCGCTACCATTACAATTAAATAACTATAAGTCGTGCTGAAATGCAAATTAATTAGGTGAAAAGAAGGGGTTAATTTATTTTAGCATGCATGATATTACAATTCCTAATTTTCCTATATCTTTCATGAGAAATTGATGATTTAATATTGGTCTCAAACATGCTAGTTTTTAATATATATTTTTTTAAAAAATTCATATCATATTATAATAGTCCTCGGCCAACTTTTTTTTTTTAAAATCTAAACTTTAACACTTTAAAATTTTTTTATTTGGGTAAATAAATGTAAAAAAAAATATTAATGTGAACCCATAATATATCAATATAAGTTGCAAAAATATTGTTAGGAAGCCCCTATCACTCATAAACCTTTTATTTTATTTGAGTTTCTTCCATACCACCTATTTTAAATTTTCATCTTTTGACCAAGCTAGATCAAACATGTTTTTGTCTTCAATCATAAAAAATATATAAAATCAAAAAACAATATTTTCTATTAAGGAGAAAGTGTGTGTTTCTTAACATAACAATAATGAATTCAAACATACTTCTATGGCCCGTGCATGAAGAATATTTTCCAAAAAAAGTTAAATAAAAACATAAGTTAATATGCTCAAATAAATTTTACAAGGGTCAAAATCAATATTTTAAAAATTAGACCGGTCATTGAACAAAAAAGGTAAATGGTTCACAGTTTAATAGTCGAGCTGTGATTAAACTGTGATAAAACCGGTTGAATTAAAATATTATAAAAAATAATTTTAATATATATGTATATATTATTTTTTATAATGATTAAATTTATATCATAAGGTTTGTTATTTAAGTTGTTAAACTTTTATATAATTTAAAATTAATTATGTAAAATAATAATATATTCTTCTATTATAAGATTTGTTATTAGTTTATAATATATAATAATTTGTGTATATTATATTGATTTTGTGTATAATAACAAAATCTTCATTATATATATATATATATATATATATATATATTGAGTATATAAGATAACAAAAATCATAAGCTAGATGCTCTTCATCTCTTCATTGTTGTGGATTTGAACCCACTCTAGTAACATTTTATGAACATGTAATCATAAAGTCATGCCAACCAATTTGAACCGGTCTACTCAACTTTAGTTTAAAACAAAAACTGATTGGTCAAACTCAATTATTGACCAAATTTGACCAGTTCTTTAATCCACAAATTTTTGGCCATGTCTAGATCAGAGCAAGGTCCAATTTTTGGTTTAACCAGTTGAACCGGCCAGATTGGCTTTACAAACTATGGTCAAAATTAATTATACAACAAAAATTTACCTCTTGGTCTTACTTTTAAAGGGGGGGAAAAGTTGGCTTGTATCTACCCTTCCTGTCACATATGGTTTAGTCCAAACAACAAATAGAAATGGGCCCAAAGATGCTCTTGTGAATTCTTGGGCTATTACAATCTTGAAGCCCATTTGCTCCAAAAAATAAAGTGAAGTACGCTGACCTCCTTTAAAGTTTTGTTAAATTACACATAGAATCCCTCTAGTATCAAATATTACACTCATCTCTTCTTTAACTATTTTTTTGTTATTGAAATTGACTTTTTGCACAAAATGTGTTTGTTGTAGTCATAAAATTATTAGACAATTTTTAGAATAAATTATTGATTTATTTTGTAAAAAATTACAATTTTCTCAATTTAATCATTAAAAAATAAAGTGTGACAATTTAATTCATAAGATATTGTATTTGTCTTAATTTGATAATTTTCATTGTTAATTCACAAAATATACTTTTGTTGAATCTCAAATTTTTTATTACTAAAAGTTACTTTGATAAATAAAGATATTAAATTGAGACAAACAAAATCTTTTAATATTAAATTTAAGACATTTGATCTTTCAATGGTTAAACTAAAACAAATTTTATCTTTTTGAGAACTAAATCAATAATATACTCTAATTTTTACTATCATCTAAACATGCGGTTTCATATTAGATATAAACATTAAGTTAATTGCTTTTACTATAATGTTAAAAGTTAAATTATAGCTTCATATTGGGTAAAAACTAGAGAGTTAATTGACTTGTCACAAAGTAAACTAGAGAGAAGATTTCTGCAATATATATCAAAATATGGGGAACTAAGTGCAATAGTTAAAATTAGAGGGGCAATAAGTATAATTTAACCAAATTTCAAAGAAATTTGATGTAATTTATTAATGTACCCACAAAGAGAATCAGCCTAAGTCTCTATGATTTGTATACCCCTAAGACCCAAACAAATCAACGTGCATTTGGAAAAGAGTTTGGCAAAATTAATTTTGAGTAGAATTGATTTAATTTTAATAAAAAAAGTGAGTTTGTATAAATATGATTTATATTTAGGAATTGTTATCAAAAAATAATTTAAAAAAATTAATTATATTTAAAGATTATTCATCAAAAATATTTTTGAATGTATAAATATGAAAAAAAGTATAGAATTTATATAATCTCGTTTCATTTACTTTTGGATGCCAGGTTTAAAAGAGAGAAGAAGGTAGTTGGAAAAATCAATTATCTTTTACTCTATCGCAGAGGCAACTTCAATCTACAAAGAAACAAATGTGAGTTTGGAGACAGAATCAATGCTAAAACATGTGACTACAAAACCAAACAATAGCCAAAAGTAAAATCTTGTTTGAACAGTCAAATTGGTTTTAAACGAGTCCAGAAAAGCAGGGTGCTTTTCTTTTTAACAACGATTTTAATTGTTGCTAAAATTAAAAAATCGTTGCTAAAATTAAATTGTCGCAAAATATAAACACCGTTGTTAAAATTAGCCACATTTATATTTTAGCAACGGTTTGTTTATTTTAGCAACGGTTAAAACCGTTGCTAAATAAAAAACACTTGTTTTTCTTTGTCGAAAAGCAGGGAGGCCGCTCGCGTTTTAAACCACTGTTATCGTAATTGAACGTTTAAACGATTGAATTAAAATCTAGTTATAGAAATTATCCGAAATAATTTTTAAAATTTGAGTGATCGAAACAGTTGAATCAGATAAAAACTAGTGCTAAATGAACCAATTGAACCGGTTTGTTTGAATTTTTTTTGTTTTTTAATTTTTTAAATTTTACTTATTTTTTAATTATGTAATAAAGAAATTAATATTACATATGAGCCAATTTTAATAGAAATATCAATATATTGGTATTTTATGAATTTGATATTAATAAATATTATATTAATTAATATATTTCTTTGTTATTTGATCTTTTTTACTGTACATTTTTTATTGTAGATGTTATTTTGTGTAATTTGATATTAAATTTTATTTTTATTAAACTTATAAATTTATATTTATAATATTTAATTATATATGTTATTTTTAAATATTTTAAAATAAACCAGTTAAACCACAATTTAACTATTAAACTTTAAATTAATATTTCTACCAATTTAATTTTTAAAACGTTCCACAAAACACAGAAAACATGTTAGGAATTGAAGCCAAATACGTTGCGAGGCAATCGGTCAACGAATTTGAAGTAAGGATTGTGGAAGCTTCTTAATTTTTATTATATTATACTTTTGGCAGCAGCGTCATTTCCGCCACTGACAGGCAATAACACTTTACAGAAGAAAATCATTAGCAAGACCCATGTGAAAGAAATTTAAAATTGTGGTGTTATTATAACTGACAAACATGAGGAAGAAGATGAGTTTGACTTCAAGTGTGGAAACTACAAGAATCATACCTCTTCATTACGTTAGTGCTGTATTCTTGCTTGCCTTTCAAGCCAAGCACACACTCACTCAATTAATTAGGCCATGTTGGGTACACTTCTAAGTCAATGTAAATATCATATAGCAAAAGTGTTCAAAATTAAATTAAACTAAATTGGCTAGGTAGAGTTAAATCGACTAAAAATTAACAAAAATTAAAAAAATAATATCTAAATCAATTTTTAAAATATAAATTTTAATTAGTTTAGTTTTAACTAAATTAACTTTAAATTTTAAAAAAATTAGTTTTATATCAATAAAATTATTATAAACGAAACCAAAAACAACAATGGAATATATATATATATATATATAAACAAAATTATTTATATCTATATTTTAATTAATATGCTCTTTATATATATATATATTTCATTGAATATATAAATATAATATAAATAATATTGTTTCTGGTTTTGTTTTAATAAATTTGGTCTATTTCTTTTTTTTTTATATTTATATATATTTTATTAAATTAAAAATCACAAATTATTACAAATAAAACTGCTCAAAACCGAATTAAACGGTTCAACCAAAATCAAATCAAACAACTCAAAAAATTAAAATCAAATAAGTCCATAATTTTATAAAATTAACGAGTTTGGTTCGGTTGTTAACCGAATGGAGCCTATAAATACCTCATACCATATAGGAGTCTTTGTTACTTCCCATTTTGGGTGTTTTAACTTGGAGAATATTTGTTTGTATTTAATACGAATTTCAATCTGATTCGTTCATAATTTAGAATATTAAAGTGCATTTACTTTTTATTTTTATTAAATGCTTAATATTTTTTGAATGCATTTTATTAAATAAGATCTTATGAAAAATTAAAAAAAAATTCAAACATTAAATGCTTTAGACATATTTTTTGTTGACATGTATTTAATGCGTTTAGATAATTAAAAAAAATCTTAATTTTTTAATATTTAGATTTAGAGATATTATCTCAATATTCATATATGTATTTAGATTCAGATTTTTTTTATCTTAAATTGAAAAAGAACCCTTAAAGGCTTCAAGACCAAAATTATGAGCTAGCATAGCAAAACAAAATAGACATACACACACACACATACACACAAATAATCTCTTTTAATTTAGTAGTACTTGTACAATTTGTCCCCTCAATTTTAAAAATAAGTAACATAACCTCTTAGATTTTTAATTTTATATAGTATAATACCAAATTATATATATAGAGCTATAATCTCAAGAGAATTTTTTTTATTGCAAAAATATAATAGATAGCGATTAAAAAACTTATTATCTTGTTTGATTAAAAATATAAGTCAGGTGTATTTAGTTTTCTCCATGTAGTGTTTTTTATCTTGTTTGAACAAGTAGTGTTAACTATTAGGGTTATAGATAAAAAAAAAAAAACACAACAGAAAGGATTATGCTGTAGAAATTAAAAGTTATACAAAATTTACTACCAACTTTTAAATTAAAGGAATAAATTGCATAACCCTTAAATTGGAAATTTTTTTAATATTTTGACTTGAATATTACAACATTTAATTAGCTTGGCCTTTATGCCAAAACATGGTTCTAGACCTACACTAGGACTAGATGCTTACATGGTGTGATTCTAAGTTCTATACTTGTTATAACAAAGTTTTGTTGCTCATTTTGACGGTCAGATAAGAATTTTTTACTTCTATAATAAAGTGTTGTCTCTCATTCTAATTATGGTTTAGAGAATCAGATTGGTCGGTTTGATTGAAAAATCAATAAATTTGTTAGATCTTAAGTCTAGTTTGGACCTGATAATCGATAAATGTTTAAATTAGTAAAACCTGTCGATTCGACAGTTTAATCGATTCTTTTTTTTAAAAAAATTATTGAATATTATTATATACTTTTAAAAAATCTCTAAACAATTAAGCTATAGAAAAAAATCAAACACTGGTATATATATATATATATGTGTATCGAATATTTTAATATTATATATTATAATTAAAAGTTACAAAATTTACTACCAACTTTTAAATTCAAGGAATAAATTGCATAACCCTTAAATTGGAATTCTTTTTAATATTTTGACTTGAATATTACAACATTTAATTGGCTTGGCCTTTATGCCATAACATGGTTTTAGACCTATACTAGGACTAGATGGTTACATGGTGTGATTCGCGTACGGATTCACTACTTGGGAAAAAATCAAGCAGAGGTCTGCTCAGTTTTTAGCAACGATTTTACTGTTGTTAAAAACCTTTAGCAACAGTTTAGCAACAATAAAACTGTTGCTGAAAGTTTTTAGCAATGGTAAAAATCGTTGCTAAAAATTGAACAGACAAAAATCTAAGAAGAGGATCTGGATCCATGTGATTCTAAGTTCTATACTTGTTATAACAGAGTTTTGTTGCTCATTTCGACGTCAGATAAGAATTTTTTACTTCTATAATAAAGTGTTGTCTCTCATTTTAATTATGGTTTAGAGAATCAGATTGGTATGTTCAATTGAAAAATCAGTAAATTAGTTAGATCTTAGGTCTAGTTTGAACCTGAGAATCGATAAATGTTTAAATTAGTAAAACCTGTCGATTCGACAGTTTAATAGATTTTTTTTTAAAAAAATTATTGAATATTATTATGTATTTTTAAAAAATCTCTAAACAATTAAGCTATAGAAAAAATCTAAGACTGGTACAAATATATATATATATATATATATGTATCATGCATTGAATATTTTAATATTATATATTTTAATATATATATATATAACATATACATTAATTATATATTTTAATATTTTAAGTACCACTAGTTTGACCATAGTCTGACCACTTATCCTTAAAGTAGTATCTCAACCAGTTCAATAATTTATTCAATTCTATGAACCTTGATCCAAATCGTCTATTATCAATTTTAAATGAGACAGTCAATGTTAAAGATAAAAAAAACTTTTCAAAATAAAAAAATAACTCACGGGATGAAAAATACCTTAATATCAATTCAGCAACAACACTCTAATGTAATAACAAAAAATTCAAATTTGTATCACTATCAATACAATAATTAATTTGTACAGTCAAATAGAGAATAAGAACTAAGAAAAAGGGTATCGTGGGAGCCGATGTACTTACGCAGACACATCATTTAGGTTTGTTCTTTTTGTCATTCCCATACGTTGCTGTCTGGCAATATACGTTGTTGTCCCATGAGCCATCAATTTCCTGTGCTGTGAATTATGCAACAACACTCCACATCGTTATAATTAAGTCAAGACACCATTCTAATCCATCTTCTCCTTCTCTAGGTATTTATTTCTCTCCGTTTTAAAAATTATTAAATTAATTGAGATATCGATTCAATAGTTAATAATTAAATTATAATTAAATTAATATATTTTAAAATATTAAAAAATATACACATAATTAAAAATTATAAATATGTTTATATTTTTTTACTTATTTACATGTTTATATGTTTATGTTTTTTACATGTTCACTGAATCATATTTACATGTTTATATTTTTTATATGTTTATATTGTATAAATCATTTATGTCAAAGTAACTGTCTACTTCTTAAATTTAAGATCCAATCAACACCAATCATATTAGAAGCATCCAATGGCCATAAATAGCACAGGAGGTTCCCGACTGGATAATTGTCAATAAATAACTTAAACAAAAAAAAATTATTATCAACTATCTAATCACAATTAAACAACTAACATCACGCTCTCACGAACCATTCGTCATTCTTTCTTCACACTTCAAAGTTCAGTCTACTGTTCTACACACATGCATTAACATTATATACATAATAAATTTTTCATTTAATTTTCTTTTAAAAAAATATAGTTATTGTAATTTAATTCTTAAAATATTAAGTTTATAAATTTAATTTTTAAAATATTATATTTGTCTCACTTTAATTATTGTCATTACTAAATTACAAAATTTATTATTATGTAAAGTTTTAAATTTGATATTGTTAAAATATTATTTTAGCATATAAAGAGATAAAATTAAGATAAAACATAATCTTTTATTGAATAAACTAAATCGTTTAATTTATTAAAGGTTAAATTTTAAAAAAATAGTCTTTGAAAAACCTAATATAATACGGATAAATTATATGAACTTATTTTAAAATGTAATCAAATTATAACTGACGCTTATGCTTAGTATGATAGTAAAGAGAGGTAAATTAATATTAGTTTTTAATATTGACTTCATTTTTAATATGGAAATATAAATTATTAAATATTTTTATTATTAAACAATTTCCTATATAAAAATAATAATTTTTAATGAAAAATTAGAAAAAGATGTGAGTACTATATTTAAAACTAAAAAAATTAATAAAATTTATCCAAATTTTAAGAAAAATTAATATAATTTACCCAATTAATAATTTACTCTTGTACATAACGTTTAAAAGGAAAAAAAAAAGAAATATTATCTCTCTCTCTCAATTTCTCTCTTTCACTCCAAAAAAAAAAGTAAAAGGTATTTATTTTGATTTTTAATTTTGTTTCTCATAAGGTATTTATTTTGGTTTTTAATTTTGTTTCTCATATTTTTTTATACTAATTTCATCCTATATGTTTATTTTTTGTTTTAGTTTTGTCCCTAAAGTTAATATTTTTTACAAAGTTGATAAAAATGATATATATATCAAACGTTTAAATTTTTCCATGCAACACATTAAACGTTTAACCTTTAATTTAGGACGAATGAAAGAAATGAAAAAAAAAATTCATTTTAGGTGAAATTGAAACTTAGTCAAATATTTAAAATAGAATTAAAACTAAAATCAATTACTACGATAATTTGATAGTAGATGAGTTATATGGAGAAATCTACATTAATATTTTTTATCAATTACATTAACAATATTAATTTTAAGAATAAAATCAAAATAAAAAATATGTAAGACGAAATTAATACAAATAAAATTATTAAGGATAAAATTAAAACTTATGATAAACATTAAATAAAGATAATGAGAATTTTAAAAAAGAAAAAAAAAGCCTCTCTATCTCTCTCTCTCTCTCTCTCTCTCTCTCTCTCTCTCTCTCTCTCTCTCTCTCTCTCTCTCTCTCTCTCTCTCTGCATTCACTATTAATTATGGTTTTCTCTCACACTTCTTCGGACCAACTTCCACTCCTCGCTGACAAGCTTTAATGGCTTCTCCTCCCCCAATGCTTCTTCTTCCACTTTCTCACTTCCTTTCCCTGCAGTCTTCTCGCCTCTAGTCCCCCCCATTTTCTCCTCTCTTTCCCTCTTCACCCGTCAACCTCAACCACACCCTCGAGTTTCGAGTACTATTTCATTCCCTTCTCTTTCTACGTACTCATTGCTTCCGCATTTTCACTCTCGCCTCACATTCCCACTGTGCTACCTCATTATGCTTCATCTTTCTCTCTTACTGTTACCTCCATGTTTCCTTCTTCTTTAACGACATCGTTCTGAAGTGGTAAGCAGGGGAAAAGTGGAACGTGAAAATTTACTGTTGAAATCGCGCTTTACTCTGTTATCTCTTTTCTTCCTCGCTGAGATTTGTGATGTAAAGTTCGAATTGCTATATTTTCTTCTGGTCCACTATAGTGTTTGAATATCACTTCGAAAAATGCAATTCTTCCGATTCTTGATGTTTCTTCTTTTTGCTCCAACCCTGGTGATCTCTATCGACTCGTCCTTCAGCGACGACGTATTGGGGTTGATTGTGTTCAAAGCGGGTCTACGAGACCCGGAATCGAAACTCTCGAGTTGGAATGAAGACGATGATAGTCCCTGCAATTGGGTCGGAGTCAAATGCGACCCGACGACCAATCGGGTCTCTGCTTTAGTCCTCGACGGGTTTTCTCTTTCTGGGCATATTGATAAAGGGCTCTTGAGATTGCAGTTCCTTCAAGTTCTATCACTGTCCAGAAACAACTTCACAGGGTCCATAAACCCTGATCTTCCTCGCTTGGGGAGTTTACAAATTGTTGACATGAGCGAGAACAATCTCTCTGGGTCAATCCCACAAGAATTTTTCCAGCAATGTGGGTCTCTGAGAACAGTTTCATTTGCCAGAAACAAGCTTACTGGTAAAATTCCTGATTCCTTAAGCTCTTGCTCTATGTTAGCTTCTGTTAACTTCTCCTATAATCAGCTTCATGGAGAATTACCATCTGGGATATGGTATTTGAGAGGATTACAATCACTTGATCTGTCTAATAACTTGTTAGAAGGAGAGATTCCTGAGGGAATTGTGAATTTGTATGACTTGAGGGAGTTAAGTCTACAGAAGAATAGATTTACTGGTAAGATTCCTGGAGATGTTGGAGGCTGCTTGCTTTTGAAATCTCTTGATTTTAGTGGTAATTTTCTCTCTGGGAAACTTCCTGAGTCAATGCAGAGACTCAGCTCATGCACATCCCTCAGTTTACAGGGAAATTCATTTACAGGAGGCATTCCTGATTGGATTGGAGAACTGAAAAATCTAGAATTACTGGACCTTTCTGCAAATAAATTTTCAGGTTCGATTCCGAAATCAATAGGAAATCTCGATTCACTGAATAAACTAAACCTGTCGAGGAATCAGCTTACAGGAAACTTGCCAGGGTCAATGAGCAACTGCATTAAGCTGTTGGCTCTTGACATCAGCCACAACCAATTATCAGGCCATCTTCCTTCATGGATTTTTAGGATGGGTTTGCAAAATATCTCACTTTCAGGGAACATTGGTAAGAGCAATAATCCTTCGCTCATGTCAACACCCACATCTTTTCATGGCCTCGAGGATTTGGATTTGTCATCGAATGCGTTTTCTGGTGATCTTCCATCTAGCATTGGGGGTCTTAGTAGCTTGCAAGTCTTGAATGTGTCTGCCAATTATATTGCTGGTGCTATCCCAGTGAGTATAGGAGAACTTAAATCTTTGTACATTCTTGACTTGAGTGATAACAGGCTTAATGGAAGCATTCCTTATGAAATAGAAGGGTTGATTTCGCTCAATGAACTGAGACTACAGAAGAACTTTCTAAGTGGGAGAATTCCAACTCAAATTGAGAAGTGTTCATCTCTGATGTCTTTGTAAGCTCTTTACCATAACTGCTATCATTTTGCTTCATTCTTATCTAACTTCATGAAATGGACATTTCTTTACTAATTTATGTGTTTTCCTTTCTTTGCTTCTCTTAAATATTAGAGTAAATTCCTGATTTGATCCCCGAAAGATTACAATTGTCTCAATTTAGTCCCTAAAAGATTGTGTTTGCTTCAATTTGATCCCTATGTTTGTTCAAGTGGCTTTTGGCAACAATAACTTTGAGATTTAACATAGTAGATTTTATGATTTGACAACAAAAATAACTAAATTTTAATAAATGCAATGTTTTAATGACTAATTTAAGACACTTTATTTTTAAAGGACTAAATTGAGACTATAATTTTTCAAGGACTAAATCATTAATTTACTCTAAATATAGCTGTGAAATTAAAATAACTAGTTAAGGAGTCTACATTTTGTTGTTGACTTTTCTGTTTGTGCATTGGAATTAAATGGTACAGAAATCTTTCTCACAACAAGCTTACTGGTTCGATCCCTTCGTCCATTGCAAACCTAACGAATCTTCAGCACATAGACTTGTCATGGAATGAACTCTCTGGAAGCTTACCGAAGGAGCTGACAAATCTCTCCAACCTTTTCTCCTTCAATGTCTCCTACAATCATCTTCATGGTGAGCTACCAGTGGGTGGCTTCTTCAATACTATCTCTCCCTCATCTGTCTCTGCTAATCCATTGTTATGTGGTTCCATTGTCAAGCACTCCTGCCCATCTGTCCATCCCAAACCAATTGTCCTTAACCCTAATTCTTCTGGCTCAAATTCTGGGAGTTCGTCTCAAAATCGTCGTCATAAAAAGGTCATTCTCAGTATCTCTGCCCTTATTGCTATTGCCGCTGCTGCTTTTATTGCTGTTGGTGTGGTGGCTGTTACTGTTTTAAATGTCCATGTACGTTATTCAATGTCACATTCTGCTGCTCCATTTGCATTCTCCGGTGGTGATGACTATAGTTGTTCGCCCCCAAATGATACAAAGTATGGCAAACTTGTTATGTTTTCTGGTGATGCTGAATTTGCTGATGGCACCCATAATCTTCTCAATAAAGACAATGAAATTGGCCGGGGTGGATTTGGAGTTGTTTATCATACTGTCCTCCAAGACGGGCGTTCTGTTGCAATCAAGAAGCTTACAGTCTCTGGTTTGATTAAATCCCAAGAAGACTTTGAGAGGGAATTAAAAAATCTTGGGAAGATAAGGCACATTAATCTTGTGGCACTAGAAGGTTACTACTGGACTTCATCCTTGCAACTCCTAATCTATGAGTACCTATCCAGAGGGAGTTTGCATAAGCTTCTACACAACGAAAATAGCAAAGACATCCTTTCGTGGCGACAAAGGTTCAAGGTTATTCTCGGCATGGCGAAAGGGCTGGCCCATTTGCACCAAATGAACATAATCCACTACAATTTGAAGTCAACAAATGTTCTGATCGACTGCTCTGGCGAGCCAAAAATAGGAGATTACAGCCTGGTGAAGCTATTGCCAATTCTAGACCATTGTGTTTTGAGCAGCAAAATTCAGAGTGCACTTGGATACATGGCTCCCGAATTTTCTTGTCGGACAGTGAAGATCACCGAGAAATGTGATGTTTATGGTTTTGGGATCCTAGTTCTAGAAGTAGTGACCGGGAAAAGACCGGTAGAATATATGGAAGACGACGTGGTTGTTCTGTGTGACATGGTAAGGGGTGCATTGGAGGAAGGCAAAGTGGAACAATGTGTTGATGGGAGACTTCTAGGTAATTTTGCTGCAGAAGAAGCAATTCCTGTAATAAAATTAGGGTTAATTTGTGCATCACAAGTGCCATCAAATCGTCCAGACATGGCCGAGGTTGTCAACATTATAGAGTTGATCCAATGCCCTTCAGAAGGACAAGAGGAATTACAATAAATGTTAGGAATGTGGAGTTTGAGAAACAACAGATATTGCAGTACAAGGTGAAGAAGAATCCAGTTTGCTTGCTCTAAAGCTATACAGGAAATGAATGTTCAGTCAACTTCTCCCCATAACTTTTCTTTCTTGTTTGAGTTGGTGTATTTTTTTTTTTCATATATTTTTCCTTCATTTATTTATATTTTTCTGTTAAATTTGTTCAGCTCTACTCGAATGACTGGATTTTTCTTCACCAAATTTTCTTCTGAATTGGGATGCTTTGTTTTTTCTTTTATTTATAGTTCTGACTATGAAAGTGAGGTTTGAATGACTCAGGCATCCAAAATCCTTTATTTTGATACCATGGGAGAGAATAAGCGATGTAGAATCATTTCTATATGAAACAGAACTTGAAATTTAGAATCAACCAAAAACCCAAAAAACCAAAAAAAAAAAAAGGAAAGGGTTTGTAGGCCATGAATACAAATAATGCAGCAAAGGGGTGAGAGCAGAAAAGAAAAAGCTAAGAGAAAAGACGCAATCTTGCTTTATTCACACTTATAACTTTAAGCTTAGATAGTTGGATTAGTATATCTGCTCTTCTTGGTACATAAAATAAAAGTTTTATATTTTTGAGTATTTAAAATTTATGGCGTAAATATAATTTTAATCCCTTAACTTTGTCTCAAGTTTCATTTTGGTCCCTCAATTTAATTTTTCTTGTCTAACTTTGACAACGTTACAAAACTTTAAGCATCTTGGTATTATTAAAGAGAAGAAAATATGTAAGTTATTTTTGTAAGTTAAATGACAAAAAAAATGGAATAAAATAAAATAAATGGACTAAAGAAAAATTTTAAGATAAACTTTGGATACTAAAATGGAATGAAATAAAATTAAGAGACTATAGTGAAACTTAAAATAAAGTTAAAGAACAAAATAAAATTAAGGGACTACATAAAATTTAAAACAAAATCAAAGAGCAAAATGATATATCAGCCAAAATTTATTCATAAGCATTTCAAAAGATAACAATTTACTTGGCTGATTGGTGGTGGTAAACACAATAATTAAAGCTTGGATGTGAAGAAAAATTAATGGTTACTGTATAAATATATGGCTCCAGATATTGCTGAAACATCATGAAAACTCACAATGAGTCCTTAAAAGCATAACCAAATTAAAATCTTTTTAAAAGTGACAATATTTGATGCAGTGGATGGGGTAGTTAATCATGTCATGTTTCAACACTGTGGTCTCTGTCTGAATGCTGTTTAGTTCGAAGAAACAATCATCATTTCATATACACCTTAATTATCTTAAGTTTATTATTGAAATGGGATTGACAAAAATGATTAGTTTCTCACAATTTGATGGGTCTAGGACAGTTTGTCGCGAATTAAAGATAAATAGATTTTAAATTGTATGTGCAAGACCGTCTATTATGGACTGTGGACTAAATAGACCGATTCACAGGGTACTTTTTTTTTAAATATATTTAAATAATATAATTTTTAATAAAAATTTAATAATATTTTTTGTTAAAATACGGTTTATGTATGTAAATCATTACTTCTTTAATGTTTTTCAATAATTATGAATTTTAATTTTTCATATATTTTTTAAATTAACTATATTATATTTAAATTTAAAAAATCTATATTTATTTTAAAAAATTAAAAAAAATTTCATATTCAAATTTGTAATGTTTATTGGATATAATATTATAAAATATAAAAATGTGATAAACTAATGTTATTTATATTAAATAATATAATTTTATAAAAAATAAATAATAAATAATAAATAATAAACGGGTTAGATTGCGAGTTAGTTCGTTTTATCCACAAACTAAACATGTAGACCTGATTTTAAATAAGTCTAATTTTTTTAACCTAAATCCTCTCATCAGAGACCATTTTGACACTATTAATAAGAAACTCAAGTCCAAATTTTTATTGAAATAAGTGCTTACATTTAGTGTCTGATAATATCTCAAACAAAATATTAAAAAAATTATATAATTAAAGATTATAAAAATAAATTTATAAATTCAATCAAAAATTAGATTTAATATCAAATTACACAAAATAATATATACAATAAAAAATTTACAACAAAAATTGACTAAATCTCAATAAAATATTATTAATCAATATAATATTCGTTAATATCAAATCCATAGATACTAATATATTAGCATATCTATTTTCTACTAAAATTATAATATTAATTTCATTATCTGATTATAGAATAAGTAAATAAAGTATTAAAAAAATAAAAAATTCAAGTGGACCGCTTCAACAAATTCATTTAGTATTAATTTTTATCTAGTTCGACCGGTTTGATCACTCACTAGTTTTAAGAGTTATTCCGAACTGATTTTTAGTCTAACCAGTTAAACTAACCAATCCAATCTAATTTTGATGATAGTGGATTATTTATAATTTTCTCTCTTAGTTTTTTAGCAAAGAAAAGTAGTACTATTTAATAATGAGTAGTGAAAAAAACTAAGTAATAATAACATGAAGTTTGATACATAAGTTTGCTATAAATAATCAAATGCACCAAATAAAATAATAAGTTGTAATTGATCCCAATGCCACCTTTTGATTTACTTTGGTGGAGACAGAATGATACCCACAACCCATACCCTTTATCAATAAATAACCACATACACATACATGCCAACATGATGGCAAAGCTAGCACAACCTTCATTTTTTTTTGTTAAAAAAATTTGATAAATTAAATTATTATCAATAATATATGTTTTTTCTGTTAATTTGTTATTAAGAACAACAATTGTGAATTTATATATTATATGATGGTGACTAATTAGTAACCTCTTAAAAAAGACAAATATTTTTTATGTTCCTAACGTTTATATCAAGTTTTAATTTCTTCCCTAATTTTTTTGTGTCAGTTATGTCATACATGTTTTATTTTTGTTTCTAAACTATCATTTTTACTAATGTCATCTATTTCACTGACGGAAAATGTTGACTATGTGATTAGTAAAAAAAGTAGATTTGAAACAAAAATAAAATATATAAAACTCAAGTCTATCCCTTTTACATTCTTAACATTTTTTTCACATCAACTATGTCCTATATGTTTTTTTGTTTTGTGTTTCAAATTTATCCTTTTTACTAACCATCTAGTCAGTATTTTCCGTTAATGGAATAGACAGTGTTAGCAAAAATGATAGTTTTGAAAAAAAAATAAAACATGTAAAATTTAACTAACGTAAAAAAATATTTGGGATGAAATTGAATTTAATGTAAATGTTAGGAATATAAAAAATATTTTTTTCATCTAAAAATGTTACATAACATTAAATGTGTTAATTTTTATTAATAATGTATTAAGATAAAAATGTTATTGATGATATATTTATTTGTGAGGAATCAATTTTTTTTAAAAAAAATACCCTACTTGTGAGAGATTAAAATGGGTTTTTATAGTGTGTGCATATATACTATTTTTTAAGACTTCGGAGTCTTTTTTGGTCAATGGTCTTCAAAACAATATGTTCATAGATTAACAAAATAAAATATAAGAAACATTGAGACATTGAGAAGTACGGAGAATAATTAGTGGATAGATAAATATTGTTTGTATTATATAACTCTCACCAAAATTGCAGAGCAAAAATAGAGAAGAAAAAAATAGAAATTGCATAACATACACATATTTATGTGAACATTGTGACTTACATTTACGAGTAGAAAATTTTTGTTTTATTTTTCAAGTAAAAATGTTACAAGATGATGATAGAACAATTACAAAATCATATATATTTAAAATACATAACTACTCTTTAAAAACATAAAATGGTTTACTCTATATTGTGGGGAGCAAGCCTCCCGCATCCCCCCAACGATGTCAATGATGTTAGGTCACGAGTTTGGGTTTATCGACCGTCATTTTGCTCGCACAACAAGTTTCTAATTATTCTCCTTTTAGGTCATACTCTCAAATTTTAAATCATAATTCTGATTCACCAAAAAATTCAAGGCAATCAACAATAACAAATAATATTATTATATATTTCTGTTTTTAAAATATAATAAAAAATAGAGAGAATATTAACATACAGTTCAACATGTGAAATAATTAGTGTGTGTATGCGGCGCATGAGTTTTTTGTGCATTATGATTCTCTCGCTGTATAATGGATCCGCAAAATCCCTTTTAAGACCATAAATTCTCTCAGACTAATGATATATATTTGAAATATCTTCACTTGAGGGACAAGACAAGATCTTATTACAATCATATTATATCACATAGATGACATCACGATTTTGGTTTAGATCAGACCTATATAGTATATATGTAATTAATATAATGCCACGCCACTAGGAAAAAGTTAATTAGCATAAAACAATTTTTTTCAATGTGTTGATCAAAGAATTATCTTTTCAATGCTTTTTACAAGTTTTTTTTTTGACATGGAACTTTTTTTTTTGGAATACTAGTATTGACTTTTCTATAAGAGTAGAAACTCCTTAATCACTAAATTTAAACTTCGCTTATTATTCAAGTCACTTTTTTAAAGTGTAATCATAGAATTTAATTGTAAACAATTGAAGTAATTTCTCCAGAGAGACTGCAATCAATATATAGATGTAGCATCACAAGATTCACAACAATGGCACAAATTCATAAATTGACAAAAACAACAAAATGCAAAACTTTGGAGGTATTTCTTTAGAAATTTAATTTATGATAGCTTTGTTTTCAGGTGCCACAATACCTTCATTGGTCCGTAGCAACTAGTTTCAGTGAGCTAGAAGAAAGCATAAAAATCACTCAGAGGCAGCCATTTTTCTCCCTTTTGAGTCACAGCCTTTTGCTGTTACAAGTCCAGTACAAACAATCCAATGAGTGCAAATTAGGCAAATTATACGGTTTCCCAGGAACACAAAAACCTTACTATGTTGGCAGCTTTATTGATCATTAGATTTTACACTTCAGTTCATAGACCATTTCAATCCAATGGTCAACAAAGTTGCCAAATGTACAAGGATATAGTGCCCTTGGAACACCCTCAATTCCCTCAAGACCATTATATAGAGAAATTCTCAGGTGCAATATAGTGTTTGTACATAAAATGGTCAAGATTTAATTTTATCAATATGACATGTTGGCCCCAAATGAATCCAGGTAAATAAGAATTTCTCGTATTATATATCCTCCCTCTTTTTTTGGTTCTCCCCTTGGTTGAACAAAAGCAAGTTAGGCCCCAGCTTAGCTACATTTGTAACATCCCTTCCAGCTCTTTGCTTCTCCTTGCTTTTCATCTTCACCTTTTTGGTGATTATCCAATATCCATTACTTTATTTAATTTGGCTTTTGATAGCTAATCCTCCCAGTTATTTTCCCATCCGTCTCTGATTGAAGATCTGGAGGTTAAGCCATTAGCTGAGATGTTTCCTGCATGCTGTTTCCCTAGGGACATCACTGCCACATCATCATTCCAATCATCGTCCCAACCCTGATCCCAACCTTCAGAAATATCTACACCAGTAGCTTGAACAGAATCTGGCATTGCCATTTCAAGCTCTTGATATGCCATCCCAGCATGCCGCTTTTTATTCCTTAACTTGCAGCAAGCCCATATCCCTCCATAGATTATCACTGCCAATATGAGGAAGTAGGCACCGTTTAATGGGCTGAAAATTTTGTGATAAGAAGGAAGTTGCGGAAACATCTTCTCTTCAGGGACAAGAGTACCCGTGTGAAGCACACAATCTCGCTTTCCAGCATTTAAAGTTAGTTGGGCACTCCCACTGCTAATTAGTGAGATATTGATCTGACATACAAGAATTCGAAGACAGTAAGTGGAAATCCTAAATCTACTAAAGATAGCAATAAAGAACTTTTAGGTACTTGAAATATATTTCACAAGGAACAACTAGAGCTAAACATATAAACAAATTTCAGATACAGCCTAAGCCAACAAATGTCTAGAACCATAATAGCTATGGTTTATGAAATTCTTTTATCATCACTACGCTGGACTAATATAATTAATAGCTCATTTGTATGGATTGGATAAAATGGACTGACATGAAAATAGTGCTTGGATGAATTAAAATAATGGGAGAACAAAAAACAAACAGAATGATATTAATATAAAATGAACTTCCAACTTCATCCACCAAGATTAATAAGAATAAAGTAAAGAAAATAGTTAAAATGGCGATTTTTAGTCAAAGAAAACACTTTAATTTCCTTTCTTCAATGTCTCTAAACAAGAACATTTATAATCCTCTTCCATACCCCAAGATACATGAAGGTATATTCATATGTCCTTTCCATTCTATTCACAATTAATGAGCTTGTTTCTTTTTCCACTCCATAGTATTCTATACAGTCCAAACAAATAAGCCGTGAGTTTCAGGAATCTCCATTTCTCAGTGTCTCCTGTAAATGTTAAAGAAGATTGGCTACTATACTAATATTATTTGTCCAAAATTCTTCACGGTATCTTTGTCAGATGTTTGATAACAATTTCTAACAGAATACTCTGCAAAATATTCTTTATGATCACCCTTTTTATTTCCCAAATAAAATGCCCAGCTATGTTTTTGAAGCCTCACAAAACATAAGACGAGATCCAGAGATAGGTTTGGCTTCAGTTTGAAGAGCGAAGGGTAAAAGAGAAGAAAGAATTGCCTCCATCATAAATGACAACACCAAATGAAAAATATTATGCCAGCTTAAGATAGAAATACCGCTACCTTTTCTGTTTTGTGTTGGGGAACTCCAATGTCTCCAAGGTTAGTGTCCATAAAAACATTCATTTTGAGGGTGCTATCTCCTCCATTTTGAACGAGAACAACCAAGTACTTGGGCCCTGGTAGTTTATAAGAGATGTATAAATGCAAATACTTCGATATATTTGAATTTTGTCAAACCAAGTACTAAATTACTAATCAATATTTGACCAAAATTTTTTTACTACATCATTAGACATAAAATAGAGTGATGCTGCAGCACCATCACTTATTTTGTTTCTTCACATGCTAATCCAGGATCTAAAGACCACAAGACGCACATGCATGCACACACATACTCCACACACAAAATTATAGTTCTAGAAACCAGATTAGTCTGGCTGGTTCAACTGATTGAACCAACAACTGGCCAATATAGTGGTCCAAATATTACATTAAACTTGCCTACATTGGTCATCCTAGTCCTGAACCAGCTGGCTAACCATAGATTCAGCCCCAACTCAAGGAAATGAACCAGTTCCACCATTTAAAGAAGCACCGTTCAGTTTAAATTGTTATTTTTTTTTACTGTGAAACCCACGTCCCAAAGGGCACAGAAGTCTAAGTGCAAGCAAGGGAAGTGCCAGATTGAAATTTCTTGCTTCTTTCGCAATGCGTGGATGAAAATATTTTATGGGGGTTTTAAAGAGATAATAGTATAGTGCTATCTCTATAAAATTTGTATATAGTATACTACATAGTTATTGTTAAGGAGTATAAGTATTTATGAAAGTCTATTGAATTAAGGAGTTTTCTTGTAGTGCATCCAAGGTAGAAGTCATTATATAGTCATACTTATAGTATAAATAGAGGTTCAAGTTCAGGGTTATGTTCCAACCATGCACAAATACCATATCCATTAACATTAGAGAAGGCCAATCACCCGTCTCTCTTTGATTGGGTCACGTCTTTGCTAAAATGTTGTCAAGAACAAGTTGGGAGTGGTTGAGGGGGCTGTTGAGATGTGGCAAAGTTGAAGAAATTTGGAAGCTGTCTACAAAGGACTTCAGTTCAGGAAGTACAAGTAACCTAAGCTTTTCAGTTGTTGGGTCGAGTTTTATATGAAGTTTTACTTTGAGTTTGACTTTTCTATTTGTTAACACACTGAAGCTTTTTCTATTCTTCATTTTTCTTTTTGGATAGAAGTTAGCACACTAAGCTTACACAAGCAATAGAGAGACTGTACTTGCACATAAATCAAGTTATGCCACCCTACACAAAAGTGAATGGTTTTCTTCAAATGATGTGCAACAGTGAAAATGCAACTATCATTATTCTTTTTAATAGCTGTTTAGTCAACTTTGAACCATTTCAACTGTCAAAACACCAAAGATTTCAGCAGTAGCATCTAAAAGGAGTTGCAAATCATATAAAGATGAAGTTAGCAGTAGCATCTGGTGTTAAAATGTGTCATAGAAACAATTTCTCATTGGCTTCCATCTCAGTTCCGTAACTCACACATATACACTCTTACATTACGAGTTAGCAGTTAGGACTCGGTAAAAGATAGAGATATTCTTGCATGGGCAAGTGTTTAACCCATACTTGACAGTTTTGAATTGTTTAATATTATTTCTTTGCCTAACACACCATCCCCAGGCATGTGCTCAGACATAAAACAATGCTAATATGAAACAAATAATTAATCAATGCATCTCACTGAAATGAACCAAAGCTAGTTGAATTACCATTTTCAGAAATGCAGGCAACTATATCCCCCTCGTCTTTGCATTTGGCACTGCTACTGATGTCATCACAACTCTCATTCGTGTCGGAAAGTAAAATAGTTCTCCCTTCGTTTTTCGTCTCGATTTCATGATCCTTCTCATCATCCCTTTTGGCTACAGGAGGTGGACTTGAAGAAGTTGAATTACTGGACCCTTTTGGATCCACTTTCTCATTGTTCGTTTGGGCTAGCGGATGTGGAGCTGGGAAAATAGAACTATTCGAAACCTCTGAGACTGGAACCACTTTCTCTGTTTCATTGGAGAAAGGAGGATCTGTTTTCTTCTTTTCTGTTTCATTAATAGGCTTAGAGTCCAATTTGTTGTCAGCTGAAGCAGGAGTTGGCAATGGAGAATCCTAAACAGAAGAACTTTATTCAACCACCGTCACCTTTAGAAAACAATGAAAGTAATGTAGAAGGAGAAAACGAAGAACAGAGAGGAAAAGTAAGAAAATTACATGCATTACAATGGCATTATCTTTTAAATCCACACCAACCAGCTTTCTTAACTCCCAACCGTAGGAAGCGTCAGAATAATAGAAAGCGATCAGAAACAAGAATAACATTTCCATTATTGCATTTCCAGCCATTGTGATTTTTAACTGAAACTCTTAAACAGACGGCTATAATAGAAAATGTTACAGGAATATATATATATATATATATATATATATATGATTATCTATTCCGTAGCAATCAGATACTGAGTCTCTCTCTGATACCAGATTCGGCTAGTGAGGAATTGAAGCTTAGAGTGATAGTGTTAACGTGGTAACAAGTTAGTAGAAGAGATCTGAGCAGATCATAATAAATCAAAAACCGGAAGTCTCGAAGGGTTCTGGGTTTCGATTTGAACAGTGACTTCTAAATTGCGATCTCTGAGAGTGGAGAAAATTGCAGACAACAGAGGGTGCTTTTTTTTTTTTTTGGGTTCCGTGCAACAGAGAACTGGAGGGAAGAGAACAACTGCAGATCGCGCAAGTCGTCACTATGGGCCGGGCCCATAATGAACTAAATGGGCCCCACTCATGATGTTTGAGTTTGAAAACAGTCCACAGATGGGCCTAAGTCCATTTGCTTGAATAATGGATTTGTTTAGCATATTCAAATTTGTAATTTGTTTTGCAATGGCCAAGAGTTGTCCCCAAAAAAAAATGGCCTAGAGAAATCTTTTTTGTTATGAAATTGTTGAATATGTGGTCGCCAAATTTCATATATATTGTTGTCAAATGTTAAATTCACACGAAATTAAAACAAATACAAAATGATTAAAGTAAAATATTTTTTAAAAAAAATTAAATTGAGACAAGTGTAATTTTTAGAAACTAAATTAATAATTTATTATTTAATTAACTATGAACTTAGATATCTCAGTATATCCAAGTCTTAATATTAGTTAAAGTGAATTTAAAAAAAAAAACAAGGAATAGAGTAAGTAGCAAAATTGGAGGGTAGTTGCTTCTCGCATCCAGTTAAGAGCTTGACCTTTTCAAAAGATTGAGAGTTTATTGTATGTGGAAGATGCTAAATGACATTGAAGTAATTTTTAGTAAACCAATATGACTTCATCTATGGAACGACAACATAGCAGGTTTAGTCACGAACAAAATGGTGTCATTTTTGTGACATGAACATATACTAATACCACGTTAACCTTTAATGCCATACATAGGTAGAGCACATGAATTGTTGGACTAATAAGCGTGGCAGTTTTAATTTTTAGAGACTAACGAGTATAGTGTAAATTTAAGGATTAAAAAGAAAGTGAAAAGATCTTTTAGGATCAAATTGTATGTTTAGTCCTTGATTTTTTAAAGGTCAAATTGAAAAAATTATAATTTTTTAAGGACTAAATTAATCATTTCCTCCATAAAATATGATTTATCACCTAGGTAATATAATTGCTAATATTTACTTATTGTTTTGGCACCCCAAACACTTTGACCAACATTGTGCTAGACAGTTGTTATTATAAAAATCGTAACAAAATAAAAAAAGCAAAATAAAAAAAATACACAAATTTACGTAATTTAATCGATGTAACTTATATGTACATATAAAAAAAATAAATTTTTTATTTATCAAACAAAAAATTATTACAAATTATTAAAAAAAATTATAGAACGGTATACAATATATATATATATATATATATATATATATATATATATAATCGAACTCAAAAAAATACATAAAATGAGCAAGCCTATAACATTGGGGGCTCTAACAATGAGGTGTGTTGATCACTACACCTATAAGCCCTCGCCCTACTCGCAACTGTGAATTATCCAATCAAGTGTCCACGTAATATTCGTGCCCCATCATCAGACGGTTTAGATATGTCCAATACGATGCTTGGACAACAGAGAAGCCGCGCCATTGTTTTGGGCCAAATTGAAAGAGTTTGATAATTGTGAGGCATTTCAGTTTCTACGCTATTTGGTGGATTAGTTGGTGCCTTCATTGACAATCACACCAGCATTCCATACTCTACACATATAATATATAAACAAGAACTCCTGCCACGTCACATTCTGTTCATCTACCTCTTCAAGCCAAAAAACTCAACAATACAAACCACAGACGAAGACGATGTAGCAGCAAAGAAGGAAGCAACCACCAATGGAGGAAATGGCGGAGGTCGGAGCCAAGCGATTCGGAGACGAACAGAGCAATCTCTTGGACCGGTTCGAGAGAATGTCGCTGGAGGCGCACCTGAACCGAGCCATGCTGAGTCGAAGCCTGTCGGAGTCAGAACCAGGGCTCGCAATTAGGTCGCGATCGCGAGTCGGACTCGTAGGTGATGCGGGTGCGATACCGATGGCGACGGAGGGGAAACAACGACGTCGTCGTGGGCATGGAGTCCTCGATGTCCTCAAGAAGCTGGTGAGGCCCATTCTTGGCATGAAGAGTACTGCATCAATAGAACAAGTACCAGATCATGAACACCCTCTATCTTGGAAGGCTTTCAGTAGATCACTGCGTTTCTGAGCTTTATATTTTAATTTTGTTTTCACTTTCTTCTTTTAATTGATGAGCTCTGTTTATTGGATTACACTCTGTTTTGTTAGGGTTGAGAGATTTGGTTATAAGCTTAACAATGGATTCTATAGACTCCAAGGTTTCTCGTAGTATAATTATTCACCGTTAAAGAATAAAGTCTTTGACTAGTACTAATCACAAGATTTGTTTTTCAATTATATTTAATATTCTTTTTGTAGATAACTCAATCACGGTCTAGTTTCAAAAATATAAATAACATGGTAATTTTTGTTTAAAAATTTTCAAACTTGACATGCATTAAGTTCTATGCAATTACTAGTTATGATAAAAATTTCAAACCTAAAAACATTTTCAAACTCTCTCAATTAATGTGATATTTTAGACTGTCTAGATCTGATTCTTTCTTTTGTCTGATTTTGTGCAATTTTATAAAGTGTCCAATATTTTCTAAATGATCTAAAATTTGGTATTAGCATATCTTAGGATGTTACTTATTAGTTATATAAATTTAAGAGTATAACTCCCTCGTTTAATCCTTCAAATTGATTGCTAAAACTGGTTGCCTTGTTTCATCCCAAAAATAGGATAATAAATTTCAAAATTTTACTGAGGATTTTCAACAACTTCAAAATTTACAGAATTTTGTGGATAATCTTATTAATGTGTTATTCACGTATGATGAAAATTTCTCATATTAATTTTCTTATTTAGACCCTTAATCTCGATGATTAATCGAAACTATTTGGATTAGTCCTAAAAGTCTGCTCCCCTCTATTTGCTTATTGTTTGCCCAAACTAAATGCTTCCAAATTCCATGAAAATTTTCATATATTAAGGGCAATATTTGTATTACATACTTGATTAAAATTCAGCTTAAAACTAAGTGTTAGACCTCTTTTTAAACAAGGTTTATAAGATTGCTTAATTTTAATTCTATTTTCATATAGCCACTAACTCGTGGAAAAGAACTTTACTAGGTTCTAACCCCATAGCCCATGCTCATTTTGAGGGTAATAACTCAACTTGGCTCAATATCTATCTTTCTCTTTGCATGTCATACCAAATTGTTAAATAGTAAGAAAAGTATAAAGCATACATTCAATGGAGAACAATTTAACTTAGAAATTTCATACTCATACTTTATTAAAAATAGGCTAGCTATCTTTGTTCAAGAGCTTGGATTTCTTCTTCCTCACACCCAAAGGAAGTAGCAAGAGACAAGAAACAAGTTCAAACTCTGAATTTCCACAAACAAAACCATCACAAGAAAGCTCAAACAATTTCCTATAAGTTTCTCTTCTAGAGCAAGATGAGAAAATAAAGGGAAGTACCTCATGTATGCCTCCAAAGTTCTCTTATTCCCTTCTTCTTCTCTTCGTTTTTCTTCTTCTTCTCCTCTCAATTTTTTTGACTTCTTTCCTCTCTCTTGATCTCTCTCCACTCATAGCAAGTGTCTAAATGTAGTGTAACAATGAGAGAAGAATAAATAGGGTAGTTGGCTTTTTTGTGAAGTGGTTCTTACACACAGATGAGTGATAGATAGAAGACTCTCATATTTCTCCTTCATACTTGTAAGCTTATAGATGCATTTACATTGATTAATTTAATTAAAAATGCTAAGGGGGAAAAATGACGAATCGGATTCCATTGGGTTAGGTTAAATTAGTGATGTAGAAAAAGCTAAAATAACATATTGGTATTTCTTTTAATTTTTATTACTGTCAAACTATATTGCAAGGACAAGACCGTGTTTATAATTTCATTATCAAATTTTTCATTAAAAATAATATATATATATATATATATATTTATATAATGAATTGTAAAAAATAGAATTATTTTTAAAGATAGTACAATTATCATATTTTGATTAGTGGTTTAATAACAACCTAAAAACTACACTTAAATTTTCTCGTATTTGCAAATATATAAAAAAAATTGACATAAAATAAATAATTTGGATGAAATTGAAGTTGACACTACATTTTTAAAGTGAAAAAAACTTATCTTTTTATTATTTATAGGGTTGGATTTTTTAATTATTTTGAAGATATAATTAAACATTATACCCAGATTATAGTTGTTAAAATCTCAAATTAACTCTTAAACTTGTCTGAATTTGCAAGTTTAGATCTGTAAATCAAGTAAACTTAGTCCTAGAATTAAAATTCGGTTAATGTTAGTGCAAACTCATTCAAACTCGTTGAGTTTACAGCGAGTTGACTTAACAACCGTCCAAAATATTTTTTTTCCTAGTGCCTAGCTCAAAAAAATCAAGTTACTCATATCTAAAACCCAAAAGTTTATAATTAGATGAGAAAATTATAATTTTTAATATATTTATTATTTGATTTTGTAATTTTTCAAAGTTAATTATAATTTTTAATATATTTATTATTAGATTTTATAACTAATAAAAATAATTTATATTTGTTGAATAATGTTCTTATCAATTAATATTTTAATTTACTTTATCAATTTGTATTTTATTTTTTTAATTTTATATTAATTATAAATTAAAATATTATTTATGTGTAAAAATATGTAATTTAATAACTTATTAAATGAAAAAAAAACATATATAAAATCTTACAATTTTATATTATAAGTGTACGCTTCAAGTTTATTACCTTCAATAAATTTAGATAAACTTTGACACAGACAAGAAGTAATTTAAAAAGAATTTTTGTTGTAAAACTGTAGCGTCTCATCCCCAAATTTTCCTTCTACAGGGAGTCATATTCACCGTTGCATACACTGTAAAAGGAATCCATCTTCAAATATACTTCCTCATCTTCTTCCTCCCTTCTCTCATGGCTTCTCAATTTCTTATCCCCTCTCAAGTTTTTCAATCACTCCTCCAATCTAATCCACTAAATTGCCCTCTTTTCATCAAATTCAATAGCAGAAGCAACTACAATGGAGATAGTACCAGCATCCAAGCAGGTAAGCAGCTTCCACTCTCTACTGCGAATCCTTCAGGAGTAAATAAAAGTCTTGTGAATAAGATTAGGGCATTATGCTCTAACACTAAGATTGATCAAAACGATCTGGATGAAGCTGAACGAGTTCTAAACACAATATTGGAAAATGGGCTTCAGCCAGATGCTGCAACACTCACGATTCTCATAAACTCCTTCTGCAAAAGGGGAAGAATGAAGAAGGCTCTGGAGATATTTGACCTAATGAACAGAATCGGAAGCAATCCCACAGTTCAAACGTACAACTGCTTGTTGAAGGGACTGTGTTATGTGGGGAAGGTGGAAGAAGCATATGAGATGTTAATGAACATGAAGAATAAGACGAAGAAGATCCCAATTACCCCTGATATTTATTCATACAGTACTGTAATGGATGGGTTATGCAAAGTGGGCAGATCAGATGAAGCTAAAGAACTGCTCGAAGAAGCTGAGGTAAAATTGGGTCTGAAACCAAATGTAATCACCTTCAACACTCTGTTCCAAGGGTATTCCAGAGAGGGCAGGCCATTGGAGGGCATATCAGTTCTGAATCTGATGAAGAAGAAGAGCTGTGTTCCTGATTCCATTACTTACAGCACTCTGTTACACGGACTTTTAAAATGGAACAAGATCGATGAAGCTCTGAGGACTTACAAGGAAATGGAGAGGCTAGGGTTTGATTTGGATGTGAGAATGATGGGGACTCTAGTGAGAAGGTTGTGCAGAGAATCAAGGAGAGAAAGAGGCATGCTTGACGATGCGTACCAGGTGTTTGAGAAAATGACGCAGAGAGAATCAATGGTGGATCTGAGGACTCTTGAGGTGATGATTCAAGCGCTTTGTGCTCAAGGGAAGACGGAGGAGGCAGTGACGAGTTTTGTTTGGTTGTATGAAAATGGAAGATTTCCAAATAGGTTGTGTTTTGAGGTTGTGATCAAGAAGCTCAAAGCTCAGGGAAGAGTGTTCTGTGCTTCCAATTTGTATGGTGCAGCCATGAAGCTTGGTGTTGCTCCCATCAAGGAACCTTTGCAGAAACGTGGCTTTAGTACTGAAATTACTAATTTTTCAAGTCAGCCATCTACTCGCCGATTAAACAGTCAGTGATAAAATTTTTCTTTTAAGTGGCTGATTGCCATACGACTGGCTTGGAGAACTGGTAACTCTAATACGGAAGCCAATCAAATCCTAAACTTTTGTATGTATGAATCCCAATTGTTGAACTGTTAATTTGTTCTAAACTATTGTTAGATTATATGTGTACAATATCAAGAAATTAAATGAATTTTGATTTAAGACTAAAATCTTAATTTGATCTCTTAAAGAGGTTTTTTTTTTAATTTGATTTTTTACAAATTTTTGTTCTCAAATTGGCTCCTTACAAGTTCAAATATTCTCAATTTAATCTCTCAAAAATTTTCATTCTTAATTTGGTTTTTCATATATACCTTTTTCTCAATTTCGCCTCTTACATATTTTTATTTCCAACTTGATCCCTCATAGATGCCTGTGTTTTCAATTTAGTCTATCATAAATTTTCATTATATTCTTTACATATGTCTCTTTTCTTTTCTTTTCTTTTTTTAAATTTTTGGTCATAGTCTAACAAAGGAAGAAATTGATTTAGAAAAATAAAAAAATATATAGGACACTTAACGGTCCATGTCAATAAGTTAGTTATCAAATCAATATCTTTATTATATTATTTAACGACAATTGCACGAAAGGACCAAATTATGAATGTTTGGATATGTGATGGACTAAATTTAGAATGAAAATTTATAAGGGACCAAATTGAGAATAAGGGTATCTCTAATTAATCAAATTGAGAATAAAAATATGTGAACAACCAAATTTCAAAAATTGGGCATCTCTGAGGGACCAAGATAAGGTTTTAGTTTTCGATTAATCTAGTTCGAGTTGGGTCTTTGAGCACTAATTTTCTTTGTTCACAAAACTCTAATTCGAGATCTTATTTAAAGAAAAATAAATATCAAATCATTTGAATTAACCACCACCACTCATTAATTTTAATCTTAAATTTGATGCGAAATTGTTATTTCTTTTCTCAAAATGTGAAAGACAGTAATATTAATTTTGTTTAACAATATCAATTTTGAAGTATAATAAATGATTTCATAAATATTTAATCAAGGACTAAAGTGAGTTTATGGGGTAACAATTACTGCTTTAAAATGCCATCAAGACTCTAAATTAAATTACCAGCTAGCATGTCAGAATCTATATACAATGCAATTTAAATTTTTTGAGCTATTAAAAAAATCTCATGGTTAATAAAATAAAAACTAATCTTTCAAATTAATCAAACATAAAGAACATAGCCCTTCTTAAGTTAGTTCTTTTTTCTTTTTGGATATATAGTATTAAAGTAAGAGTTTGGACCTAACTATTTATTAAAATGCTTACAATATTCATTCACAAAAAAACAAAAAATTAGGATTTAAAGATGAAATTTTTGTCTATCTCTAAATTTTTTCATTTTGTTTGAAAAATAAAAATTAGGAATTAAAAAGAATTTAAAGATGAAATTTAGAGTTTTCTAACTCAAATCCTTTTCTATTTTTTCAGTTAGCCTTGTCACATCCCAAAACTTACATGTGATATAAACATAAAATACCTAGGGTGTACCTCCGTGGTACCCCATAATCTCTGTGAACATTCTTAATATCCATAATTATGTGAATCATAAATATTCCAAGAAAGATATTTTGTATACATATTCAGAAAATGTTCAACCTTCAAACACTATACAACCTCCCAAGCCTAGGTGACCTACTAGATTACAGAGCGTTTCCTAATCCTTACCAATTGTTTACCAGACAAAAGTGGAGTATATCCTTAAAGGCTATAAATTCTTCTCCTCAACCACTGTATCTGAAAAGATAATCATGGAGAGTGTGAGTTTATCATAACTCAGTGAGTAAACAACTGTACATGAAAATATCATAAGCACAAACACCACATTTACTAATACAATCAATCTATCATTTATTTTAAATAATTATAGTATTATATGCCATAAATACTTGCACTGAGTGACTTGGGAATTTAACCCTCAAACTCTTTGTGCATAGGTTTTCACATTTATACACCGAGTAGTATGGGACTCTAACCCTTTTAAACTCGTGCATAGATTTTCACATTTATACACTGAGTGATATGGGACTCTAACCCTTTTCAAACTCGTGTATTGATTTTCACAGTTATACACCGAGTAGTATGGGACTCTAACCCTTTCAAACTCGTGCATAGGTTTTCACATTTATACACTGAGTGATATGGGACTCTAACCCTTTCAAACTCGTGCATAGATTTTCACATTTATACATCGAGTAGTATGGGACTCTAATCCTTTCAAACTTGTGTATTAGATATCGTAGATCTTTTGCTCATCAATAAAATAGTGAGAATTTATCACAATATAATTACTATGAAATAAATGAATTTACACATATTTTTATTCCCTTGAATGTCTATCATCACCCATAACAATCATCATATATTATCAACAGCGACATTGATTATTTCTCACTTCAATAATGTTATAAACAAGACTTGTATTGTACCTTATCTAATAAGATCACATTAGTTTAGTAAGGTTATTCACTTACAAAATGTTCCAATTTATTCAAGGAACAATCACATCTAGTTCTTTAGTCAACTAGAGAAATCAATTCTCAAAGGTAATAAAATACCTTCCAATGATATTATACTTTTTCTCAACCTGAACACACACTGATAATCTTATCAATTTCACAAATAACGCAAATGAGATTTATATTGTGCTTTGACTAATTTATTAAATTAATTTTGCAAGGTTGCCTACTCACCTGGATTCCATGCTCTCAGCGCTCCCACCTTGCGCCCCCAAAAATCCCTATTGTAACCAGGTAAAAACCATTAGGGTTACAAAATAGAGAAATTTCCTATCACTACTCTCGACCTTTACTCACATCTTAAGTCATAACTCCTAACCGGTAATGAATTTCTAAATGACATTTATACCATTGAAAACTAGACTCAAAGAGCTTTCCAACGATATAAAGTTTGCCCAAAACGGAGTCCGGATGAAGAAGTTATGACTGATTGAAAAATAAGCTAAGACTTTTCAGCATATCTGGCGCCTGGGCGCCAACACAAGCCTGGCGCCTGGGCGCCAAGTCCCTTTTCTTCCCAAAATTTTCTGAACCTTGGCGCCTGGGCGCCAGGATCGCGACCTTTCACGATTCCTCTCGGTTTTGGCTCAGATCCGGCCAAATCTTCACCGTTTTCCATGATTTCTTCCATAGGATCTCACCATTAATGTCTAAGGAGCATTTAGACACCAAAAACACCAATTTTAATCGAGAAACGAAGCCGGAATCTCGATTTTTACCCCAAACTTTCTAAAAACAATAAAATAGGAAAAAGCTTGAGAAATAGAAATTTCTACCTCAATTCCTTGCTTTCCCTACGATGCTTGGCTCCTAGAGGCTCGCCCCGTAGCCCGAGATCCACCCTCCAAGCTCGGTTGTGGAGTTGGAGTGTAGAGAGAAAGAGAGGAGAGAAAGTGAAGAGAGAGAGAGGAAATGAGAAAATGAAGAAAATTTAGGTGAGGCCGCCTATTTACTCGCCCGGGGTGAAATTATCACTTGCTCTTCAGTTGACCCTCAGTCAAGATTAGTGAAAACAAATTCATAAAATCTCACCTCGGGTGATTCTAAATCCTAATTGCCCCACAATTTTCTTCTTTCACTTTAGTCCCTCTCAAAGTCTCAAACTCCACTTTAACCTCGAATCCGTCATCCTTTTGGTACCGGACTCGTAATTCATTCCCATAAGCTCTATTCTTCTTCTCAGGTTCCTACTAGGTCATTTCTCAAAAGTACTCCATACTTTCTTTTCTTTTCGTTTTAGTCCTTGAGAATTTGTAAAATGTCCTAAATTAAAATTTTTGAAATTTCTATTTCCAAATTTCCTTCACTAATTCAAAAAGAACATTTCTCATGTAATTAAATTTTTCAATAAACTTCAAATAGACTTTAAATATTCATGAAAATTCTTGGGATATTACATTCTTCCCCCCTTAATAGAATTCGGTCCTCCGAATTCGAAACTTAACTCAAGATTGAAACAAATGCAGATATTTTGTCCAAATCTCGTTCTCTCTTTGAGAATTTTCACAATCAAGTACAAAATATAACAAGTTCAACATATTTTTTATCTCTCGAGCTTCTTCAGTACAAGAATTGCCTTATTTCTAGTACATAAGTTACAGGCAACAAACTGAACTTGATTTACAAAACAGATAATCTTAATACGCGAATCTCAGATCAAATATTATCTTAAGGTACAAATAAAACAAAGAATAAATTAAGGACGAGGAGGCTTCTGAAATGCAGAAAGTGCTCCAAGTCTAGAAGAGGAAGGTGCTTCAGATCTTAAGGAGGAAGCTAGTCGTTGCAGCCTAGAAAGAGTTTCTGGAGGAAACGTTTGGGAAATTTGGCGAAGTGCAGAGGTCACTCTATTCATACAGTCAATACACCTCGCTTGTTGGTCACGAAAATTTTGAGTTGCAAACATCGAATGTCTATCAACTCTATTCGCCAATTCCCTAAAATGACGATTCAAGAGCTTCTCTTGTTCTACAAAGAGACGATTTATCAATCTTCCCTGGTCCTCAAAGTGGCGGTTTATCAACCTTTCCAAGTCCTCCATCTTTTTTCTCATAAGCGCAAGCTCATCATTTGAAGATGTTGCTGTGCTAACATCCTCTAGCTCTACTACATCCCTTTTTCTTTTCTTAGCTTCTGATGACTCTTGCATGGATCTCTTATTCTTATAGTTCTCCAGACTAAGATTTAGATCCAACTCTACCTTGCCAGCCTCAAAGTTTAAATTGAAAGATTTATTGCCGGCCATATTTTTCTGAGCAATAAAGGTTGTATGGAATGAGAGGTTTGATGCTAGAAAGCTTATAAGTAATGAACTCTTAGTGTAATGAGTGGCGTAATGGGGCATCCATTATTTATAGACGAAAATTAGGGCTACCAAAACCCTTACATCACACTCTAAAGATGGCCTCCACACCTTATCCGTCGCAAAGCCAACGGTTTAATAAGCATGCTAGAAAATAATAAATATAATCTCATGCAAAAGATTTTCTCAAAGACTTTCGGCTAACTTTTGACTCTTGCTCAAATCATTCAACTAATCGCCGCTTCAATATATGACTTCCTAACTCTGTATTTGTCTTATCAAATAATCCTAGATCGAGATATTACTCAATGAACGGGTAGTTTCATATTAACCTTATCTAGGTTTCTAATCCGTGGCTTTGCTCTATCCTTACACATTTTCAAAAAAAAAAAAATATATATATATATATATATATATATATATATATATATTAAAATAAAAACTTCTCACATTTACACATATCAAGTGTTACTATAAAGTGAGAAATTTTTTTTTTTTACCTTTCTCTTGCCTCTACGAGCATATATGTATGTATGTATCAACATGGAGATACATCCTTATCTATATATTTTCATCTATTCAAGTCCTTTCTAAATTTCAGACTTCTCAATCTCTGAATATATGTAGAATCATTACATATTATTCCTGGCTACAACAAATAGCCTTCACTCTCAATGCATGAATAACATACATACATGTCATATGTATTTAAATACATATAATCACAATATAATTCAATCAATCATGTATATTATACTCAACTGAAGGCTTTCAAGAACAATACAAGAAAGCAGAGAAATACATTTTAGTTCATCATAAAAGCATCCAAGGCAATCTTTAATGGCTACGCTGTCAGCTTCTTAGAATTTCAGAAAATGCCAACAAGAGATATGAAAAATAAACAAGTATAAATCGGCCACAAATCCACCGAATATTGACTTACGTGGTTTTGCCATTAATGTGACACACTGTTGACACGCATGCCTACCCTAGACTTCTGGCTTCCAGCTTGCAGAAATCCATAGGTTGAGCGTGTAGGAATGCGGCGAAGAGATATCTTCTTTGGCTCTAAGTCTAAATTTTTCTCTATAAAAACTGCCCCGGAATTCTCAGTCACTACACCACAAAGAGTAATCATCTCTGAGCCTACAATTTTTCAGCATTTCTCTCTCATCATACTCCTGCAAAAACTTCTAAATTTTCTAAACCATGGCCACCAGAAAGTACATTGATCTCACAGTGGAGGCCAAGGAAGAAGAGCTCGACTTAAACTTAAGTCTGGGCAAAGACAAGGGCAAGAGACCTTTTGAGGGGTCTCAAGAGGATCAAAAGGAGAAGAAGATAAAAATTGAGGAAGCTGAGGAGATTAGCACTGGCCACACGTCAGAAAACAAAATCGCTTGTCTAGAGAAGGAGGTGAAAAGTCTGAAAAAGATGATAGAAGACCTGGAGAAGTTAACTAAACGCAATAATGCGGCAATGACTTCAAGAATAAACAGGTTCTTCTATTGGTCTACCCAATGCTTCTGCAATCAACAACAAAGAAGTGTTGATTGTATGAATGGGATTTACACTACCCTTCGTGACATTGCTCAGTCTCTTGTTCCAAGAAATGGTCGAGGGGTGATGATACAATACAACCCTCCTAATCCGAGACCACCTCGCTTTTAGATTACTCATGCATGAGAAATTTTCTTTTTTTTTTTTTTTGCAATGTAATCCTTCCGCTTTTAATGCCAATAGTTTCTTTTACTAGATGGTACTCTAAATAATAATAATAATAATAAAATGAAGAAAGATAAAAGAAATTAGCCACACAAAATCAATAACAAATTCAGCTTATAAGCCAATCACATAAAAAAATTTAATGACCCTATAAGCTGACACAGAGACAAACAGAAGCTCTATACAAGTCTCGTTGTCTTTCCCCTTATCATACGGGAGTAGATGAAGGCTTACCGTATAGATCAATTGAACTCGATGTTATGCCCTCGAATTGTCATGAATTCTTGCTTAAGAGCCTCGATTCGCAAGCTTTCCTTAAACTAACACTCTGAGGCACAAACTACCATAAGAATATCTTTCTAGACCATTCCAATCATACATCACGTTTAACAATTAAGAATGTTCATACGCCAACAGCCTACCTATAACATGCTCTAATGGTTCCAATGTTACAAAACTTCTACACTGTATATATTTTTTTTTGAAACACTTCTATCACATAGTACCATCATGCCAATCCTTAACTAAACAAGTGCAACTTTGGCAAGTCTCCCCTAAAGAAAACTTATAGTTTATCCCAATATCTCTTATGTTAGGTTCCAATTTACCGTAGTATTTCCCTTAGGAAAAACTACCTAGCCCATATTTATTTTCTCAACCAAGCTTTTATCAAGGAACATATTATTTAGGACTTACATCCTCTTCCATAAATTACATCTGTTTGGCATCTATCAAAATCAAATCTTGATCTGCCTCACAAGGGTTCTTTCCCTTTCCTGCATTAGTAATCTGCTCTATATTCTTTGCAAAAATTTTTCTTGAACTCTAGCCCATGCCTCATAATCAACTTTACCCCATCTAATACATCACTCTTGGCCCAGCCCTCAAGCCATATTCTAGTAATTACTAATCCTCAGCTTTCAGAGTACACTACAGAGTTATGTTCCCAATTTCTCAAAAAGAAAAATTTCATACAGAGATTACCTTTTCCATCGGTATAAAGATCATACCTCCAACAAGTTCCAAAGTTTCACATATGAAATCAACTATCTCATATTGTAACAAAATTATCTCTAACTAACTCCATCGAAGGGTAAGTTATGACAAGAACACTCAACTTTACAAGGTCTTTTATGGAACCTAATCCCATGGTCATGCCGCGGTTCATGACAATGGAAAAGGGCCCACAAAGAACACTTTGCTCTGTAATCTATAGGGGACCTAAAAACCACCTCTGATACCAATTTGTCACATCCCAAAACTTACATGTGATATAAACATAAAATACCTAGGGTGTACCTCCGTGGTACCCCATAATCTCTGTGAACATTCTTAATATCCATAATTATGTGAATCATAAATATTCCAAGAAAGATATTTTGTATACATATTCAGAAAATGTTCAACCTTCAAACACTATACAACCTCCCAAGCCTAGGTGACCTACTAGATTACAGAGCGTTTCCTAATCCTTACCAATTGTTTACCAGACAAAAGTGGAGTATATCCTTAAAGGCTATAAATTCTTCTCCTCAACCACTGTATCTGAAAAGATAATCATGGAGAGTGTGAGTTTATCATAACTCAGTGAGTAAACAACTGTACATGAAAATATCATAAGCACAAACACCACATTTACTAATACAATCAATCTATCATTTATTTTAAATAATTATAGTATTATATGCCATAAATACTTGCACTGAGTGACTTGGGAATTTAACCCTCAAACTCTTTGTGCATAGGTTTTCACATTTATACACCGAGTAGTATGGGACTCTAACCCTTTTAAACTCGTGCATAGATTTTCACATTTATACACTGAGTGATATGGGACTCTAACCCTTTTCAAACTCGTGTATTGATTTTCACAGTTATACACCGAGTAGTATGGGACTCTAACCCTTTCAAACTCGTGCATAGGTTTTCACATTTATACACTGAGTGATATGGGACTCTAACCCTTTCAAACTCGTGCATAGATTTTCACATTTATACATCGAGTAGTATGAGACTCTAATCCTTTCAAACTCGTGTATTAGATATCGTAGATCTTTAGCTCATCAATAAAATAGTGAGAATTTATCACAATATAATTACTATGAAATAAATGAATTTACACATATTTTTATTCCCTTGAATGTCTATCATCACCCATAACAATCATCATATATTATCAACAGCGACATTGATTATTTCTCACTTCAATAATGTTATAAACAAGACTTGTATTGTACCTTATCTAATAAGATCACATTAGTTTAGTAAGGTTATTCACTTACAAAATGTTCCAATTTATTCAAGGAACAATCACATCTAGTTCTTTAGTCAACTAGAGAAATCAATTCTCAAAGGTAATAAAATACCTTCCAATGATATTATACTTTTTCTCAACCTGAACACACACTGATAATCTTATCAATTTCACAAATAACGCAAATGGGATTTATATTGTGCTTTGACTAATTTATTAAATTAATTTTGCAAGGTTGCCTACTCACCTGGATTCCATGCTCTCAGCGCTCCCACCTTGCGCCCCCAAAAATCCCTATTGTAACCAGGTAAAAACCATTAGGGTTACAAAATAGAGAAATTTCCTATCACTACTCTCGACCTTTACTCACATCTTAAGTCATAACTCCTAACCGGTAATGAATTTCTAAATGACATTTATACCATTGGAAACTAGACTCAAAGAGCTTTCCAACGATATAAAGTTTGCCTAAAACGGAGTCCGGATGAAGAAGTTATGACTGATTGAAAAATAAGCTAAGGCTTTTCAGCATATCTGGCGCCTGGGCGCCAAGTCCCTTTTCTTCCCAAAATTTTCTGAACCTTGGCGCCTGGGCGCCAGGATCGCGACCTTTCGCGATTCCTCTCGGTTTTGACTCAGATCCGGCCAAATCTTCACCGTTTTCTATGATTTCTTCCATAGGATCTCACCATTAATGTCTAAGGAGCATTTAGACACCAAAAACACCAATTTTAATCGAGAAACGAAGCCGGAATCTCGATTTTTACCCCAAACTTTCTGAAAACAATAAAATAGGAAAAAGCTTGAGAAATAGAAATTTCTACCTCAATTCCTTGCTTTCCCTACGATGCTTGGCTCCTAGAGGCTCGCCCCGTAGCCCGAGATCCACCCTCCAAGCTCGGTTGTGGAGTTGGAGTGTAGAGAGAAAGAGAGGAGAGAAAGTGAAGAGAGAGAGGAAATGAGAAAATGAAGAAAATTTAGGTGAGGCCGCCTATTAACTCGCCCGGGGTGAAATTATCACTTGCTCTTCAGTTGACCCTCAGTCAAGATTAATAAAAACAAATTCATAAAATCTCACCTCGGGTGATTCTAAATCCTAATTGCCCCACAATTTTCTTCTTTCACTTTAGTCCCTCTCAAAGTCTCAAACTCCACTTTAACCTCGAATCCGTCATCCTTTTGGTATCGGACTCGTAATTCATTCCCATAAGCTCTATTCTTCTTCTCAGGTTCCTACTAGGTCATTTCTCAAAAGTACTCCATACTTTCTTTTCTTTTCGTTTTAGTCCTTGAGAATTTGTAAAATGTCCTAAATTAAAATTTTTGAAATTTCTATTTCCAAATTTCCTTCACTAATTCAAAAAGAACATTTCTCATGTAATTAAATTTTTCAATAAACTTCAAATAAACTTTAAATATTCATGAAAATTCTTGGGATATTACAAGCCTAATATTAAATTCTATTTATATTAATGACAAAAATATTTTTGACGTCCATAATGTTTAAATTAAGTTTTAATTTTGTCCCTAATTTTTTTTTCATTACCTATGTTTTACATATTTTATTTTTATTTCAAATCTATCTTTTTTACTAATGTTGTCTATTTCACTGACTGAAAATGCTAACTGAGTAGCTAGTAAAAATAATATATTTGAAACAAAAATAAAACATGAAAAACATAACTAATGCAAAAAAAAGTTATAGACATAAAAATTATAGGTTTTAGTCTTATATGTTTTATTTTTGTTTAAAATTATCCTTTTTACTAACTACACAGTCAACATTTTCTGTTAGTAATATAGAAGGAGTTAGTAAAACAAAGATAAATTAAAAACAAAAATAAAATATTTAAAACATAACTAACGTAAAAAAATACGTTAGAGACAATACTGAAACTTAGTGTAAACATTAAGAACATACAAAATATTTTTACCTATATTAATTTACACAATTTTACTCTAAGTGGTTATATATTTCATCTAAAAAGTAAAATTCTAAGATGAAAAATTTTGATCTCTAATTTGATCTAAGATAAAATCTTCTTTCTATCTTAACAAATTAACAACATATAGTTTAGAGACAAAAAAATTTTCCTCTCTGGTTTTGTCTTTACTTAATTTAAAACAAGATTTCATTAAACCAGAGACAAAATTTGTGTGTCTAATATTTGTTTTTGTTGTAGTCATCACTAAACCACCACCTATACAAATATCATTGTGATTAAGGCCAATCAATATTAAGTGAGGTGATGTAAAGTTACTTAGAAAAGTGGAGTTTGTTCTTATCGGATAGCACTGTTATTGACTTGAGAAATGGGGAACTCATGCTTTACCCAAAAGGCAAGAATGAGAATACATAGATGGATGACGTTAGGTATTGTCACATAAACAAAGGCACAAATTGCAGAGTGTGTTTCTAAATTTTGGAGTCCGTAATTTATCTTCCTAAGCTTTTAAATTTAGCAAAATATCTCTTTCAAGTTCTAAATATTTACATAAGATTCTTTTTGTTAGGTTTTTCGTCAAGTTAATTCTTAGTTAACATTATAATCAATTTTTTTCATATCTAGTCAGCATATTTGTGCCACATAAACACTGGTGTAATAAGAGTATATTTAACATCTTTTCAACTTTGAAAAAAATTAGTAAATAAATAAATTAAGAAAAAAATAAAAATTATACATTAGAAAACAATGAAAATTAATTAATCAAAACTATTGTATTTTAAATTTGATTAGATATAAAAAAATCTGATTGAATCATTGATTGATGGTTAACCTAACAGAGAGAACCTTTTGTAAATATTTAAAAGTTGAAAGGAATATTTTATTATATTTAAAAATTCTTAAGAATCATAAATTGTAAAATTGTATGTCAAATCTATGCAAATAAAAACTTAATGTTGCATAAACAAGAATGATTTATAAGAAATTAGAGTCAACCATTGGAGATTACTGAAAGAGAACGATTATAATAAATTAATTTCTTCTTCTTGACCTTAGTTACACAATTTCTCACGATAAAAGTTATAAGTTAATATAACATTAATAAGAAAAAAGAAGACCAATTTATATACAATCAAAGTTAAATTCGGTACATCCATTAAGTAATCAAAAAAAAAATTGAATACACTGAGTCATAAAAAAAAAATTATAGTATTCAGTTAAAAGTTTACATAAATTGCAAGCACCTCAGAATTTACGGAAGTTCTGTACAATTTGCCCCAACCAAAACGACAAAGAATAAAAATCTAAAAGGGACAGAGAGTGCCCGCTGCAATGATGGCCGGCGTTGAAAAACGAATGTCGTTTCGTTCATTATGTAGGCGGCAACATGATTAAGATATGAACACAATGTGATTAAGCCCTAATACATAGCAACTTAGCGACGACGTTGATTCAGTTAGTTGTAACTTTCTACGCCACCAGTAACGACGTGTTCCCAATCTCAGGCTCCGACTCTGACTCTTGAACGCCCACTCACCCACGCGTGCAGATGCCACCCACAACGTTATGTCATGCGAATGTTGACGATTTTCATATTTATTCATTATTATTTTAGCTGTTCACTCTCGTCCCTGTCCTTGACGTCACTCCTCCTTCGTTTGGCCGCCTCTCGCAATCCCTTCTTCTGCTCCGTAAACTCCGTCATCATCCTACCTCCTGACCTCATCCCACGTCTCCTTATAGCTCAAAATTATGTTGTGATTGTTATAATTTATATATTTTTTATGAATTTAAATTATATTTTTGCATGATACGATCTAAATATTTAAGGTAAAAGTCTTTTTACTTCATTAATATTTTTTTTTCAATTATATCTTACATCTTTTATTTTCGTTTCAAATATATCATTTTTATCAACTGTTCGGTCAATATATTCTATCAATAGAATATGAAGAAGCTTGCACATGAGGCTTTTTTGGAGCCGTTAGATCATTTTGATCTTACGGCTTTCATTTATTCAGTCTTTTTTTAACTTTTTTTATTTTTTTAAATTTTTTTATAAGTATCAATTGATTTAATAATAATTATAAATACAATAATAATAAATAAAATTATTAAAAAAGATTAAATAAATCGGAGCCATTAGATCAATAATAAATAAAATCATTAAAAAAGACTAACTAAATGGACGCCGTTGGATCATTAATGATCCAATGACTCTAAAGGCCTCCTCCACATAGAAGGTGATGAGCTTGTTCCAATGGAATAAATGACGTTAATAAAAATAATAAATTTGAAACAAAAATAAAATATGTAAGATAAAACTGACACAACAAAATTGTTAAAGATAATATTACAACTTGGTGTAAAAGTTAAAAATAATAAAAAAAATAGTTTAATCAATATTTAACAACAGACACTAATGTAATATTCATCTGGTATATATATAGGAGTTGAAGATTATTTGAATAATCGGATCAAAGGATTAGGATATCAAGAGTGATTTCCAAGACTTGCAAGTAATGCAAATATGAGATACAAATTCTCATTTACACTTTCTATATTTAAATTAGTGATAAACAAAGAACAAAGAAAAAATTATTACTTGGAAGTAGGCTGCACGTTAAAGTTGGAGTGCAAACAATTTATAATGTGTTAGTCGTGCATGAAGGTACTAGGAAGATACCTTGACGTGAATAACATTTAGTCAATTAGTTATTTGCAAGCGGATCACTAATTTATATTGCTCACATTCGGTTCTGCAAGAGTAGGCCAACTAATTTATATTTGTATAAAGTCGCATTAGTCCGTCCGATTTAATTTTTTAAATTATGAAAATTACAGTTAAGACATTTAAAATATTTTTAATAATTTAGTATTAAGTTTGCATGCAATAGATTTGAATTTAAGTATTTTTTAACCGTAAAATTGATCCGAATAAAATATGATTTATTAATTTATATAGTTAGACACAACATATTATATGAGTATTATAATAATCGTGTGGTTGTTAAATTATATAACAAACCAAAGCTTCTTAATCCTCGCGAAGCGCGGGCACGATCGTTGACCAGGGTCAAAGTGTGGGAAGATTCAACTTGAAATTGGAAACTTCCACAGTGACGAAAAAGGACAAATTCCACTACAGTGTTTTTATGACCAACCGAGGACTATATTGTCATTCTACATTTATCAAGTGGCGCATTTTTGGGTCCTATCTCATTTTCGCTTTCCGCACTTTATTTCTGTCTATTTTTCTATTACTTTCACTATTTGCAAATACTTTTTTTTAATTAATCCTAAATGAATCAGTATGATTAAAGGTATAATTATCAACTTCCTCCACCTCCTACAGCTTTCGTTGAAAAAATGTGATTTTCAATATTAAAAAAAATAAAAAATATCTTTTACGTTCTTAATATTTATATTAAATTTTAATATTATCTTTAATTTTTTTGTGTCTTACATATTTTATTTTTATTTTAAATTTATACTTTTTAACGAAAACAATCTATTACATTGACAGAAAATAATGATTAAATGGTTAATAAAAATGATAGATTTCAAATAAAAATAAAAACATGTAGAATTCAAATATACACTATTTACAATGTTCCTAACTTTTATTGGTCAGTTATATCTTACATATTTTATTTTCAAATCTATCATTTTTACTAACTGCAATTAGTATTTTTTTAATAGAATAGACGACGTCAGTAAAAAAAATAAATTTGAAACAAAAATGAAACATGTAAGATATAATTAATGCAAAAAAATATTATTGATGAAATTGAAACTTGATATAAACGTCAGAGATATAAAAAAATACTTTTGTCTATTATTAATTGCTTTTTCAACTAAGAACGTTTTCAATAAATTTTAGATAAATTACTAATTTGTATATAAAAATTTTATTATCTCAATTTAATTTTTGAAAAATTAAATGTCTCAATATAGTTTATAAAAAAATGTATTTGTCTCAATTTGGTCTCTCTGTTTGTTAAATTGACTTTTGATAATGAAAAAAAATGGAGACTTAACAACAATAAGTTTTACAATTTAAGAATAAAAAAAATTAAATTGAGGCAAGTGTAATTTTTGAGAGACTAATTGAGATGCTTAACCTTTGAACAACTAATTTGAAATAATTATAATTTTTGAATGACTAAATGAGTAATATTTGATTGCTCTTCATTTTTAAATATAAATGAAAATTTTATATTAATTAAACATTTGCTGGATTTATTAAAAGCTTGATTCAGTATTCTAAATTTTAAATTTACCCTTACTTTGTGTGTCTTGTTAGGACATTATTATCACCAAATAATAAAAAATACTTCTAGAATTAATAGACCAGAAACACAATCCACTTAGTAGATTATAAAACAAGATATTTAAATTATGAAAACAAAAATTGCAATTGAAGTAAGTTGAATAATAAAGTATAAACTCAATGGATTATAAAGCAAGATATTTTCTCTATAAATAATCTTAGATTATATCTATATATATATATATATAAAGTGATGATGTGAAATCAGTAAATGTAGTGATTTTTCATTTTGTGTCAATTATGTCTTATGTGTTTTATTTTTGTTTTAAATTTATTTTTTAATTAACGTCATTTATTTCACTAATGAAAAATGTTGCTTAAGTGGATAGTACAAAAGGTAAATTTTAAACAAAAATAACATTCAAACCTGCCTTTTTTATGTTTTTAACTTTTTTTTTGCATCAGTTATATTTTATATTTTTTTATTTTAAATATATCATTTTTACTATCCGGAGTTAAAAAATACTTTTAGCTTTCATTTTACAATCAACTGAAATTTCCTGTACAATTTCATAAATTTGCTGCCGAGAAAGAAGCATATATTAGAAAATTTTCGTAACTGTACAAAATTAGTGACGTTACGATATAATTATGCTGATCTTGTAACTGTATCAGTATTATTATTACAGTCTGTTGAATTTACTGAATTACAATCAAAACTGAAATCATCGTAATCATAACATATTCATGGTAATGATTTAGTTGTAAATAGGTGGAAAAAAGAGAGACTAAATTACACTTTCATCCCTCATAATTATTTAAAATTACACACAATTTCTTTGCTTTTAAAATATATATTTTATTTTTAAAAAATTGCAAAGAACTTCCGTGAACTTTGGGATCGATATTATTTATCTCTATACACTTTTAAACCCAACAAAAAAACCCTTTTCAACTTTTAAATATTTGTAAAAAATTTTTCTGTAAGTTTGACTGTCTAGTTGACCATTAGTCAATGTTTCAGTCAATTTTTTTATACCCAGTCAAATATGAAACACAATGATTTTGATTCAATTTTCATTATTTCTTATGTGTAATTTTTGTTTTGTATTGATGTATTAATTTGCTAAATTTTTTAGGTAAAAAAGACAGATATACAAAATACTCCTACCAGATTAGTGTCAATGTGGTACATTTTTGCTAGATGAATATAAAAAAAAATTAACTGAATCTTTGACTAATAATCAATTTAACAGTAAACTTAATGAAATGGATCTTTTGTTAAATTTAGAAGTTTATAGAGATAAATAAAAAAGACCACAAAGTTTATGAGAATTATGTATAATTTATCCTTTATTTTTTTTAAATTTTAAAATACACTACATTTTAGTTTCATTTTATATTTTGTTATTCAGAAAAAAAAATTGTTACAATATATTTTTTAATATTTGATAACTTAATTAATACTAGAAAAATAATAAAAAAAAGATAAAATAAAATAAAACAAACAGGGGTAAGTGGGAGAGTTGGCCAAGTCTTGAAGTATAATCATCGTGCATGCATAAGTGCCTCTTTCTTTCTTTCTCCTTTCTAATTCTGCATGCACACGCCTCCTTTCTCTTCCTCTGCTCTTCCCTTCGCCGCTTCATGCTTTTCCGGTCACCGTAGATTCACATTCCCTCCCGATTCCCCTGCTTCTCCGATCCGATTAACCCTATTGCTCACTCCGTTAATGTGAAGCCACACCGTCGGCGCATGCGGCGGCGCCCTTTCGGACAAATTACCGATGAACAATTTGATGCTTCTGTAGTTCCAGAGCTACTACCGCCAACTTAAGGTTAGTGGTTTACAGCTCAGCTCTTGTGTCAGTGTATTTGATTCCAGATTTTGTGTTCAACTCGGTGAGTTGGTGAGGTACTGATGGGAAATTGTTAGGGTTTTCTCCTCTTTTGATTTCTATTGGATGCAATGGAACTTGAAGAATTGAGTTTGAAAATGGCGTCAAGGACTTGCATGAACGTAGCATGCTCCTCCTCGACGTCGATTCAGTGGCGCAAAGGCTGGGCACTGCGATCCGGCGAATTCGCCGATCTATGTGATAAGTGCGGGTAATACACTCTTAATTTCGTATTAATATTCATGCTAGATGTATTATGGGGGTTGTACGGTCATCTGGTTGAGAGAGAATAGAAATTTTGTAGCTTTCTCGTAATACAAATTTATTTCGTTCATTTACATTGAAGTTAATTTGGTTCGTTTCTATTTGATCGAAGTCCAATACGGTGTGATACTCACATCCCATGTTTTGATTTTCGGCTTCTTTGTTTTCAAGGGCTTGTTTTTCTCCCCGATTTTACTTATAAAGGTGGTGTGGTATTAGTTACACACTTGGACTTATTTCTTTTTTCCTACTGTTTCGGGCAGGTCACATTTTACTTTACCATATCAATTTTTCTGATTTTCCGAATAAATCGCCAAAAATAAAAAATAAAATTTTATGAGTAACCGTTATGAAGTAACATGACTTTTCCCAAATATAAAAGAGAAAAAAAATGAAAAAGGAAGATCAGATAATTATATAAATCAATTCGTATTATAATGAAGCCCATACGAGACACAGGAATAGGATTTTCCAAGGCTGAAATTACATTGTTAAAATTAAGATAAGTCAATAATAAGTAATTTAAACCAATAAAAGTTTTGACGAGCAAACAATGTGAATATGATCACTGCCACAGCTTATGATCATATCAGTTGTTAACAACTTCATCTAGATTGTATGTGGCCTTTAGAATACCTTAATTATGGACTTGGATTTTTGAGGAAGCATACCTTTTCACTGAATTCGAATTGGACATTACCAAATGACAATTTCATGACATTACCAAATGACAATTTCATTGTCATATTCTTTGTATTTTTTCTCTTTAGATCTGCTTATGAGCAGTCAACATTTTGCTATGCGTTCCACTCAAAGGATTCTGGTTGGAGGGAGTGTGCTTCATGTGGCAAGGTAGAGTGTATTCAACACAGTTTGATAACCTTCCATCAGTAACCTTCTATCTTTCTATACATTACACTGTTGTTAAAGATCTTATATGTTCTAATATATGCAGCGCCTTCATTGTGGATGCATTGCTTCTCGGCATTTACTTGAGTTGCTAGATACTGGTGGTGTAAGCTGCATAAACTGTGCAAGGGATTCTGCTCTTCAACCAGTAAGATAAATTTACCAATTCATTTATTTAACTAAATACATATATTCACCGAGGAATATGAATCCATGTGCTACCAAATTACCATTAATATTCACAGCTGTCATATAGAATTATATATTAATGCTCTAGATATTGGAGGTCGAGATCCCTTTTGTTGTTGTTTTTTTTTTTTTTTTTTTCATGTATCTAGTTTTATAAGAAGGTTAGTATGTTGATTATTGAGGAGCATTTATAGGGTAAAATGAGTTCTCTATGATCATGGTAATGATGATTCTAGTTAAGGACTTTGTTATGTGAGATTTGCAACCAAAATTTGCTCTAGCTTCTTGTTTCTTGGATATAAGGTTACTAAAAGAAAAAGTTATGTTTTGATTGTATTTTTGAGTAGAATGCTATGTTTCAGGAATTGATAATTTTTGTTTTGCAGATTTCAACTATTGAAAAGCCTGATGTATCTAGTACATCAAAAGTTGAGATTGGCAGTGAACTGCAATGCACGATTGCAGCTAATGAATTAATAGGTAGCAATGTTGAAAAAGTGAGGGGTGTTCAAGTAGGGGATTTTGCAGCAAATGATGGGCTTAGGAGTTGGCTCCAACCTCATAATGGTGTTACAAATGGTCCTTCTATGCAATTGAAACAAGAAGTTTTGCCTTCTACTGGAGAACTTGGTAGTGTTCCAATATCACAATTTCACAGAGAGTCTAATGGATTATCTAAGGCTTCCAAGGTAGACAACAAGAAGACGGACATAGAAATAAGAGATATGTATGAATCATTGGCCCAAACAAATTTGAGTATGGCTCTTGGTGCTCCATTAGGAAATTCAAATCCCTTGCATAATGATGTTTTTGATGAAAGGGAACATAGTAAGACATCATCTTCAATATTACCTGGACCCAGATCTCGCCATCTCTTACCCAAGCCCCCTAAGTCATCCCTTACCATAGGCTTGGAAGCAAATGCATCCATGGTTTCTCAAATTCGTGTTGCCAGACCACCTGCTGAAGGACGGGGAAGGAATCAATTGCTTCCCCGGTATTGGCCTAGGATTACGGATCAAGAGTTACAACAAATCTCTGGAGAGTATCCATTATAGTAGTTAGTTGTTAGAATTGTTTAATTATTGCAGAATATTTAATGTAGAATGATACACTTGTTATTGTTCTGATGATTACTCTTTAACTTAGAAAAGAGTTTCCTTAACCGTAGTTCATGATATGTTCAAGTTCAAATTCCATCATTGTGCCGCTTTTTGAAAAGATGCTTAGTGCCAGTGATGCTGGTCGAATTGGTCGCTTGGTTCTTCCAAAAGCATGTGCTGAAGTAAGCTTGCATTGAAATTTACATCTATTGTTGTCATTTCATTTAAACATTAATGGCACTATATCGTACCATAGAGTTTTTGCTTGATGAGTCTTATTGTAATCAGTTAGAACTGAATAAGGTAGGCATTATGCAGGCATATTTTCCTCCTATCTCTCAACCGGAGGGCCTTCCTTTACGAATCCAAGATGTGAAAGGAAAAGAATGGGTATTTCAGTTTAGATTCTGGCCAAATAATAACAGCAGAATGTATGTTCTAGAAGGTGTAACCCCTTGCATTCAGTCTATGCAGTTGCAAGCTGGAGATACTGGTATGGTTTATTATGCATTATTTAGTTTATTAAAATACATATTCTGATAATAGATGTCCATAAGAACTTTCTTCTATAAGAGAAAACAAATTGATGCAGTTTCTGACAATGGCAAAATTTGGAGATTTTCAACATTTGTCTGTTTGCTACAAAAATTCATTACTGCCTCTAAAATATTCTTGCTGTGGGATTATTCTTTCTCCTTTGGTCAAGAAGGCCTTGCAGCCTGAAGGATGCACTATTTGGGATGAATGAACCTTCTCAATCCCTAGTCAGAACCAAGATGTAAATCCCTTATCAGAAAAGAGCTAACCTGTTGGAGTGCCTGGTGGACATGATGCTTCAAGATACTGGCTGCAAACAATTTTCCTCAACTCTTGTTTTCTGTAGCTTATAAAGTTTCTATAACATCTGCTGCCACTTTTTTTTTTCAGAAATGAATTTTTTTTTTCTTTGAGAAAAAATTGTCCGCAGTGAAAAATGTAATGCCAATATTGCTTGTGAATCTGCAAAGTGCAAATGTTGTCAAATGGTCTTTCCTCAATGAAAAGCACTTGATTTTTGTACCATTTAAAATTTGTAGGGACAATGGGTTTTATTTTCTCCTCTTGTTCTATTTTGGTTATCTTATATATTGTGTCAAAATATGGATATAAGTGATGATTTTTGTTTTATTAATTAATAAATGGTGCAGTAACATTTAGCCGTATGGACCCTGAGGGAAAACTTATAATGGGATTTCGGAAGGCAACAAATTCTCCTGTAGGACAGGTAAGCCACTTTTAGTTTCAAATAGCAAACTCAAGTTTACTGAATTGATAAGAAGTTTTGATAAAAATACTGAGCAACAAATCCCAAACAGAATTGATATTAAATCGCCTGTTAAGCAGGAATCTCATCCATCTAATATTCCCAATGGCTCTCGCTCAAGTGAAACTTCCTATTCTGGTATTTATGAGAATCCACCTGTATTAAGTGGGTACTCTGGCCTTCTTCATTCGTTAAAGGGAAGTTCAGAAACCCACCTAAATGCGCTGTCTAAAAAGTGGAATTCAGCTAGTGGTGACATGAATTGGCATACTATTGAGATGCCTGAAGGCAGGAAAAGAGAAGGATTGCTTCTGCCACCAGTGCTCGTTCCTGAGAAGAAAAGGACTAGAAATATTGGGCCTAAAAGTAAGAGGTTGCTTATTGACAGCCAGGATGCACTGGAACTTAAACTTACCTGGGAAGAGGCTCAGGATCTGCTCCGTCCACCTCCAGCAGTTAAGCCAAGCATTGTCATGGTTGAAGATCATGTATTTGAAGAATATGAAGTGAGTAAATTGTTAACAGGAATGTTTTGTTTACTAGTTTTTTATGAATTTTATGAAATACATAGGATTTGATAGGTAGTTATAGTGACTTTATGCATTCTTTTGCTCTCCAGGCTTCTTCCTTATACGAGTCTGAATAAAAAATATATTAATGGCAATTAAGATCTAAAATAAAGGGAATTTTCAGAAGGTGCAGTTGAGTAGCAACTTTTGTTTGCATATTAGTTTTCTAGCCTCCTATCCACCAAAAAAAAGAAAAAAGAGTTTTCTAGCCTCCAATTTAAATTCAAACATGTTTTTTTCTTCATTTTCTATAACTTTTTAGGCAAATAATGAATTTACCTTAAAAAATTAGAAGTGATTTGGTCCCTACATCAATGTATGTCTAGACACTTGCAAGTATCGTGCTTATGTATATTAGTATCTCAGCTATGTCTTTTGCTTCATGCATGGTAATGCTTGTAATAAATGTGGAATGCATGCAGGTCTGAAGCATAGGAAATTGAATTCTAACTTTTAAGTCATAGTGATGAACTTTTTTTGAAAGAAAGTCTCCACTTAAAGGAGATAATAAATGAGATAAAATTTCTTTTGCAGTCTGTTAAATTGACTTGTAATTACCATATATGACTTCATGCAGGAACCTCCAATCTTTGGGAAGAGGAGTATATTTGTAGTCCGCTCAAATGGGTAAGATGATTGTATGTTAGCATTTCTGCTAGTGGTTGCAAAGTGTTATGGTTTTCCTCTCTTGCCATCCCCCTATTGTATTTTTCTGTTTCTATTAAATTTCATAATTTTCTTTTCTGAGAAATCAGCCTCTTGCAAATGTAAGGTAAGGTTGCCTACAATAGACCCACATAGTGGGTCTGGCACTTCTCTAGATCCCGCGCATAGCGGGAGCTTTGTAGCACCAGGTTGTCCTTCTATTAAATTTCATAATTTTCTTTTCCAAGTCATGCAAAAACAGCATAAATACTTATGTATGTATGTGTATGCATTTTAAGGTATTGATTTACTATTTCAATTGTAATATGCTTGAACCTTAGGATACATGAACAATGGACACAGTGTGATAGTTGCTCAAAATGGCGAAAGTTACCTGTTGATGTACTTATTCCCCCTAAGTGGACTTGCATGGACAATTCATGGGACCAGAGAAGGTGAGATGAAGACCTTTTAGTGCAATGAAATTATTTACAAATCATGTACTTGACAAGACCTTGATTTTCCACAATGCTGTCAATAGGTGTTCGTGTTCTGCTCCCAATGAACTGTCCCCAAGGGAACTGGATAATCTTCTGAGACTGAATAAGGGTATGTATCCAGCTCTTGGATCCCTCCAAATGCACATGATGTTATATATGATAACAGCTGCTTAGTACGTTCTGGGTAGAAAATGGTTTCATCTGTGAAATTTGGCACTAATGTAAATTTGGTTCTGCATATTGCAGTTTCACTGGATAGTTACAAAAAAGTGAAAAACATTGCAATTATGGGTGTGCATGAAGGCATATTCTAATATAATATGTAGATTTTCATTTAGTAATAAATCTATATGCGATGGTTCAGCCGCCATGTATGGGCATTTTGGTCTTGGAAATTGTGCTTTTCACCTAAGTAAACACTGTTTACCTCTGTTCCTAAAGTACCTCTACAAAAAACAATTGGGCAAGTGATTAATTGATTAAAAAAAAAAACAGCCAATTACCTGATGGAGAATACGAATATTTCTTCACAAATTATGCTTCTTTAGCAAGGTAGGTGATATGTTTTTTCTTTCAACAAATTCTGGATTTGCTGTGTTTCATTTATTATTATTTGTGTAGAGTTTAAGAAACAAAGATTGGCAGCAAGCCATAGGCCGACCCTGGAGCAGCATGAATCATCTGGACTGGATGCTTTGGCTAGTGCTGCAATACTTGGAGATGATGCAGGGGACTCTGGCAGGACACAAGTTGCCACCACCACAAAACACCCTCGGCATAGACCAGGCTGCTCCTGCATTGTGTGTATCCAGCCACCCAGTGGGAAGGGGAAACACAAACCTACATGCACTTGCAATGTGTGCATGACAGTTAAACGTCGATTTAAAACCCTGATGATGCGGAAGAAGAAACGTCAATCTGAACGTGAAGCAGAGATTGCTCAGAGAAATCAGCAATCATGTGGGCCCAGGGATGAATCTGAAGTGGATAGTACCTCTCGAAACTTGACTCCAGCTGATGGTTCTGAGAATGAAGCTAGGGTACCAAATGAGTTAGACTCAAGAAGTCAAACCGATGTGGCTGAAACATCCAAGGGGCAATTAGACCTGAATTGCCATCCTGATCGAGAAGACACGCAAGCTGGGTCAAACACTGTAAGCATGATGAGTCTTCTTCAAGAAGCAAGTCTCCCATTGGAGACATATCTAAAGCAAAATGGGCTTACTAGCTTGATATCAGAGCAACAAGCCAATTCAGCCTCCAATGCGCAGGCACAGACAACGAATGAGAGTGAGGGAAGACAGAACGAGGACCAGGACCGCGCTACTTCTGCTGTTCAAGAGCAAGAAAGTAGTCCTGAAGAGAACAGTGGGCAAGACAAAAGCGAAAATAATCCCGCTTCATGAAGTTCTTACCTCCATTTTTTCCCCCAGGAAATCACTATACAAGTTGTCTTGTTGCACCGAAGTTATACGTTTAAAGGCTGTTTCTTTTGGATGTTTATATTGTTTTTTGCATTGCCACATGTAATCTGTATCTTAATGGGTGTGTAAGCCAATAAGTTAATAGATACCGAAGCTTGTGTTTTAGGCTGTAAACTACAGAAGCAAGAGGTAAAGGATTCATTTGCAAATTCTGCCAGTTTCATATTTATAGTTTGGTATATGTAACCATACTATGTCTTAGCGTCTCAGTACTTACCTTCCTTGGACCTCAGTTTATTATTATTTTTTGAAAAAACAACTGCTTTCTCACATTTTCTAGTCAGCGTTTAATCCTGCCTTTGCATGTCTAACTCTTTCCTTGATGCTGTTAATTACGAAAGCAAGACACAGAAAACTCATGCCGCTTCATACATCGCAGTAAAGATTTTAGGCCTCAAAATTTTTCCGAGCCACTCACTCTTCTCTTCAAAATATACAGAAAAGACTGAAGGGGAGAGGGAATGAGTGAGGAGAATAACACTAAATTCTTAAATAACCTTTCCATTATCTACAAATTGAGGAATAAAATGTGGCAGGACCACATCTTTATCTCCTATAAATTAATGTTGAATCACAACAAAAAATATAAAATAAATAAAAAAAAAAAAATCAACATTATAGACAATCAATATCCTTCAACACTAGCTCTCCTAGATGCAGCAGAGGAATATGACTTCTGGCTTAACTGCCGTTCAAGATCCTCCAAAGAGAGCACAGAGGAACACCCGCGAGAAGGAAGCAAGAGAGGCACACCAGACCATCTTGGAGGTGAACCAGATGGTAGCGTTCCCGATGGCGGCGACGGTGAGAAACTCAATCTAGGCTGTGGACAAACTATGCCATTAAGACTTGGAGATCTAGACATCTGTTTTCCAGATACTGGGGCCGGCTCTTGAAGAGGAAACCGGCAAGAGTACTTCATATCCTGTATGATTTTCAGATGCTCAACAACAGTTCTCATGGTAGGTCTTTCTGATGGCTCCTTCTGAAGACATCTTAGTGCAATATCAGCTACTGTCCTTGCTGCTTTGGAAGGAAACCGGCCTTTGAGTTGAGGATCCATGATCAATGACAGGCGACAATCATCGGCTAGGAAAGGCCGGCTCCACTTCACTAAATTCCTCTCTTCCTTGGGGTGACGGCTGTCCAGATTCTTTCTTCCAGTTAGTAGCTCCAGAAGAATGATTCCGAAACTCCAAACATTGCTCTTTGGAGTGACCAATCGTCTTTCCAGTGTCTCCACTGATAGGTTTCCCACAGCCTGCACATCAATAAATTAATGAACAGGATGAATGGAAATAAAACTCACGCAATTAACTTTCATGACAGATATGAAAATTTTTTAAGAAAATGTTGGCTGAATTTAACAAACAATTTAAGGTTTGTTTGACAAATTAAATCTTTTAACACAAAATTCTATACTGAATAGTTGGAGATAAAAAATTTCAAAAAAAAATCTCAGGCCCTAGCTCGTACTGTTTGATAACAGGATCCACTGAATGCTGAACGTAAATAAGGAAAGAATTGGTGAAATATGCTGAATGTATTTAGCCTTCTTCACTTAAATTTAACAAACACTGCTAAATAATTATCAGTGTTCAATTTTTTCTTAAATCATTTTCAGCAATGAATTGAGTTGTCAAGCAGAAAGCTAAAACACTACTAAGTCAGAACTTACAGGTGAACTGCTTGGAATCTCTTCTTCAGGAATATGTCCAACACAACCATATCCTGAAAGCTTGGCACTGAAATCTTTGTCAATCTGTATGTTGGCTGTTGAAAACTCATTGTACATTGCCTGAAGACAGAGTTACATCAGTTATCAGTAACATGGAAACATACCTCTTAATTGATTTTCTAATGCATTGAAGATAGAAATGTTGAAACATAGTCTGCACTCAAACTAAAGCTGTTTAATTCATATCATAAATTCCAAAAGACAAAAGTATACTTTATGTCCTTAACGTTTACACTAAGTTTCACTTATGCCCCTAACTTTTTTTTTTGCATAGAGAGAGAGAGAGAGAGAGAGTGAGGAGAGAGAGACGGGGGAGAGAGAGAGAGAGATGGAGGGTATTTTGAAAATTTTAAGTTTCAATTCACGTGACAAATGACGTGTAGCTTAAGATGTTTCATGTGGACCGTCCAGTCAACATTTTCTGTCATTATCTTAAACAGTATTAGTGAAAAGGGCATATTTGAAAAAAAAAAATTAAAACATGTGAGACATATTTGATGGAAAAAAATAAATAAATAAATGATATAACTGAAACTTGGTGTAAACGTTGACATGAAGTGTAATTTTGCCGTTCTAAAATTACTCGAATCCTATGGCACTCACTCGGTGAGATCTATGCTTCACATGAAAATAAATATAAATAATGGCAGACATGATGACATGACATAAGACTGCTCCAGATTTATTTATTCTATACACACATGCACACACAAACACACAAAACTAAGCTTCGAATAAAAAAGTTCATTACCTGGAAAGGCCCTTCTTCATGCAAGAAAGTTAGACCTTGCGCAGAACACAAAGCAATTTTCATTCTTGTATTCCAATCCAGAGGTGGACCATCAGATCTCCCATACAATAGGCGGTCCAAACTTCCATGACATAGCCTCTCATAAACCAACATTCTCTGTTCTGAACCATCGCGAGCATGATAACCTAGCAATTTGCAGAGGTTTGGATGTTGCAAAGATGCAAGAGTGTTAACCTCATTTATGAATTCTTTCAAGGCCTGAAAAAAGAGAGACAACAATAGGCCACTTCAGAAAAATGTCCGGTGCATGGTAATCAAAATCGAAATCTTACATATGAACGAGAAATACATAAGATAGATCAAATTGCAAGAACAGATCAAGGATCGTAAGATACTATAAATTATTTATAAATATATATAAAAAAATTATATAGTTGACTAAAATTCTTAGACAAATACAAACTTATCTAAATGTCAATATACATTCATAAAATATGTTATATATTGCAAAAGTGACAAAATAATATACATAACTACAGCTAAAAGTCATTAAAATATAAATTTCATACATTAAACAAGTCATTGAAATATATATACACAAGAACTACTAAATAAGACCTTAATCCCATGAAAATAAATGCTTGTTTTTGGCTTTTGGCTTAAAAAATAGGAAGGAGGATTATATGTAGTAGAATTGTGATCCTACAATCAAGATTGCGATCCTATGAGATCTTGATACAATTTCAATCTTGCTTGTAATCTTACAAGTAAAACCTCTATAAGATTGCGATCTTGAATGATCTTACGATTAAGATCTCGATCTTGATAACAATACTCACAATGATTTAAAAATCACATTCAAATATGCATAGAAAAGTAACAAAGTATAAAGGACAGCAAGAGGAACAAAATTTAAGACATAAGGCAATGCTTCTCTACCTTTGCTAAGGAAGCATTTGCTATCAAGATAATCTGTTAGCAATTACTAGGCATGAAGATAAAAGTAATATGGAGACAAAGTACCTGAGTTGAGGGGTGAAGGCGAGTGACAGTGGCTTCAAAACTCTTTAAACTTGAAGCATCATCACCAAAAGATGCTTTATATATGGTCGAAGAAAGACTTTCTGACATGTATCGGTCTGAAGAGAAATTGTGGCAAGCAGCAGCAATTTCCTCAAATCGGAAGTTTCGAAGGGTGGCAGTAGGTGGCAATGGCAGAGGTCCAGAAGCATGTGTAGGTCCAGAAGCATATAGAGGGCCAGAAGGATATAGAGGGCCACTAGCTGTCACTGACTTAAAGCTACCCATAGTCTTCAATGCACCACCACCCTGAGAAGATGGCAGAGGTAAAGGTTGTGGATTGGATGAACGCTGCTCCTTTGTCAATCCAGCTTGGTGTTTAGACTCTTCTTGATCCTCATAGTCAATTGATACTAAAGTGTCTTGTTCTGCTGCATCAAGAGTTGATGGAGCCGACAATGCTCGTGTTCTATTGATTGTGACTTTATTAACAGATTGAATGGGTTTCACTCTAGTCTTAAAACTAGGAGGTGCAGACTGCAGTGAGCGAGTATGAGTTTGAGGTTCAGGGAGTACTGTTGCTATGTGCTCTTTATGGTTGGCATGTTTTATGTGCATGATCTGTTCGGACTTTTTCTTCTTACTCTTCAAGACTGAGAAGCACCTCATCCTGAATACAGAACTTGGCTGTAGTGTAGGAATATCTATTTCTGCCATAACAAAATAAGCAGAATTTATATCAGATAATTGCTCATACTTAGTTCAATAAGCCATGTTTTGACAACCCTCAAAAAAGAACATTAATACAGGTTCTCCAGAGACATGACTTTGCAATAGTTCTAAGGAGAAAAATAAGTGTGAGCATGCCATTGCCCTGTTGTGATTCCCTTTTACACGTTAGAACCAAAATGAAAAAACGAAAATTGTAAAATCTGCCCTTAATAGTGCGTATTTTTAAAGTAAAAAATGAAATGGTAATAATTCTCAATAATGACAAGTTAACACGTCAATAATAAGTTTCTTCTAGTTACACCCAAAAATAACACAACATCAGGTTGAAAATGCAATACAATGTACATCAATTCAAAGAAAAATGGTTACCAAATAAACCACATTATCTGATTCAAAGGTGTGAGACAGAACACCTGTTTATAGTGAAGGCTGTTTATAAGTCTGCCTTTTAGGAGTGGATTCTCCTTTAAATCATTGACCACGTATCTATAGGTGCCAAACTTAACAGTTTAATGGTAATTATGAATAGATACATTTGGTTTCCTCTCAGATTTTGCCCCTGCTATTATGAATACAGTCTCTCCTTCCTCCTCAGTTTCATTACCATCGCTCCCAGTTACCCGTAAATAGAATTCGCCCTAATAAAATTTGATCAACTAATCACTAGCAAACCTCCTCTTCACATTTGTGTCGGAAGAGGATCCTACCTGGCCTCAAAGCTTAACAAGGTGCTTGGCTCAATTTGAGCCGTTGAATTTCACAACTAACAAGCCAAATTTCAGTATGTTGTTTTCTTTTTTAAATTACTTTTAAAAAATAACATCTTAAAATTCGAATCGTTGGTCGTGAAATTTAACAGCCAAGCTTGAGGCCAAGCATGGAATCCAAATCCATTTGTGTCAGTCACATTCCGACGACCAGAATAATAAATTACTTTAGTTTGCCATCTTATTGGTCCATTTCTGCAATGAACACAACAAAGAGCAGGCAACATGCTACTCCCTGCTAATGAAGTGAATTACCCAATTGCAATGCAGTTACGAGGTCTAGATACAAAACTAGTCTCAGAAATTAACAACACACCAATAAATCGGAATACATGAAAAGCAATTCAAATCCATAATATCAAAGAAATTTTAAAAACCTGTTTTGTTTTAGCTTCCTGTTAAAGGGGGAAAATGAAATGGACCATTAAACGCAAATAAAACTGCCACACCGCTAAAATCCCCGAACCAGGAAATATCCATATAAACAAGCAAGACAATTCAGATCGAGCCCCGAATGAAAAACAAACTGGCAAACGGCAATTAATAGCACCATACACAAACCAAAATTTCAATGAAGAAAAGTAACAGGAAAGAAGCTCTCGAGCAAATTTACAAAACAGAACCTCCAAATTACGGCAATCAAAGTGAAAGGAAGAATAAGAAACAATCAAACCTGTGATAGAGCAGGTCATGCAAGTAACGGCAAAGCGATTGCGGGTGAGGAAATGGCGAAATTGAAACTTGTGGCTTTGATTCCAAGAAGAAAAACCCTTATCAAGTCAAAGAAAGCAGACGCGAAAGTCTGAGAAGTGAAGATTTAGAGAGAAAAGAAAGAAAAGTTAGAAAGCAAAGTTTAGACGAATATTAGAATACAAGAGAGACAGTCAAAGAGAAATGAGCAGTGGTCAAACTCACCAAAACCGAATTTTAATTAAGATTATATTTATAATTATGTCTCGCTAATCACTAAATGACACTTCCAATGTGTTTTTTAACTAACTGTCTTTTTTGATTTCTACATTTGATTTCCTTCAATGCCCTTTGAGTAGGAGGCCTAGAATTAACGAGTTTTTACGATGAAAAAAGTTTTTTTTACGTCATTAATATATTTTGTTAAGTATTTTTTAATATTAATTATATTTTATATATTTTATTTTTATTTCAAATTTATTATTTTACTTGTCGTTTAGTTAGTATTTTTTATTAATAAAATAAATAATCTTAGTAAAAAAAATTTTTGAAATAAAAATAAAACATATAACACATAATTTACATAAAAAAATTAGAGATAAAATTGAAGTTTGATATAATTATTAGAAATATAAAAAATATTTTTATCAATTTAAATTTATGATAAATATGAAAAATAGAGTCATATAGTTATGACGTTGACGTTAAATTACTTTTCCGGTAACTTAAGAATTTATAATTAGATTTTATAATTTAAAATATTTTTAATTTAATTTTCTTTAAAATTTTATTACGTGATTAATCATGTAATATGTTATATTTAAAGAAGCATATTCATGTTATCACTTGCTACAAATACACGTTTGAATTTCACTCCGTCATTTTTTTCTTATTTATTGATATAAATTACATGTATTAGTAACACTGTAAGAAAAGTTTAATGACAAAACTCATATTAAAATCTTTAAAATTATGAGACCTACTTATAAAATTTTAAATTTAAATAATTTAAATTAAAATATTTAAACCAATTATTCATATTTATTTTTATAAATATTTTAGAGTAAATTATTAATTTAATTCTTGAAATATTATAATTTTTCAATTTAATTTTTAAAAGATCAAATATCTCAAATTATTTTCTAAACCAATTTTGTTTTTTTAATTTTGTCAATCTATTCATTAAAGTAATTTTAAGTAACGACAAAAATTAACATATAAAAATAATAGGGTTAATAATTTAGTAAGAAATCAATTTGAGATAACTAAATAAGTGTGTGTTTGGAAAATAGTTAAAGAAATTTAAATTTGAACAAACCATAGCTTGTATAAGTAATAACCTGAAGCTTTCACCAAAATCATAATTTGATGACAAAACTGTGTTAATATAAAAACTTTCAAACATAATATTTTATATTCAAACCATGTTAGTCAGTCCAAACTCTGAATTTTAGAAACTATGAGTGTTCAAAATCAAATCAAATAAACTAAAAACCTACCAAAACCAAAAAAGAGGATCAAATTGATTTTTTGAAACAAAGATTTTATTTGGTTCGGTTCAATTTGTCGGTTTGAGTTAGTTTAAACCAATTTTATGTATAAAAAATATATTTTTGTATATATGTAATATTATATTTTTATATTTTTATATCAACAAAATTATTTTTATATATTAATTAATTTGATCTCTTTTTTTTATATTTATATATATTTCATTTAAATTAAAAATCACAAATTATTATAAATAAAATTATTTAAAATCAAATTAAATCACCTAATTAAAATCAAATTAAATCATTTAAAAATTAAAATTAAATATATTTATAATTTTACAAAAATCAATGAGCTCAGTATAATTTAATTAAAGTTTAAAATTGAATAGAATTCAACCTATAAACAGTAAACAAATTAATCAATGTTTTGTCAAACGTGTTTGGCGTGAGAGGGACATGTTGGACATTTCGCATCACATTGAATAATGTATGAAGAAAGAGAACAGCTGGATGACAATTTGTTAAATTCATATGCACACCTCGGAGTTTCAACGAAGTACACCTCGATTGGAGTGACGGACCGGTCAAAGTTGGAAAACTATTTTTTGAAAAAACTAGCATGTTTGGTCAAACCCATTGCTCTTTGACTCTCAACTTCCTCCGTCCGATTTGGAAGCATGTGGGAGAGATCAACGGCCAATGCTTCGCCGTGGTGGATCCTCCTAATACATACGCGTGGCAGAATCTCTCATTCACCAATCAGATCTAAAGATCCGTGTATAATAAAAGAAATTATTTTATACAACTTTTTTAGCGAAATTAAAGATTAAAAAAACCTAATATTTAAAAAGGTTAAATTATTCTTTCGGTGGTTGTTAGGGTTTTAATCAATTTTCAATTGGTCCCTTGTTATTTAACAATTTGTAAATAAATTCTCATGGTTGCAATTTAAATATTTCTAATTTAGGCTCTACTCTGTGAATTTTTGTTAAATTCTTGTGACATGGTTAATTATTTATTATCTTAATGTTCAAATATGCATAATTCACATTGTTATTAGAATCAGATCGAACCAATCAGTTCGATTGGTTGAATTAAGAATCAGCTAGTGAATCGGTCTAAAATAAACTTTAAAATCAATTAGTAGTAAAATTGGCCAAAAATTGATCAAATCGGATAATGTGCTAAATGAACCGATTAAACCAATCAACTTATATTTTTTACTTTTTTTTATTTTTCTTATTCTATAATCAGGTAATGAAAATAATGAAAAAATTAATATTACAAATCAATCAATTTTAGTAGAGATGCTAATATATTGATATTTTATGGGTTTGATATTACTAAATATGATATTAATTAATAATATTTTCTTATTGTATAGTCAATTTTTACCATGAACTTTTGATTATAGATATTATTTTACATAATTTGATATCAAATTTTATCTTTTATTGAATTTGTAAATTTATATTTATTATTTTTAATTATGTATATTATTTTTTTAATATTTTAAAGTAAACTAATTCAACTGTAATTTAATTATTGATTATTAATCGGTCTGGTTTTTAGGATCTTAATAATTTAATCCAATTTGCCTAAATTACGTGATATTAATTATATCATATGTCATGTGTATGCAAGTTAGTTTCAATTAATAATCTATTTTTTCAATTTTCACTAACGTTGATCGGTTCATGTAATCCATTACTTGTTTTCTTTAAGTAGTAACTTGTTCCCTAGTCTTACAAATAAAAAATAAAAAAATCAACACCAAAAAAAAAATATACATCTATTTAGTACAAACTCTGAATCTTGTTCTAACTAAATTAGTCAGAATTTAACAAATTTTTTAATATTTATGATTCCAAATTGAAATTAACTTATTGACCATTTTTTCCCGTTTTATTAACATAAATGCATGTTCAAAGTATTAATATTCACATAGTTAACCACATCAAAATAATTTAGTGGAATTAGTAATAGTAATTAAATTAAAAATTTATAAAATTATAAGGACTTAATTACAAGTTTTAAAACAATAAGACCTTAAATAAAAAAAAACTAAGTAAAACTATAATAAAAAAATCATTAAACGTTTTTGAAAAATTTGAACTGTCTTAACCACTATCTTTATCAAGCTTACAAAATTTATTAGTTCAAATATGTGAGACACATACTTGTTGGGAGTAAATAAATTTTAAGTTATATTTACTGTGTGTTTAAATAATATTAATTGTTGTAAGATTTTTTACGCAGTTTTATATGAATAAATTTTATGTAAATGAATATTAATTTAAAGAGAAAATACTCATTTTAAATTTTTATCTGATTAAATAGGTGGATAAATGTCTCTCTCCTATCTTTAAAACTAGTTAAATTATTATACGATTATCTTCTCTATTTTAAAAATTGATTCTCTTTCCCTAAAACCAGAAAATAACTACAATAAAACGACTTTTTGACCAAAATTCCTTCAAAAGGCCAAAATTTCTACTTTTTAAATTGAGAAAATTATATCATAACTATATTTTTTTATATGTGAGACTTCTAAATGATCATACTAAAATTAAAAATTACTAAAAAGGAAAAACATGTTGAAAAAAATAATTTTAAAATTTGACAAAAAATATAATATTTAATTTCAGAAAATAACACTCCAATTAAATATATATTTAGTCGGCAGAATGAGATGGGGTATTATTTATTTATTTTGAAATCTTAGACCATAAAAGATGACGGGGACATAAACAAAAAAGTAGGTTTGTATTAGGAAAAAGAGGATAGGTCGGTGAGTGAGAATGAGATTTATAAAATGATGAAAGTGAAGTGAATGTGCATATATTGGTCCTGGCGGGTTTTTTAACATTGTGACATGATACTCATTCTATATGTGCTAGTATTTCTAACATTATTTGATTATGACGGGATAGGGTGGTCCTACTCTCGATTTTTTAATATTAGTTAATGTTAAAAAGTCTAATACTTTATTAGATCGCAAATACTCTAATATATTACTAAAGTGCACTTTACTTTTGTACTTGTTTCAATATTAATGCTAAGATTGAAAATTTTTTATTTTCAATTTTGGTGAAGTAATTTTTAATTGAACGATTCTTATTTCATGCATTCTAAAATTAGGTCAAAAGATATTTCCTTATAAAATTATGGGCCATTTGGGTTAAAAAGAAATAAGCCTAACTTCTTGTGACAAGAGCTGTTGAGAATAAGGTCATTTGACCTTAAATTTTAGGGTAAATTATATTAATTTATCTTGAAATTTGATTAAGTTATATTTAAAACCTCTCTTATTTTAAATATTATATTTAACTTCCTTAATATTTTGATATATATTGTAGGAACTCCCTTCTAATTTACTTTCTAACATGTCAATTAAATTTATACGTGACTACAATTTTATGAGATAATTACTAAATCAATTTTTGAAAGATTATAGTTGTTTTAAATTAGTACTTGAAAGATCAAGAATTTCAACTTAGTTATTGAAAGATTGTATTTGTCTCAATTTCACTCTTCTAAGTTATCAATGTGACTTTTAGCAATAAAAAATTAAAATTTGGCAACATTAGATGTTGAGATTTAACAATAAAAATGATCAAATTGAGGCAATTGTAATCTTTTAGACCATAAATTGACATATTTAAATTTTAAAGAAATAAATTGAGACAATTATAATCTTTTAATGACTAAATCAATAATTTACTATAACGTTAGTTTTAACATGATGTTAAAGACTTCTTTTTTTGTAAAATAGGCCTCGCCCAAACTAAGATATGATATAACACGAATTATTTTTAACATGACAGTAAACAAATATATCTATATAATAGACTAAAACAATTCAACTCTAAGGCATTAATTACATAGATATATCATTTAATAACATATAATAAAATTAATAAATAAAAATTAAAATTAAATGAATAAATTATGTAAATAAATAAATTCATTCATATTAATGACATTACATTAAATTCATTCTAAGCAACCATTTTGAAATGTATTGTAGAGCTATCCTTTAAATTCTATGAAGATTACAATATATGAAATGCAAATTGGTGTGATTGAATCTATAATGCATTTAAATGAATTTTAAAAATTTGCATTTAAATGAATTCAAATCATCCCTTTAAAAAATGTGAATTGTTGTAAATTTAATTAATAATTAAATAATTACAATATATCAAATGCAAATTGGTATGATTGATTCTATAATTGCATTCAAATGAATTTGAAAAAATTACATCTATATAATAGACTAAAATAATTCTACTCTAAAGTATTAATTACATAGATGTCATTAAATAACATATAATAAAATTAATAAATTAAAATAAAAATTAAATGAATAAATTATATAAATGAATAAATTCATTTATATTAATGACACTACATTAAATTCATTTCAAGCAAACCTTTTGAGATGTACTGTAGGGCTCTCTTTTAAATTTTGTCAAGATTACAATATATTAAATGCAAACTAGTGTGATTGAATTTATAATGCATTCAAATGAATTCAAATAATATCTTTTTAAAATTATGAATTGTTATAAGTTTAATTAATAATTAAATAATTGCAACATATTAAATACAATTTAGTGTGATTAATTATATAATTGTATTCAAATGAATTTAAAAATTTTGCAATCAAATTAATTCAAATCATCCCTTTTAAAAATGTGAATCATCATAAATTTTATTAATAATTTAATAATTTAATAATTACAAAATATTAAATGCAAATTTGTGTGATTGATTCTATGATTACATTCAATTGACTTTGAAAATTTGCATTCAAATGAATTCAAATCATTCTTTTTAAAACTGTGAATCATTGTAAATTTTATTAATAATTTAATAATTGCAAAATACTAAATGCAAATTGGTGTGATTGATTATATAGATTGCATTCAAATAAATTTAAAAAATTGGAATACAAATGAATTCAAAACATCCCTTTTAAAATTTTGAATTGTCATAAATTTTATCGTAAATTTTATTAATAATTTAATAATTAATAATTACATCATTAGCATTTAACATATTCAATTTACTATTTCAAAATTCACCTTATATAAATAAAAGATCATTCCAACTGTCTTGTATTCCTCATGTATTTGTATTGAATATGTTTTTTGCATAATTAGTTTTCATTCCGTTAGTGCTTCACATATGACTAAATTTAGCGATGTTGCTGATGTTAGTGCATCAATGGATGATTGAAGGATTAAGGTTCGGGTAGTAAGGTTGTTGACAATTCCATCGTTCAATATGCATGAGAATATTTTTAGTCTGGAGACAGTTTTACAAGATTTTTAGGTAAATTTAATTTTATTTTTTAGTCTTGCGTTTATCTTTTAACTTCTAAGTGTGATCGCATATACGGTCATGTAAAGAGATCATATGTAAATAAGTTTAAATGTCAAATAACCGAGGAAAATGTTTACATGATGTTCATGTTTGGTGTAGTTAAATCTAATAGTGATTATCAATCAATGAAGCATCCATTCATGCTTGAATATCGATTTTCAACCGATATTCGACTAGCTGAAGATGTTTTAAGTATTCCAAAATCTATTTTCATGTTTTGTTCATTTAATGATATTTTGAATCATGTTATAGACGATAATTATTTAGTATGTTAGTGTCACGACCCGTTTTCTGGGCACATGACCGGCACAATGATGAATATCTCATCACTGTAAGCCTTTCGATAAATTCTACCCATGAGTTTAGTTATTATCTCTATATTATCAAAATAACCATTCCTGAAGAAAATATATCAAATTTTTTTTATTTGAAATTCATAGAGATGATTTGCACATAATAATAGATTCTCAGTATAAAATACATTATTTTGCTGACATACAAACCAAATGCCAAACCCCTGACCTAGATGTCCTAGACGATTACAGAGCAACATAATCTATAACAAAAGAGGGGTCTACCCGACAACGGGAAGGTCCAAAGTGATCTACTCCTCTAGCAGATATTCTTCGCTGACAACCTGATCTGAACAAAAAGGTTGTACAAACAGTGTGAGCTTTTAAACTCAATGAGCGAATCGGCCTTGCGTTAATAAAATTCAAATACATTACCAGTCATGCAAGCATATCCAAAGGCTCATACTCAACCAGTAGACAGAATATAAAAATTCATCCAATTCAACAAACGTTACTAGTACTCGTCAATGGCAATATATCCCAGAGAGCGCACACAGGCCGGCTCACCAATTATGTATATTTCCGCCATGACGCACAATATCATCCTTTTACATACAAGAAGATAAAAATTCATCCAATTCAACAAACGTTACTAGTACTCGTCAATGGCAATATATCCCGGAGAGCGCACACAGGCCGGCTCACCAATTTTGTATATTTCCGCCATGACGCACAACCTCATCCTCTTAGCTAGGGCGCCACGGATTTATCACCAATCCGGGCTATATCCCTATTGAGGGAATCGTTGTCTCCACACTCATTGGTCAAGACACCCTGTCAACCGGATTTTCCGCCTTGCCGTGAGAGGGGATACTGTCCCGCTCAATCACAATCAATAGCATTTCATATCATAATCAGAAGCTCAATATAATATTCATCCATATAACAGGTATAGTATATAACTATATTATAGCTTTATAAACCACAATTCAAGAGATTCAATCTTCACATCATTATGAGATACTTGCTTTTTCTTATCCATACTTCTGGATTAATTATCTCATTATATTCGCCATTCTGAATCCAATTTCCCCCTATGAATCTTGGGAGTGTCTTACGACATACTTTTTATCACCAGTAATGCTAAAACTCTATTAAAACGGGGTCGTTTCACTCACCTGGATTCCGTACGAGCATCGCTTCTCTAAGTCATTACAAACAAGAGTGCTCAGGTGAATTTCGGTGTTCTGCTACGGAGATTTTCATGAAAGATTAGAGAAAATACGTTAGGATTGTTTTCGTACAGATACTGTTCATACGTATAGTTACTGTTCATATATACGGTTACTATTCATACATACGGTTACTATTTATATATACAGTCACTATTTATACGTACAGTTACTGTTCATATGATTACTATTCATACGTACGGTTACTATTCATACTAGAAATAGAGAATACAATCTGTAAAAGAGTACACCAGATAAGTTTCCAGGAAAAAGTGGAGGGTCACACTGGACACACTTAAAAACCAGGTCTTTCCTTAGCCAGAACTTTTCTAGACATGTATTCTTCACAGTTTACATTCTATTTCGGTAATCAGAGAATCAAAATAATATGTAAGCAGCTAAGGACAGTTTTTCTGATGTGGAAGATCAGCCAAAGCCGCAACCACAGAGCATACTTAAGAAAATAACTTCTAAAATTTGAAAGACATAGAAAGGGTATAGTATCCTTACCTAAGCTGAAAAGGAAAGGCCCAAAATCTTAGAGGCCTAGCATTGAAGTAAGAGAAACTTAAGGAGAGAAGAAGAGAAGTTGAAGGTGTGAGTTTAGAAGTGAAATGAAAGCGCCTATTTATAGGAAAAGTCAATGGTACTATTTGATACTATGCACTAATAAAATATTTAATTTACTATTTATGAAAATGACATTTCTAATAATGCAGTTACTGTACACCTCACGCGTACGAATCGAAAATTTTTCTTTCATTTACTATTGGAAACTTAAAGGGAAAACTATCCTTTCTCTTAAACCTTTAAGTTTCTTTTCAAATAAGTCCTTTCAATTTAGTCCCTAAAGGTATTTTTACCCATAAAACGTCATTTTCTCCTACGAACTTTTTTTCTAGTTTTCTCTTATGATCAAACCACATATAGTACTTGACATTTCGATTGTATAAATGAACAGTATCGTATACGTAAATAGTATTATACGGGTGAATAGTACTGTATACTGAAATGGTAACAGTAGTTTGTAAACAAATATTTATATTTTATTTTTCTTGGGTATTACATTATCACCCCCTTAAGAGAATTCGGTCCCCCGAATTCAAAACTCATCTCAAGACTGAAATAAGTGTGATTACTTCGTCTATATCTCATCCTTTGTATCTCTTTCTTTCCAAACATCTTCACATCCTTGGTAAGATTTACAAGAACACTATAGCATCAACTGTGAACTCTAGACCGCATTATCAATAATTTTCATAGGAATTTTTTCCTTTTCTAAACAGCAAGTAATCTCTTCTTCATCAGTTTGATCTTCTCCATAGCCTTTTGTACCATAAAGTGTCTCATCCCCATAACCTTTACCAAACTTAAACCATTTAATCAGATATCCATATAAAACCTCAAATAGATGTCGTCTTCAAAAGTGGCACGTGGTCTTTCCAGTTCATACTGAATATCAGAACACATGTTACCACACACATAGCTTACAACTTTTACGAATACAAGCACCTTACCTGAAGACATCATTTTGGCCATAGGCAATACTCTTGCCCGAAGGTGATCCTTCTACCTTAAGGCGATACTCTCAGCTGAAGGCGTCATATAAAAGGAAAAATCATATGAAATTATTACATAAATCTCTGGGAAGAACAATCCTAGATAATGTGTTAAGTAAATAACATACTCCTCATGCATAATTATAAAATAAATATATATAGAAATTATTCTCACCTCAATGACTCATATAGAGTCGTATCCCTTCAATGATTAGGGCAAACCCATAGTTCTCTATATATAGGTTCATAAAATACTTATTTAGCATTCCTCCATAGTTCAGAAGTGTAATGAAATATCATTTTAGTAACTCTGCTCAGTCAAAAGGATATTACCATACTCTGCTTTAGAATTTCCATAATTAAGTACGAAATATAAGTCCAACATCTTTTCATTCCTCAAGTTCTTTCAGTAAAAGGAATCACTTCAACAAAGAAGATCTAAATACTAACTTAAATTTTATTTCTAGTACATAGATAATTTTAATACATGAAGCGTAGACCAAATATAGCTTTAGGTACAAACAAAAGAAAAAATAAATTAAGGACGAGGAGGCATTTGAAATGTAAAAGGTGCTCCAGGTCTAGAAGAGGAAGGTGCTTCAGACCTTAAGGAGGAAGCTAATCGTTGCAGCCTAGAAAGAGTTTCTGGAGGAAGTGCCTGAGAAATTTGACGAAGAGCAGAAGTTACTCTATTCATACAGTCAATACACCTTGCTTGTTGGTCACGAAAATTTTGAGTTGCAAACATTGAATGTCTATCAACTCGATTAGCTAGTTCCCCGAAACAACGGTTTATCAGTTTCTCTTGGTTTTCAAAGAGACGATTTATTAGTCGCTTCTGGTCCTCTGTCTTGTATTCCAGGCTCTCTATCTTACGCTCCAGGTTTTCGATCTTACGCTCCAGGAACGCAAGCTTATTTTCTGAGGATGTTGCAGTACTGTCCTCCTCCAACTCTATTACATCCTTCTTTCTCTTCTTAATTTCTGGTGACCTGTCTACAGGTCTCTTCCCTTTGTTGTTTCCGAGACTTAGATTTAAATCAAGCTCTACATTGCCAGTCTCAAAATTCAAGTTGAAAGACTTATTATCGGCCATTGCTCTAGGGATCTCAGAAATAACTTCGAATGAGAAAGGAATGGAGATTGAGAAATAGGTATGTAATGAAAGAAGTTCGCTTGGTGTGATGAGTGGGGTAACGGGCGTACAAGATTTATAGACAACCCGAAGCCCCTAGAGCTAAAGCCACCACAACCTATACGCCGCTCGCTATAAGGTTTACAGATCACATACGTCGCAATGCCAGCAATTAATGTCGGACATGCAGATAAATAGTAAATGCAATTAACATAAGTCAAAGATTTCTTGAAAAAAATTTTCGGCTAATCTTGACCTTTCTCAAAATTTTGACTAACTACGCTCTTCAGTCTGAGATTTTCTCCCTCTAACTTGTTTTATCCTGTAATCCCATATCACGATGTCCCTCTATGATTAGGTAGCCTTATATTGGCCGTATCTTAGATTCTAATCGGTGTCTTTATTCTAGATTTACACATAATATATATGTCAATATATATATTTTAAAACAAAGTTAATTGCTTTTGGTCACATGCAGTAAGCATTATCATAATGCAAGGAAATCATTGCCTTTCATTTGCCCACGAGAGCATTATATGTGAGTATGTGTAACCATGAAGATATATTATCCTCTACACATTTCATTCTATCCAAGTCATTTTGATTTCTCATTCTCTATGAGTATATGTAGGATCATCACATATTCTCCTTGATTGTAGCCTTCACTCATTATGCATGAATAACATACATACATGTAATTACAACATGATTCAATTAGTTATGTATATTATACTCAACTGAAGGCTCTCAAGAACAACACAACAAAGCAGAGAAATACATTTCAGTTCATCATAAAAGCATCAAAGGAAATCTTTAATGGCTATATTATCAACTTCTTTGAATTTCGGAAAATGCCAACGGAAGAAATGGGAAAACCAAGTAAAATCGCCGCAGATCCACCGAATATTGACTTTCATGGTTTTGGCATTAATGCAACACGCTATCGGTGTGCACGCCTACCCTAGACTTCTGGCTTCTAGCTTGCAGAAATCCATAGGTTGATCGTGTAGGGGTGCGGTGAAGAGATATCTTCTTTGTCTCTTAGTCCAAATTTTTCTCTATAAAAATCTTCTCAGCGTTCTCAGTTACCACACCACAAAGAGTAATAATCTCTGAGCCTACAATCTCCTAGCATTCCTCTCGCCTCATATTCTTACAAAAATTTCTAAATTTTCCAAATCATGGCCTCAAGGAAGTACATTGATCTCACAGTGGAGGCCAAGGAAGAAGAACTTGACTTAAACTTAAGTTTATGCAGGGACAAGGGCAAAAGACCTCTCGAGGGACCTCAAGAGAATCAAAAGGAGAAGAAGATGAAGAAGAATGAGGAAGCTGAGGAGATTAGCACAGGCCATAGCTCGGAGGACAAAATCGCCTGTTTAGAGCAGGAGGTGAAAAACCTCAAGAAGATGATAGAAGATCTGGAGAAGTTAACCAAACGCAATAACGCGGCAATGACTTCGAGAATAGATAAGTTTTTCTATTGGTCCACCCAGTGCTTCTGCAATCAACAGCAGAGAAGTGTTGATTGTATGAATGAAATTTACACTACTCTCCGCGACATTGCTATGTCTTTTGCTCCAAAGAATGGTCGAGGGGTGATGATACAATACAACCCTCCTAATCCAAGACTGCCTCGCTTTTAGATTACTCATGCATGAGTAAACTTCTCTTTTTTTTTTTTGCAATGTAATCCTTCAGTTTTTTTTTAATGCAAGTGGTTTCTTTTATTGGCTGGTACCCTAAAATAATATAGCTACACAAAGTCAATCATGAATTCAGCTTATAAAATCCACCATATAAAATTTTGATCTGACAGCAACGAAATCAAAACAAGTAATAACCTTTCCTTTACTAAGTTCAAAAGTGTAGCCACATCTGTCTAAAACTAAAACTGAGAACATAATTCCTAAGAAGAGATAAGTCTCAAAGGGAAAGGAAATGGAAACATCTTACAGGACCTTCAGTAGAGCCGTATATCTATAATTGTGCCCGGGTTCACAACGATAGAGGAGGTCCCACTAAGGTTACCTTGGTCTGTAATTACTAGGAGACCTAACAACCATTGCTCTGATACCAACTTTGTCACGACCCGTTTTCTGGGCACATGACCGGCACAATGATGAATATCTCATCACTGTAAGCCTTTCGATAAATTCTACCCATGAGTTTAGTCATTATCTCTATATTATCAAAATAACCATTCCTGAAGAAAATATATCAAATTTTCTTTATTTGAAATTCATAGAGATGATTTGCACATAATAATAGATTCTCAGTATAAAATACATTATTTTGCTGACATACAAACCAAATGTCAAACCCCTGACCTAGATGTCCTAGACGATTACAGAGCAACATAATCTATAACAAAAGAGGGGTCTACCCGACAATGGGAAGGTCCAAAGTGATCTACTCCTCTAGCAGATATTCTTCGCTGGCAACCTGATCTGAACAAAAAGGTTGTACAAACAGTGTGAGCTTTTAAACTCAATGAGCGAATCGGCCTTGCGTTAATAAAATTCAAATACATTACCAGTCATGCAAGCATATCCAAAGGCTCATACTCAACCAATAGACAGAATATAAAAATTCATCCAATTTAACAAACGTTACTAGTACTCGTCAATGGCAATATATCCTAGAGAGCGCACACAGGCCGGCTCACCAATTATGTATATTTCCGCCATGACGCACAACATCATCCTTTTACATACAAGAAGATAAAAATTCATCCAATTCAACAAACGTTACTAGTACTCGTCAATGGCAATATATTCCGGAGAGCGCACACAGGCCGGCTCACCAATTTTGTATATTTCCGCCATGACGCACAACCTCATCCTCTTAGCTAGGGCGCCTCACGAATTTATCACCAATCCGGGCTATATCCCTACTGAGGGAATCGTTGTCTCCACACTCATTGGTCAAGACACCCTGTCAACCAGATTTTCCGCCTTGCCGTGAGAGGGGATACTGTCCCGCTCAATCACAATCAATAGCATTTCATATCATAATCAGAAGCTCAATATAATATTCATCCATATAACAGGTATAGTATATAACTATATTATAGCTTTATAAACCACAATTCAAGAGATTCAATCTTCACATCATTATGAGATACTTGCTTTTTCTTATCCATACTTCTGGATTAATTATCTCATTATATTCGCCATTCTGAATCCAATTTCCCCCTATGAATCTTGGGAGTGTCTTACGACATACTTTTTATCACCAGTAATGCTAAAACTCTATTAAAACGGGGTCGTTTCACTCACCTGGATTCCGTACGAGCATCGCTTCTCTAAGTCATTACAAACAAGAGTGCTCAGGTGAATTTCGGTGTTCTGCTACGGAGATTTTCATGAAAGATTAGAGAAAATACGTTAGGATTGTTTTCGTACAGATACTGTTCATACGTATAGTTACTGTTCATATATACGGTTACTATTCATACATATGGTTACTATTTATATGTACAGTCACTATTTATACGTACAATTACTATTCATACATACGGTTACTATTCATACCAGAAATAGAGAATACAATCTGTAAAAGAGTACACCAGGTAAGTTTTCAGGAAAAAGTGGAGGGTCACACTGGACACACTTAAAAACCAGGTCTTTCCTTAGCCAGAACTTTCCTAGACATGTATTCTTCACAGTTTACATTCTATTTCGGTAATCAGAGAATCAAAATAATATATAAGCAGCTAAGGACAGTTTTTCTGATGTGGAAGATCAGCCAAAGCCGCAACCACAGAGCATACTTAAGAAAATAACTTCTAAAATTTGAAAGACATAGAAAGGGCATAGTATCCTTACCTAAGCTGAAAAGGAAAGGCCCAAAATCTCAGAGGCCTAGCATTGAAGTAAGAGAAACTTAAGGAGAGAAGAAGAGAAGTTGAAGGTGTGAGTTTAGAAGTGAAATGAAAACGCCTATTTATAGGAAAAGTCAAGGGTACTATTTGATACTGTACGCTAATAAAATATTTAATTTACTATTTATGAAAATGACATTTCTAATAATGTAGTTAATGTACACCTCACGGAAAATTTTTTCTTTCATAACTTAAAGGAAAAACTATCCTTTCTCTTAAACCTTTAAATTTCTTTTCAAATCAGTCCTTTCAATTTAGTCCCTGAAGGTATTTTTACCCATAAAACGTCATTTTCTCCTACGAACTTCTTTCTAGTTTTCTCTTATGACCAAACCACATCTAGTACTTGACATTTCGATTGTATAAATGAACAGTATCATATACGTAAATAGTATTATACGGGTGAATAGTACCGTATACTGAAATGGTAACAGTAGTTTGTAAACAAATATTTATATTTTATTTTTCTTGGGTATTACAGTTAGTTTTTATCTTATGTTTTGTAGATTATGTTTTATTTGTTATTGATTCTAACTTTATATAAATAATTTTGTTTCGTTTCAAATGTTATTAGGATGATCAATAAATTTGGTTCTATCATATAGAGCTCAAAGAACGGTATCAAGAGCAGGAGTATAGAAATTGAGATTGAAAATACAGAGTATTGTTACTGTCATTTTTTTTTGTATTTTGATTATTCTATATTTTTGTATTTATTACTTTATTTTGTTGTATATTTATTCTATCTTTCTATTAGTGTTCTCTCTTTTTTTTTCTTCTTATTTTTAACATGTATATATGTGTGTGTGTATGTGTTTTTTTTGTAGGTATAACAGAATTATGTGTACATTGTGGAGACAATTCGCAGAAGAACTGAATCAATATTTTGTCAATAACTTAGGTCATTTAATTATTATTATTATTTTATACATTACAAAAGTTTTTACATTTATAAATTATCCGTGCATCGCACGGATTACAACACTGGTTGTTAAGTAATTTTATTACTAAAAAGAATACATGTTATATAAAATGTTACTTTTAGCAATAAAAAAAGATTAAAAGGAAGCCAAATATAATATTCGCTACTAGAGAAATACTAAATAGAATTTAATCAAGTTTTACATGATGTTAGTGTAATTTACCCTATCTTATCTAATACTAAAAAAAAGTCTGTGACTCGCGAGTTAGACTGAGACTACTCATATATAGGTAGTCTTGAGTTGAGCATTTTAAACGGGTCTAAATGGGCTAGACTATTTTTTTAAATTTTTTTTTCTAGTTTTTTAGAGAAATATATTATTTAGTATAATTAATCACACTTTATCACATTTCTATATTTTATAAACTTTATATTCAATGAATATAGTAAATTTAGATGTAAAAACTTTTGTAATTTTTTAAAAATAAATATAGAATTTTTAAATTTAAATATAATATAGTTAATTTAGAAAGAAAATATAAAAAAGTAAAGTTATTGGTTATTTAAAAATATTTAAAAAGTACTATTTTACATGTATAAATATTATTTTAATAAAAAATTATTAAGTTTTTTATTAAAAAAATTAATATTATATTATTTTAATATTAAAAAAAAAGTAGCCCGCAAGCCAACAGGCAATCTTACCTTTTAAAAAGACGTAGGCTAACCCATTTAGGAATGTTTATATTTTGACTGTTCGTTTAACAGTACTAATCTAATAATCTTATCCCACATTTCCTTCCATATATGGCAACGACATTTTCGTTGCCCTTTCTGCGACCTTAATTACCTAATTCCTAATACAATCCAAGTCTTTCTTTGAGACAGATTTGTTGCACTTCTATTCCTCGTGTCTCTATTCACTATCAAAATCAACTTTACTTTCCTTTAAAATGAAAAAAAAAAAGGAAAAATCCATTTTTTTTTGTTATTTTGTGATTTTTATATATAAATAATTATTTTAAAATTTGTTTGCAAAGTAAAATCTAATAATTTTTTTGGTTAAAATATGGTCTTGAACTTATAATTTTCCTCAAATTTTGATTTGATCCATATAATTAAAAAATTTGTAATTAAGTTCTTATAATTTTATAATTTTTAATTTAATATATATTTTTATAATTTTGTCAACATTTTGTTAAATTATATATCATTTTAACATTTAAAATATATATAACTTAAGCTAATTTGTCTTAATTATTCAATATAAGTTATATTGCATATATATATATATATATGTGAGTTAATATCACTTAATTATTCACTTTTTTTTTATTTTTGTTGGCATCATGTTTATTTAGAGCCATAATATGTATATAGTTAGTTATGTTAATAAAATTTAATGAAATATGGATAAAAGTTTAACAATAGGACTAAATTAAAAATTTGTGAAATTATAAAAATTTAATTATAATTTTTTAAATAATAAAGACCAAATTAAAAATAGAGTAAAATTATAAGGATCAAAATAATAATTTAATTTTTTTTTATTTTCTGATTTTTATATATAAATAATTATTTTAAAAATTGTTTGCTGCAGAACAATTATAATCATTTAGCAACTAAATAAGTAATTTACTCCAGAAATTTTTTTTTTTTCCAAAGATTTCGTGATTGTCGAATACAAATTTTCTCGGAAAGTTTCGATCGAAGACTCAAAACCCTGAATCTACACCTATTAATTAACTACGAAAACCCTGATATTAATTAAAAATTAATTTGTGTGTCTTCACTTAATAATACACACGTCTTGATATTTTTAACTCGCCTGCTCGACGACCACAACGACGTTGCCTTGCCGGTCGGAACCTTCTTCCGGCGGCCGAGCTCCGTTGACTCCTCCTCCTCCTCCTCCTCCTCCACCGCCTTCACTCATTTCATTGGAACTTGAAATCGTCGATTTCTCTAGCAGCGAATGGCGACAATTGGGGCAAGAAGAATGTGACAGGAGCCATGTGTCTATGCACCTCACATGGAACCCGTGATTGCATTTTGGCAGCATTCGCACCCTGTCTCCTTTCTCGAACTCTCCCAGACAGATCGGGCACTCTGTCGCCGGAATATTCACTCCGGAACCATACACCTTCACCGGAATCTGGCTCAGATGGCGCTTCTTCAGGCCCCTAGAAGCTGTTTGTTCATTGGTCTGTGGGGAAAATCTTCGGCTACAACGCAAAGCACATCGCACTATCGAGTTCAAACCTAGCGCGCAAATCAATGCGCATAACAGAGCAGCCAGGATGATCACCATGTTCGCGTCGAAGTTCGCATCGCTGATGAACGATTCGCGGGTATTGTTCCCGTATGCCGGCGGCATACTTAGCTCGGCGTCTAGAAGACGGCGATGCATATTCACCATAGATTCTCCTTCTCCGATGAACCTTGAAGCAATTAATTGAAGCACCCACTGGTAAGAATTCTGATGCGTTTTGCTTGTTTCTGAACCTTGAATCACAGGAATGGTGTTGCTTGCTGCTTCTTGGGTGACAACTGATTTTTGGGCTGAAGCAGAATTTGAAGCACCCGCAGGTGAGAATTTGATGTGTTTTCTTGTGTATGAACTTTGAAACCCAGGAAGGAAATTGCTCTGCTTCTTGGTTAGAAACTGATTGAGTTACGGCACTGTAGGGAACATGACACAGAACAAGGTGAGAAGAAGCATATGAACCAGAGGTTCTCTGATGGGTTGAAGTTGAAGCAAAGATTGAAGCACCAACTGTTATGAATTTTGATGGTCACCAACTGTTATGAATTTTGATGGTTTTTCTTCTGTATGAACTTTGAAACCCAGAATGGTATATATTGACTTCTGCTTCTTGGTTAGAAACTGATTTTTTAAGTTATTGTAGTGTAGTAAGGATGACACGCAACAAGGTGAGAAGAAGCTTACGAGCCAAAGGCTCTCTGATGGGCTGAAGCAAGAACTGAAGCTAGCACCAACAGGTAAGAATTCTGATGGATTTTTGTTCCTATGTCTGAACTTTGAAATCTAGAAAACGGTAGTTTTTCTTTCTGTTCCTGGGGTAGAAACCAATTTTTTGAGTTTACTGCTGTGCTGTGAAGATTCCACCTAGGAAAATGACACTATGGGAAGCATCTTCCTTTTTATTTCCACTATGGGATAAGAAAAGAAAAAGAAGGCGTAAAATTGGTTTGGTGGGTATGCTGTTATCCAAACTGGGGACCGTTCTGCTGTATGATTCTCGGCTTCCTAATCAGTAATGGTCCTCTCTTAGCTAGCTAGGTAGCCTCCTTAATTGAGCAATACTGCAAGAGAAGATTGAGAGATTGGGGAAAGAACAAGAAAATCTCAACGCCTTCACTGAAACCTCGGCATCAGATTTTGCTATATTTCCTGGTCACAGAGGATGCTACAAACTAGGGACTACGAAGATAGGAAAACGATCAAAGCTGTCCTTTTTGTTAACAGAGATGATAGTGGTGATGATGGTGGCTGTAAATGGCAATATTTATAGAAGTAGGGATTGTCCATGAAAGGGTGAAGTCATGCCTCAGGAGATACCAAACCAAATAAACCCTCCACAAATCACAGAAAGAACTAATTTTAAATGGTTCGAGTATTAAATTAAGGACGGTAGAAATAGGGTCATTGGATGGATATGTTGTCTCAGTAACGTGGATTTGAATTATATGGAGAGTTGTCATGAATTAAAACCTTGAAAGCATTACATTATCAACCTAGAATAGTGGATCGTTAAAGATTTGTTTGGGAAGCTTATCTGGTTTATAATAATAATAATAATAATAATAATAATAATAATAATAATAATAATAATAATAATAATAAATGCAGATTTCTCTTTCAATTAGGGTCTATCTGCAAAATCTGTTAGAACTATAAAAATCAACTAATTTTCCTTAAACTTGTATATGTTTATATTTAAATTTTTATTTATCTACTTACAAAATAACTGAAATTTCACTTAATATTCAACTTATGATATAATGAGGTCCTGCTAACTTGTAAACAACTCATGAGAAATTATTATTATTTTTTAAATTCATACTTCTTTATTTGGATTTCTAGTTAACTATTTATGCATTGTTTTCAAGACAACAAGTTCATAACTCATAAGTCAAATCTAATATACAAACTATATTAATGGAATTAACAAAGAAGTGGGAAAATAAATTGAAATACAAATATATGAGAGTACAAAAGGAGTTTTTAATTATTTTTGTAATTTAAAAATATTTAGAAATGAATCGTATATTCTTTTAGATTAGAAACCACCAGTGTTTAAAATTTTTTCCAGTGCTAATTTTAGTACATGTTTGGAAAACTAGTTGAAAGATTCAAAACCAAAGTTTTGTAGAAATTAAATTATATTTAATTTAAAGTTTAAACCAAGGTTTTGTAAAATTGATTCTATCCAAACTTTGATTTGTTATGGACCAACTTCAACTTGCTTCCACCCAAACATAAGTTTGCTCAAACTTAAGGGTCTGTTTGTTTTGAGTATTTTCTATTTCTATTTTTATTGAAAATAGAAAATGAATTTGGTTTAGTTTACTGAAAATATTTTTTTAAAAATATTTTTTAAAATAGGCCCAAATCTAAAAATACCAAGAAGATGTTTTCAATATTTCAAAAAATATATTTCAAAAAATAAAGATTGAAAATAAAAATAAAAAATGTTTTCACAGACCAAGTTCCCTAACTATTTTTCAAACAAACATCACGTTTAGTTCACCAGGAAAGGCGGAAAGGAGAGACAGTTTTCCAGTGAACAGTACTCATTCACGTTGAGTTGGCTACTGGAGGGAGGGCTTTCCATGGAAAACTGACAATGGAAAAAATGCACTCATTTTCCCTCTCTCCTTTCCCTCCATTCTTCAATGGAAAACCGACTCTCCACTATGGAAAACACATGAAGTTATAATATTACCCTCTTCTTAAATGCTGCTTCTCTTTCTCGTCGATATCGTCTTCTTCATCACAACCGAAAATGGAAGGCAGCATTCTCCTCATACTTTTGCTTTATCATATCCAATTTTCCAATTTCTCCTCTTCATCAAATCCAATTTTTCAATAAGTAAAATTTTTCAAAAAGTTTTTAGGAGTAGGAGAAGTGGAAAGCTCACACTTTCAGAAAGTGGCTAGTGGAGTAGGTGACTACAAAGATCAAAGAAGGAGGCAATGAAGTAGACGGAGGAGACGACGATGGAGTAGGCAATAGAGGAGAGCTCACGCTTTCGGAAGTAGGAGTCGTCGTAGTCGTCGATGAAGACAGCAAAGAGGTAGGCGGGGGGCTACCGACGGTGAATGAGTTGCCACTCTTCAAGGAGCTGCCTTTGATGATGCTGCTGGTGATTGCGTGAAACAGAGAAAAAGATAGAGAGAAAAACAGAGAAGCACTGAGAGAAAAGACGACGATGGAGTAGGATAAAATCTTTTGATTAAATCTTCTAGAGAGAAGCACTGAGAGAAAAGACGACGATGGAGTAGAATAAAATCTTTTGATTAAATCTTCTAGAGTCTTTTGGGTTTCCGTTAATGATTTTGGATGAAATCTTTTTTTTTTTTTTCAAATAGATAGATAGGGATATTATGGTCAAATTATCCTATTAAGAAATACATACTAAAATATTTATTTTATTTTTCTTATTCTCTTTTCCTTTCTATTCCTACTATATATTGTAAATTAAACAGATTGTTAGATCTTTACTTAAAGAGAACAAGTATCGATGTAATTAAACAAATTAACGTTAGGTAGAAATGAATATTATATTTAAAGATCAATAATTACAATTTCTTTTTCTTAACAAAACAGACTCACGGGGCGAATTTGCCTACCTTTTGATGACAATTAAGAAAGTTTTTGAATCTTAATGAGTTTGGTATCAAATCCAGAGTCATATACATACAAGTAATACCCTATGATTTTACTTTTGTACATAGGCAAAGATGCAAAATGTTAGCCCCATATGCACATTCATGATATTTATGAAATGCATGTAGCTTTCAGGAGTGGGAAGTGGAAACTTCGTTGTTGCCTCAGTCTAATTTGGCCACACTTTACCTTTGAGATCATACTTGGCAAACTTGTATTAAAAGATGGAAAAAACAAAAGAAGAGGAAAAAGGACACGTGAAAAGTGATAAAAACAACCTGCAAAGTATCTGTACCTTCCTTTTCCTTCTTGCACTCTTTGAATTGCCTGATATTTTTTTTAAGAGTGAATTTGTTTCTCAAAGAAGAATAGGTTATTGACTTTTCAGCACTGTTAAATTCTAGGCATTTGTGGAAGAGTTTATATGAACTCCATCTGTCCTCGTTAATTGGATGATTTGCTTGGCCCATAAGAAGAGAAGCCAAACCCAGAAATTTTTGCAGCATCTTTTGATGGATTTTAAGGACTATTCATTGAAGGAAAAAAAGAAAAAAGAAAAATATATAAAGTTTTATTTTTGTCACTTTAATATAGGTATATTTTTAATTTAGTCATTTATGAATAATTTTGCAGTTTAATCTTTCATTTGGCAAAATATTTGTTATCCTTTCATCTTCTCCCTTTTATAAATGGATGCAAACTTAAGAAAATACTAGCATAATTAGAACCTTCACTGTATCAAATTTAGTGCAAATTAATAATTTGATCTCCAATAAATTAGAGTTGTTTCAATTTAGTTTCTAAATATTAAATATCTCAATTTAATTTTTGATATTGTGTTTATTTATAAATTTCTTACACATTGTTATTGAGTTAGTCTTTAAAAAAATAAGTAAATATATAATTTAATTCTACAAAATTTTATAAAATGATTAATTTGTATTAAGATCATAGCTCATTAGAACTAATTGTTTAATACTTAAATTTTAAGAATTAAACAATACAAAAATATGTCATTCAATGATGAATATATATATTCACTCATTTTAGAATTAACCAAATCACCACCAAGTACGTAGGTGAACTGATAAGGAATTGTCCTAATTTAATTATAGGTCTCGAGTTTAATTTTTTGAAAACCCAATTATATTAAAATTTAATAAAAAAAATTTTACTATCTATTATAATTTAACTCAATTTAAATTAAAATTAATCTACGCTTATATAATATTAGAATATGAGACAACGGACTAAAAAAAAAATAAAATTGAAGCCTTACTCTCCATTTGGAGTAGATTAAGTGGTTGGTAGTTCACAATTATTAATGTCATGGAAATGTTGTGATGAAACCATGGGAGAGCTTACAGTTGACAGACGTTAAACTGCGATTTTGGAGAGAGGATTTGAAAGCAAACCGAACTATAAAGTGGGATTGTGATCTATCAAGTTTTCATGTCACTTAGGTTGCAACAGGTGGACCCTTTAATTAATAGGTCTTGTAACAAAAAGGTTTTATTAATACATTTTAGTATTTTGGATGGGTACAGAATAAAGAATTAAAGGTAAAAATATTTTTTATATATTTAAAGTTTAAATTAAATTTCAATTTTATTTTTAATATTTATTTTTGTATTAATTATATTTTATATATTTTATTTTTATTTTAAATTTATTCTGTTTATTAATCATTTAATCAATATTTTTTGTTAATAAAATAGATAAGGCTAGTAAAAATAATATTTTTGAAACAAAAATAAAACATGTAAATTTATAACTGACGCAAAAAAAAATATTAGAGGATAAAATTAAAACTTAGTATAAATATTAAAAATATAAAAATATTTTTACCAAAATTAAAGTATATGAAATTTGATGCTTTGTTTTAATACATGTGCTAAAATATACTGAAATATAATAACTAAACTTGCACTTGGTTAAAGGACATGATATTTTTACTCCCAACCTCTCATCTCTAACCTCCTTATGTTTGTAATTAAATAGCATAAAAATTATGTTATTTTAAGTAATTTGACATTTATTTTTTTAAATAAATATCTTAATTTAAATTTCGTGAATAAAAAAAAACCTTTATACTCATATAACTTGATTTAAACTAGATGAATTAAACGCAAATAAAATTTGGATACAGCGGTTCTAAAAAAATTGGCATTTTCATTTAAATATTATTGGAAAAAAATATATTTTGAAAACAAAGGAGTTTTGTATATATTGGTTTTATAATATTTAATATTAGTCAAGTTATTTAATTTTAAATCATAATTGAATTAAATTTAAATTTTTTGTAAGAATTATTTACTTGACAAAATATGAATACAAGAAGTAATGAATATTCATTAATAATACGGAAATATAATAAATATTTCCATTAAAGAAAATTTTGAATTCAAATATTATTTTCAAATAAATTTATTACGAGAGTATATTGTTAAGTTTAATATGTTTGCATATAATAATCTACATAGCGCAACTACACGCAAGATCCCATCTATTATCATGAAAAAAAATTATATAATAAGATCTGAATATTAGTGTAGAATCGCATCACATCACATCACATTCAAAAAAAAAGTACCATGTTATCATATTTACTTCTGATATATCTGTCGCTTATAAATTATTAATTTTATTATTGTCTAAAATAATATATTTAAATTTACAAAAGAATAATCATTAATATAAATAAATAAACTTAAATATTTAAATATTATTGAGTGTCTTGAATCATGTGATGAATCAGATTATGACTCGATCCAATATTTTTGGAAGCATAACTTAAAATGAAAAATACTTAAAAGTCTGTGTGATGAACAAGGCGATAGAGAGCGAAGTTCCTGCAATACGGAGCAACCTAGTTTGGAACAATTATATATTTTAATATGCATGTAGTTTTTTTGATTTCTTGTATTAAACATGGAACACTTTGTTTAAAGAAATATAATAATTCTCTCTGCCTATAAATGTAGATCATATTGATTAAAATTACGTAAATTCATGTGTATTTTTTATTTTTATTTTAAGTTTTTATGTTAATTTTGTGACAAATATTATTTCTATTATATTAAATTTAAATATCTTAGATGTCAAATTATGTCATCGTAATCATTTATACCTAAAATATCAATGGATTTTATATTCTATAACATATATCAACCCCTCATAAAATGCCATAAAAATGTGTATATATATATATATATATATTGAAATTCATCCAAACAGGTACCTGCAAAGTTCTTTAATTTAAAAAAATATATGAATTTAATCTAATGATATATGTTTAATAAGATTTTAAAGTCTTGCAATGATAGTGATGTCGAAATATCTAATGTACAAAATCTTTTGGAGGTATGTAGCGAAACCAAAATGTTGTGATTGACTCCACCACTAATTAAATTACATGTTCAAAATTTCATTTAATTATTGCTTTCATGTTATATATGGTTATCATAGTTGGATTAGCATGACAAAGACATGTTGTCTGTTGTCTGTTGTCTGTTGTGTCATAGACATCAACATTCTCATGATCGTTCTATTTTAGTTTGCACTTCACTGATTTTCTCGTGTATTTGAATTATTTTAATAAATTTGAAATAATGTTTGAATTTTAAATTCATTTTAAAATTTAAATATACATGTTAATTAAATTTAAACAGATAAATTTGTTGGAAATTGAATAAATACGTTTATTGAAAATTGAACAAACATAATTGTTCAAACCTCTATATATATTATATTAAAATTCTACAGTTGATAACTTGGATAAAAAATATCCAAACAAAAGTTTTAAAAGAGCTTTGTTGTATCATAAAAGAGTTTGTCTGTAATTTCTCAATACACAGACATAAACTCTTTAAAGATAGTGTCTGTCATGCCTCAAAATTATTTTATTCTCTATATTTCTAACATATCATTACTATCTGAAAATTTATTGTGTTTCAATTAATTTAATTTGAGTCAGGAGATGAATTAGAAAAGTTTAAACTGTTATAATTTTATAAATTCTACTTTAAACTATAACTCATGTTAGTTCATGATGAGAAACAGTTATGCAAACATATCTAATGAATCCATAAAGTCACAATCAATAGGTAACATGTAATACCCATGAAAAATAAAATATAAATATTTATTTACAAACTACTGTTACTATTTCAGTATACGGTACTATTCACCCATATAATACTATTTACGTATATGGTACTGTTCATTTATACAATCGAAATATCAAGTACTAGATGTGGTTTGGTCATAAGAGACAACTAGAAAGAAGTTCGTAGGAAAAAATGACGTTTTATGTGTAAAAATACTCTCAGGGACTAAATTGAAAGGACTGAATTGAAAAGAAACTTAAAGGTTTAAGGTGAAATGATAGTTTTCCCTTTAAGTTTCTAATAGTAATAACAAAAAAAATTTCGCATAAGGTGTACAGTACCAGCATTATTAGAAATGTCATTTTTATAAATAGTAAATTGAATATTTTATTAACGCATAGTGTCAAATAGTACCCTTGACTTTTGCTATAAATAGGCCCTTCCATTTCATTTCTAAACTCACACATTCAACTTCTCTTCTTCTCTCCTTAAGTTTCTCTTACTCCAAAGCTAGGCCTCTGAGATTTTGGGCCTTTCTTTTTTTGCTTAGGTAAGAATACTATGCCCTTTCTATGTCTTTCAAATTTTAGAAGTTATTTTCTTAAGTATGCTCTGTGGTTGCAGCTTTGGCCGATCTTCCACATCAGAAAAACTGTCGTTAGCTGTTTATATGTTATTTTGATTCTCTGATTACCGAAATAGAATGTAAACTGTGAAGAATACATGTCTAGGAAAGTTCTGGCTAAAGAAAGACTTGGTTTTTAAGTGTGTCCAGTGTGACCCTCCACTCTTTCCTGGGAACTTACCTGGTGTACTCTTTTACAGATTGTATTCTCTATTTCTGGTATGAATAGTATCCATACATATGAATAGTAATCGTATGAATAGTAACTGTACGTATAAACAGTATCTGTACGAAAACAATCTTAATGTATTTTCTCTAATCTTTCATGAAAATCTCTGTAGCAGAACACTGAAATTCACCTGTGTACTCTTGTCCGTAACAACTTAAAGAAGTGATACTCGTACGGAATCCAAGTGAGTGAAACGACCCCGTTTTAATAGAGTTTTAGCATTACTGGTGATAAAAAGTATGTCGTAGGACACTCCCAAGATTCATAGGGGAAAATTGGATTTAGAATGACGAATCTAATGAGATAATTAATTCAGAAGTATGGATAAGACGAAACAAGTATTTCATGTTGATGTGAAGTTTGAATCTTTTCAAAAATAGATTAATTGTTATCTTGATTTGTGGTTTATAAATTTATAATATAGTTATATACTATACCTGTTATATGGATTAATATTCTATTGTACTTCTGATTATGATATGAATTGTTGTGCTATTGATTGTGATTGAGCGGGACAGTACCCCCTCTCACGGCAAGGCGGAAAACCCGGTTTAAAGGGTGTCTTGACCAATGAGTGTGGAGACAACGATTCCCTCAATAGGGATATAGCCCGGATTGGTGATAAATCCGTGAGGCGCCCTAGCTAAGAGGATGAGGTTGTGCGTCATGACGGAAATATACAGAATTGGTGAGCTGGCCTGTGTGCGCTCTCCGGGATATATTGCCATTGATGAGTACTAGTAACGTTTGTTGAATTGGTTGTACGTCATGGCGGAAATATACAGAATTGGTGAGCTGGCCTGTGTGCGCTCTCCGGGATATATTGCCATTGACGAGTACTAGTAACGTTTGTTGAATTGGATGAATTTTTATCTTCTTGTATGTAATTTCTAACTATGTCTATTGGTTGAGTATGAGCCTTCTGGTATGCTTGCATGACTAGTAATGTATTTGAATTTTATTAACGCGAGGCCGATTCGCTCATGGAGTTTAAAAGCTCACACTCTCTGTACAACCTTTTTGTTCAGATCAGGTTGCCGATGAAGAATATCTGCTAGAAGAGTAAATCACTTTGGATCCTCCCGCTATCGGGTAGGCCCCTCTATTGTTGTAGATTATGTTGCTCTGTAATCGTCTAGGACATCTAGGTCAGGGGTTTGGTATTTGGCTTGTATTTCAGTACAATAAATGTATTTTATGTTGAGGATCTATTATTATATGCAAATAATCTCTATGAATTTCAAATAAGAAAATTTAATATATTTTCTTCAGGAATGATTATTTTGATAATATCGAGATAATGACTAATAATTTAACTCATGGGTATAATTTATCGAAAGGCTTACAGTGATGGGATATTCATCATTGTGCCGGTCATGTGCCCAGAAAATGGGTTGTGACAAAGTTGGTATCAGAGCAATGGTTGTTAGGTCTCCTAGTGATTACAGAGCAAGGTAACTTTAGTGGGACCTCCTCTATCGTTGTGAACCCGGGCATAATTATAGAGAGAAGGTTCTACTGAAGGTCTTGTAGGATGTTTCCATTTCCTTTCCCTCCGAGACTTATCTCTTCTTAGGAATTATGTTCTCAGTTTTAGTTTTAGACAGATGTGGCTACACTTTTGAACTTAGTAAAGGAAATGTTATTACTTGTTTTGATTCCGTTGCTGTCGGATCAAAATTTTATATGGTGGATTTTATAACCTGAATTCATGATTGATTTTGTGTAGCTATATTATTTTAGGGTACCAGCCAATAAAAGAAACCACTTGCATTAAAAAAAAAACTGAAGGATTACATTGCAAAAAAAAAAAAAAGAGAAGTTTACTCATGCATGAGTAATCTAAAGGCGAGGTGGTCTTGGATTAGGAGGATTGTATTGTATCATCACCCCTCGACCATTCCTTGGAGCAAGAGACATAGCAATGTCGCGGAGGGTAGTGTAAATTCCATTCATATAATCAACACTTCTTTGTTGTTGATTGCAGAAGCACTGGGTGGACCAATAGAAGAACCTATCTATTCTCGAAGTCATTGCCGCGTTATTGCGTTTGGTTAACTTCTCCAGGTCCTCTATCATCTTCTTGAGATTCTTGATATCGGGTATTTTTATATACTTTTTAGTCCCTATCTTAGTCCTATGGCTATTCCAATGTTGCCAATTCTCTAATTTTATTATGTTTTGGAATTTATTGGGTATAAACTATTTATGGATTGAATGTGTTTCAATTTTATATTTTTAGAACTTGAATTGTAAAATGCTCAATTTAATTCCTACAAATTTTAATTTTAGAGAGAAAAATGCTGACATGGACAAAGATGATGATTTAGATGCTAATGTGGCACTTTTTGGATGATGCAGATGCTGACTAGGATATGCTGGATGTGGGGCCCACTTGAACTCTTATTGAATGCCATGTAGTCAGAATTTGAGGGCATGAATATTAAATTTCGTAGGTCAGAAAGCAAGGCTGAAATATCAATTCTTCCATGCTGTTCTGCTGCTGCCATACCTATGTTCTGCTGCTGTTTCCTACTTTCTGCTGCAGAAATATTAAATCTGCTGCTGCCATGCCTACTTTCTGCTGCAGAAACATTAATTATACTGATGTTTTGCTGTCAAAGTGCTGCTACATCATGGAGGAAGCATCTAGGGTAGAATATTCTAAGGCATTGAAGGGGCATCAGTTTTAGAAATAAGAATACTTTCATTTTAGGCAACCAGACTTAGAAAATTCGCAGCTCTCTCTTCCCCTCTGTTTTTGCTTCTGTTATTGGCTGTTTTGCTCTCATGGAGGGCTAAGTTTTCATTGTAATTAGTCACTAGACCACTGGGATGTTGTAGCTTGAACTAAGAATGCAAGTTAAGTGTTTTGTTCTCCATTTTCATCTCATTTCGTTTCTGTTTTGCTGTCATGTTTATTTTGCTGTCAAATTCTGATTAGAGCTTGAGTTGTAACATAAACTGACTTATATATAAGACATAACCTTGCTTGACTGATTAAGAAAGTGAGGGAGGCGAAATGACTAGTTAAATGATATATTTAACTTGGTTTGGTTGAGATTTTCCACTGAATGCATCTAGTTATAGTAGAGAGATGTTCTTGACTGTAATTAGTAGCATTAAATTCTAGATGTTATTCTAGAAACATTTTCATAAAGAACCAAACAATGGAATGAGAACAAAACTGAATCAATGAGTTAGGTAATGATAGTTACACTCCCATGAATCCTAGTGGCTGATTACATAGTCTCTTTACTGTCAATTTCTTGCAATTTTTGCTGCTGCTGCTGTTTCTGCTGTTATTGCTGTTGCTGCATATTTTGCTGCTGTTGTAGTGTTTAATTGCTGTTCTGTTTTATTTATTTAGTTAGTATTGCTACAAAACCCCCCCACGTTTATGTACTCTTAATTGGTGTTTAGGTGTTTAGAACGATTAATTAGTATCAAGAAGTGAGGCTCCTTGAGTGAATACGACCTGGGGATCACTATACTGCAAATTGCCACAAATTCAATTCTGGGCGATTTGGCATCGTAGTGGCGTGAACCAGAATTTTGGCGCCGTTGCCGGGGAGCCAATTCATTTCGAAGTGTTAATTAGTTGTTCTATCGTGTTCTTGTTTGATTTTAAGTGGCTTGGTATTGTTGGAAGTGATTACAAATTTTTCAAGTCAACTTTTCAAGTTTCCTAGTATATTTCAGTCACTATTCATCAGCTTAAAAAACTAAATCGGATTGACTTGAAAAATTGGTAGTCCACTAAACACGACCCTTTCGGGCAAAACTCCTCACGACTTTGTCGTGAGGAGCACCGCCCTATCTCGGCTAAATTCCAACGTTTAGACCACTTTTTCCATTTTACAATGATTTTAGCCATTCTTCTAATTAATTGTGATTTTTGGTTTGATTTTTGTAGATCTTATTTTTGAGTTCTGTTTTTTGATTTTGTGCCTCCAATTGGTGAAGGATTTTTCCAAGAAAAATCAGATTTTTCTGAGATACTTCATTTTTGGTCATTTTCCTTGGTTGGACCATTTTGTGCTTATTTTGCTCTTTTTGTTCTTTTTGTTGTTTTCTCGTGAATTTGTGCCCTTTCTAGTATATGAGAAGGTCTGGTCACGTGGACTTACCACCTTTTGATCCAGAAATTGATAGGACCTTCCATAGGCTAGTGAGAAGTAATAGCATTAGGACTAGTATAGTTTCTGAAATTCTTGCTGAAATTGTTGAGTTAGCTGTTGATAGTGTAGAAGTTGAATCAGATTCTGAATCTGATATTGTGTTGGAGTCTACAGATTCTGAGTCAGCTGGGATAACTGGGATGGATAATCAAAATGCACAAATGCCTCAAAATAGGCAAGAACAATCAATTAAAGAGTTGATTGCACCTGATGTGCATTATCAACCATTGTGCATAAATTATCCTGAGTTGGATGCTAACTTTGAACTAAAATCTGGTCTAATCCATTTGTTGCCTAAGTTTCATGGTCTTGCAGGAGAAGATCCGCACAAGCACTTAAAGGAGTTCCATGTTGTCTGCTCTACCATGAGACCACATGGAGTTGGAGAAGAACAGATCAAATTAATAGCATTTCCTTTCTCTCTGGATGGGGCAGCCAAGGATTGGCTTTACTATCTACCCACTGCCTTGATAACAAGATGGGATGAGTTGAAGAAGTTGTTCTTAGAAAAATTCTTTCCAGCCTCCAGAACAGCAGCAATCAGGAAGGATATCAGTGGGATTAGACAGTTGAATGGTGAGTCTCTGCATGAATATTGGGAGAGGTTTAAGAAGCTTTGCTCATGCTGTCCAAACCACCAGATTTCAGAGCAACTTCTCATCCAGTATTTCTATGAGGGATTACTGCCTATGGACAGATATATAGTTGATGCAGCTGCTGGTGGGGCATTGGTGGATAAGACTCCTTCTGCAGCAAACGAATTATTGGCCAAGATAGCCCAAAATGCTCAGCAATTTGGAACCAGATTGAGTGATCCAACAGTTACTGTCAATGAGGTGAGGACACCTCCCATGGAGCAACAAAGGATAGAAAATAAATTGGAAGAATTAGCTTCAATGGTGAGGCAATTGGCATTAAATCAGAGAACACAACAACAAGCCCCTCCTCCTTCAGCCTGTGGTATTTGTTCCCTGAATACCCACCATACTGATCAATGCCCTCAGCTGCAAGAGACCCCAACTGAGTCATGTGCTGGTATATTCCCTGGTAGACCCATGCAGCCACAACAACAGAGATATGACCCATATTCCTCCACCTACAATCCTGGGTGGCGTGATCATCCAGCTTTCAAGTATGGGAATACATCCAACCCCCCTTACCAGCCACCCCATGTAAGATACAACCAACCTGAAGCTAGCCATACACCTCCTCCAGCACCCAAGAAACCTGAGCCTAGTCTTGAGGATCTAATGAAGCAACTGACTGCCAATACTCTTCAGTTCCAGCAAAGGACAGAAACAAATATGCAGAATTTGGAAACTAAGATTGGCCAGTTAGCCACAACAGTCAATGAGCTGAAAAGTCAAGGCTCAGGGAGTTTGCCATCCCAACCAGTGATCAACCCAAGAGGCAATGTGAGTGCCATCATCTTGAGGAGTGGCAAACAAGTAGACGGTCCAGCTTCTGAATCTGAACCAGAAAAATCAAATGTCCAGCAAAGTGTTCCTTCATCTTCAACCAGTGAGCAAAATAAAAAGGATGAAGAAGTGGTTCAGAAAATTCCTCTTCCTTTCCCTAATAGGCAGACTCAATCAAGGAAAGCTTCTGAATCTGACATGGATAAGGAGATCATGGAGACCTTCAGGAAAATAGAGGTCAATATCCCACTTTTGGAAGCAATTAAGCAAATCCCCAAGTATGCCAAGTTCCTCAAAGAGTTGTGCACTCATAAGAGGCGTTTAAGGGGTAATGAGAGAGTTAATTTGGGAAGAAATGTGTCTGCACTCATCCAACCACCCATGCCACCCAAGTGCAAAGATCCTGGAACTTTCACAATACCATGCACAATAGGCAACATGGAGTTCTCCAACGCTATGCTGGACTTGGGAGCCTCAATCAATGTTATGCCCAAATCAGTGTACTCGAGCCTCAAGATTGGTGTTCTTTCACCAACTGGAGTGATTGTCCAACTTGCCAATAGGAGCACAGCACATCCAGCAGGAGTTTTAGAAGATGTTCTGGTAAGAGTTAAAGATCTCATTTTTCCTGCTGATTTTTATGTGCTTGATATGGAAAATGATAATACTCCTGGCCATGCACCATTAATACTTGGTAGACCTTTTCTGAAAACTGCAAAAACCATCATTAATGTGCATGAAGGGACTTTGTCAATGGAGTTTGCTGGTAATAAAATTGATTTTAACATTTTGGATGCCATGAAACATCCTATAGAAAATCATTCCAATGTGCATGTAGTTAACTATTTGGATTACTTAGTTGATGAGGCATGTGATGATTTCCAAGCTGAATTAATTTCTGATTTTCCTGAATTTTCTGATTTGGTCGATGCCTTTGAATGCAACTGTGCTGGTTCTGAATTTTGTCATGCTTGCACTGAAATTGAAAACTCTCTAAATGCTGACAATTCTGAGTTGCATTCTGATTTGCATAGTGATTTGGATTCTGATGTGCATTCTGATTCTGTAAATTTCTCTAGCTTATACTTAGATTCTGTTTCTATTTTAGGTAGTTGTAGGTGTAGTGATTTAAATTGTAATGTTGCACATTCTTCATCTCTTTCCTCTTGTGCTGCTAACCCTTCCTCCTCTTTAGCCAAGGATTCTGTCTTTGAGCAAACTGAATTTGTAGGTGCTTCCTTGGATGTGATTCCACAAAAACTAATTCCATCCTCCATCCAACCACCTGCATTGGAGTTGAAGGCTTTACCAGAAAACCTCAAGTATGCCTTCTTGGAAGTAGGAGACAAACTTCCAATCATTGTGGCCAACAACTTGAACCCCAATCAAGAAGAAAAATTGATCAGTTTGCTGAAAAAGAATAAGAAGGCGATTGGGTGGACTCTAGCAGACATTCCTGGAATTAGTCCTTCAGTGTGCATGCACCGAATTCTCCTTGAAGAAGAGACGAAACCAGTGAGGCAACCCCAAAGAAGACTCAACCCCATGATTCTTGATGTGGTCAAGAAGGAGGTAAGTAAGCTCCTCCAAGCTGGTATTATCTATCCTATCTCTGATAGTAAGTGGGTGAGTCCGGTACAAGTAGTGCCAAAGAAAACCGGGGTAACTGTTATAGCAAATGAAAATAATGAGTTAGTGCCCACTAGAGTTCAAAACAGTTGGCGTGTTTGCATTGATTATAGGAAGTTGAACCAAGCAACTAGAAAAGATCATTTTTCCCTTCCTTTTATTGATCAAATGCTTGAGAGACTTGCTGGCAAGTCTCATTACTGTTTTCTTGATGGTTTTTCTGGGTATTTTCAAATTCACATTGCACCTGAAGATCAGGAGAAGACTACCTTCACCTGTCCTTTTGGTACTTTTGCATATAGACGCATGCCTTTTGGTCTCTGTAATGCACCTGGCACTTTTCAAAGATGCATGTTGAGCATATTTTCTGATTTGTTAGAGGATTGCATGGAAGTGTTCATGTATGATTTTTCTGTTTATGGAGACTCATTTGATGCATGTTTGAAAAATTTGGAGAGAGTACTTGAGAGATGCATAGAGAAAAATTTGGTCTTGAATTACGAAAAATGTCATTTCATGGTAGAGCAAGGAATAGTCCTAGGCCACATAGTGTCATCACGTGGCATAGAAGTAGATAAAGCCAAAGTTGATGTTATCTCTTCTTTGCCTTACCCCGCTTCTGTGCGGGAAGTTCGCTCTTTTCTTGGCCATGCAGGGTTTTATAGAAGATTCATCAAGGACTTCAGTAAGATCGCTCTACCCCTATCTAAACTCCTCCAAAAAGAAACTGATTTCATTTTTAATGATGCTTGCAGGTCAGCATTTGATGAGTTGAAGAAGCAACTTACCTCCCCTCCTATCATCCAACCTCCACAGTGGGAGCTTCCCTTTGAGCTCATGTGCGATGCCTCAAATTTTGCTGTAGGAGCAGTACTTTCACAAAGAGTAGAGAGGAAGTTGCATGTCATACCCTATGCGTCCCGTACCCTTGATTCAGCTCAATCAAATTACACAACCACAGAGAAGGAGTTTTTAGCAATTGTTTTTGCTTTAGAAAAATTTAGATCATATTTGCTTGCCTCCAAAGTAATTGTGTTTTCTGACCATGCAGCACTGAAATATTTGTTGAAGAAGCCAGATGCAAAGCCAAGATTGCTTAGATGGATGCTGCTCCTCCAAGAATTTGATGTGGAAATCAAGGATAAGAGTGGGGCAGAGAATGTAGTAGCAGATCACTTGAGTAGGCTTTCTGATCTTCCATTGGAACATCTCCCCGTAAGAGACAATTTTCCAGATGAGTGTTTCCTCCTTTTGCATGGTATTAGTGAGCCTTGGTATGCTGATTTAGTGAATTATCTTGTTGCATCTGAATTGCCTGCATACCAAAATAAACATCAATTGAATAAATTAAGAAGCGAGGCTAGGTACTATGTGTGGGATGACCCTTATTTGTGGAAAATTTGCAGTGACCAAATTATTAGGAGATGTGTTCCAAATCATGAATTTGCATCTGTGCTGAATTTTTGTCATACTCTTGCATGTGGTGGACACTTTGGTCCCCAAAGAACAGCTAGGAAAGTGTTAGATTCTGGTTTATATTGGCCTACTTTGTTTAGGGATGCCTTTGATTTTTGCAAAAACTGTTCTAGGTGTCAAAGAACTGGAAATGTGTCCAAAAGAAATGAAATGCCTCAACAACCTCTTCTTTTTTGTGATGTTTTTTATGTTTGGGGTATTGACTTTATGGGTCCTTTTCCTGTTTCTTTTGGCTTCATGTATATCTTAGTTGCTGTGGATTATGTGTCGAAGTGGGTGGAAGCTAAAGCCACCCGGACTGATGATTCTATTGTTGTTGTAGATTTCCTTCGTTCACATATTTTCTGCAGATTCGGTGTCCCCAAGGCCATAATCAGTGATCAAGGATCACACTTTTGTAATAAAAACATGCAAGGGCTATTGAAGAAATATGGGGTGGTGCACAAAACCTCTACACCTTACCACCCCCAAACCAATGGGCAAGCAGAAGTCTCCAACCGAGAGATAAAGCAAATATTAGAGAAAACTGTGCAACCCAACAGAAAAGATTGGAGTAAGAGGCTTGACGATGCGCTTTGGGCCTATAGAACCGCTTTCAAAACTCCCATCGGCATGTCTCCATACCGCTTGGTATTTGGTAAAGCATGTCACTTACCGGTGGAGATTGCACATAAGGCATATTGGGCCGTTAAACAATGCAATATGGACATGACCCTAGCTGGTAAAGAAAGAAAGTTGCAACTTCAAGAACTGGAAGAACTAAGGCTAGGGGCTTATGAGAATGCGCGCATCTATAAAGAGAGGACAAAAGCTTTACATGATCAGAAAATTGAGAAAAAAGAATTTCAAGTGGGAGACAAAGTCCTTCTCTATAATTCTCGCCTCAAGCTAATGCCCGGTAAGCTTCGCTCTAGATGGGTTGGCCCTTTTGTTATTACTAATGTCTTTCCTTTTGGTGCAGTAGAAATTCAAAATGAGGCCACCAACAAGCAGTTCATGGTAAATGGGCAAAGGTTGAAGAAGTTCTACGAGGGCTTCAAAGAAGAAACTGTAGAGGAAATCAAACTCTACAACGTTCCGGCTCCATGATAAGGCCGTACTCTTTCCCTCCTTTTAATTTATGTCCTCCTCATTTTATTTGATGTTTGGTAATAATTTGCATCGAGGACAATGCAATGTTTAAGTGTGGGGGGAGAAAATTTGAGTTTATTCAAAAAAAAAAATTTCCTGCTTTCTCCTCTGTTTTCTCTGTTTCTGTCCAGTATTTTTGAGCTGTCTTGCATGAATTTTCTGTACTGATTGGCTACGAATTTTGCTAGTTTCTTTACATGTTTTTAAAGCTTTATATGTCTTCTAGCTGTAGAATTTTATTTGGTGTCTTTCGCATTTGTTTTGGTGTAGTTTTGTGTCAATAAAGCTGAGTCGCCAGAATTTCTGCAGTGCAGAATTTTGCTGCTCTGTTTTGCCCGAATTTGATGTTTTATTTTTGAAAAAAAAAAATTGATGGAGTTTTGGTGTGGAATTATGCATGATGAAATAGTTAAAGTGTAGATTGACTTAGCATGAAGAGAATTTAGCCTTATTTCTCTAAGGAATTCAAGTTAAATGGCAATGACGTTGACTTTAATGAATTTGTAGTAATAGTCTTTTAGCTGTGAGGATTTGAGCCTAAGTGAAAAATGCTATTCTTCTTGTTGCGTGTTCTCTATCATGGATTGTCACTCTAGAACTTGTCTTGAATCTTTGATTGAGGCTACATATCTTGTACATGCTTGGAAATGATTTAGGCATTTGTTTCTTGTAACCACTTTTAGCCAAATAGCCATCCATTATCATTGTTTCCATTGTATGTCATTTTGTGCCTTATCCATTTTCTTTCTTGCGTCCTTCCACCACTTTTTCTGCCTACAAACAACATTTTTCTCTTTCAACTTAAGATGTGAGGGATCGATATGCTGAAAAAAATCCTGTGAACTTTGGGGAGTTTTGAACTATATTTCTTCTACTTCCTCTCAAGCAAAAGAAAAAGACTGGCCACTCAAGAAAAAAAAAAAGAAAAAAAAAAGAGAAAGAAAGAAAGAAAGAATTAAAAAAAAAATTTTGAAAAAAAAAAAGAGAGAAAATAATGAAAAAGAGGAACATATAGAACATTGAGACCCAAATTTATTTATACTCAGTCTCTTATATTTCACTTGTAAATACTCTTCATTTTCTTGAGTTGTTACCATATTTTGTTTCATTGTTCAATCTTTCCATTTGTTTCCCACTACTTTTCTTACCCACGTTACAACCTCGTAAAGTCCTTTTGATTCAAGTATGTATTGGATTCAAGTAGTGGAGATTTAGATTCTTGACAAGCTTATGGTAGTGAATTCTGTGATAAGTTGAATTTCGAGTGATTTACCCTAGACACTTGAGAGAATAGAGAGTAAACACATTCCTGGTGAGGAGGCTAATTACTTGAATTCATTCGTATCAAATTAAATTGCCATGATGCTTGGAATCTTAGAAATTTAAGATTAATTCCTTCGAGTGCTAAATCTTTTCAAAATTTTGATTATTCTATTCTAGCATGCTTTCCACATTTTTTTCCTTTGGTGTCTTTTTGGTGTTCCGAATATTATTTTGCCCAGGAGTGCAAAAGGCCAAGTGTGGGGGATTTGATATCGGGTATTTTTATATACTTTTTAGTCCCTATCTTAGTCCTATGGCTATTCCAATGTTGCCAATTCTCTAATTTTATTATGTTTTGGAATTTATTGGGTATAAACTATTTATGGATTGAATGTGTTTCAATTTTATATTTTTAGAACTTGAATTGTAAAATGCTCAATTTAATTCCTACAAATTTTAATTTTAGAGAGAAAAATGCTGACATGGACAAAGATGATGATTTAGATGCTAATGTGGCACTTTTTGGATGATGCAGATGCTGACTAGGATATGCTGGATGTGGGGCCCACTTGAACTCTTATTGAATGCCATGTAGTCAGAATTTGAGGGCATGAATATTAAATTTCGTAGGTCAGAAAGCAAGGCTGAAATATCAATTCTTCCATGCTGTTCTGCTGCTGCCATACCTATGTTCTGCTGCTGTTTCCTACTTTCTGCTGCAGAAATATTAAATCTGCTGCTGCCATGCCTACTTTCTGCTGCAGAAACATTAATTATACTGATGTTTTGCTGTCAAAGTGCTGCTACATCATGGAGGAAGCATCTAGGGTAGAATATTCTAAGGCATTGAAGGGGCATCAGTTTTAGAAATAAGAATACTTTCATTTTAGGCAACCAGACTTAGAAAATTCGCAGCTCTCTCTTCCCCTCTGTTTTTGCTTCTGTTATTGGCTGTTTTGCTCTCATGGAGGGCTAAGTTTTCATTGTAATTAGTCACTAGACCACTGGGATGTTGTAGCTTGAACTAAGAATGCAAGTTAAGTGTTTTGTTCTCCATTTTCATCTCATTTCGTTTCTGTTTTGCTGTCATGTTTATTTTGCTGTCAAATTCTGATTAGAGCTTGAGTTGTAACATAAACTGACTTATATATAAGACATAACCTTGCTTGACTGATTAGGAAAGTGAGGGAGGCGAAATGACTAGTTAAATGATATATTTAACTTGGTTTGGTTGAGATTTTCCACTGAATGCATCTAGTTATAGTAGAGAGATGTTCTTGACTGTAATTAGTAGCATTAAATTCTAGATGTTATTCTAGAAACATTTTCATAAAGAACCAAACAATGGAATGAGAACAAAACTGAATCAATGAGTTAGGTAATGATAGTTACACTCCCATGAATCCTAGTGGCTGATTACATAGTCTCTTTACTGTCAATTTCTTGCAATTTCTGCTGCTGCTGCTGTTTCTGCTGTTATTGCTGTTGCTGCATATTTTGCTGCTGTTGTAGTGTTTAATTGCTGTTCTGTTTTATTTATTTAGTTAGTATTGCTACAAAACCCCCCCCACGTTTATGTACTCTTAATTGGTGTTTAGGTGTTTAGAACGATTAATTAGTATCAAGAAGTGAGGCTCCTTGAGTGAATACGACTTGGGGATCACTATACTGCAAATTGCCACAAATTCAATTCTGGGCGATTTGGCATCGTAGTGGCGTGAACCAATTCTTCACCTCCTGCTCTAAACAGACGATTTTGTCCTCTGAGCTATGGCCTGTGCTAATCTCCTCGGCTTCCTCAATCTTCTTCATCTTCTTCTCCTTTTGAATTTCTTGAGATCCCTCGAGAGGTCTTTTGCCTTTGTTCCTGCCTAAACTTAAGTTTAAGTCAAGATCTTTTTCCTTGGCCTCCAATGTAAGATCAATGTACTTCCTTGAGGCCATGATTTGGAAAATTTAGAAATTTTTGTAAAAGTATGAGGCGAGAGGAATGCTGGAAGATTGTAGGCTCAGAGATTATTACTCTTTGTGGTGTGGTAACTGAGAACGCTGGGATGGTTTTTATAGAAAAAAATTAGGACGTAGAGACAAAGAAGATATCTCTTCACCGCACCCTTACACGATCAACCTATGGATTTCTGCAAGCTGGAAGCCAGAAGTCTAGGGTAGGCATACACACCAATAGCGAGTTGCATTAATGCCAAAACCACGAAAGTCAATATTCGGTGGATTTGCGGCCGATTTTACTTGGTTTTCCCATTTCTCCCGTTGGCATTTTTTGAAATTCAAAGAAGTTAATGATATAGCCATTAAAGATTGCCTTGGATGTTTTTATGATGAACTGAAATGCATTTCTCTGTTTTATTGTGTTGTTCTTAAGAGCCTTCAGTTGAGTATAATATACATAATTGATTGAATCATGTTGTAATTACATGTATGTATGTTATTCATGCATAATGAGTGAAGGCTACGACCAAGGAGAATATGTGATGATCCTACATATACTCATAGAGAATGTGAAATCAAAATGACTTGGATAGAATGAAATGTGTAGAGGATGATATATCTTCATGGTTACACATACTTACATATAATGCTCTCGTGGGCAAATGAAAGGCAGTGATTTCCTTACATCATGATAATGCTTAATGCATGCGACCGTAAGCAGTTAACTTCGTTTTAAAATATATATATATATTGATATACATATATTATGTGTAAATCCAGAATAAAGACACCGATTAGAATCTAAGATACGGTCAATATGAGGCTATCTAATTATAGAGGGACATCGTGATATGGGATTACAGGATAAAACAAGTTTAGAGGGAGAAAATCTCAGACTGAAGAGCGTAGTTAGTCAAAATTTTGAGAAAGGTCAAGATTAACCGAAAATTTTTTGAGGAAATCTTTGACTTATGTTAATTGCATTAAATTATATTTACTATTTACTTGCATGTCCGACATTAATTGTTGGCATTGCGACATATGTGATCTGTAAACCTCCTAGCGAACGGCGTATAGGTTGTGGTGGCTTTAGCTCCAGGGGCTTCAGGTTGTCTATAAATCTTATATGCCCATTACCCTACTCATCGCACCAAGCAAACCTACTTCTTTCATTACATACCTATTTCTCAATCTCCATTCCTTTCTCATTCGAAGTTATTTCTGAGATCCCTAGAGCAATAGCCGATAATAAGTCTTTCAACTTGAATTTTGAGACTGGCAATGTAGAGCTTGATTTAAATCTAAGTCTCGGAGACAACAAAGGGAAGAGACCTGTAGACAGGTCAACAGAAATTAAGAAAAGAAAGAGGGATGTAATAGAGTTGGAGGAGGACAGTACTGCAACATCCTCAGAAAATAAGCTTGCGTTCCTGGAGCGTAAGATCCAAAATCTGGAGCGTAAGATAGAGAGCCTGGAATACAAGACAGAGGACCAGAAGCGACTAATAAATCTTCTCTTTGAAAACCAAGAGAAACTGATAAACCGTCGTTTCGGGGAACTAGCTAATCGAGTTGATAGACATTCAATGTTTGCAACTCAAAATTTTCGTGACCAACAAGCAAGGTGTATTGACTGTATGAACGGAGTGACTTATGCTCTTCGCCAAATTTCTCAGGCGCTTCCTCCAGAAACTCTTTGTAATACCCGTTAATTTCAGAATATAATTCGCTTAAGAGTATTTTAGAATTTTACAACGTTACTTTAGTTATTTATTTTGGTCATATTTAATTTTCATATTTAATTGTTCTCTTTGAATATTATTTATGAAAATTGAGTTAAATGACTGGACTAAATATTTGCACAATGTGGGATATATTTATTTAATTTTCATATTTAATTGTTCTCTTTGAATATTATTTATAAAAATTGAGTTAAATGACTGGACTAAATATTTGCACAATGTGGGATATATTCTAAGAATGGTGAAATTCATGGAAAAGTGGTTTCAGAATGGTCAATTAGTCCATTTATTGTAAATTGACTGAATGGGTTTGGATGTTGGGTTATGGATACCCATGAGTTATTGAATAACCCATTAGAAATATTTAATATAAAGTTTCAATAGTACCCCCCTTATTTTTTTCTCACGATCGAAGCAGCTGAAGTGCATAGTAAATTCACTTTCTCTCGTTTCTTCACCCTCTTCTCAAATCCTTTCCTTGATCTTCAGAATTTCGATTATCTGTTCGGTTCAAAAGCTTTGTAAGGATTAAAGGTAAGCTTTAATCTCATTATTTTCCTTAAATTTCAGTTTATGTAGAAGATCAGAGGAGGTTTTGTTCTTGAAGATTTTGATGATAATTCATGAATCTTAGTAGTTTTAGAAGTTATATTTGAGTTATAATCGGTTAAAAGAGTTGAAATTCTGGTTTTGAAACAAGAAAGGAAAGGATGAAATTTTGGAAGATTTTTCTGCAAAAATTCGAGTTACTGTAGCGACCAGAGATTTCGAAAAAATTCTGGAAAATCTTCTTCGAGTTACTGTAGCAGTACTGTAGTGTCGACAGTCAACGGTACTGTAGCAGTCAACGTTACTGTAAAAGTCAACGTTACTGTAGCAGTCGACGTTACTGTAGCGAACCGGCACTGTAGCAAACCGTTACTGTAGCAATCAGAAAATTTTGCGTATTTTCGTGATTTTGTTTCCTTTCTTATGTTTCCTTGTAATATATTTTACTAGGAATTTTTCCTACACAAATTCTAGTGTGGAACAAGGTAAACTTGGACAAACATCAAGGTGAGTAAATAACCTTACTAAGCTAATTTGATATTACTAGTCAAAGTACAATATAAGTCCCATTTACAATATTATTGGGATAATAAGCAATCAATTTTTCATATGGGAGTATAAGATGATCGGTAGAAATAAGAGTATATAGAAATTATTTTATTTCATGGCAATTGTACTATATGATAAATTCTCTCTATCTTATTAATGAGTAAAGATCTACGGGATCTAATACATGAGTTTGAAAGGGTTAAAGTCCCATACTACTCAGTGCATATCTATGAAACCTATACCCGAGTTGAAGGGGTTAGAGTCCTATACTACTCGGCGTATATCTAAGAAATCTTATTCACGAGTTTGAAAGGGTTAGAGTCCCATACTACTCGGTGTATATCTATGAAATCTTATTCATGAGTTTGAAAGGGTTAAAGTCCCATACTACTCGATGTATAAGACAATTAATTATATGAGTAAATGTGGTATTTGTACTTTTGATATTTTATATAGTACAGTTATTTACTTACTGAGTTTTTAAATAAACTCACACTCCCTATGATTATTTTTTCAGATACAGAAAATAAAGAAGAAGAGAATCCGTTTGAAGATTAGAAGCCCCTTGAGATTATTCTCTATTTCTGTCTGGTGGGATACCAGTACTTATTAATGTGGATACTAGAAACGCTCTGTACTTTCTATAGGTCTCCTAGGCTTGCGATGAGATAGAAATATCAGACTATGTATGTCTATATTTGCTTATCAGATGAATATAATTCTGTAGTGTGGAATGAATGATTAAGGTTGAATATAAAACCTTACAGAATATATGTAAATGACGTATGTGTGAGAATTTTATTTAATGAGTAGTATCTTTTCACATGTTCAATTTTTGGGATGTGACAAATTTGGTATCAGAGGATAGGTTTTATAGGTCCCCTATAGAGTACAGAGCAAAGTGATCTTTGTGGGCCCTTCCCTATTGTCATGAGCCGCGGCATGACCATAGGATTAGGTTCCATAAAAGATCTTGTAGAGTATAACGTCATTTTATAGATAACTTTTCAGTGGGGCTAGTAAGTGATATTTTGTTTATGTCTGAAAATTGTTTGTTATGTGTGTAGATCTGTGACAGATCAATGTCAGAAGGATCTTCTAATAATAATGAGCATATGGGTCCAAGGAGGGCCATAAATCCACCAGTACATGTGCAAGATGATCCTAACCGTGGTGATAGTTTAAATGCTCAAAGTACTGAGGGCGCAACTAGTGAGCAAGCAAGAAGAGTCGAACCTGATGCTCACGTTGGTAATGCAACTATTGCACATGTGATTCATTTGATGAATGAACGATTTGACCGATTTGAGGCTGAAATGAGAGGTCGAGCTGCACAAGCTAACCTGCCAGTGGATCCTCCTATTGTTGAAGCTGAAAATGTACCACCAGCTCCGTTAGCGGGAGGAGTTAATGTAAGAGAGGTAAGAATGTCTGAATTCCAGAAAATGAGGCCTCCTACTTTTTCAGGGGAAGATCCCAAAGAGGACCCACAATGTTTCCTTGAAGATTGTGAAGCAATATGTGATGCTATAGGGTGTTCTCCTACTCAAAAGGTAGAATTCACTTCCTTTCAGTTAAAGGGTAGGGCTGGTAAATGGTGGAGGAACTGGAAGAAAGCTAGAATTCAAGGCGCACCGCCAGTTATATGGACAGAATTTTACAGATTGGTTATGGATGAATTTCTTCCGGCAAGTGAACGATCATCTAGGGCCAGGGATTTTCTGTATCTACGACAAGGAACCATGACTGTTGATGAATATTCAGCTCAGTTTGTTAAGTTATCTGAATATGCCCCTGAAATCATTCATTCTGAAAGGAAGAAAATAGAAAAGTTTGTGGAAGGGCTTCGTGATGCCTTATATGATCAAGTGGGTTCTAATATGAATGATTACTCTTCGTACTCAGAAGCTGTTGATGTGGCCCGAAGAATGGAAAGGAGGTCAAATTATAAAGAAGAATATCGTCAAAAGAAGAAGGCCAGATATAGGAGATCTTTTGATCAAGGGGAAGACTCAGGGACTTTTACTGCATCACAACATGCTCCATGTCACGACCCATTTTCTAGGCACATGACCGGCACAATGATGAATATCCCATCACTGTAAGCCTTTCGATAAATTCTTCCCACAAGTAAAATTGTTAGTCATTATTTCTATATTCTCAAAATACCATTCCTTAATAAATACAAAGAAAATACATCAGATTTTCTTAATTAAAAATAATAGATCCTCAGTACAAAATACATTATCATACTGAAATACAAGCCAAATACCAAACCCCTGACCTAGATGTCCTAGACGGTTACAGAGCAACATACTGTATAACAAAAGAAGGGCCTACCCGACAGCGGGAAGGTCCAACGTGATCTACTCCTCTAGCGGATGTACTTCAGCGGCAACCTGATCTGAACAAAAAGTTTGTACAGAGAGTGTGAGCTTTTAAACTCAGTGAGCAAATCGGCCTCGCGTTAATAAAATTCAAATACATCACCAGTCATGCAAGCATATCCGAAGGCTCAAGCTCAACCAATAGACATAGTTAGAAATTACATACAAGAAAATTTCATCCAATTCAACAAACGATACTAGTACTCGTCAATGGCAATATATCCCGGAGAGCGCACACAGGCCGGCTCACCAATTTTGTATTTTTCTGCCATGACGCACAACCTATCCTCTTAGCTAGGGCGCCTCACGGATTTATCACCAATCCGGGCTATATCTCTACTGAGGGAATCGTTGTCTCCACACTCATTGGTCAAGACACCCTTTAACCCGGGTTTTCCGCCTTGCCGTGAGAGGGGGTACTGTACCGCTCAATCACAATCAATAGTACAACAGTTCATATCATAATCAGAAGCACAATATAATACTCATCCATATAACAGGTATAGTATATAACTATATGATTCAAATTTCATATCATCATGAGATACTTACTTTGTCTTATCCATACTTCTGGATTAATTATCTCATTATATTCATCATTCTGAATCCAATTTCCCCCTATGAATCTTGGGAGTGTCCTACGACATACTTTTTATCACCAGTAATGTTAAAACTCTATTAAAACAGGGTCGTTTCACTCACTTGGATTCCGTACGAGTATCACTTCTCTAAATCGTTACGGACAAGAGTACGCAGGTGAATTTCAGTGTTCCGCTACAGAGATTTTCATGAAAGATTACAAAAAATACGTTAAGATCGTTTTCGTACAGATACTGTTCATACGTATGGGTACTATTCATACGGTGACTATTCATATGTACGGTACTATTTATACGATCACTATTCATACGTACGGGTACTATTCATATCGGAAATACAGAATACAATCTGTAAAAGAGTACACTAGGTAAGTTCCCAGGAAAGAGTGGAGGGTCACACTGGACACACTTAAAAACCAGGTCTTTCCTTAGCCAGAACTTTCCTAGACATGTATTCTCCACAGATTATATTCTATTTCGGTAATCAGAGAATCAAAATAACAGCTAACGACAGTTTTTCTGATGTGGAAGATCGGCCAAAGCCGCAACCACAGAGCATACTTAAGAAAATAACTTCTAAAATTTGAAAGACATAGAAAGGGCATAGTATCCTTACCTAAGCAAAAATGGAAAGGCCCAAAATCTCAGAAGCCTAGCGTCGGAGCAAGAGAAACTTAAGGAGAGAAGAAGAGAAGTTGAAGGTGTGAGTTTAGAAGTGAAATGGAAAGGCCTATTTATAGCAAAAGTCAAGGGTACTATTTGACACTATGCGCTAATAAAATATTCAATTTACTATTTATGAAAACGACATTTCTAATAATGTAGTTACTGTACACCTTACGCGTACGATGGAAAATTTCCGTTTATTTACTATTAGAAACTTTAAAGGGAAAACTATCCTTTCACCTTAAACCTTTAAGTTTCTTTTCAATTCAGTCCTTTCAATTTAGTCCCTGAGGGTATTTTTACACATAAAACGTCATTTTCTCCTACAAACTTCTTTCTAGTTTTCTCTTATGACCAAACCACATCTAGTATTTGACATTTTGATTGTATAAATGAACAGTACCATATACGTAAATAGTAACAGTAGTTTGAAAACACGCATTTATATTTTATTTTTCATGGGTATTACATTATCACCCCCTTTAAGAAATTCGGTCCTCCGAATTTAAATTACCTCAAGTCGTAAAAAGATGCGGATATCTAGAACGTATGTCGGCCTCGGCTTCCCATGTGGCTTCTTCGTGAGTTTGATTCCTCCATAAAACCTTGACGGATGGAATCTCCTTAGATCGGAGTTTCTTTACTTGACTATCGAGGATAGCTACCGGTATCTCCTCGTATGACAAGTTTTCATCTACTAGGATAGAATCATTCTGAGAAGGGTGAAGTATGTGAGAAGGGTCATGAAGGTACTTCCTTAACATGGATACGTGAAAAACAGGGTGAATCCCTTCCAGATTCATAGGTAGGGCAAGCCGATAAGCCACTTTTCCCACTCGTTCTAGAATCTCATAAGGCCCGATGTATCTAGGACTCAACTTTCCTTTCCTTCCAAATCTCAACACACCTTTCATTGGAGAGACCTTAAGGAATACCATATCGCCGACTGAGAACTCCAAATCACGTCGTCTGTGGTCAGCGTATGCCTTTTGTCTACTTTGAGCTGCTCGCATCCTATCTTGTATTGTCTTAACCTTGGTTAGGGCATCCTGGGCCAAGTCAGGTCCTAATGCTTTTGCTTCACCTACCTCGAACCAACCAATCGGAGATCTGTAACGTCTCCCATACAAGGCCTCAAAGGGTACCATCCCAATAGTGGCCTGGTAGCTGTTGTTATATGCGAACTCTACAAGATACATATGCTTTTCCCAGCTACCACTGAAATCTAGAATACAAGCTCGTAACATATCCTCTAGCGTCTGAATCGTCCGCTCTGACTGTCCTTCTGTCTGTGGGTGAAAAGCGGTACTAAGGTCCACTCGAGTACCTAATGCCTCTTGAAAACTTTTCCAGAAACGAGAGGTAAATTGAGGACCTCTATCAGAAATGATAGATATAGGTACTCCATGCAACTTTACTATTTCTTTAATATACAATTGTGCCAACGTTACTACACCATAAGTGGTTTTGACTGGAATGAAGTGTGCTGATTTGGTTAGTCGGTCAACAATGACCCAAACTGAGTCATAACCTCCTGTGGAACGAGGTAGACCAACAACAAAGTCCATCGTCACTCATTCCCATTTCCATTCAGGAATCTCTAATCGTTGTAACGAGCCTCCTGGCTTTAGATGTTCAGCCTTAACCTGTTGACAGGTTAAACAGCGAGACACAAATTCTGCTATGTCTTGTTTCATTCCTTTCCACCAGTAGATCTGTTTCAGATCCTGATACATCTTGGTGGCTCCTGGATGTACAGCATATGCAGCACGATGGCCTTCTTCCATGATGTCTCGTCTAAGAGTTCCAACATGTGGTACACACAACCGTTGTTCAAAATGTAAGACTCCTGTATCGTCGAGTGTGAAACTATTCACTTCACCAATCTTCACCTTTTCCATAATTTGGACAAGCTCAGGATCCTCTATTTGAGATATCTGTATCTGGTCAACAAGGGAAGATCTAGCCCTGATATGGGCTAAGAATGATCCTGTCCTTGTAACCTCAAGAGTAGCACCTTTTGCTCTCAGCTCTTGTAGTTCTTGGATCAAGGGTCTTTTTGTTACTGCTATATGGGCCAGACTACCCATAGATTTTCGACTCAAGGCATCTGCTACCACGTTCGCTTTGCCTGGGTGGTAAAGAATATTGCAATCATAATCTTTTAGTAATTCTACCCATCTCCTCTGCCTCAAGTTTAAGTCCTTTTGGTCGAAAATATATTTTAGACTTTTATGGTCAGTGTAGATTTCGCAAGTTTCTCCGTATAGATAATGTCGCCATATCTTTAAAGCGAAAATACTGCTGCCATTTCCAGATCGTGGGTGGGGTAGTTTTGTTCATGTTTCTTAAGTTGTCTTGATGCATATGCCACTACCTGGCCATGCTGCATGAGAACACATCCTAACCCTACTCTTGATGCATCGCAGTATACTGTAAAACCTCCTGGTCCTGAGGGTAAGACCAATACAGGTGCGGAGATTAACCTTTTCTTGAGTTCTTGGAAGCTTTCTTCACAAGTGTAATCCCATTGGTACTTTACCCCTTTCCTAGTCAGTCGTGTGAGAGGGGCGGCTAACTGGAAAAAATTTTGGATGAAACGACGATAATATCCTGCCAATCCCAAGAAGCTGCGAATCTCCGTGACGGAGGTAGGTCTAGGCCACATTTTGACCGCTTCTACTTTGCTTGGGTCTGCTTGGATGCCATCTTTGGAGATCACATGTCCCAAGAAAGTTACACGATCAATCCAAAACTCGCATTTAGAGAATTTGGCATACAATTGATGATCCCTCAATGTCTGCAACACAACACGAAGGTATTGTTCGTGCTCTTCTGAAGTCTTTGAGTACACCAGAATGTCGTCTATGAAGACAATGACAAATTTGTCTAAAAAGGATTTAAAAATCCTATTCATTAAATCCATGAAAGCAGCTGGTGCATTCGTTAATCCAAATGACATCACCAAGAACTCGTAGTGCCCATATCTGGTACGGAAGGCTGTTTTAGACACATCTTCCTCCTTGATCTTGAGTTGGTGATAACCAGACCTCAAGTCAATCTTTGAAAAACACTTGGCTCCTTGAAGTTGATCGAAAAGGTCGTCGATGCGAGGCAACGGGTATTTATTTTTGATAGTTACCTTATTCAGTTGCCTGTAATCTATGCATAGTCTCATCGATCCGTCCTTCTTTTTCACGAACAGAACAGGAACTCCCCAAGGTGAATAACTTGGCCTTATAAAGCCTTTGTCTAGCAAGTCCTGTAACTGAGTTTTTAACTCTTTTAATTCTTTTGGTGCCATTCTATAAGGGGGTATGGAGATTGGGCGAGTATCTGGTGCTAACTCTATCTGGAACTCAATCTCTCGATCTGGGGGTATACCTGGTAGATCATCTGGGAAGACATCTACAAACTCCTGGACTACTGGAACGTCTTCTACTTTTAGTTCTTCTTTCTTAATATCTTTAACGAATGCCAAGTATCCTTGACAGCCCTTTCGCAATAAACGTTGGGCACACATTAAAGATATAAGATTCCCAGAAATTTCACTCCGTTCACCATGAAATACGAAAGAAGGCTCCCCCGGAATATTGAACTTAACTATCTTATTATAGCAATCCAGGGTGGCATGACAAGATGCCAGCCAATCCATGCCCAAGATGACATCAAAGTCTGTCATATCTAACAGCATTAGGTCTACTGTTGTATTTATTTCTCCGACTCTTACCTTGCAAGCTCGATAGCCTCGTTCTATTAGTAAGGTGCCTCCAGTAGGCGTAGTTACTAAAAACGGACATTCTAATCTAACAACTTTTTGCTTAAAGTTCTTAGCAAAGAATGGTGACACATAGGAATGCGTAGAGCCAGAGTCAAACAAAACATGTGCAAAATTTGATTCAATCAGAAGAGTACCTGCTACCACCGTATTAGACGCTTGAGCATCTTGACGGGTTAAAGCAAATACTCGAGCGTTCCCTCGGCCTGCTGAAGCCTGACCTCGACCACCTTGTCCTCTGCCAGCATCTCTTCCGATTCCATTGCCTCCTACAGTTACAGGGGCCCTGTTGACAACAGTGGCCTCTGATTGATTAGGGCGTACTGACCCTTGGCCAGATCTCGTGTAGAGTTGGGGGCAATCTCTTTTGATGTGGCCCTGTTGACCACATTGGTAACAGACCCTAGTGTTGTTGTTGACAAAACAAGCTCCGAAGTGATTTCTTTCACATTTAGAGCACCAGGGCCTTTGTTGACCCCCTGTACCACTTTGTTGACGCTGTGGTGCACTAGCGGTAGAGGCTGCACGTCCAGAACTCTCTCCGTGGTAGCATGATTTCTCATCTTGTTTCCTCTTTCTTTTGTTATTCCATTTTTCTTTTTTCATATCTCTTTCTTCCATCATACGGGCGATGTCGACGGCTTCTGTGTAAAATGAAAAATCTCGTATTTTCGATCCCACCCTGTCAAATAAAGATTCTCGAAGGCCTTTAATAAACCGTCGGATCTTTTCTTTCTCAGTTAGGACCATGTGAGTAACATATTCAGACAACTCTATAAATAGATTGTCGTATTCATTGACGGTTCGTGATCCTTGCCGGAGTGCCTCAAACTCATTCATCTTTGCTTCTCGTATACTCTCCGGAATAAATTGTTCTCGAAAAATTCTTTTAAAGTCATTCTATTTAACGGGTGGGGCATTTCTGGCCATGCCCTTCTTCCATGTTCGCCACCAGCGGTCGGCCTTACCTCTTAACTGAAAGGTAACAAGGGTTACTTTTCGAGGTTCAGGACATTCTAACGTGTCAAGGATTTTCTCACAGTCATCTAGAAAACGTTGTGGGTCTTCATTAACATCTCCTGCAAAGGTTGGCGGATTCAGCTTCATAAATTCTGAAATCTTGACCTCTGTCCCTACCCAATCCTGAGGAGGGGGTGGAGGTGGTATCTGGTCTGTCTCTTGTACTTTTACAGCATGTACTGATGCCTGTGAGCCATCTTCAGATGATTGTCCCATCAGAAGTTCCTTTAGCCCATTCACCTCGTTCTGCATTGCAGCTAATGCTTCCATCACTACAGTCGCGTCGATTTGTGATGGTTCTCCAGCATTTCTTCTAGGGTTTTCAGTGGATATTTCTCTGTTTTGTGTATGGTTATCTTCTGCACGGTTAGGCATCTCCAGTCTTGCATTTGCTGACTGAGCAGCTGGAGGGACCAAGGCCCTGCCAGATCTTGTGCGGATTCCAGAAGCGTTTGATTTTCTTGGTGCCATCTAAACTTATTCTACAATTAAGAATAATATATATCGTCACTATTATGCTTCAAGTAAAGACACGAAAGAAATGGATTTTAATCTCTACAGGGCTTTTGGTGGATCTGCATCCTATGGTCGTGCTGCAGTCACGACAATAGGGGAAGGCCCACTAAAGACACATTGCTCTGTAATCACTAGGAGACCTAACAACCTATGCTCTGATACCAACTTTGTCACGACCCATTTTCTAGGCACATGACCGGCACAATGATGAATATCCCATCACTGTAAGCCTTTCGATAAATTCTTCCCACAAGTAAAATTGTTAGTCATTATCTCTATATTCTCAAAATACCATTCCTTAATAAATACAAAGAAAATACATCAGATTTTCTTAATTAAAAATAATAGATCCTCAGTACAAAATACATTATCATACTGAAATACAAGCCAAATACCAAACCCCTGACCTAGATGACCTAGACGGTTACAGAGCAACATACTGTATAACAAAAGAAGGGCCTACCCGACAGCGGGAAGGTCCAACGTGATCTACTCCTCTAGCGGATATACTTCAGCGGCAACCTGATCTGAACAAAAAGTTTATACAGAGAGTGTGAGCTTTTAAAAGTGAGCAAATCGGCCTCGCGTTAATAAAATTCAAATACATCACCAGTCATGCAAGCATATCCGAAGGCTCAAGCTCAACCAATAGACATAGTTAGAAATTACATACAAGAAAATTTCATCCAATTCAACAAACGATACTAGTACTCGTCAATGGCAATATATCCCGGAGAGCGCACACAGGCCGGCTTACCAATTTTGTATTTTTCCGCCATGACGCACAACCTCATCCTCTTACCTAGGGCGCCTCACGGATTTATCACCAATCCGGGCTATATCCCTACTGAGGGAATCGTTGTCTCCACACTCATTGGTCAAGACACCCTTTAACCCGGGTTTTCCGCCTTGCCGTGAGAGGGGGTACTGTACCGCTCAATCACAATCAATAGTACAACAGTTCATATCATAATCAGAAGCACAATATAATACTCATCTATATAACAGGTATAGTATATAACTATATGATTCAAATTTCATATCATCATGAGATACTTGCTTTGTCTTATCCATACTTCTGGATTAATTATCTCATTATATTCGTCATTCTGAATTCAATTCCCCCCTATGAATCTTGGGAGTGTCCTACGACATACTTTTTATCACCAGTAATGCTAAAACTCTATTAAAACAGGGTCGTTTCACTCACCTGGATTCCGTACGAGTATCACTTCTCTAAATCGTTACGGACAAGAGTACGCAGGTGAATTTCAGTGTTCTGCTACAGAGATTTTCATGAAAGATTACAGAAAATACGTTAAGATCGTTTTCGTACAGATACTGTTCATACGTACGGGTACTATTCATATAGTCACTATTCATACGTACAGTACTATTCATACGGTCACTATTTATACGTACGGGTACTATTCATACCAGAAATACAGAATACAATCTGTAAAAGAGTACACCAGGTAAGTTTCTAGGAAAGAGTGGAGGGTCACACTGGACACACTTAAAAACCAGGTCTTTCCTTAGCCAGAACTTTCCTAGACATGTATTCTCCACAGATTATATTCTATTTCGGTAATCAGAGAATCAAAATAACAGCTAACGACAGTTTTTCTGATGTAGAAGATCGGTCAAAGCCGCAACCACAGAGCATACTTAAGAAAATAACTTCTAAAATTTGAAAGACATAGAAAGGGCATAGTATCCTTACCTAAGCAAAAACGGAAAGGCCCAAAATCTCAGAAGCCTAGCGTCGGAGCAAGAGAAACTTAAGGAGAGAAGAAGAGAAGTTGAAGGTGTGAGTTTAGAAGTGAAATGGAAGAGCCTATTTATAGCAAAAGTCAAGGGTACTATTTGATACTATGCGCTAATAAAATATTCAATTTACTATTCATGAAAACGACATTTCTAATAATGCAGTTACTGTACACCTTACGCGTACGATGGAAAATTTTCGTTTATTTACTATTAGAAACTTTAAAGGGAAAACTCTCCTTTCACCTTAAACCTTTAAGTTTCTTTTCAATTCAGTCCTTTCAATTTAGTCCCTGAGGGTATTTTTACACATAAAACGTCATTTTCTCCTACAAACTTCTTTCTAGTTTTCTCTTATGACCAAACCACATCTAGTATTTAACATTTTGATTGTATAAATCAACAGTACCATATACGTAAATAGTAACAGTATTTTGAAAACACGCATTTATATTTTATTTTTCATGGGTATTACACTTCAGCCACTCCTACTAAGTCATCTTATTCTACAGCCAGTGTGGCTAAGCCTCGTTCAGAGAACAGGGGTGGTTTTAGCTCTTCTAGTAGAGGAGGTATTCAAGGTAGAAGGGAAAAACCTCAATGTCCTGAATGTGGAAAGTTTCACTTCGGAGAATGCAGGTTAAACACTGTTGGTACAGGCTGTTTTCACTGTGGACAAAAAGGACATTTTATAAGGGAGTGCCCTCAGCTCATGACAAGACCAGGTCAAGGGTCTACTTTGCCACCTCGACCACAGTCTATTTTTGCTTCTATTACTTGAACACCAACCCCTTCAATAGGGGGTAGTATGGGAAGAGGTTCTGGAAGAGGCCAAGGTGACCGTGGAAAACAAGCTGCTGGCAGAGGAAATGCAAGAGTATATGCTCTAACCCGACAGGATGCTCAAACATCCAATGCTGTAGTTACAGGTATATTATCTGTTAATACTTTTGCTGCACGTATTTTGTTTGACCCCGGTTCTACTCACTCATATGTGTCACCCCTATTTGCCAAGAGATTTGCAATTGATTCGATTATTCTTAAAGAACCATTCTTGGTTTCCACACCGATGAGAGAGACTTTGATGGTTAAAACATGTTATCGTTCTTGTAAAATAATCGTTGGAGGCATGGAAACTGAGATAGATCTTATGATTCTCAATATGTTAGATTTTGATGTGATTTTAGGAATGGACTGGCTATCTTCTTGTCATGCTACTATAAATTGTCGTGATAAAGTTATTTCCTTTAATATGCCGGGGAGGAGTAATTTTGTGTTTCAAGGAGATCGAAGTGATGTACCTTGCAACATGATATCTATGTTAAGTGCCCGGCGTATGTTGCGAAAGGGATGTCAGGGATTTCTAGCTTTTATCAAAGAACAATTGGAAGATTTGTTAAACAAAGGGTTCATTCGCCCAAGTTTTTCACCTTGGGGTGCTCCTGTTCTTTTTGTGAAAAAGAAAGATGGTTCTATGAGATTATGTATAGATTATCGTCAGCTGAATAAAGTCACAGTGAAGAATAAGTATCCTTTACCAAGGATAGATGATTTGTTTGATCAGCTTCAAGGAGCAAAATACTTCTCAAAGATTGATCTAAGGTCTGGATATCATCAGTTACGAATTAAGAGTGATGATATACCTAAGACTGCTTTTCATACACGGTATGGACATTATGAGTTTCTTGTGATGTCTTTTGGGTTGATAAATGCACCAGCAGCATTTATGGATTTAATGAATAGAGTGTTCAAATCATTCCTTGATAAGTTTGTAATTGTATTTATTGATGATATTTTGGTGTATTCAAAGAGTCATGAAGAACATACTGAACATTTGAGAATAGTGCTTCAGACTTTGAGAGAGCATCAGTTGTACGCAAAGCTCTCAAAATGTGAATTCTGGATGAGTCATGTAACATTTTTGGGACATGTTATTTCCCAAGAAGGTATTCATGTAGATCCAAGTAAAATTGAAACAGTAAAACAATGGCCTAGACCAACAACTGTGTCTGAAGTACGTAGTTTTCTTGGCTTAGCAGGGTATTACCGTCGCTTTGTCAAAGATTTCTCTAAGACAGCTCTCCCATTAAATAAGTTAACCCGAAAGAATGTTAAATACATTTGGGATGATTCATGTGAGCAAAGTTTCACCCAATTGAAAGAGTGTTTAGCTTCTGCACCAGTCTTAATCCTACCATCAGGACCAAGGGGTTACTCTGTATTCTGTGATGCCTCAAAGATAGGCTTAGGATGTGTGTTGATGCAACATGGTAAAGTCATAGCTTATGGCTCACGTCAGCTTAAAAAGCATGAATTGAATTACCCCACTCATGATTTGGAAATGGCAGCTGTAGTGTTTGCCCTAAAGATTTGGAGACATTACTTGTATGGGGAGACTTGTTAAATTTTTACATATCACAAAAGCCTTAAGTACATTTTTGAGCAGAGAGATCTCAATCTAAGGCAACGAAGGTGGATGGAACTTCTGAAAGATTATGATTGTACCATCCTTTACCATCCAGGTAAAGCAAATGTAGTGGCTGATGCTCTAAGTCGAAAGTCTATGGGAAGTTTAGCTCACATTGCCATTATAAGGAGGTCTCTAATACATGAACTACAAGAATTGGAAGTTGATGGAGTATTCTTCGAGATCACTGAGTCAGGTACATTTCTGGCTCATTTAACAGTAAGATCATCCCTTGTTGAAAAAGTAAAAGCAACTTTAGAAAATGACATTGATATGGTCAAAATCAGAGATAAGGCAAGGCAAGGTCTAGCACCAAGTTTCTTGGTAGATGAAGAAGGAGTCTTATGGTTTAATGGGAGACTTTGTGTCCCCAACATTGAATCTTTGAAACATGAAATCTTAATGGAAGCTCATGGTTCGCCCTACGTTGTACATCCTGGTGCTGTGAAAATGTATCAGGACTTGAAACAAGTTTACTGGTGGGAGGGCATGAAGAGAGATGTGACTGACTTTGTAGCTCGATGTTTGACTTGTCAGCAAGTTAAAGCTGAACATCGACGACCACCTGGTTTGATGCAAAAATTAGATATTCCCGAGTGGAAGTGGGAAAGGATCACTATGGATTTTGTAGTAGGTTTACCTCGGTCAACAAAAGGAAATGACTCAATATGGGTCATAGTGGATCGACTTACTAAGTCAGCACATTTTCTTCCTGTTCATACCACTTTCAGTGTAGCAAAATTTGCTCGACTTTATGTTAAAGAAATAGTGAAACTTCATGGTGTACCAATATCCATTATATCAGACCGAGGACCTCAGTTTACTTCTCGGTTCTAGAAAGTCTTTCAAGAGGCTTTGGGTACCAAAGTGAATCTTAGCACAGCATTCCATCCTCAGACTGATGGACAGTCTGAAAGGACAATTCAGACTTTAGAGGATATGCTAAGAGCTTGTGTGATGGATTTCAGTGGAAGTTGGGAAGATCATTTGTCTCTTATTGAATTTGCTTATAACAACAGTTACCAAGCCAGTATTCAAATGGCACCTTTTGAGGATTTATATGGGAGACGGTGTCGATCTCCTATAGGTTGGTTTGAACTTGGTGAAACCAAAATATTTGGACCTGAGATGATACAGGAAGATATAAATAAAGTTAAACTGATCAGAGAGAAGTTGTTAACTGCTCAGAGTAGACAGAAGTCTTATGCGGACAACCGACGACGTGACCTTGAATTTGTAATAGGTGATATGGTTTTCTTACGAATCTCACCTATGAAGGGAGTACTGAGATTCGGGAAGAAAGACAAGCTTAGTCCGAGGTATGTTGGCCCATATGAGGTTGTAGACAGAGTGGGTAATGTGGCATATCGCCTAGACCTACCTTCCAACCAAGAGGGAGTTCATCCAATATTTCATGTGTCCATGCTACGGAAGTATCTTCCTGATCCTTCTCATGTCATTCAACCCCAAGAAGTTCATTTTGATGAAACTCTCACCTACGAAGAGGTACCAGTAGCTATCCTTGATAGAAAAGTCAAGAAATTGCGTACCAAAGAAATTCCTACTGTCAAGGTTCTTTGGAGAAATCATTCTCGCGAGGAAGCTACGTGGGAGGCAGAAGATGAGATGTGGAAAAACTATCCACATTTATTTGAAACTTGAGGTAAGATTTTAATTCGGAGGACCGAATTCTTTTAAGGGGGTAGAATGTAATACCCGTTAATTTCAGAATATAATTCGCTTAAGAGTATTTTAGAATTTTACAACGTTACTTTAGTTATTTATTTTGGTCATATTTAATTTTCATATTTAATTGTTCTCTTTGAATATTATTTATGAAAATTGAGTTAAATGACTGGACTAAATATTTGCACAATGTGGGATATATTTATTTAATTTTCATATTTAATTGTTCTCTTTGAATATTATTTATGAAAATTGAGTTAAATGACTGGACTAAATATTTGCACAATGTGGGATATATTCTAAGAATGGTGAAATTCATGGAAAAGTGGTTTCAGAATGGTCAATTAGTCCATTTATTGTAAATTAACTGAATGAGTTTGGATGTTGGGTTATGGATACCCATGAGTTATTGAATAACCCATTAGAAATATTTAATATAAAGTTTCAATAGTACCCCCCTTATTTTTTTCTCACGATCGAAGCAGCTGAAGTGCATAGTAAATTCACTTTCTCTCGTTTCTTCACCCTCTTCTCAAATCCTTTTCTTGATCTTCAGAATTTCGATTATCTGTTCGGTTCAAAAGCTTTGTAAGGATTAAAAGTAAGCTTTAATCTCATTATTTTCCTTAAATTTCAGTTTATGTAGAAGATCAGAGGAGGTTTTGTTCTTGAAGATTTTGATGATAATTCATGAATCTTAGTAGTTTTAGAAGTTATATTTGAGTTATAATCGGTTAAAAGAGTTGAAATTCTGGTTTTGAAACAAGAAAGGAAAGGATGAAATTTTGGAAGATTTTTCTGCAAAAATTCGAGTTACTGTAGCGACCAGAGATTTCGAAAAAATTCTGAAAAATCTTCTTCGAGTTACTGTAGCAGTACTGTAGTGTCGGCAGTCAACGGTACTGTAGCAGTCAACGGTACTGTAGCAATCAGAAAATTTTGCGTATTTTCGTGATTTTGTTTCCTTTCTTATGTTTCCTTGTAATATATTTTACTAGGAATTTTTCCTACACAAATTCTAGTGTGGAACAAGGTAAACTTGGACAAACATCAAGGTGAGTGAATAACCTTACTAAGCTAATTTGATATTACTAGTCAAAGTACAATATAAGCCCCATTTACAATATTATTGGGATAATAAGCAATCAATTTTTCATATGGGAGTATAAGATGATCGGTAGAAATAAGAGTATATAGAAATTATTTTATTTCATGGCAATTGTACTATGTGATAAATTCTCTCTATCTTATTAATGAGTAAAGATCTACGGGATCTAATACATGAGTTTGAAAGGGTTAAAGTCCTATACTACTCAGTGCATATCTATGAAACCTATACCCGAGTTGAAGGGGTTAGAGTCCCATACTACTCAGCGTATATCTAAGAAATCTTATTCACGAGTTTGAAAGGGTTAGAGTCCCATACTACTCGGTGTATATCTATGAAATCTTATTCATGAGTTTGAAAGGGTTAAAGTCCCATACTACTTGATGTATAAGACAATTAATTATATGAGTAAATGTGGTATTTGTACTTTTGATATTTTATATAGTACAGTTATTTACTTACTGAGTTTTTAAATAAACTCACACTCCCTATGATTATTTTTTCAGATACAGAAAACAAAGAAGAAGAGAATCTGTTTGAAGATTAGAAGCCCCTTGGGATTATTCTCTATTTCTGTCTGGTGGGATACCAGTACTTATTAATGTGGATACTAGAAACGCTCTGTACTTTCTATAGGTCTCCTAGGCTTGCGATGAGATAGAAATATCAGACTATGTATGTCTATATTTGCTTATCAGATGAATATAATTCTGTAGTGTGGAATGAATGATTAAGGTTGAATGTAAAACCTTAAGAATATATGTAAATGACGTATGTGTGAGAATTTTATTTAATGAGTAGTATCTTTTCACATGTTCAATTTTTGGGATGTGACACTCTTTCTAAGCTACAACGATTAGCTTCCTCCTTAAGGTCTGAAGCACCTTCCTCTTCTAGACCTGGAGCACCTTCTACATTTCAAAAGCCTCCTCGTCCTTAATTTATTCTTTCTTTTGTTTGTACCTAAAGCTATATTTGGTCTAAGCTTCATGTATTAAAATTATCTATGTACTAGAAATAAAATTTAAGTTAGTATTTAGATCTTCTTTGTTGAAGTGATTCCTTTTACTGAAAGAACTTGAGGAATGAGAAGATGTTGGACTTATATTTCGTACTTGATTATGGAAATTCTAAAGCAGAGTATGGTAATATCCTTTTGACTGAGAAGAGTTACTAAAATGATATTTCATTGCATTTCTGAGCTATGGAGGAGTGCTAAATAGGTATTTTATGAACCTATACATAGAGAACTATGGGTTTGCCCAAATTATTAAAGGGATACGACTCTATATGAGTCATTGAGGTGAGAGGAATTTCCATATATATAATTATGCATGAGGAGTATGTTATTTACTTATCACATTTTCTAGGATTGTTCTTCCTAGAGATTTATGTAATGATTTCATGTGATTTTGCCTTTTATATGACGCCTTCAGCTAAGAGTATCACTTTAAGGCAAAATGATCGCCTTCGGGCAAGAGTATTGCCTATGGCCAAAATGATGCCTTCGGGTAGGGTGCTTGTATTCGTAAAAGTTATAAGCTATGTGTGTGGAAACATGTGTTCTGATATTCAGTATGAACTAGAAAGACCACGTGCCACTTTTGAAGACGACATCCATTTGAAGTTTTACATAGAGACAAAATTCGACTCTGATTAGGTGGTTTAAGTTTGGTAAAGGTTATGAGGATGAGACACTTTATGGTACAAAAGATTGTGGAGAAAATCAAACTGATGAGGAAGAGAATGTTTACTGTTTAGAAAAGGAAAAAGTCCTATGCAAATTATTGATAATGCGGTCTAGAATTCACAGTCGATAGTATAGTGTTCTTGTAATTCTTACCAAGGATGTGAAGAGGTTTGGAAAGAAAGAGATACAAAGGATGAGATATAGACGAAGTAATCACACTTATTTTAGTCTTGAGATGAGTTTTGAATTCGGGGGATCGAATTCTCTTAAGGGGGTGATAATGTAATACCCATGAAAAATAAAATATAAATATTTATTTACAAACTACTGTTACTATTTCAGTATACAGTACTATTCACCTATATAATACTATTTACGTATATGGTACTGTTCATTTATACAATCGAAATGTCAAGTACTAGATGTGGTTTGGTCATAAGAGACAACTAGAAAGAAGTTCGTAGGAAAAAATGACGTTTTATGTGTAAAAATATCCTCAGGGACTAAATTGAAATGACTGAATTGAAAAGAAACTTAAACATTTAAGGTGAAAGGATAGTTTTCCCTTTAAGTTTCTAATAGTAATAACAAAAAAAATTTCTATAGTAACTGCATTATTAGAAATGTCATTTTCATAAATAGTAAATTGAATATTTTATTAGCGTATAGTGTCAAATAGTACCCTTGACTTTTGCTATAAATAGGCCCTTCCATTTCACTTCTAAACTCACACCTTCAACTTCTCTTTTTCTCTCCTTAAGTTTCTCTTACTCCAAAGTTAGGCCTCTGAGATTTTGGGCCTTTCTTTTTTTTGCTTAGGTAAGAATACTATGCTATTTCTATGTCTTTTAAATTTTAGAAGTTATTTTCTTAAGTATGCTCTGTGGTTGCGGCTTTGGCCGATCTTTCACATCAGAAAAACTGTCGTTAGCTATTTATATGTTATTTTGATTCTCTGATTACCGAAATAGAATGTAAACTGTGAAGAATACATGTCTAGGAAAGTTCTGGCTAAGGAAAGACCTGATTTTTAAGTGTGTCCAGTGTGACCCTCCACTCTTTCATGGGAACTTACCTGGTGTACTCTTTTACAGATTGTATTCTCTATTTCTGGTATAAATAGTATCTGTACATATGAATAGTAACCGTACGTATGAACAGTATCTGTACGAAAACAATCTTAACGTATTTTCTCTAATCTTTCATGAAAATCTCTGTAGCAGAACACTGAAATTCACCTGTGTACTCTTGTCAGTAACGACTTAAAGAAGTGATACTCGTACGGAATCCAGGTGAGTGAAACGACCCCGTTTTAATAGAGTTTTAGCATTACTGGTGATAAAAATTATGTCGTAGGACACTCCCAAAATTCATAGGGGAAAATTGGATTCAGAATGACGAATCTAATGAGATAATTAATTCAGAAGTATGGATAAGACGAAACAAGTATTTCATGTTGATGTGAAGTTTGAATCTTTTCAAAAATAGATTAATTGTTATCTTGATTTGTGGTTTATAAATTTATAATATAGTTATATATTATACCTGTTATATGGATGAATATTCTATTGTACTTCTGATTATGATATGAACTGTTGTGCTATTGATTGTGATTGAGCGGGACAGTATCCCCTCTCACGGCAAGGCGGAAAACCCGGTTTAAAGGGTGTCTTGACCAATGAGTGTGGAGACAACGATTCCCTCAGTAGGGATATAGCCCGGATTGGTGATAAATTCGTGAGGCGCCCTAGCTAAGAGGATGAGGTTGTGCGTCATGGCGGAAATATACAGAATTGGTGAGCTGGCCTGTGTGCACTCTCCGGGATATATTGCCATTGATGAGTACTAGTAACGTTTGTTGAATTGGTTGTGCGTCATGGCGGAAATATACAGAATTGGTGAGCTGGCCTGTGTGCGCTCTCTGGGATATATTGCCATTGACGAGTACTAGTAACGTTTGTTGAATTGGATGAATTTTTATCTTCTTGTATGTAATTTCTAACTATGTCTATTGGTTGAGTATGAGCCTTCTGGTATGCTTGCATGACTGGTAATGTATTTGAATTTTATTAACGCGAGGCCGATTCGCTCACGGAGTTTAAAAGCTCACACTCTCTGTACAACCTTTTTGTTTAGATCAGGTTGCCGATGAAGAATATCCGCTAGAAGAGTAGATCACTTTGGACCCTCCTGCTATCGGGTAGGCCCCTCTATTGTTGTAGATTATGTTGCTCTGTAATCGTCTAGGACATCTAGGTCAGGGGTTTGGTATTTGGCTTGTATTTCAGTACAATAAATGTATTTTATGTTGAGGATCTATTATTATATGCAAATAATCTCTATGAATTTCAAATAAGAAAATTTAATATATTTTCTTCAGGAATGGTTATTTTGATAATATAAAGATAATGACTAATAATTTAACTCATAGGTAGAATTTATCGAAAGACTTACAGTGATGGGATATTCATCATTGTGCCGGTCATGTGCCCAAAAAATGGGTTGTGACATAACAAGATCATGATCTTTCAATTATACTTAGGTTTTCTTTGATAGGAAAGAAGATAATGAGAGTTGTCTTACAATTGGGGACCGTAACCCCTTTTAAGTAACTAATAAATTTAGTTACTTTTCAAGTTTATGCAATTTCTAATTCTACCCCTCATCAAATTAGAAATTGCACTGCGGTATCTGAACTTATATATTTCATGACAATTATTGTAATACCCGTCAAAAAAAAAATTCTGTCTACTTAAATTTTTACGTAAATTTTATCTTGGCTGTGTATGATATTGAAAATATGAATTTTCACTTATAAATTGAATAAATTGTGAGATATAATGAATGGTACGTTATGGAATTTATCCCATTAAGTAAAATACAATTCAAAAGTGGAATTTAGAATGTATAGCTGAAAGTGAGACTGGTAGATGAAATAGTATAAGAGAATGGTAGATGAAAACTGGTAAGTGAAACTGGTAGATGAAATAGTATAAGAGAATGTAGATGAAAACTGGTAAGTGAAACTAGTAGATGAAATAGTATAGGAGAATGGTAGATGGAATAGTAGCAAATAGTACCATAACTTCTCCTATAAATAGGCCCTTCCATTTCACTTCTAAACACACACCTTCAGATTCTATTATCTCCTCTCCTCTAATTCTTCTGATTCTGGTGTTAAGATTCTGAGTTATTATAAAAGTCCTCCTTTATAGCTTGGATTCGAGGTGAGGGAATATTCTACTATACTCTTTTAAATTCTTGCAATAATTTAGAGGTTAAATTCTTAGTATGTTCTGTGGTTGCGGCCTTAGTCGATCTTCCATATCAGAAAAGAACTAACCTCGATTGCTTAAGAATTATTTATTGATTACTAAGATACTGTGAGGGTACTATATTTTTTTATAAATACCTGTGTGATAAGTTCTTAGTATGCTCTGTGGTTGCAGCCTTAGCCGATCCTCCACATCAGAAAGGAATTATCCTCAACTACTTGAAAATTATTTCTGATTATCGCATATATAAATAATACCATGCCGTAAATAGTATTATACAGTACATATGAACAGTGCTGTATTTATGAATAGTATTATACCATACATATGAATAATATCGTATGTACATATAAACAGTGCTATATTTATAAATAGTATCATATCGTATATATGAACAGTACTGTATTTATAAATAGTATTATACTATATATGAATAGTATTATACCGTACATATGAACAGTATCGTATGTACATATGAACAGTGCTATATTTATGAATAGTATCATATCGTATATATGAACAGTACTGTATTTATGAATAGTATTATACTATATATATGAATAGTATTATACCGTACATATGAACAATATCATACGTACATATAAACAGTGACATATTCATGAATAGTATCGTGCCGTATTTGTATATCGTACATATGAACAGTGCCGTATTTATGAATAGTATCATACCGTATATATGAACAGTATTGTATGTACATATGAACAGTGCCATATACCATACATATGAACAGTGCCGTATTTATGAATAGTATCATACCGTACATATAAATAGTACTATAGTTATGAACAGTACTACATATGCACATAAATAGACCGTATATAAATCATGTTCACACGTTTAGTTGTATGGTATATGTAAACAATGAATAGTATCATATTCATTACTATATATGTGAACAACATCACAAACATGGGTAGTATTGTGTGTAAGGTTGAATTATTGATATGTTTGTGATTGATGGAGAATGTTACGGGGACGGGTCCCTGTGTGGGAGGAAAAAGGGAGGAGCAGGAGATAATAAGGGTGGCAAATCATGTTAAACAAAAATTTGTTCCAATACAAAGAGTATTGAAAATATAGGGGTGAAATAAGGGAGGTATTTATGAAAGCAGTAATAAGGGAGGATGCGGCAGGGGCCGCGGGACAACGTCCACCTTATGTGGATTGGACCCGAAAAATGTCTGGGAATTTAATTTGGAACTATATGATATGTTTTGTGATTTTATATGATTGTTTCTTATGTTTGTGATAGAATAATATATTTCCTCACTGAGTAAAATATACTCATGCCATTCCTCCCCTCACAGATTCTCAAGAAGAAGTAGAGGCACAACCAGCTAATCGTTCGAGTCCTCAACCCCATTGATCGGGATAAATATTTGTTATTATGTAAAACTTTATCAAAAGTATTATAGTAGTAGCTCTGTAATTTGGGTAGGTAAATCTTGGACGAACAATGCTCGTTGAGAATATTATTTATTAATGAATAAATTGATATATTTGAAATATTTATTGTACTCTCTTTCATAAGATATCATTTTTATATATATCAAATTGGTACGGAATTAGGCTTACGGTGGTGAGGTAAAAGCTCATCTATCGTGCCGGTCACGTGCGTAAGTTGGAGGCGTGACAAAGTTGGTATCAGAGCTTTGGGATTAGGTCTCCTACTAATTACAGAGCAAGGTATCCTTAGTGGAATCTTTTTTATTACTATAAGCCCGGGTATAGTAATAGTAAAAGACTCCACCAAAGGACCTATAGGGATGTCATGTCACATTTTCTTTCCTAAATTGTTGTTCTTTAGAACGTCGTTAAAAGTCAAAAAAATTGTAGATTCGAAATGCCTTTTTCGCAACACGAGATACAAGAAAGAGAACGTGAGACCTCGGAGGAAGCCTCATCTCTTCCTCAAATGTTAACTACTCAGGACCAAGGGAAGGGTCGAGAAAAGGAAGGAAATTCTGAGCATGACAAAGGCACTTACAATATGCAGAAACCAGTAAAAATACCCCATGTAAGGGAAGGAGCATCTCCCCAACCAGATAATGTACAACTTATGGCTTTCATCTCAAGTATGCAAGTCACCATAGAAACGATGGCGACTGGTTTCCAAGATGCCATACAGGCTATAACGGTTGTGGTAGCTAAGCAGAATGATGAAACGAGTCCTCCGATAATATCGGTCCCTACGACTATTTAACCTACAACTAATAAGGTTTCAGAGTTTCTCAAATTACAACCGCCTACTTTTTCAGGGTTAGAGGATGAGGACCCTCAAGAATTCTTATCATATTGAAAGAATTCAATCCATTTTGGGATGGTCTGCTGATAGTATGGTTGAAATGGTCGCTTTCCAGTTTCGAAATGATGCTAGTGATTGGTGGGAAACATGGCTGGCAGGCCGACCCATAGGAGCCTCGACAGTCACCTGAGGAGAATTTAGGGAGGCTTTTACAGAACGGTTTCTTCCAGAAATCCTTCAGATGGCTCGAGAGCAAGAATTTGAGCGACTAACTCAAGGCCCGGAGATGTCCATTGAAGAATACAATACTAAGTTTGTTCGCCTTGCTCGCTATGCACCCTATATGATACCGAATGACAAGCATCGAATTAGGCGATTTATAGTTTGATATCCCCACAAATCAATGTTTACCCGTCATATGAAGCGGTGGTTGAAGCTGTACGGATGGTCGAATATGGGCATAAAACAAAAAGTAACAATTTTAAGAAAAGAGGGCAGGCACGTGTCTATGCTCTTACTCGACAAGATGCACAGGCCTCCAATGCAGTAGTCACAGGTACTCTTCTTATGTGTTCTCATAAGGCATGTGTGTTGTTTGACCCTGGTTCTACACACTCGTATGTGTCACCTCTATTTACCAAGAGGTTCAAGTCTGAACTAGTTATACTGGACGAACCATTTCTGGTAGCTACACCAATAGGGGAAACCCTAGTAGTCAGATCTGGATATCGTTCTTGTAAGGTAACTGTTAAGGACATGGAAACGGAGGTAGATCTCATGCTTCTTAGTATGACAGACTTCGATATAATTTTAGAGATGGACTGGTTATCATCATGCCATGCTACATTGAATTGTCATGACAAAACTATTTCATTTAGTATACTGGGTGGAAATAATTTCATATTTCAGGGAGACCAAAGCAAGGTTCCCTGTAACATAATATCTATGATAACTGCTCGACGTATGTTACGAAAAGGTTGTCATGGATTTCTGGCCTTTGTCAAAGATACAGACAAGGAGGAACGAAGTCTTGAACAAATACCAGTGGTTAGTGAATTCCTAGATATATTTCTGGAAAATCTACCTGGTTTACCACCAGAAAGGGATATTGAATTTAATATTGAATTGGTTCCAGGCACTCGACCAATTTCAATTCCTCCTTACCGTATGGCACCCGCAGAGTTGAAAGAGCTTAAAGAGCAATTACAGGACCTGCTGGATAAGGGGTTTATTCGCCCAAGTTTTTCACCTTGGGGTGCCCCAGTACTCTTTGTAAGAAAGAAAGATGGCTCTTTAAGACTGTGCATAGATTACCGACTGTCACGCCCTAAATCTAGGCCCGTGACCGGCGCGGACGATGTCTAAACTCACACCACCGCAAGCCTAACTTTCCATTTAACTTATTACTCTTTCCTTAATCCAATTATTCCTTTAAATATAATTGTTTTAAATTACACAATGAAGAAGTAAAACAAGAGAATGTTTTCATATTTAACCATCTTATACAACAATACATGACCTACCCGATTACAGAGCTTTCTAAAATTACTAAAACAACATAATTAAGTCTGTTACCGTACCCCGAACAAAGGGGAGGCATCATCGACACGTTCATCCTCGAAGTTAAAGGGCCTTCTTTACCTGAAACTCGAGTCCGAGCTAGATTTCTACATCTTATATCAATCAAAGGATGTCCAAAATCTCATTGAAGGCTCAAAGCTAAACATGCATCTCCATTGGGATGCACTGTTCTCTCCTTTTCCTTCGACTCTTGGATCTAAGCTGAAAGATAAATGCCTAAAATCTTAGAGACCTAGTGCCGGGGTAAGAGAAGTTTGAGGAGAGGAAAGAAGAGAAACTGAAGGTGTGAGTTTAGAAGTGAAATAGAGTGGCCTATTTATAGGGAAATCAAAGGTACTATTTGATATTATTCCATCTACCGTTCTTCTATACTATTCCATCTACTGTTCTTCTATACTATTCTATCTACTGTTCTCCTATATTATTCCATCTACCGGTTTCACTTACCAGTCTCATTTACCAGTCTCACTTACTAGTCTCACTTACCATTTCACTTACTAGTCTCACCTACCAGTCTCACTTACTAGTCTCACTTACCATTTCACTTACTAGTCTCACCTACCAATTTTACTTATAAGTCTCTTCTACCAGTTCTACTTATCGGTCTCATCTATCAGTATAATCAATTTACTATTTAAGTTTCCTTTCCATTTAGTCCCTAAGGGAGATTTTCTTATATAAAACGTCATTTTTCTCCCAATTTCTTTCTAGTTTCCTCTTATGCCCAATCCACATCTTACCCGTGGGATCATTGCCACATCCCACAATTTATACAATATTGTGAAAATCTGTATTTTCATCAACATACACATACAAGATAACAAGATTCACATAAGCATATGGGAAATTAAATAAACAGAGAGATCATTTTCTCCATTGAATTATTCCAAATCAAAATTAGCACTCATTCATGATGACCATATACGTGAACAGTTCTGTATATATGAATAGTGTTGTATAGGTAAATAGTATCATATACTGAAAATTTTTTTTTTACGGGTATTACACCGACAGTTAAACAAAGTCACGGTAAAGAATAAATATCCTTTACCAAGAATTGATGACATTCTAGTTTATTCTAAAAGTATTGAGGATCATACAGAACATTTGAGAATAGTACTGCAGACTTTGAGGGTACATCAATTATATGCTAAGTTCTCAAAATGTGAATTTTGGATGAGTCAAGTAACATTTTTGGGGCATGTAATCTCCCAAGAAGGTATTCATATAAATCCAAGTAAAATCGAGGCAGTAAAGCAGTGGCCTAGACCAAAAACTGTATATTTTGACGCTTCGAAGGTAGGATTAGGATGTGTATTAATGCAACACGGTAGGGTCATTGCTTATGGTTCTCGACAGCTTAAGAAGTATGAACTCAACTACCCCACTCATGATCTAGAAATGGCAGCTGTAGTATTTGCTCTAAAGATTTGGAGGCATTACTTGTATGGGGAGACATGTGAGATCTTCACGGATCATAAGAGTCTTAAATATATATTTGATCAAAAAGATCTCAACTTAAGGCAACGGAGATGGATGGAACTCCTGAAGGACTATGACTGTACCATTCTCTACCATCCAGGAAAGGCAAATATGGTAGCGGATGCCCTCAGTCGGAAGTCAATGGGGAGTCTAGCTCACATTACCACAGTAAAGAGGTCCTTGATTCAGGAATTACAAGAGTTAGAGGCTAGTGGGGTATTCTTTGAGATTACTAAGTCAGGTGCTTTCTTGGCTCACTTGACAACTAAATCCTCCCTTGTAGAAAGGGTGAAGACAACATTGGAGAATGATGCTGAAATGGTTAAAACTAGAGACAAGGCGAAGGGAGGTTTAATACCGGGTTTTTAAGTAGACGCAGAAGGTGTATTATGGTTTAACGGAAGATTGTGTATTCCGAACATTGCACCCTTGAAGCGGGAGATTTTACAAGAGGCTCACGGTGCACCATATGTTGTTCATCTTGGTGCCAACAAAATGTATCAGGACTTGAAACAAGTTTATTGGTGGGAGGGCATGAAGCGAGATGTGACTGACTTTGTCGCTCGATGCTTGACATGTCAGCAAGTCAAATCTGAACATCAGAAACCACCTGGGTTGATGCAGAGGCTTGAGATTCCTGAGTGGAAATGGGAACGGATTACTATGGACTTTGTGGTGGGTTTGCCCCGATCTTCGAATGGGTACGACTCTATATGGGTCATTGTGGATCGACTTACTAAGTCGGCACATTTTCTTCCTGTTCATACTACCTACAGTGTAACAAAACTTAGTCGACTATATATAAAGGAGATAGTGAAGCATCATGGCGTACTAGTATCCATCATATCAGATCGAGGACCCCAGTTCACCTCTCGATTCTGGAGAACTTTTCATAAAGCTCTGGGCACTAGAGTGTGTAACATGGCATATCGCCTAGCTTTACCTTCGGACCTAGAGGGAATACACCCAGTATTTCATGTATCGATGTTACGTAAGTATCTTTCTGACCCCTCTCACGTCATCCAACCACAAGACGTGCAGTTTGATAAAACTCTTGTTTATGAAGGGGTGCCAGTAACCATTCTCGATAGACAGGTCAAGAAACTTCGCACCAAGGAAATTCCCATTGTCAAAGTTTTGTGGAGAAATCATTCTCAAGAGGAAGCCACATGGGAAACAGAAGATGAAATGTGGACAAAATATCCATACCTCTTCGAATCGTAAAGTAAGTTTTTGAATTCGGAGGACCGAATTCTTTTAAGGGGGATAGAATGTAATACCCGTCAAAAAAAATTCTGTCTACTTAAATTTTTACGTAAATTTTATCTTGGCTGTGTATGATGTTGAAAATATGAATTTTCACTTATAAATTGAATAAATTGTGAGATATAATGAATGGTACGTTATGGAATTTATCCCATTAAGTAAAATACAATTCAAAAGTGAAATTTAGAATGTATAGCTGAAAGTGAGACTGGTAGATGAAATAGTATAGGAGAATGGTAGATGAAAACTAGTAAGTGAAACTGGTAGATAAAATAGTATAAGAGAATGGTAGATGAAAACTGGTAAGTGAAACTGGTAGATGAAATAGTATAAGAGAATGTAGATGAAAACTGGTAAGTGAAACTGGTAGATGAAATAGTATAGGAGAATGGTAGATGGAATAGTAGCAAATAGTACCATAACTTCTCCTATAAATAGGCCCTTCCATTTCACTTCTAAACACACACCTTCAGATTCTATTCTCTCCTCTCCTCTAATTCTTCTGATTCTGGTGTTAAGATTCTGAGTTATTATAAAAGTCCTCCTTTATAGCTTGGATTCGAGGTGAAGGAATATTCTACTATACTCTTTTAAATTCTTGCAATAATTTAGAGGTTAAATTCTTAGTATGTTCTGTGGTTGCGGCCTTAGTCGATCTTCCATATCAGAAAAGAACTAACCTCGATTGCTTAAGAATTATTTATTGATTACTAAGATACTGTGAGGGTACTATATTTTTTTACAAATACCTGTGTGATAAGTTCTTAGTATGCTCTGTGGTTGCGGCCTTAGCCGATCCTCCACATCAGAAAGGAATTATCCTCAACTACTTGAAAATTATTTCTGATTATCGCATATATAAATAATACCATGCCGTAAATAGTATTATACAGTACATATGAACAGTGCTGTATTTATGAATAGTATTATACCGTACATATGAATAATATCGTATATACATATAAACAATGCTATATTTATAAATAGTATCATATCGTATATATGAACAGTACTGTATTTATGAATAGTATTATACTATATATATAAATAGTATTATACCGTACATATGAACAGTATCGTATGTACATATAAACAGTGCTATATTTATGAATAGTATCATATCGTATATATGAACAGTACTGTATTTATGAATAGTATTATACTATATATATGAATAGTATTATACCGTACATATGAACAGTGACATATTCATGAATAGTATCGTGCCGTATTTGTATACCGTACATATAAACAGTGCCGTATTTATGAATAGTATCATACCGTATATATGAATAGTATTATACGTACATATGAATAGTGCCATATACCATACATATGAACAGTGCCGTATTTATGAATAGTATCATACCGTACATATAAATAGTACTATAGTTATGAACAGTACTACATATGCACATAAATAGACCGTATATAAATCATGTTCACACGTTTAGTTGTATGGTATATGTAAACAATGAATAGTATCATATACATTACTATATATGTGAACAACATCACAAACATGGGTAGTATTGTGTGTAAGGTTGAATTATTGATATGTTTGTGATTGATGGAGAATGTTACGGGGACGGGTCCCTGTGTGGGAGGAAAAAGGGAGGAGCAGGAGATAATAAGGGTGGCAAATCATGTTAAACAAAAATTTGTTCCAATACAAAGAGTATTGAAAATATAGGGGTGAAATAAGGGAGGTATTTATGAAAGCAGTAATAAGGGAGGATGCGGCAGGGGCCGCGGGACAACGACCACCTTATGTGGATTGGACCCGAAAAATGTCTGGGAATTTAATTTGGAACTATATGATATGTTTTGTGATTTTATATGATTGTTTCTTATGTTTGTGATAGAATAATATTGTAATATCCCAAGAATTTATATGAATATTTAAAGCCTATTTTGAAGTTTAGTGAAAAATTTAATTACGTGGAAAATTTTCTTTTTGAATTAGTGAAGAAAATGTGGGAATAGAAATTTTTATTTTTAATTTAGGAAATTTTTACAAATTCTCAAGGACTAAAGTGAAAAGAAAAGAAAGTATAGAGGACTTTTGAGAAATGACCAAGTAGGAACCCGAGAAGAAAAATAGAGTTTATGGGAATGAATTATGAGTCCGGTACCGAAAAGATGATGGATTCGAGGATAAAGTGGAGTTTGAGACATCGAGAGGGATTAAAGTGAACAAATCTTATAAGCTAAGGTGGCTATGAGCGATTTTATCGAAAAAGAAATTGGTGGGGCCCACGCGTATACACTTCTCCTTATTCTTTTCTTTTTCTCATTCTCCCTCCCGTAGCTTCACTTTCTCTCTCTCTCGATTATACTTGCAAAGGAATTTCTTCATCAATCATTCATGCAATTTTTGCTTTGGGAAGGAAGCTATGAAAGTTAGGATGATTGGTAAGTTGATGTTCTTCTTCTTCTTCCTTTTATTACAAGATCAAATCCTTGGTTATTATTTTTGCAAAATTTTTGTAGAATATTTTAATGGATGAATTTAAGTGTGGATGTTAATCTAAAACATTCCTAGGTGGTTTATGATGTTATTAGAACAAGAAATTTGGAGAAAACTAGGAGAAATTCGTAGAATTTGGATATTTGAAAAAGTTAGTGTTCTTGATGAAAATTTGAGATTTGAGCTTGGATTGTTGGTAGAAATTGGGGGTTTTGGTGTTAAAACACTCCTTAGACATTAAGGATGAAAACCCATGGAAGAAATCAAAAGAAATGTTGTTTTAGATATGATTTTTGGATTTTTGGATGAAGAACACGAAGAACATCGAAAATTTTCCCCAGAATTACTGTTCACCGAGAAAATTTTTCCAGATTTTCTCATACTGTAGCGTTGACTCGGTCAACGTTACTGTAGCTGCGTTGACCGTTGACCGTTACTGTAGCATCAGTTTTTTTTTTTTAATATCGTTAAAAAGCTCTTTGAGTCTAGTTTCCAATGGTATAAGTTTCATCTGGATATTCATTACCAGTTAGGAGTTATGATTTGAGAAGTGGATGAAGGTCGAGAGTAGTGGTAGGAAATTTCTCTATTTCGTAACCCTGATGGTTTTTATCTGGTTACAATAGGAATGGTCAAGTGCAAGGTGGGAGTGCTGAGAGCATGAAATCCAGGTGAGTGGGTTAATACTTGCTATGATTAAATATCTTTGTTATTGACTTTTTGCATCATAGTGAAAATATGTTGAATATCCAAATTTGAAGAGAATGATGTGGGATGATGAGACATAAACAATTGTGGAACGTGCCAGGTGATGTATATAATTATATTTTCTTATTTTCTCATGAATTGAGGTTATATGATGGATTGTGAATGGCATGTGAACTGAGTTGAAATGTATCATACTCTGATTGTTGAGTTCAATCATATGCGGATAGTTAAGTATGTTATTGTTGAATAATTGTTCTATATTATGGGTTATGTTATATACATGCTATGTTGCTGGAACCACATTGATTATGTTGTGGCTTGAATTGTAAATGACTGAGTTGTGTATGTGGCTCAAGATTATGATTGAGGATGTTTTAATATGTGATTGTGATTGTGTTTGACTGGAAAGGAAAGGCATGGTGATGCACCCCATGGAGAAATCTATGTGAAGCTATAAGGGTGGAGAATATAAATGGAGCGATAAGGGTGGATGCGGCGGGGGCCGCGGGCAACGATCCAGAGGTATTCTAGACGACCCGGTTGATACGGGAATTGTGTGTGAAATTGATTTCATCGATTGCTGTTGTGAATTTTGAATTTTATTGAAATGCATTTGATTCACTTGGATATTGTTGTGAAGTATTATGAATAATATTATATCATATGATGATCGATCTACGTATGATTGCTGCATGTTATCATTATGATGCATGATTTTTATTTTGTCATAGTATTGTTTTATCTACTCACTGGGCACGTGGTTTGCTCATACCCCTCTTATTGATATTTTTTTCAGAGTTGACAGCTGAAGGTAAATATCGGAACAAGGAATTATGGATCCTTAGTCCATAATTACCTTTTCATTTGTTCAGGATAAAGGTATAATAGTTAAGTTTTATTCTAAGTTGTATAAATCTAGAAATCTCTGTAATCGGGTAGGTTCATTCAGTGATGTAATGTGAGTAATTGTAGTATGTATAGAGAACTCGTTTTGGTTGCATGAAAAAGAATTGTATGATTTTTAAGAGAAAGATAGGCTTACGGAGGTGAAATGAAATTCACTTTCCGTGCCGGTCACGTGCTCAAATTTTGGGACGTGACAAGTTGGTATCAGAGCTTTGGGATTAGGTCTCCTACCGATTACAGAGTAAGGTAACCTTAGTGGGATCTCCTCTATCGTGGTGAACCCGGGCACGACTATAGAGAGATGGCTCCATTGAAGGTCCTGTAGGATGTTTTCATTTCCTTTCCCTTCGAGACTTATTTTTTCTTAGGAATTATGTTTTTAGTTTTAGTTTTAGACAGATATGGCTATACTTTTGAACCCGGTAAAGGAAAGGTTATTATTGTTTTGATTCCATTGTTGTCGGATCAAATTGTATGTATGGGGCTTTATATGTTGAATTCATGATTGATTTTGTGTGAATGATTTCCTTTATCTTTCTTAATTTTATTATTACTATTTTTTTTAGTATCATCCCATAAAAGAAACAACTGGCATTAAAAGCGGAAGGATTACATTGCAAAAAAAAAAAAAAATTTCTCATGCATGAGTAATCTAAAAGCTAGGTGGTCTCGGATTAGGAGGGTTGTATTGTATCATCACCCCTCGACCATTCCTTGGAGCGAGAGACAGAGCAATGTCGCGGAGGGTAGTGTAAATCCCATTCATACAATCAACACTTCTTTGTTGTTGATTGCAGAAGCACTGGGTAGACCAATAGAAGAACCTGTCTATTCTTGAAGTCATTTCTGCATGATTGCGTTTAGTTAACTTCTCCAGGTCTCCTATCATCTTTTTCAGATTTTTCACCTCCTGCTCTAGACAGGCGATTTTGTCCTCCGAGGTATGGCCCGTGCTAGTCTCCTCAGCTTCCTCGTTCTTCTTCATTTTCTTCTCCATATGCTTCTCTAAAGACCCTTCAAAAGGTCTTTTGCCCTTGTCTTTGCCTAGACTTAAGTTTAAGTCGAGCTCTTCTCTCTTGGTATCCACTGTGAGATCAATGTACTTCCTTGTGGCCATGATTTGAAAAATTTAGAAATTTATGTGGGAGTATGAGAAGAGAGGAACGCTGGGAAGTTGTAAGCTCAGATATGATTACTCTTTGTGGTGTGGTAACTGAGAACGTTGGGACAGTTCTTATAGAGGAAAAATTTGAACTTAGAGACAAAGAAGATATCTCTTTGCCGCACCCTACACGCTTAACCTATGGATTTCTGCAAGCTGGAAGCTAGGAGTCTAGGGTAGGCATGCACACCAACAACGCGTCGCATTAATGGCAAAACCACGAAAGTCAATATTCGGTGGATTTGCGGCCGATTTACACTTGGTTTTTCCATTTCTCTCGTTGGCATTTTCTGAAATTGAAGGAAGTCGACAATGTAGCCATTACAGAGTGTCTTGGATGTTTTCACGATGAACTAAAATGTATTTCTATGCTTTCTTGTATTGTTCTTGAAAGCCTTCAGTTAAGTATAATATACATGATTGATTGAACTATACTATGATTATATGTATCTAAATACATATGATATGTATGTATGTTTGAAAATGTGTAAGCTTAGGGCAAAGTCACGGATTAGAAACCTAGATAAGGTTAATATTAAGCTACCCGTTCATGGAGTAATATCTCGATTTAGAATTATTGGATATGACAAATACAGAGTTAGGAAGTCATAAATTGAAGCGGCGATTAGTTTAATAATTTGAGCAAGAGTCAAAAGTTAGCCGAAATTTTTGAGGAAATCTTTTGTATTTGATTATATTTTGTTATTTTCTGGCATGCTTATCAGAGACCGTTGGCATTGCGTCGGATAAGGTCTGTAGGTCATCTTTAGAGTATGATGTAAAGGTTTTGTAGCCCTAAATTTTGTCTATATATAATGGATGCCCAATTACGCTGCTCACTACACTAAGAGTTTATATCTATAAGCTTTCTAGCATCAAACTTCTCCTTCTGTACAACCTTTATAGCTCAGAAAAAATATGGCCGGCAATAAATCTTTCAATTTAAACTTTGAGGCTGGCAAGGTAGAGCTGGATCTAAATCTTAGCCTGGAGAATTATAAGAATAAGAGATCCATGGAAGAGTCACCAGAGGCTAAGAAAAGAAAAAGGGATGTAGTAGAGTTAGAGGATGTTAGCACAGCAACATCTTCTAATAATGAGCTTGCGCTTATGAGACAAAAGATGGAGGACTTGGAAAGACTGATAAACCGCCACTTTGAGGACCAGGGGAGATTGATAAATCGTCTCTTTACAGAACAAGAGAAGCTTTTGAACCGTCATTTTAGGGAATTGGGGAATAGAGTTGATAGACATTCGATGTTTGCAACTCAAAATTTTCGTGACCAACAAGCGAGATGTATTGACTGTATGAATGGAGTGACTTCTGCACTTAGCCAAATTTCCCAGACGTTTCCTCCAGAAACTCTTTCTAGGCTGCAACGATTAACTTCCTCCTTAAGGTCTGAAGCACCTTCTTCTTCTAGACCTGGAGCACCTTCTGCATTTCAAAAGCCTCCTCGTTCTTAATTTATCTTTTCTTTTGTTTGTACCTAAAGCTGAGGTTTGATCTAATGTTTACGTATTAAAATTATCTGTTTTGTAAATCAAGTTCAGCTTGTTGCCTGTAACTTATGTATTAGAAATAAAAAATTTTCGTATTTGATTTTTTTTTGTTGAGGCAATTCTTTTACTGAAGAAACTTGAGAAATAAAAATATGTTGAACTTGTTATATTTTGTACTTGATTGTGAAAATTCCAGAAGAGAGAATGAGATATAGACAAAATATCTGCATTTGTTTCAATCTTGAGTTTTGAATTCAGAGGACCGAATTCTATTAAGGGGGGAAGAATGTAATATCCCAAGAATTTATATGAATATTTAAAGCCTATTTTGAAGTTTAGTGAAAAATTTAATTACGTGGAAAATTTTCTTTTTGAATTAGTGAAGAAAATGTGGGAATAGAAATTTTTATTTTTAATTTAGGAAATTTTTACAAATTCTCAAGGACTAAAGTGAAAAGAAAAGAAAGTATAGAGGACTTTTGAGAAATGACCAAGTAGGAACCCGAGAAGAAAAATAGAGTTTATGGGAATGAATTATGAGTCCGGTACCGAAAAGATGATGGATTCAAGGATAAAGTGGAGTTTGAGACATCGAGAGGGATTAAAGTGAACAAATCTTATAAGCTAAGGTGGCTATGAGCGATTTTATCGAAAAAGAAATTGGTGGGGCCCACGCATATACACTTCTCCTTATTCTTTTCTTTTTCTCATTCTCCCTCCCGTAGCTTCACTTTCTCTCTCTCTCGATTATGCTTGCAAAGGAATTTCTTCATCAATCATTCATGCAATTTTTGCTTTGGGAAGGAAGCTATGAAAGTTAGGATGATTGGTAAGTTGATGTTCTTCTTCTTCTTCCTCTTATTACAAGATCAAATCCTTGGTTATTATTTTTACAAAATTTTTGTAGAATATTTTAATGGATGAATTTAAGTGTGGATGTTAATCTAAAACATTCCTAGGTGGTTTATGATGTTATTAGAACAAGAAATTTGGAGAAAACTAGGAGAAATTCGTAGAATTTGGATATTTGAAAAAGTTAGTGTTCTTGATGAAAATTTGAGATTTGAGCTTGGATTGTTGGTAGAAATTGGGGGTTTTGGTGTTAAAACACTCCTTAGACATTAAGGATGAAAACCCATGGAAGAAATCAAAAGAAATGTTGTTTTAGATATGATTTTTGGATTTTTGGATGAAGAACACGAAGAACATCGAAAATTTTCCCCAGAATTACTGTTCACCGAGAAAATTTTTCCAGATTTTCTCATTACTGTAGCGTTGACTCGGTCAACGTTACTGTAGCGTTGACTCGGTCAACGTTACTGTAGCTGCGTTGACCGTTGACCGTTACTGTAGCATCAGTTTTTTTTTTTAATATCGTTAAAAAGCTCTTTGAGTCTAGTTTCCAATGGTATAAGTTTCATCTGGATATTCATTACCAGTTAGGAGTTATGATTTGAGAAGTGGATGAAGGTCGAGAGTAGTGGTAGGAAATTTCTCTATTTCGTAACCCTGATGGTTTTTATCTGGTTACAATAGGAATGGTCAAGTGCAAGGTGGGAGTGCTGAGAGCATGAAATCCAGGTGAGTGGGTTAATACTTGCTATGATTAAATATCTTTGTTATTGACTTTTTGCATCATAGTGAAAATATGTTGAATATCCAAATTTGAAGAGAATGATGTGGGATGATGAGACATAAACAATTGTGGAACGTGCCAGGTGATGTATATAATTATATTTTCTTATTTTCTCATGAATTGAGGTTATATGATGGATTGTGAATGGCATGTGAACTGAGTTGAAATGTATCATACTCTGATTGTTGAGTTCAATCATATGCGGATAGTTAAGTATGTTATTGTTGAATAATTGTTCTATATTATGGGTTATGTTATATACATGCTATGTTGCTGGAACCACATTGATTATGTTGTGGCTTGAATTGTAAATGACTGAGTTGTGTATGTGGCTCAAGATTATGATTGAGGATGTTTTAATATGTGATTGTGATTGTGTTTGACTGGAAAGGAAAGGCATGGTGATGCACCCCATGGAGAAATCTATGTGAAGCTATAAGGGTGGAGAATATAAATGGAGCGATAAGGGTGGATGCGGCGGGGGCCGCGGGCAACGATCCAGAGGTATTCTAGACGACCCGGTTGATACGGGAATTGTGTGTGAAATTGATTTCATCGATTGCTGTTGTGAATTTTGAATTTTATTGAAATGCATTTGATTCACTTGGATATTGTTGTGAAGTATTATGAATAATATTATATCATATGATGATCGATCTACGTATGATTGCTGCATGTTATCATTATGATGCATGATTTTTATTTTGTCATAGTATTGTTTTATCTACTCACTGGGCACGTGGTTTGCTCATACCCCTCTTATTGATATTTTTTTTCAGAGTTGACAGCTGAAGGTAAATATCGGAACAAGGAATTATGGATCCTTAGTCCATAATTACCTTTTCATTTGTTCAGGATAAAGGTATAATAGTTAAGTTTTATTCTAAGTTGTATAAATCTAGAAATCTCTGTAATCGGGTAGGTTCATTCAGTGATGTAATGTGAGTAATTGTAGTATGTATAGAGAACTCGTTTTGGTTGCATGAAAAAGAATTGTATGATTTTTAAGAGAAAGATAGGCTTACGGAGGTGAAATGAAATTCACTTTCCGTGCCGGTCACGTGCTCAAATTTTGGGACGTGACAAATATATTTCCTCACTGAGTAAAATATACTCATGCCATTCCTCCCCTCACAGATTCTCAAGAAGAAGTAGAGGCACAACCAGCTAATCGTTCGAGTCCTCAACCCCATTGATCGGGATAAATATTTGTTATTATGTAAAACTTTATCAAAAGTATTATAGTAGTAGCTCTGTAATTTAGGTAGGTAAATCTTGGACGAACAATGCTCGTTGAGAATATTATTTATTAATGAATAAATTGATATATTTGAAATATTTATTGTACTCTCTTTCATAAGATAGCATTTTTATATATATCAAATTGGTACGGAATTAGGCTTACGGTGGTGAGGTAAAAGCTCATCTATCGTGCCGGTCACGTGCGTAAGTTGGAGGCGTGACAATTATGCCCTTAAGCAAAAATTTATTCTCAATTAGATCACTTTTAAATTTTGCTTATTTAAATGATGATCCAACACATTTTAATTTTACATATGCACCTTAATTAGATAAATAAATCTAATAATCTTCCACTTGGCCATATATGTATCCTTATAAATGTGTTAAACCTTGTGAGCTCAAATTTTTGTCATCATATCCACAAAGCATATCCAAACAATCTCGTCCATTAGTTATATCAATATAGGACCGAACAGGTTTTCACTAAGTTAATCATAACTAAACCCATTAATGATCACTAATACTACTATAACCAAATGACATAGTATCATGAAATGTGCAGTATGAAAATCACATTAATGTAATCTGTACATGTCGATTTTCAACTAGTCCTACTTTACTTTAGTTAGATCAATAACTTTATTATACAAAGTGCAATAAACTGAAAACCAAACTTTATTTCTATCAAAGTAGAAATAATCAAATAAAATGTATACGTGCACAACCAAACATAAAACATCAATATATATGGATGACAAACTCCCACTAAATTGAAGAATCTTTATATTATAATACACCCATGTGAGCAGTGTGCTCATGAAAGACCTTGGGTAGTAGACCCTTTGTAAGAGGGTCTGCAATCACAAAGTTTATCCCTAAGTGTTCTATGAAAATTTGTCCACTTTGTACCTTATCCTTCACAAGTAGGAACTTGATGTTAATATGCTTTGACTTGGTCGAGGTCCTATTATTCTTGGAGTATAAAACGGCTGATTTGTTGTCACAATATATCTTTAGTGGTATTTCAATTCCTTCCACAATTTACAGTTTAGTGATAAAATTTCTCAATCAAATCCTATGGTTGGATGCCTCGTAACATGCCACAATTTTTGTAGCTATATTGGAATAAACAAGTGTTTGCTTGACACTACGCCAAGAAATAGCTCCACCAGACAATAAATAGACATAACTTGAAGTATATCTCCTACTATCTTGGCGTCTGAAAAAGTCAGAGTCGAAATACTCAGTGATCTCCAAATGGCCTGACCTCCTATATGTGAGCAGATAATCCCTTATTCTCTTTAAATATCTTATTACCCTTTTGGATGCTTTTCATTTATCCATACTTGGGTTGCTTAAATATCTACCTAACATACCAACTATGTACGCTATATCCAGACACGTACAAACTTAAAGGTACATTAGACTCCCTACAGTTGATGAACAAGGAATCTTCTGCATTTCCTGAATCTCAAGATTACTTTTATGGCATTGACTGAGATTGAACTTGTCTCCCTTAGCGACTAGGGTGTCCCATAGTTTATAGTCATGCATTCCAAATATTTTAAGGACCTTATCAATGTAGCTCCTATGTGTCAATCCTATGCTACCTCGAGATCAATTCCAATGTATCTGGATTCCTAATACAAATGAGGCATCACCAAGATCTTTCATCTCAAATTTTTTTCAATAGAAATCTTTTGGTTTCATGCATCATATCCTTATCATTAGTGGCTAATAGTATGTATCAACATACAAGACTAGAAAAATATATTTGCTCTCACTAAATTTTTGATACCCACAATCGTCAACAAAATTCATCTTAAATCAAATGAGAAAATTACTTGATAAAATTTATGCTACCATTGATGGGATGCCGATTTGAGCCCATTAATAGATTTTGTCAATTTGCAAACCATCTTCTTTAGGTCTCCAACCACAAAGTTTTTAGGTTGCACCATATAAATTGTTGCATCAATGTCTCCATTGAGAAACATCATCTTGATATCCATCTAATCAGTGTTGTCAAAATCAGGAGTTGGAGCATAGAATCATAGGGTTGTAGGATTCTTTGCTTAAAAACAATCCCAATTTCACGTGGGATCATTTTTGTTATGAGATCATGTCAAATCATGATCGGATCATAGAATTGTAGGATCGTGAGATTCTGCAGATCTTACCAATTTTTTTAATTATCATTTATGTGTTTGTAAATTATTTATATGTTTTTTTAAAAAATTTTAAATTTTTTAAATATTTCTAAATTTCTCAAAAATTATTTTATTTATCATTTATGTTTTTTTTTAATTTTTTAAAACTTTTTTTTATTAATGAAGATGTAGAATTAAGAGATTTTGATGATGATAATGATATGGATAGTGATAATAATGAGGATTAATTTATATTTTATTTATGTTTGGTTTTATATGGTTTATGTATTTAGTATTTTAAAGGATGCCAATTTGAGCCCATTAATAGATTTTGTCAATTTGCAAACCATCTTCTTTAGGTCTCCAACCACAAAGTTTTCAGGTTGCACCATATAAATTGTTGCATCAATGTCTCCATTGAGAAACATCATCTTGATATCCATCTAATCAGTGTTGTCAAAATCGGGAGTTGGAGCATAGAATCATAGGGTTGTAGGATTCTTTGCTTAAAAACGATCCCAATTTCACGTGGGATCATTTTTGTTATGAGATCATGTCAAATCATGATCGGATCGTAGAATTGTAGGATCGTGAGATTCTGCAGATCTTACCAATTTTTTTAATTATCATTTATGTGTTTGTAAATTATTTATATGTTTTTTTAAAAAAATTTAAATTTTTTAAATATTTCTAAATTTCTCAAAAATTATTTTATTTATCATTTATGTTTTTTTTAATTTTTTTAAAATTTTTTTATTAATGAAGATGTAGAATTAAGAGATTTTGATGATGATAATGATATGGATAGTGATAATAATGATGATTAATTTATATTTTATTTATGTTTGGTTTTATATGGTTTATGTATTTAGTATTTTAAAGACTTTTGATCAATGTTTGATACTTTAATTATCTATGTATGACTATGATATATTGATATTTGAGCTTGTTTTTATTGACATATAATTAGATTTTGATAGTTTTGTATTATATACAAAGTTTTTTCATATTATATTTTTTATATATATTTTTATATATTTGATAGAATCCTACGATCTCGATTCAATCCTACCTGTGCCTTTTTCGATCTTGTGTCGAATCCTGATCTTGACAACCTTGCATCTGATGAAACTCTAAATCATAATGTGCAACAAGGGCCATGATTGTCATAAAAGAGTTATTCAATAGAACCGGAGAATGTCTCTTTAAAGTCAATCTATTCTTTTTGAGTATACCCTTTAGCTACAAGACGTGTCTTATACCTTTCCATATTACATTTCGAATCCCGTTTGGTCTTAAATATTCATTTGTAACCAACGGGTTTCGCTACTTCTAGTAATGGGACAAGTTCTTAAACTTTATTGTCTTGCATAGATTTATACTCTTTATTCATTGCTTCAATCCATTTTTTTGAATTGGAACTTTGTATGACTAGAAGGATGTTGACATGATCTTCCTCCATCATACCACCATTTTCCTCATGTTTCTGAAGAAACACCACATAATCATCCGAAATAGCGTTTCTTCTTTCTCTAGTAGATCATCGCAAAGGCACTTATTCTTGTTGCACAGGCTTTTGAGGATGTTGAGTTTGCTCCTCTAGAACAACTATCTCATGTAAAATAGGGATTTGAACAACAATGTCTTATTGAGGTTTTGGATTTGCTTCATCATAAATAACTATATGAATTGGTTCAGGAATTGAAACTGATTCATCCTCAAAGACAAAGTCTCTAATTATTTCTCCCCACAAACTCAATATCTTTGAAGAATATAGCAGTACACGTCTCAAAAATTGTCTATGATTTGGGATCATAAAATTTATACCCTTAGATCACTCAAAGTAGCCAATAAAGTAACTGCTTATTGTTTTGGGTTCCAATTTCCTTTCATTTGGCATATAAAGGACTTGCCTCAGCTGGACAACCCCAAACATGAAAATGCCTTAGACTAGATTTTTTGCCTACCCAAAGCTCATAAGGTGTTTTGACAGTTGCTTTAGTTTGGCACTTTGTTAAGAATTTAAGCTGCAGTCTTTATTGCCTCACCTTAAAGGGACTCAGGTAAAGTTGAATGTCATATCATGCTCCTTATCATATCCTTAAGAGTCTGGTTTGGTTGTTAAGCTACACCATTCATTAGGTGATCTTGGCATGGTGTATTATGAAACGATCCTATATTTCTCTAGGCATTTGGCAAGGCCCTAGACGTTGTTTACTTAAACTGTCAGACCTACCATAGTATTCATCACCACGATCAGATTTGACACTCATAATCCTTTTGTTGAGTTGATTCTCAACTTCAACCTTAAATGTTTTGAAAATGTCTAAAGTTTTGGACTTTTTATCAATGAGAAATATGTACATATATCTAGAGTAATCATCTATGAATGATACAAAATATTGTTGACCATTCTAAGAAGGTGTAAGAAATGGTCCACAAATGTCTGTATGAATCAATTCTAAGACATTAGAAACTCTATATGCACCTAATTTCTTCTGTTTGGTTTGTTTACTTTTAATGCACTCAATACAGACATTAAAATATGTAAAATCAATGGAGTCCAATATTCCATTTGACACAAGATGCTCTACTCTATTTCTAGAGATGTGACTTAGGAATTTGTGTCATAGTGCTCTTGAATTTGTGTTATCAATCTTTCGCTTAATACGACATGATTCAACATGCAGGATTTTATGATAAGAAGTTATTGTTTCAAGCAAATGAAGATTGTCATAAACCATAAGTATACCAGTTTCAACCACATTTGAATTTAAAGACAAAATAACTAAATTATTTCCAAAATTACAAAAATATCCTGATTTGTTTTAATAGGAAACTGAAACTAAATTCTATCTAAAATATGGTACAACAAAAGTGTATAGTAAATACAAATAATATCTAATACATAATAACAATCTAAAATATCCAATAACTTCCACCTCCACCAACTTGTCATCTTCCATTTAGATGCGTATTTCAGTATCAGTTGGCCTTCGGTAAATTATGCACTCTTGGTCCCATTTGGATGGCTGAGTATTTTGTCCTTGCATCTTTTTGATAAGATTTTCGAAAGTATTTTTTCACTAACTGTTAAAAATTCACACGTACTCTTGCAAAAAATGTTAAAATTTACTTTTTAATTTTTATTGCAATTATTTCCAAACAGAGCGAAACCTATTGGGACTAGATTCACTCTAGTACTGGAGCATTCTAAACATATTTTAATCGTCTATTGAGGCTCATTGCATGGTTTAGAAGATATGTATTTTTTGAACCGCACAATAATCAATCGATGAACGACTGGGATCTACCTGAAAATTTTCAAGAATTGAAACGTATCTACACGTAAACTTTATTAATTGGATAAATTTGAATTTGTAAATTTTAGCCAATTTAAATAGACGAAAAATCTAGTTAAGGTTGGCTTTTTTTATTTTTTTCTCTAAAAATTATAATTTAATTCCAAAATTCATGCAATTTATATTACATGAAAAAATCAATAAGTATAAAAAATAATTAATTAGTTAAATTTAGAATATGAATTTGATAAAAAAAATTAAAGTACAAAATAATGTGTTAATTGAATTTTAAATATTGAATTAGTTAAATATAAATTTCATCCGTTTATAGTATTTTTTATTTTTTTATAATTTCACAAACTAGTATAATTTTTAGGACTATGGATTCTAAAATAATTGATTACTAATTATAAGAAAATATCATAATTTTTTTCCTTTTCACTTGAAATACATGTATGCTAATTTATAATTATGTTTTAATTGATAATTTAATATTCGTAACCCGCCAAAAATACAAAAGATAATCAAATTGATATTTTGGCGCCTTCTTTTTTTTTTTAAAAAAAAATAAATCTCCAGACACGTCATTCATTTCAAAGAGAAGCTTTCACGACAAGCTTCACCTCCCGCTAAGTCTGAACTCTGAAGCCTGAATTTTTATTGTTTTCCATTTCATTTCTATAAAATCTCTTTGTTCGAACTGTGAAAAATTCTGAATTCTAGTTCACGATGAGAAAATCCACCAGAAAATCGCTTATTCCTCCGGTCGAAGTTCAAGATCCGGTACACTCTTCTTCCCCTTTTCAATTTTTCGCTTCAATTTCTTTATGCGTGTTTGGATGCCGATTCTCTGTTACCCAGTTGCGTAATTTTTCTCCAAATGATGTGTTTCATAGCTTATTCCTACGTTATTTCCTTAGGTGAGGAATTTCAGTACTAGATTTTCCTTGAAATCGTATGTGAAGCGGGTTCAGCAGCTCACTGACGAGCAAAGATCTGTAATAACGAAACTGGGTTTCCGCAGTGTGTTGTTAGTTCCCAATCATTCGCTGAGTAAAAATTTGTTAGCTGAGCTTATGGAAAGATGGGACTGTGAAAAGCAAGCTTTTGTATTTCATCTAGGTGAAATTTCACTGACTCTGTTAGATGTTGCTTTGATTTTGGGGTTAAGGGTAGTGGGGCATCCTGTGGTCTTGAGAGACGATGAACCTTTTTCTGATTTGGAAGAGGAATATGGGGCAACCACATTGAAGAGGAAGGTCACAATAGCTTCACTTGAAAGTAGACTTGATTCCCTTGGAGATTCTGTCAGTGATGATTTCATCAGGGCATTTCTACTGTATACACTTGGCACTTTGCTTTTCCCGAATTCAAATGGAAAAGTAGATTCCCGCTACTTGTCCTTTCTCCGAAATTTGGATGACGTCTGTCAATTTGCTTGGGGTGCAGCTGTTATCGAAGATTTATCCCAGTGGTTGGACAAGAGAAAAGAAAATAATGTGCAATATGTGGGTGGTTGTCTCATGTTTCTGCAAGTAAGTGTCAGCAGATAGCTTGTCTTTTACTTATTCAATTCTAAACTTTTTTCCTCTGATGTTTCTACTACAAGCTTGTTGATTTCTTGTAAGCTGTTATAAGAAAAGTATATCCTCCATGTATTGTCTTGGAAATAACATGTTGTAGAAAAACATTTTACTTATATGTTATATCTAAGGCTATGAATGAGATTTCAGTTGAAATGTTGTTAACTTCATGGTGTAAAGTGTACATGTCACTGTTGATCAAAAGTTTTTGTTTTAAGTTGTGTCTCTTATTGTTTATGGTGAACAGACATGGTCTTATGAGCATTTTGACATTGGTCGGCCTGATTTGCTAGACAATAATTTGACTTTTCCTCGTCTGTGCCGATGGGATAACAGTAAATCTCATCTAAGAAATTGGTTTACTTCAAGGTTTAAGGACCTGCATGATGACCAGGTAACTTGACAACTTGCTTTAAATTTATTGATTTTATTCTGTATTGTCAGGTGCTCTTCATATAGCTTGGAAGGTGGGGAAAATATACTTACCAATTTCCGTCCTCATGTGATTATGTACTGATTGAAGTAGCAAAGCATTTTATTTGTACTCTTTAGTGTTTAGACTTTAGTCTGAAGCTGCAGTTGACAAATTTTTTGGTATTAGAATCCAATGATGTCGCTCGTATTATTTTTCATGCTCAAGTGCTTCTTAAAACTTCCGAGAAAAGAAAACAAGGAGAAAGAGAAAGAAGAAGTGGGTTCTAATTAGTTTATTATTATCTGCATGTGCAAGGTAATTTGGACACTCCAACCTACCTCTCAAGAGTTGGAAATCGGCATCATCAAAGAGGCAGTTGCGTTGCAGGATGAAAGCAAGGAGCTTCAAAGTGCACAAAGCTGCTCAACTAGCATCTCAACTAACGTGAGCTACATTTTTGTTATTTTTATTGTATTGAAGGGGAAAAATTTAATTGGAAATAACCAAGCTATTGATTGAAGTGTTTATATTGTTAATAGGTGTCTTTTGTTTAAAATCTATATAAACCAATCTTCTATCCTTTTGGACATTAGTTTTTAATTCCCATGCATGCATATGACTGTTCTGTCTGATAATTGATTGGGAGTTGAATGAACAGGTTCCTGATGTAGATTCAGTGCTAAAATGTAGTGCTTCTAAATCTAATGAATTACATAGAGAGCAGGAGGTCAATTTTGAAAACCAAATACTGGAGGATACTCCCCCAAAGATGAGCACATTTGATATAGTTCATAGAGAGGAGGTCAATGTTGAAAACCTGATAGTGGAGGACACCCCCACAAAGAGCAGCACGTGTGGTGAAGTTCATATAGAGGAGGTCAACGTTGAAAACCTGATAGTGGAGGACACGCCCACAAAGAGCAGCACATGTGATGAAGTTCATAAAGAGAAGGCCAATGTTGAAAATGTGATAGGGATAGTGGAGGACACCCCCACAATGAGCAGCACGTCTGATGAAGTTGATAGAGAGGAGTTCAATGCTGTAAACATGCTAGTGGAGGACACCCCCACAGAGAGCAGCACGTGTGATGAAGATCACAGAGAGGAGATCAATGTTGAAAAGGTGACACTGGAGGACACCCCCACAAAGAGCATTTGTGATGAAGTATGCAATGGACAAGAGGTCAACCTTGAGAAACTGATAGTGGGGGACACTCCCACAAAGTTGAGCATTTGTGATGTGAGATATTTATTCTTTATTTTTCTTTCTATATATACATATCTGCATTGAATCATAAAATAAGAAACTTCTTTGGGTAGCAGGATGATTTGAGAAGGAGACTTTTTATCTCAGAAGAAGAAAATATTGAATTGAAGGAGAAAATCAGCCAATTAATGGAGGAAAATTGACTTCTACGAAGGCAGTTATCCATAAATTCACATTCTGAAGTGCAGAACGCTGACTTAAAGAAAGAGTTGGACATCATGCGAGAAGAAAACCAAGTTTTAAGACTCTTAATAAATAACTATGTCACCCGAATGGAGAGACATATTTTGTATGCAGAAACAAGTGAAACTGAATAAACATTGCCTGTACTATATTATGGAAAGCAATTTTTATCCAGTAAGTCTTCTTCCTTCCCTCTTTCTTAACTTAAAAGCCATAAGACAATGGTTTTTGGTTTTCCTTGGGCTCTTTTGATGTTGACAAGTATTACTACATCTGACAATTATTACTACATCTGCTGTAGACTTCACCCTTGGCGCTCACCTTGAGGTTCGTAGCTGCTGAAAGCAATATCTTTCAAACCGCTTCTTTCGTGCTATCCTCAAAGGCCTTGCTGCAGCCAGTGCGAGGAACAATTTCAGTTCTTTGGCAATGCATAAAACTTCGTGCAGTAAAAGTGTATATATTTGTGAAAGAAACATACAGAATGCAATACTGGTGCAGCCATGCCGAGTTGAGCTTCAAGTTGAAAAATAAGTTGCTCTTATGTAAAGCCATGAATTCTCGGCAGGTAAATCCTTAAATGGCGTTATTTATTTTCACCTTCGCTGTATATTTTGTGGCAGATTGCTCATGTAATTTTACTAGTACTACATGCTATTGAAGTTCAAATAATTATTGCCGTTTTCTTATATAGTTATGACAATTGACAAATAACACCATTGTGATTTTGTTTCATGTGCTGTACCATATGGGTTATTGGTGAATCTTAATCCAAGTCCCTTATTTATTGAGACAGAGGTTGCTCTTATTTATTTACCCCATTGCTTCAAATTTTGTGGCAGATTAGTTTAAGTAACATTAGATGTTATCGGAGTCCAAATGATGATCTATAGTTATCTTATTTTTCACGACTGAGACATAGCTGTTAGCTGTTATGTGAATCTCTATCAGGATTTCTTTCTTATTGAACTGTATTAGTCAATCTGTCTCTTTCCATTCAGACTCTGGTACCTTATGGATTATTTGTGAATCTTAATCCCAACTCCCTTCCTATTTATGTTATATTTAGTCTTGAAATCTGTAACTTTTCCAAAGTACTTTTAGGTCAAGGGAATATGGAAGTAGTCAGTGATATGTAAGGTACAAGTAATTACAAATGCAATAACGTTCTCAACTCAATTACCAACAGAGACTGATATCATTAAGAAACAACAGCTGCTTTTACATATCAATTCTTTTCAGTACTCTACATCATCTGATGCCCAAAGAAAAGCAGCTTACAGAAGCAGCACTAGCATTACTACTATCCAGAGACATAAAAGAAGACTAGGAGATACTGCTTCAAAGAAGCAACTCGTGGGTTGTGACCACTTATTCATACACTTGCAACTACATTCCTGAATTACTTCTCCTTCAACCTTACTGCACGCTGCATCCAAGAAAAGAAAAAGCACATCAGAAAAAGAAAGGGCCAATGATAAAGCGATTTATATATCTAATATAGTCATAAAGTACAGCATGTAGCATTGTGCTAGATTTTAAAACTAGCAGACCTCACTAGAAATGTAGTTAGCTGTAGCACATATAGCCAAGAGAAAACTCTTAGGTAGATCTTGACATGTAAGCATATCAAATACATACCTCCTAGTTTAGCTTATAAAAGAATGTTTCATATAGTTAGACATCTACTCAGTTCAAGCATTACATTTGAAAAGTGCTTTCTCCAAGCCTAAAAAACACTAGTTGTTAGCTAAGAGTCTTATGTTCAAGTTTTTGTTTTGTACAAGAAAAAAAGACGACTCTTGAAATACCTGTTACAGTCAGTAGAGGGGCTGATCTGGTAAGGAATGTTAACCCCACATTTCTTAGGGAGCCCAGCAGCGAGGTTGAGGTTGTTCTTATTGTAAGGGATTCCATTAATCGCGCTTTTGATGCAGCTGCAGACGGCTCGGCGGTCGGGTGTTGTCCGAGCCATGGTATAGAGGTTCTTGACCCCGCTGCAGCACTGTGGCGGCACGGTACCGCCGTTGGTTACGTAGGAAATGCATGGGGAAAGGTTGTTCACCACCTGGCCGCATGTCACTGCTGCCTTGGCCATGGGAGAACCAAGTGCTAGGCACACTATCACCAAGCAGACCAACTTCATTACAATTGAGCTAGCCATGGGATGAGGTATCTCTGTTTCTGCAAGATGGTAGCTTAAGATTGGCTTGAGTTTTGGGAAACTATGTTGGTTGAGGATCCAACGAGTATAGTATTTATAGAGGAAGAGCAGGGTATCGCTGAGGCATTTTTTTTTCCTACATATAATTTGAAATTTTTAAATTTTGTGAACGCATTACATACTATTATTGAGTTAATATTTAAAAGATGAGTAAATATATAGTTGAGTTATATAAAATGATCAATTAGTATCCATTTTATAATTTATAAAAGAATGTGTAGTTTAGAGACTAATTTGTATATTTATTATTTTTTTAATAAAAAAGACTTAAGCCTAACTAATCATGAAAAGTTATCCTAGAAAATATTACAACTATTATTTTATGAAAGTTAATAAAACTAAAAGTAATATAATGTGAAATCACTATGTTTTTTTAAAGTTAAAGACATCACAAGACTATACTTTCATGCCTCTTGGCGTCACCTAAAACAAACTTAGTACACAAATTTTAGATGTTACATGACATTTAAAACAAAATACACTTGTCTTTTCACTTTTTCTTTTGGAGAATCACTTGAATTTAATTATTCTAATTCGGGTTGAATTGAATTATATATGTGTAAAGTTTTTAGGTTTTAATTATTTTAGTTTGAGTTGAGTTGGATATCATAGGTATAAAGTTATTCAACATTAGTTTTTTCTATTTACAACATTTAACTTGAATCTTTATTTAAGTAGAACAAGTAATAAATCACTTGACCTAATTAGTGTTGGTATATATGTTCTTACAATTAATTTGCTCTACTTATTCATTTTGTTTCTATAGAATATATGAGTCAATATTAAAATTTTAGGGTAAGGTATGAATGGGAGCAGATCATGTGCAAGGCACGTGGGAGTGATTTTATGGTAGTTGGACAGTTGAATGCCATAAATAGATGTAGGTGGGAAGGTTAAATGCCACTGCCTGAGGCAATGTATGAAGCCAACCATATTTACTATCTCTATAGTAAATGAGCAAGACAACTCATTTAACCATTATACGGATCTGATCATGCGAAAATCAAGAAAAAAAAATAATTTTGATAAGGGTTTTAAAGGATTTATTGATTTTGTATACTTACATAGTTTTTAGAGAAAAAAAAAAGATTTTGTGCGTTATGATACCTCATTTATAATCTAGTTCATTGATAAGCACTTTAGTATTCTTTAAATTAGTTTAGCTTAAAAAATTAAAAACTAAAGTTTAGGGTTTAGGGTTTAGGGTTTAGGGTTTAGGGTTTAGAATTGAATTGGTTGTTTAACTTATAGAATTATTAGTTTTAAAAATTAATAATCGGATCATAGTCGAATTGTTGTTGAATTGGACTAGATAATTAAAGACTATGAATATAACTTTATAAATTTAATCAAAAATAAAATTTGATATTAATTTACACAAAACAACATTCACAATAAAAAAATTCATAGCAAAAATTGATCATATAACAAAGAAATATTAATAATCAATATAATATTTATTAATATTAAATTTATAAAATACTAATATATTAGCATTTTTAATGAAATTGATTGATGAGAAATATCAATTTTTTTATTATTTAATTATATAATAAATAAAATAAAAAATTCAAGTAGATCAGTTTATTTAATATTAATTTTTAACTCATTCAATTACTTAATAATTTTAAATGTTATTTTAAACTAGTTTTCTATCTAACAGTCAAAACAATTGGTTCTGTCCAATAACAGTGCTAAAAACTAAATCATGTTTTTTAGCTTTAAATATAACAAAAAAATTATGAGAACTTAAGCTTCTGACGTACACTATATTCTTTCAAATTTTTAAAGGCGAGAATTCAAACAACTTATTATTTATCACATACCTCTTTTTTTTACTGTGATTTATGTATATATATATATATATATATATTTAAAAGAATTTAAATTTTTATATTAGTGTCAGAGAGAGGAAAAAACCAAAAGATATCTATATACGGACACTACAGGACACACAAATAATTCATTAAATGACTTGATATACTAAAATTGTGATTGACACGTGTCGTAGGTAACAGGTCAAACAATCAGTCAGGTGTCAGTCAGGTTTCACATATTATTTAAAAACGTAAAACGTTAAATATAATATTTTTTAATGTGACAAATATATAATTTTTTAAAAATAAAAAAAATTAAATACATTTATTTATATATTTATTATCAAATTTTTTAATTAGAATATAATAAGTGTGTACTTTATTAATCAGAACACAACAAGTTTATAATTTTTTAAAAAATAATCTTATATTTTTTACAATTCATCATTAAATGATTTTTTTTTTAAATTTTTTTTCACACATATTATATTAATTTTAATAGTAAAGATATAAGAAACTTTATATAAATTTTCTTCTTAAAAATATTTGTAACAAAATAAAAAATATTTATATATTTTTGTTATAATTTGACATCACATGATTAATTTTTTATAAGAAAAAAAATATATATTATTGTTAGAAAAGAACCTATTAACAAATATATAATGGATTACATAAAAGTGTATTCCTTTTTTTAAATAATGGCAGACATGAAAGTGAAATCACTATATTAATATAGAATAATACATAAAGGTTACATAATATTTATAATTTATTAAAATTTATTTAATTTATAAAATATTTTAACATTATTGAATATAAGTACTAATTGTTGAATTACAATTATTAATTAGTCAAATAATTAATAATAAATTTAGTTTCATAGAATATGGGTAAATTTTTGAGTTCATAATTAAATTAACTTTTAAAATATTATATTTATCTAAATTTAATTTCACAAAACATCTTAATTTTGTCTTTAAATATATTCATTTGAATTCAAATTTTTTATTATAAAAAACTTCCATTTGTTTGTTTTTATTTTTAATAATAAGAAAGTTCGAACTTAGCTCCGAACTCATATTATCCCAATCTCATAAAATTTGGCGGTATTATATTCTCACATTTATGAATGCTAAAAGTTATTTTAATAGATAAAAAATTATACTAAAATAAATATATTTTTTAAAAAATAAATTAAAATATCTTATCTTTTACAAATAAAAGTGAGAACAATAAATTTGTTTTTATAAAATCGAGGCATTTCCTCTATTTGAATGGGAAAGGTAGCCGCCCACTGACACTGTGAAACAGATAAAGGCAATTTTTTTTATGTGTGTGTATATATATATATATATATATATATATATATATATTATTTCTAACAAATTTTAGTTATTCTAGTTTTATTTTACAAAAATTTGACATTTCAATTTTGTCATTGTACTTTTTCTTAATTTTTATCTCTTCATTATTAAAATGAAATCTCATGTCATAGTTGATAATTAGACAAGGCAGACTTGTCAATTTAATAATAAAAAAGATAAAATTGAGAAAAAAGTATAATTTTTTAAGAAATAAATCAATAATTCTCTCTCTCTCTCTCTTTATATATATATATATATATATATATATATATATATATATATATTATAATTATAATCAAGATTGTCAAAATTGAGATTTTATACAAGATCATTCAATAGATTAAAAAGATTAAATTATAAGATGGATCAAGGCACGTAAGATTTTTTTTAAAGAAATATAAAAATTAAAATTATATTTATGTATGCACAAATTGCATATAAACATAATATGAAAAAATTGAACAATATACAATTGCAATAAATATGACAAAAAATATTATAATAAAAAAGATATATTACAACAACAAGAAACATATGTTAAAAAACAATCAATTAATATTTAAAAAAAAAACCAATCGACCCTACTTTCTATTGGCTTTATAAGCAGTGGTGTATTCAGGACCATTCGATCAGAGGGACAAAATTTTCATTCGTTTTTATGTATTTGATGACAATTCTTCTAAATTAATTTTAATTTATTACTCATTTGATGATAATTTTCTCTTAAAAAATATTTCATTACAAAAAAATCTTTCTTCTTCTAAATCTTAATTGTATAATCAATCAATCAATTTGATAGAATTAGACTTATGTACAAAAATTTTAAATTTTACGCTTTTACAAAGAGGTCTCTAATAATGGAATGATAAATTAACCATTATCAAGAAAAAATTTCATAAAATTCACTTCAAAAATATAATACTCATTATCTTAATTGTATAATCAATCAATTTGATAGAATTAGACCTATGTCCAAAAATCCCAAATTTCAAGCTTTTACAAAAAGATCTCTAACAATGAAATAAGAAATTAACCATCATCAAGAAAAAATTTCATGAAATTGACTTCACAAATATGTTACTCATAATCCTAATGACATAATCAATCAACTAATTTGATAGAATTATACATATGTATAAAAATTTTAAATTTCAAGCTTTTACAAAGAGGTCCCTAACAATGGAATGAGAAATTAACTATCATCAAAAAAATAATTTTGTGACTCTGGAGAGTGGGGGTCTAGTGACTATGAGCAGTAAAGAGGGACTGAGTCACTGAAGGGAGTTCAAAAAAATATTAAGGATGTTAAAAAAAATAGGGAGAGGAGCAAAATAAAAAAAATTTTCTTTTACATGAAGATTTGTAAACTGCACCTCCTCACCTATGTGTGGCTCCGCCACTGTTTATAAGCCTCTCTTTTTTCATTTAGTGACATTCCTTTTTTAAAGACATATCCCACTATAATATTTCAATGTCAATTTTTATTAAATTAAGTTAAAAGTTGAACAAATTAGGAGTTGTAAGCTTGTAATGTATAATATTTTTTTTTGTCTTGTAATGTGTAGAATTACAAGAGATTTGAGTTAATTTAATCATTACAAAAAAAATTGGCTATTATTTACGATTATAGAAACCGTGGTAAAAATCTAACTCATTTTACTATTTTGCCATATGTATATTAGACATGGCTGACTCTAAGGGGGTTGTGGCAAAAAAGACTGCTACTTTCTCCAATCGTGATTACATCTTATTAGCCACATTTTTTATCGTTAGTCACGGTTTTTATTATGATCAAAGACCAATTATTTTTTGTAGCGAATTATTTTCTTTTCATCCCTTTTAACCTAATAAATTGGAAATATAGCAATAAAGAAAAACATGCCACAAATCCAAAATGCAACAAGATCAAATAGATCGTGAGATTGTAAAATTTTAAAATTTAAGTCAAAATATTATGACATTTTAGTTAATTTAAATCTTACATAAGATAAAATGATCAAAATTACTTGACAACGTAGATCTTATAATTTAAATGAGATATAATTTTCTTTCTTCAACAATAACCGCCAAATTATAAATAAAGATGGCAGATCAACATGATGGGCATTCATTTTCTTACATCAACATGATGGGCATTTATTTTCTTATTTGTTTGAGTAATTGATTGATTTAATGCCTCAAAGATATTGCAGTTTTCTTTTTTTTTTTTCTGGGTTTGATGCAATTTTCTTAATTTAATTCTTAAAATATCAAGTATTTTAATTTAAAAATTAAAAAATTATATTTATTTTAATTTAATTTTTTAATATTAAATCACAAAATTTATTGTCATTAAATTTGAAATTTGTCATTTCTAAAAAATATTTTAAAAAATAGATAAATCAAATTAAAACAAATATAATTTTTGAGGAAGTAAATTGAAACACTTAGAGAGTGTTGATTCATAATGATTTTGGATTCAATTGAGTGTGGTGGCTAGCCTTGTATCCAAAATACCTAAGACAACATATTTTCTTGCTTGTTTGGGTTTTTTTTTTTTTCATTGAACCTTCCTTCTTAGGCTTCAAAGGTTGGACCGAAGGTCTTCAAGATTTCCCTCCCTTTATTGTTACACTCAAGTTTTGAAAATCAGATCGGTCATTAAATCTGAGAAAATAGTAGTTCAAGGGTCAATGATCGAACTGTAGTTGAATCGGTCTACTTAAAAATATTTAAAAAATAATATATATAATTACAGACTATAAATATAAATTTACAAATTAAATCAAAAATCAAATTTAACATTCAGTAATATTAAATCCATAAAATACTAATATATTAGTATCTCTACTAAAATATTAATTTGTAATATTAATTTTTTCATTATTTAATTATAGGATAAACAAAATTAAAAAAATTAAAAAAAATTCAAGTGATCCGATTCAACCAGTTTATTTAGCACCGATTTTTATCTAATTTAACTAATTCTTAGTCGATTCAATCACTCATTGATTTCAAGAAGCATTCTGGATCAATTTTTGATCCAACTAGTTAAACTAGCTGATTCAGTTGGATTCTAATAACAACAATAAAGCTTTTCTTTATTTAGATCTTAGGTTTTCAAGGGTTGCAAGACCATTAGACTCTTATACCATATTAAAATTTCGATGGGCCTAGACCAAGTCTATATTGAATCAAAATGACTCTTAGATTTGATTAAGTATAGTGTCCAGTTTTATATTCAAAATGTTTAAAACAACTTGGCCCCTTTACACTTTTTAAGTCATCATATTTTTTATTTATCCATCAACGTAGGATTTCTTTCCGACTTTTACATTTTGAATTAGAATTTTAGTAAATGATGGTTCACATCAATTCAGGACAAGATATACATGTAATAACTTCCAAACAGGTAAGATGGAAAAGGATTGAAGGCACACTAATTAAGGAATGAAAATAATTATAAAATAGAAAAGAATTTATTAATGAGGTGACATAAACAGTATCAACTTGATTCTTATATTAAAATTATTGGTTCTCTTATCATTATTAAATAGTTGATAATATTTTTTTTTTAAAAATTAACTATCAACTACCATCCAATTATGGATTAAATGACTGATGAGAGTTTCAATAACTCTAATATTGGAATCTTCGCCCAAACTATTTGGCACCAGTTAATATTATTATATATTGTCAGTGGATGTCCCATCAACCTTATTATTAAGATTCATATACTCATTGAGGTTCAAACCTCAAAGCGAGACAATGTTTGTTAATTCATTTAAATCAAGATTCATATACTCAACGGATGAAAGGGTTGAATAGGTAAACATCAAATGTCACAATCGAAAATTAACGTGCATTTAAAAAAAATTTATTTTGAATTTATTTATTTTATTTTATGATATAAATATTTATATACATATTTAAAAGAATTTATAATATATCAATAAGTTATTTTTAATTTATTTTTATAAATTTTTTAAAATAATTTATAAAAATAAGTTAAAAATAATTTATGTAAAATTTATCTTTATATCTTCAATTGTAAAAATAACTTATATATAAATGCTTATATGATAAACACTTATTGTATAAGTATTTAAATAAATTGTTTACCTTACCAGGATTGAAGTGTCACATGTACATATACAAATTAGTTATTAAAAGATATAACTTTTATTGTTTAATTACTAAAGTTTAAATGTGAAAAAAGTTAGTCTTTTAATTAAACATATAAATTGGTCTTTAAAATATACGTTTGTAATTGTTTAATTTTTAAATTTAAATATTGAGTAAGCTAATTTTATAAATTACAAATTTAGTATAAAATAATTTTTTTTATAAGATTAAATTGTATATTTCTTTTGTAAGACTAAATTGTTAAGTTTCACCAAATATTCTTATATATGAATTATAACTTTCTCCAATCTTAAATATTAGTAGGTGATTTGGATAGTTAGCAAACGATCTCAATGTTGTTAATTAACAGACGTGCTGTCATCAAATTCATAAATAATAATAATAATAATAATAATAATAATAATAATAATAATAATAATAATAATAATAATAATTTCATGTACTGATTCTTGAATACCCACTATAATAGAATATTCATGTGATTTTTTTTTTTTGAATTTTGCTTGTGTAATACAAATTTCTATTTCTCCAAGCAAAGCTCTATGCAATGTAATGTCTATTGTGTCGACTGGAATAAAGCATATTATTATTATTTTTTTTTTTTGCTTTCAAGCTTTTAATTGAGTTTGAGTGTAAAATTCTGGATAGGCTGTGGAGAAGCTATTTAATTCTTCGCGGATTACCTTTTCAAATTTTTAAAAAATTATCATAACCAATTTAACCATATTGACTTCAGTTATAAGTTTTGACACTGAAGGTTATATTGACGCCAATTCAGTTTTAATCAAATTAGATTCATCATTAAATTAATCTAATTTTTTAGATGTTAAAATTAAATTAATGCTACTAAAATATTTGGGAACCAATATATGATAATCAAGCAGAAAGAACCAAGCTTCAAAAAATGGGACCGATTAAGACAGTGGTTCAAAGATTAATGGTTGGACTTTGGTCAAATCGTAGTTGAATTAATGATATTTAAAATATATTAAAATATATAATTAATGTATATGTTACATATATTAAAATATTAAAATATATAATCTATAATATTAAAATATTCAAGGCATGTTACAAATATATACATTTATACCAGTCTTACATCTTTTTTTAATAGCTTAAAATTTTAAAAATTTCTTTAAAATACAAAATAATATTCAATAAAAATTCAAAGAAAATTCAAAAAATTCAAAAAAAAAACTGGTTAAATTAGTTAAATTAGTCAATTTTACCGATTCAATCGATTTTTTATTAGTTTAAATGCTTACTGATTTTTAAATCTAAACCGGACCAAAGATCACCTGACCGATTCACTAGTTTTCTTGTCAAATGTTTAATCCGATTCTCTGAATCATGGAAAGAACTATATAAGGAGAAAACATAAGCATATATAGGGATATACTCTGTAATTCTCATACACACACACAAAGATAGAGAGAGAGAGACATACATACATATGTATATATATTCAAAAAATACAAAAGCTTTGTATGGTTGAAACTACATTACTGTAGAGAGACCTAAAAGGCTAAAACAACACAGCAACCCCCACGAATAGAGAGAGAGAGAGAGAGAGAGAGAGATGTATATATATATATTCACTAATACAAAAGCTTTGTATGGTTGAAACTACATTATTGTACAGTGGCGGATCTAGGACCTCTTGGTTAGGGGATAAAATATAAATTTTAAAATATTGTAAGGGCTAAAATTTAAAAAAAGTTTAAAATTTAGGGCTAAAGTATAAATTTTTAAAATATTATACTTATAAATATAACTTTTACAAAAACTTAGAGAGTGCACAACATTGATCCCTTCTAAAAATATAAGGTTCAAAAAATTTTGAGGGTCAAAAATAAAAATTAAGGGGGATAAAAAATAAAAAAAATTTTTACATAAAACTTTTGAAATTTCAGAGCACCCCCTGGAAAGTGGCTCCGCCACTGTTACTGTAGAGAGGCCTAAAACAATACAGTAACCCCCTGCATGCATGTTGGGCCTCTTTTATTCTCATCGTTTGGTACCATACGTCTCTTCAGAACTTGATGCTGCAATTAATCACCAAAATCGATAAATCAATTTCAGTTAATTGATTATTACCACTTTGTAATAATTAAAAAAAATATCAATTAATTTCATTTAAAAATATACATCATATACCAATTAACATGTTAATTTCTTGATCAAATATGTCTATCAATATTGTCTAGACTTCATTTAAAAAAGTATACACAACATTAGGATCAAAATCTTTTATTGTTTCCAAAAGGTATATAGGAAGGTCATTTTTTAACTTAGACCATTGATTTTTTAATCAATAGTTCAAAGAAAAACAATATTAAAAAAGAAATAAAAATGAACCGATTTTGAACCGTTAATCTTAAAAATCAATGATTCAAATCTAAAAAGAATCTCCAATATTGGAAAGGGTCTGTTCCCAATCCTAAACAATTAATTTTGTACAATATAGCTCCCTGTATTTCTTGTCAGATTAAAATCCTCACATTACTTGTTCATGCAGACAAGAAAAGCAAATTATTCAAAAATATATCTAATCAATCATCTTAATTAAGAGACATTTTGGTGGCAAAATCATAGAAGTGATTAAAAACATCATTGCTTTGTCACATAAAATGTAGATGAAATATATTTTTTCTAACTTTATTTTAGTCTTTCTCCATCTGCTTAGAAAATAAAGTTAAGGTTTTGGATAAAAAAGTCATGGACTATATTGCACCAAATTAAAAATTTAGAAAAATGTATTATTAATTTTAAGTTGTCAGGGTAAATTGTTCAACCCCTAAAATAAGAAGGGTCCTTTGCATTTTTTTTCCAACAAATATATAGTTAAACTAGTATATATTGTAATACCTAATTTTGTCCATCATGTTTATAATTTATCCTTTTCTTTTTTAATAAATAAATAATTAAAAAATATAAAATAACAAAAAATATAAAAAAATAATAATAACAAAATAACAAAAAAGTATGTTAGATGCCTTTTAATATTTATTTTTTGATATGTTCATATAGCATCCTCACGAGGAAAACTCCACTTTAGCACATGGTGAACAACTCACCATCCCACGATCTCATGCATGAAGCTACTCACAGCCGAAAGGGAGGGAGATTTTCGGGAGAGTGAAAAGTCTGTAGTGGTTAAAAAAAAAAACTAACTGGATCTTCATCCATCGAGAGAGAAAAAGAGGATTTTGGCAGCAAAATTTTAAGCTTCATCTTCCATATCAATTCTTGCTAGATTCGAGGACTCATTTCCGTCTCTAAATACTCCTTTAAATCATTGCAAGAGAAAGGGGTCAGTTACACACTAACAGCCCCGCCATGAAAGAGAAAAAAAAAGAGACTGAGCAGTAAGAAGCAAAAAATAGAGCATGGCGAATAGTGGAGAAACGTGAGCACAGAACGGAGACCGAGAGAACATGGCGATTGAACGTGAACGAAGAAGGTGGCTGTCCAGGAAGGAAAAACAAACCACTACGAAGTCACCAAGAGCTAACGCGAAGACTTATGCGAGAGAGCTAAAAACCACCAAAACAGAGCACGTTGGAAAATAAACAGCACAGCTACAAGAATGGAGAAGGAGAAGAGCAACCAGAAAACCCAGAAAAGAGAATGCCAGACCAAGACGCATTGAGTTATGTCTATGCGAATATATATATATATATATGTATGTATGTATACTAACGTTTTCGTATATATATATATGTGTGTGTGTGTGTGTATAATATATAGGTATATGTGTATATATTAATGTCATATATGTATAATATATAGGTATATGTGTACTGACGTTTATATATATATATATATATATGAATTTATTTTGTATATGTATATATGTAGTTGCGTCCAAGTAAATGTTTGTATATATATATATATATATATATATATGTATGTGTGTGTATGTGAGTGTGTATTTAATTCAGTCTCATATTTAACAAAAATGATGAAAAATGAAAATATAAAAAAATTTTGGCAATAAAAATAAGTTTCAGTCTCAAATATTTGGAAAATAATTAACTCTCTTGGAGTAGCATTGTCTCTACCTCTAAGCATCTGTTTGATTCTCATTATGCGATTATATAACAATGCTGATGGGATAAGTTTTTTTAAGGAAAAAATAAATTCATTAAAATTTCAAGAATCAAAAATATTTTCACAATATAATTCCAAAAAATTCCAAGAAACTTTTTTTCTTTGTTTTCATTTTTAAGCTAATTCCAAAGATCAAGAAATATGCCTCATTTGAAATTATTCTCCCCAAATTCCAAAATTAAAAAAGATATGTTTCCCTTTTATATCAAATCATTTCAAAAATCCAAAAATAAAACTTTATTCTTCTATTGTACGATTGTTAATCAATGTTATAAAACAATTAAAAAAATATCAAGTAATCCTTGATGGAATAAGAGGTGGATTCCGTTAGAGTGGATCTTTCCTTATTTTCCTAATTAAATACTCACTATACGATTGTATAACAATGCTAGTGGAAAAAATTTTCTCTTAAAATATAAATCCATTGAATCTAAACCCTTTGAAAATTAGACGAAATATTCATTACGTGATTGTATAACAATGCTTATAAGGAAAAGTCTCTCAAATATTTCTTTAAAGAAAGTGTCTTCCAAATTACGAACTACGTGGACTTTGATCCTAACAGCTGGGTATGTAGGCTCTAAGCACTGTCTAGCCAAGTTCGTCTTTATATATATTTATTTGTTCTTTCTTTTTTATTATATATTTTTGTTATCTCTTTCTTTTGTGATTTGTAAGGATAATTTTAAGGTGACTGTTAAATAATTGTACACTTTCTAAATCAAGCATATAGGGTACCTAACACCTTCCCTATATTGTTCAACTTCCGAATTCAGTTTCTCTTTAAACGTAGACTGTCAAATTTTAAGGTTTTTTTCCAACGTTTTTGCCCTAGTAAATAAAATTTTGGTGGTGGCTCCAAATAAAATTGATTTTTAATTTTGAAAGTTGATTTTATACTTAGATTTCTTTTTTAAAGGAATGACGGCTGGTCATATTTCGGGTGTAACATATATATATATATATATATATATATATATATATATATATATATATATATATATTGAGTAAATTATTATTTTGGTCCCCTAGAAGATGGTTGGCTCATTGTAGTCTCTAAAAGATAAAGTGTCTCAATTAATCTCTAAAAGTTTGTATTTATTTAAGTTTGACATCTCTTTTTGTTAAATTGACTTTTAACAACAAAATAGTTGAGATTTAATAATGACAAATTTTGTGATTTAACAATGAAATAGTTAAACTAGCCTATATAAAATTGAGTAAATTATTATTTTGGTACCCAGAAGATAGTTGTCTTATTATAGTTCCTAAAAGATCAGATGTCTGAATTTAGTCCCTAAAGTATGTTTTTGTTTAAGTTTAGCCCCTCTTTTTGTCAAATTGACTTTTAGTAACAAAAATTTTGAGATTTAACAATAACAAAATTTGCAATTTAATTAACAATGAAAAAAAAATCAAATTGAGGCAAATGAAAGTTTCCAAGGACTAAATTAAGACGTTTGATCTTTCAAGAATCAAATTGAGAAAATTATATTATTTTAGGGATTAATCCAATAATTTCCTCTAATATTTTTTTCAAGTTGAATTAAAATTAATGTAGAGAAACACACACATATATATACATATATACACGTACGTGGTACAATTTGTGGAGGTGTTGATCTTGTAGGGAACATTGATGTTGCATTGAGAAGGCAAAGTCTCTGCGTTCTTAGGGTTTATCCCCACTATCTACCCGGTGGCTCTCTTCAGGTAGTTGCACACCGCCTGCTTGTCCGGCGTCGTCCCTCTCATGCATACTGCCGCCACACATAACACCTTAGTGGGACCGGCCATTGCTGATGTTTCCGAAACTCACAACATAATGTGGAGATTAATGCACTAATTGCCAATACTACAATTTAATTTGTCAATGAAAATAATTAAAGTGCATGCACATTCATCTTATGATAAATTTCTATTGACTTTATATATGTACCAATTAATTATGTGTGTCTGTGTATTAATTGATTTTATTTTATTTTTTTAAATTTTTAAACTCATTTTTGGGTTGCAAATTCAATTTTAATTCACCTAATATTGGTTAATTGCAGTAGTAGTAAATGTTTGAATTATAAAAAAAATGACAAAGATTCAATTCATGAAAACGTTAATTTAGGGAGAGTTCTATGTTTTGAGATCGGTAAGTTCAAAATTAGTCTTTCGTTCGGTTAAGTGGGAGGATACTTTTGATAAAAACCAAAAAAGTTCAATTTTACCCTCATTATTAGATAAAATTTTTTTTTAAAAAAAAATCTTTAGATGAGATATGTTTGGTTGGAATGTATATATTCATACAAAATTTAGAAAAATAAGTATTATAACTATTAATACTATTCAAACACAATTAACATATAACTTCAATATCCAGTGTTAACAATTTTATATTTGAATATATCTCTCAAAATCACATACACATAAATAGGCTAAAATATCCTTTTAGTCCCTTAGAGCATCTACAATGGTAAACTTTACTTTGATTCTTATTGTGGGTCTCACAAAATCACATAAGTTTAAGTAACTCCCTATCACTTTAAACAACTTCCCACTCTAGTGGTAAACCTCTTAAAAATCCGCAAATAGGTCCCACAATCAACTCTCCACTACTTTAACATTTATTACTCTTCACTAACATTTATTATGAATTAATTATTTTATTAGTACTTTTTGTATAAGAATCAGTTTTTATATAAGAACCATTCTTACATGTGGCAGCTAACATGACGAACTACGGTAGTGAATCAAAATAAGAACCAATTATTAAATTTAAGAATCCCTTAAAAACTACCATTATAGATACTTTTAGTTTAATTTTATGGTTTATTTTATTTCAACTTAATCTTTTAATTTACAGAGATCACTAATCAAATGTTGCGTCTCTTAATTAACATCACCCCGATGCACAATAGATTAATTTTATGTGGCTTAACTTTGTTAGTCCCATGGAAACTTGGGTTTATACCTATCACAATATTGTTCCTTGTCGTCATTACTTAAACATTATGTGCTCTCCTTTTTTTAAGCTTACTGTTATGTTATAATTTAATTCATGTTCTTTAAATTTTTGTATGTCACGAGGAAGATCGGAGCTATTACTTATGTTGAACTTATATTTATATATATATATATATATATATATATATATATATATATATATATTATAAGACACGAATTAATTTTATACTATGGTTACAAGAAAGAATGCCTCTAGTGGTTCCTCTCAAATCAGATTGCTTGCTTGGCCCCAAAATTAAATATGATGTTTGATCTAATATGGGTCATTGGTTGTCACAACCAATGACCCAAATTTTAGGATGTTATTTTTTAAAAAATTATTAAATCTAAATTGTTGGTTGTAAAAATTAACAATTCAAATTGATCTAAACACTTTGTTTGACTTTAGAACCAAGTAGGGATCCGAATTTGGTTTCTCATGTTTGTGATGAGAACATGACCCTCATGTTTCTAATCACAATTATTCATTTTAAATTGGACTATTTAAATGAAAGGATAAACAAATACTTTATAAGGTTCGACTTTTTTTTTCTTTTAATCTAAATTGTCTAATTTAAAATGAACGACTATGATCAAGAATAATAAATTCATGTTTTCCATTTCGTGTATCCCATCAATGCCATAGCCACATCGTGACACAACTTGAGAGAGAGAGAGAGAGAGAGAGAGAGAGAGAGAGAGAGAGAGAGAGAGAGAGAGAGAGAGAGAGAGAGAGAGAGAGAGAGAGAGAGAGAGAGAGAGAGAGAGAGAGAGAGAGAGAGAGAGAGAGATTCTTATTTAGATATTTGTTGGGTAAACCATCACCTTGGTTTTTGAAGGATGCGTGTTTAAGTCATTGGTTTAGTACTTAAAGATAATAATCACCGAATTAGTATAACTTTCTGAAAATTAATAGCCTTTTGTTGATAGAAAAAAATTTCCATATATGAACTATCTTTCTCCAATGTCAAAATTATTAGCTGATATGAATTAATGATATTGAGCAAGTGATTAATATGTTGCTATTTTTTTTAATTTCCAAGTCAGATTCAAAATGCTATTATTATTATTATTGCTTTTGTGCATTGAAATGCGTTGCTAACCATTTTTCGTTAATCCACATTAAAAAAAATCCCCTGGACAATTATATTAATATAAAATTTTGGCTGGGTTGTGGTGAGAGTATTTAATTCTTTGCGAATAAAAGTTCAGATTGATGTAGAATTTGTTAATATAAATTAGCAATATTTTCTTTAATTTTTACATGAATAAATTCTGTATCAATCTGGATCATTGATTTGTAATTTAAAAATAGTTATCTTTCCTTGATTTTTTTTATTAACAAAAGAACTTTAAGTTTCACTAATCAAAGAGCGAAGGGCAACCTTTAATTTATTAACAATGCATTTAATCACCAACTTCATTATTATATTGCATAAGGTAATGGGACAATAATGTTTAAGATTTTCACAGGTTGCAATATTGGGAACAGAAGTGATATATGAATGATCAAACACAACAGGATCTCTATTACCGCTCAAGATCTCTGTTAAACCACTTCTGAAACATCACACCCACTATATAGAGACTAATACTTCTAAAAAAAGAGAGCATTAAATTCAAATGAGGTAGGGGTTTTTGAAGGATTCGTACCTTTAAGAGCCTCGTTCACATTCTCCCAAATGGTTTTGTAAACAGAAGGCACAACGGAAAGAAAGGAAAGGGAACGAGCAACTTCCTTTAACATGAGAATAATGCTCACACATGTTAGCCATGGTCACATCATGTTAACTATTTGTTGCTACTGTAGTTACATCATGTTAGTCACGATTATTTGTCTGTTAACCATGTTTTTAACCGTGACAAAACATCAAATTTTTTGTAGTCATATATGTGTGTGCTACGAGCTACTTGAGCTAGTTCATTATTCATATCTTGACAATTAAAACTAATCTATCTGGAATTTAATTAGAATTATATTATGTACAATGAACAGAACTGCACATTATATGTTTGACTCCACCACCAAATTAACCTTTGGGATCTCTAAAATGATGGGAGTTAGCTTTTAGGAATAATTGTTTTTTTGGTAAAAAAGTTTTAGGCATAATTTGTTCCTATGATATTCACATCTCACTAATAAAATGAACGTGTAATAATTAAGGCATTGATTGAGGGCTATTAAATATTTTTTAAAAGAGTAAAAAGTGAAAAATATTAAATAATTAGATAAATTTGCAAACTATATATACTAAGTTTACCTTTTCAAATGACAAGTTTAGGGCCTGTTTGATTTGCATATTTTTTATTTTTATTTTTATTGAAAATAAAAAATAGACTTGAAAATACGTTTAGTTGAGTTAACTGAAAATGATTTCTTGAAAATATTTCTTAAAATAAGCTTAAATTTGAAAACACCAAAAAAATATTTTTAATATTTTAAAAAATAAAAATTAAAAATAAAAACAGAAAATATTTTTACAAACTAAACATACCCTACGTTTCAGATAATAATTTCTAAAATCTTAAAAACCATAACTTTTAATTTAATTTTATTGTTTAAAGTTTATTTTTATCATTTTGACTTTTTTTTTTAATTTGAAACTATCACATCTTCAAGTAGACGAACAATAATGTTGAACTGTAATACAATGTTTTATTATTAATATGACCATTATAAAATAATAAAATAAAAATACAAGTGTCATTAATATTTAATTTTAAATTTTTTCAGTTTTAAACATTTTTAAAAATTCTGAAAAATTAATAAATTAATTAATTGTATTCTACAGTGAATTAGTTATATTAGCCTTATGTTGATAGAAATATTCTTATATATGAACTATCTTTCTCCAATGTCAAAATTAATAGCTGATTTAAATTAATGATATTGAGCAAGTGATTAATATGTTGCTATTACCTTTATTCCTAAATCAAATTCAGAAATTTTATTATTATTATTATTATTAGGAAAAGTAATTAATAAGAAATAATTTTTCGGAACCAAGATATATATGGAAGAAAGCAGAAACAGAAGTAGCATATATGGAAATAACATATAATGTAATTCATACATGCAACAGTACACACCACAAATACTTATATATGTTTACACATTACACATACGTATAAGTTAAAACGACAGAAAAGCTTTGTATCGTTGGAGCTACAATATCGAAGGCCCAAAACGACACATTAAACTACCCTGCATGCTGGCCTCGCGCCTCTCCTTTATTCTCATTGGCTAGTTGCTACCATATATATATATATATATATATATATCTCTTCAGAACTTGACGCTGCAATCACCAAAATCAATAAATCAATTTCAGTTAATTAATTACCACTTTGTAATAATGTACACCTAAATATGTAGGCATTTCAGGTTTAAATTAATTTCTTTTAAAATATATGCTTTATATATATATATATATATATATCAATTCACATGTTAATTTGTTTATTATCATATAAGACTTATTTTTGGCAAAAAACGTAGAAGTAAATGACAAAAGAAGTCACAATTTTATCATTTAGAGTGATATGTTAGATATATTTTTCTCAATTTTTAATATGCACGAGCAAATAATTAATGTTAATGTTGTACACCAAAAAATTAAAATTGAAAATTTACTTCACATTTTTAATCAACTCTTAATCTTGAAAAGTTTCACAACCTCTCTGTCAGTCTCTGTGTGTATATATATATATATATATATATATATATATATATATATATATATATTTTGTTGAGTCACTTAAATTTTAGTAAATCGAAATAAATTTATAACACAATTTGAAATTTGGAGACTTAACCCGAAAAGAGAAAAAATTTAAGATATGTAATGTGAGTAAGGCGAGGGTTGATCAACCTGAAATTTGGAGGCTCGATCAAAAAGTATGAAAAGAAATTTGGCATGACCCTCTTTTTTTTTAATGTTTTTTTTTGAAGCGACCTGAACCGGTTCAGTTATATGTTATTTAATTTTTTAAATTGTGTAACTTGTAACTGTCGAATGTCTTGAAATATGTGATGACCTAAATTACAATCCGACCCATTATTTTGGGAGTACGACATGAAAGATAAAAATTGGGTAAGCGATCTGCAACCCATTTTGTAGTCTAAACAATTATGTATTTTTTTTATGTATGTATTTTAGTTTTCATTATGTGTTGTAAAATTTTTTGCTAGTGAATAATAATAAATTTTCTCTACCTGTGAATATAGGTCACATTAGCCGAACCATGTTAAATTAATTTGTGTTTCTCCGTATTTTTGATTTTGTTTTCTTCTTTATTCTGTGAGATTTTTACTTGACAGTAACAATTGTGTTTAAGGAATAAAAAAACATCGACTAAATTACGTAAATTTATGTATTTTTTTTTTAATTTTTGTTTTATCTTCTCTGTATCACTGCAATTTTTGTAACAAATATATATATATATATATATATATATATATATATATATATATATATATATATATATATATATATAGTCGAAGTTATGTTAAACAAATTATTGAACTAAAGCTATGAGAAATAGACAATTGACTTACTTGTTGCAGTCGGTGCTGGGGCTGATTTTATAGGGAATGTTGACGTTGCATTGCGAAGGCAGAGTCTCTGCGTTCTTGTAATTCAACCCTGAGATCTGCCCTGCAGCTCCCTTCATGCAGTTGCACACCGCCTGCTTGTCCGCTGTCGTCTGAGCCATCGATACTAACGACTTCACGCCACTACAGCAAGTCGCTGGCGGAGTCCCTCCCTTTGTCAGGTAATTTATGCACGGTGACAGCGTGCTGATCACCTGACCGCATGAGACCGCCTCAGCCATCGGAGCACCGATCACCACCATGCACATCATCGCCACACATAGCACCTTCATGATCAAAGCAGCCATCGTTGATGTTTCTGTTGGGAAAAACACACCTTTCCCCCTTGAAAAATACCTTGGCACAAATAAAACAGAGAAATAACAGGAAATAATACTCACAATCACAACACAAGAAAATAACGTGGAAACTCCAAAATCGGAGAAAAAACCACGACCGTTGTCAAAGACAACCAGAGAAAATACTATGTGTAAATTTTTACAACACACAAAAACTTCTCTTAAATACCCGGTATCCAATACTAGATACCAACTGATACCCAAATACACTCACACACTCTCAAGCATGTATTTAACTTACATCTCTCATCACTCTAGAACAAGAGTATAAAGAAAGAAAGAATTAAATACAAGCTAATGTGTCTTGTATTGGTACAAATATTACAAAGAGACAAGGCTTCTATATATAACCTCCATTCTTCATAACATTTAGCATTCTGGGCGATGTGGGACTTCCTTCTTCACATTGCAAATTTTCTTCTGTGGGTCCCACCACTTTCAATCAATATTTTCAACAAATCTCCACCTTGATTGAAAGTAACCACATCTACTGATTCATTGTCTATAACGACAATCATAGTTCCAAGAACTACCATACTCCACCATAAAAGAGTATATCCACCTAGAATTAACCAATTCTAGGAATTTCACCTCGGCACATGTTGAAAAATTCCTGCTGAAAAATTTATGGTGCAACTTCCAATGTTGGCTCTCCTTGGAAGTTCTTCAGCCATCGACATCATCCCACTACACATCTTGCATCAATGCCAACCAATGCCCATGTGCAATTGTAGACCCGCTAGTAGCAACTCATCCTCTTCCATGGCAACGCGGACATGCCATGAGGATTTAAACTTCTCACTTTTCAGAGAAATTCCTCCCCCGCAATGAGAGAGACAGAGTTTGCATCTTCCTCGGAGCCTTTTGCCGAACCTGCTCCACCTGGACAATTTCTTTTTACATGCCCAGACTGTCCACATTTCCAGCAAGTCACGTTCTTACCCATATTCTTCTTCCCTTTACTCCCACTTCTAGCTACCGCCATTGAGTCTGACGAAGGTATAGAGCGACCCTCACATTTTAACCTTCTTTCCTCAGAAATAATTTTACTGGCAACTTCTTCGAAGTTTAGAGTCTCCTTCCCATACATCAAAATGTGTTTCATGTTCTCATAGGAAGACGGAAGAGACCATATGAGCCTTAACGCTTTATCTTCATCATCAACTTTGACTCCAATAGCCTCTAGTTCAGATACGATACCATTGAGAGTACTGAGATGATCTGATATTTTTGTACCTTCTTCCATACGAAGCGTATGAAATTGCTCCTTCAGTAACAATCGATTTGAGATACCCTTCGCCTGATACAACCCTTCGAGCTTCTCCCAGAGTTCTTTGGCTGTTGATATTCCTTGCACATTTGCAAGAACATTCTTGGCTAGGCACAGACGAATTGCACTTGCCGCTCTCAAATCTAGTTCCTCCCAATCCTCGTCGCTCATACTAGATCCGCTCTTTTCAGAATCCTTACTGGAAACCTTCCCCTTCAACGCCTTGTATAACCCAGATTGTATCAGCACGTCCTTGACTTGTACTTGCCACAAGCCAAAATTGATCCTCCCATCAAATTTCTCTATGTCAAATCTCATCGCACTGGAAAAATTTGACATTGCAACTGTATACTGGAATAGTGAACACAATTGTAAATAGTACACCAGGTAAGTTCCCAGGAAAGAGAGGTGGGTCACAATGGACACCCTTAAGTACCTAGTCTTTCCTTAGCCAGAACTTTCCTAGACATGCACTTTCACAATACCACACTTCGTTCCAGTAACCCAGCAACCAAGAACAATCTTCAAGCAACCGGGAACAATTCTTTTCTGATTGTGGAAGATCAGACAAAGCTGCAACCACAAGAGCATACTAAGAATTTAACATCCCACCGAACCATAGGCTCTGATACCACTTGTTGGGAAAAAACACACCTTTCCCCCTTGAAAAATACCTTGGCACAAATAAAACAGAGAAATAACAGGAAATAATACTCACAATCACAACACAAGAAAATAACGTGGAAACTCCAAAATCGGAGAAAAAACCACGACCGTTGTCAAAGACAACCAGAGAAAATACTATGTGTAAATTTTTACAACACACAAAAACTTCTCTTAAATACCCGGTATCCAATACTAGATACCAACTGATACCCAAATACACTCACACACTCTCAAGCATGTATTTAACTTACATCTCTCATCACTCTAGAACAAGAGTATAAAGAAAGAAAGAATTAAATACAAGCTAATGTGTCTTGTATTGGTACAAATATTACAAAGAGACAAGGCTTCTATATATAACCTCCATTCTTCATAACATTTAGCATTCTGGGCGATGTGGGACTTCCTTCTTCACATTGCAAATTTTCTTCTGTGGGTCCCACCACTTTCAATCAATATTTTCAACAAATTTCTAAGCTCACAACGTAATGTTGAGTCTAATGATCGATGCTTGGGTTTGGGGTTTGTAAGTATGTGTGCTGATTACTTGCTTGGTGACGAGGAGAGTGGAGGAGGGTGTGGGTTTATATAGGCCAAGTCTAAGTGTATTGGCATTCATTGGGTTTAAAAGAAACAGAGAAAAACAAAATAGGTATTTTTAGGCATTAATTAATTAGCTAGGTATTTTAATGCAACCAGTTGCCCATTGTACAATTAAATTTCTCAACGAAAATAATTAAATTAACTGCATGTGCATTCATTTATGATGAATTTAAATTTTGAATAGTATTAGATCAAATGATTGGGCATTTTTTTTAGTAATTTTTTTTATTTAAGTCTTGTGGAGAAAATTAGTGTTGGAAAACTGATAATAAGTTAGGTTTAGTAAAAATGATTAGTTTTTTACAAAATGATAAATCGATGTTCGAATTTTTATTAGGAGAGATGCTCGCTTTCAATGCCTGATAATATCATGAAGAAGATTACTTTTAATAGTTGATATTTGTGGAAAACAACAAAAAAATAGAGAAAACTTTCTATTTTTGTAGTTCAATTAGCTTAAACCAAATTAGTTAGAGTCCAATGAATTTTTGAACACTGACAGTTAAAAAAATAATAGTTGTTTGCAATATATATGATCTTATTTTTTTTTTGAATTTTTTGGGTAGCAAATTTGATTATTACCTCATTATTAGAAGAAGAATTTTTTTAAAAAAAAAATCTAAAGTTGAGGTTTGTTTGCACAAAAATATTCATAAAATTAAAAAAAATATTATACCTATTGATATTATCCAAATAATCAACATAACTTGAAATTATCCAATCTTAACAAATTTATCTTTGAATATGTCAGAAAATTGCTTACACACATATATATTGAGGCCAAAATATCATTTTGATCCCTTAATTTTTACCTAGTTGACTTTGCTTTAATTTTTTATTTTTATTTTTAATTTAATAAAACTTACAAAAATCACTCAAATGTTTAATTGTCTTAATTAACATCACAAAGACGCTTAACATAAGAATTTTATGCAGCTTAAATCTAATAGCTCCTTGCAAACTTGGGATTCTACCTATCATAATATTAATTATTGGTTGTCCTCATTTTTTTTTTCTTGTTGTTATGCTATTGTTCTAATTTAACTACTGATCTATGTTCTTTCAATTTTTGTGAGTATGTCAAAATAAAATTATGAGATATTAATCTTAAAGTCAAATTTAAACATATTTTAACCAAAAACATTTTAAATATCTGTTAAATAAAATAATATTAACAAACGCATTTATTAATTTATTTTGTGAAATAAAATCTGCTTCTTTCTTATAATCTTTTTTTAAAAATAAAACTCCTTATTTAAAAAAAATTAAATACATAAAATTAAAATCAATCTTTTCCATTTTGTGGCACTCTGTGGTAGGCAGGACAAGAAAGTGAGAAACAAGAGACAGTTATAGAGGGTCAGTTTGTAGTTGAAGGCAATTCAATGCTCTCTCTCTGGAACGTTGAATCCTGTACTTCTTTGCTTGTCCTTCACCACGTGGCGAAATCTCAGACGTTGATTTGTGACGCATAGAAATCCTGTACTTCTTTGCTTGTCCTTTCACCACCTGGCAAAATATCAGACCTCGGATTGGGGACGCATACAAATCCTGTACTTCTTAGCCTGTCCTTTCACCACCTGGCAAATCTTAGATGTCTTGCGAAGCATCGAAACCCTGTAATTCTTTGATTGTCCTTTCACCACGTGGCCAAATATCAGACGTCCGATTGGGGACCCATTAGAATGCTCTGGAATTAAATTATGAACACCCATGTGAATCTAGTACGAAAAGGTCCAAACAACAATAATTATTTGGTGCTACGTGGTACATCATAGTTTACAGTCATACTTTGTCGGTTTATGGAAAGCAACCACTCTATATATATATATATATATATATATTAATTGTTTAGTCTATAACAAGGTCAGAATAATGAGTTAAGAATTCCATATATAGACTTGTTTATCTTTCTTCTCTTTTGCTAGTTTTTGGATCGTGTGTTTTCTGTGTTGAGTTTTTAAAAATTATAATTTAAAATGTATTAACGTAATTTTAATACAAAATAATATGTTTAAAATTTTTATATTAACGTAATTTTATCTCTAAATTATAATTTTAGTAAAAAATTTTAAATTATTATTTTTATAAATTATGATTTATTTAAATTTAATTTTTTTCAAAATTAATTCTATAAATTATAATTTATTCAAAGTTTTTTTGACTGCTTTCCCCCCACAGACACAGTGAGTTGGCCCAAATATCATTGTAACATAGTGTTAGAGCGGTTTGATATTCTAATAATGAGTTGCTTGTGTTTGGTTTCTCATTATTTTCATATAGTTTCATATTTCAAATGTTTAGTTTGAAGAATTTTGGAGATGTGTTGAAGTCTCAATAAAAATAATGTGTTAAAGGCTTTTTATATATATTTTAATATCTCTCTTCTCTTAAATTAACTTCTAGGATAAATTTTTAGAATAAGTTAGATCTAAATATTATTTTTAACAAAGAATTTAACTCTACAAAATTCATGATTATAAATTCGTTAAACATCATTATTGAACTCATACTTAATTTATAAAGACTGATCTGTTGAATACCTAAATTTCAATATCGTAGCAATAAAAGAAAACACTGCAGTGAAGAACAAGTTCGATGAAGATATTATCCCATTGTTGCCTACTACCGACACAGTTTGGTTCTTAATGTAATTCATTTGGTTAAAAGATTATTTTGAGCTCTTTGTTATTAACTTTTTGGGCAAATGACATTAAATTTTCTGAAATTTCACTAACTAATATTTAGTACTTTTTTATTCTAAATATTAGACTTTTTTTTTAATATTTTGATGTGTTGTAGAAACCTTTTATCATACTTATTTTTTGTCAAATTAATCAATTTTTTATACAATACGATATTATAATTTATTTTTAACAAAACAGTAAAAGTAGTTAAATTAATGTTAAACTCTAATATAAAACTGTGGCTTTATTTTTAATGTGACAATAAAAGTTGTTAAGTAATTTTATTACTAAAAAAATATATGTTGTGTAAAATGTTAATTGCAAGGAGAAAAAATAAATTAAAGAGGTGCCAAGTGTAATATTTGAGCAATATAGATGATAAATGTAATTTAACCAAATTTCATGAGAAGTTAGTACAATTTTCTCTATTTTTTTAATGTGAATTAAGAACAAAAGGTATTAATTGTTTTTATTTTTATTAATTTTTTATACAAATACTTAAATAGTGTTTTTTTTCATATTTTAAGTACTATATTTAGAAATATTTAGTTTCATAATAAACTAAGTTCTTATGGTAGTTATTCTTTTAGTTAAACTTTCTGGAGTTATTTTATTTGGTCTAATATATTCTATCTTTGTGATTAGATTCGATTCAAACGAAATTACTCAGAGTTTAATGAATTTTCTAATACCGGTAGTTTATTAAAAAAATGATTTAACATGATTTCCAAATTATTTTTAGGGAATGAGACTTAATTAACAAAATAAACTGCTATCATTAAAACTAATTAATCTCTTTATAATTATATTATGTACAATGAGCATAACTGCACATTATATGTTTGACTTGACTAGCAAATTAATCTTTGGAATTAGTCTTAACTCATCAACTTATATTTTCAGCTAATTTGACCCTAATTAAGGTTCAAACCCTTTAGTATGTTGTTGAAATACTGAAAATTTATATTTTGAACAGTTAAATTTTTTTTTTTCAAAAGGAATTATTCCAAGTGTGTGGATTGGCTTTATTCAACTTTGTTTTAAGAAAAAGTAGATTTTGTAGCCTTCTACTAATTAAATACTCAATTTTCTTCTTCAAGATCATGGTGAACAAAATGAAATAATTTCTTAAAATCATCAAAGTGTTTGTATTTATCCATATATTTTTAATTTTAACCTATGTTCTGAAGGTTAGGGTAATTAAATTAAGAAAATAATATATGAACATATATGGTTCACTTAATTTCACTGTTATCAAAACCAATGTTGTCAAAATGAGGAGTTGGATCATAGAATCGTAGGATCCTGTGCTTAAAAACGATCTCGATTTCACGTGAGATTGTTTTTGTCATGAAATCGTGTAGGATCTGGATTCGAGTCTTAGAATTGTAAGATCGTAGGATTTTGTAGATTCTACAATTTTTTAATTTTTTTTTAAATTTTTTTAGATTTTTTTATTTATCATTTATGTGTTTGTAAATCATTTATATGTTTTTTTTAAATTTTTTTATTTTATAAAGATGTAGAATTAAGAGATTCTAATGATGATGATATGGATAGTGATAAGAATGAGGATTAATGTTTGATATTTTGATTATCTATTTATAACTATGACACACTGATATTTGAGTTTGTTTTTATTGACATATAATTATATTTTGATAGTTTGTATTAAATATAAAGTTTTTGTTATTATTATATTTTATTATATATTTGATAGAATTCCACGATCCTTATTTGATCCTGCTTGTGCTATTTTCGATCCTGTATCAAATCCCGATCTTGACAACCTTGATCAAAACCGGATTGGACAAGTCGATTTGACCAGTTAAATTGGGAATTAGTAAGGTAACCGGTCCCCAATAACCTTTGAAACTGGTGAGTGATTACACAAGTTAAGAATCGATCAAACTTGATAAAAATCGGTGCTAAACAAACCAGTTGAATCGATCCACTTGAATTTTTTATTTTAATTTTAATTATTTTAAATGTTTCTTATTTTATAATTAGGTAATGAAAAAAATTAATATTACAAATTAGTTAATTTTAGTGAATATGTCAATATATTATATTTTATGAATTTGATATTAATGAATATTGTATTGATTAATAATATTTCTTTGTTATATGATCAATTTTTGCTATAAACTTTTGATTGTAGATTTTTTTATAATTTGACATCAAATCTTATTTTTAATTAAATTTGTAAATTTATATTTATAGTCTTTAATTATGTATGTTATTTTTTAATATTTAAAAATAGACTGATTCAACCACGATCTGATCATTGAACTTTGAAACGATGTCTCCACTAATTTAATGATCAGTTTAACTTGGTTTAGTTGGATACTTTCTCAAGTAAATACATAAATGCTCCAATTAATGAAAAATCAAGTTGGTTTTAACTACATATCGAGTTGGTTTTTGGTATTTACGTAGTATTGAAAATTTAGCATTCTTTCAAAAAAAAAAGTATTATTTTATTTATATTTTATAATTTAATTTATTTTTATAAAAATTAAATATTGAATTTTAAATTGTTGACTTAGGTCACAAATTTTAAATAAAAATGGACTATTTTTCGTAATTTAAATAAAAATACTATGAAAATTTTTAATATTAAAAGTATATTAAAAATACTATAAGGACACGTGCTTACAATTTTCACAACTAATTAATTTGTTGAGTTTATGACCAATAAACTTCAGTTGTGATATGCTATGCGTTTCGAGAATTATAAGAGACAATGTATCATTAATTAGACATATATTTTTTTTAAAAATTATGTAATTCCACTTCGATTCATTTATATTGCAACTTATTCTTGTTTATTACAAACTATGGACAGTTGGCTTGAAAAAATCATATCATGTCATTAATGCAGTTGACTAGAACTCCCACCTCACAAAATCTCTCCATGCTAAGCTCCCTTGATTACACGCTATCCAATTGTTTATTAGTTTTGTCATATTACATTTAAATTTGATCATATTCAATTTATTTTTTCCCTCCAAGTTGGGTGTTATGGGATTTATGTGTTTTGAATGGCTTTGGAAATTTAACCATATGTAATGCATCCGTTTTATGACCAATAAACTTCAATTACGATATGTTATATGACTTGAGAAGCATAAGAGACAACAATGTGTCATTAATTAGACATATTTTTTTAAAAAATTGTGCAGTATCATTTCGATGTTATTTATATTGAAACATTTATTATTGTTTGTTCCAAAATGAAAATTTAACTTGAAAAACATCATATCATGTCATTAATGCAGTTGACTAGGATTGCCACCTCACACAATTTTTCATTGCTAGGTCCCTTAATTACACGTTGTCTAGTTGTTTTATCAATTCCGTCATACCACAAAAAAATTTAACCATATTCAATTTATTTTTTCTGTCCAAGTTGGAGTGCTATGGGGTTATGTATCTTTAATGACTTTAAAAATTTAACAATATTTAATGCACCAATTTATGAGCAATAAACTTTAGTTCGCTCGAAAAGTATAAGATACAATGTGTCATTAATAAGACATAAATATATATATATATATATATATATATATATATATTTTTTTTTTTTTTTTGAATTATGTTGTCTCACTTCGATGTAATTTATATTAAAACATTTATTATTGTTTGTTACAAAAGATGAGAACATGGCTTGTAAAACATCATATCATGTCATTATTAATTTCTTCAGTATTTCCTTTAATGTGAGTTTACATTTCCCAAAAAATGATATAGGACATGGTGTAATAATTTATTTATTAAAAAATAAAGATTAAATGAGTCAATTAAATAATATGAAATAGACAAGAGTAATTTTTTTTATGAATACTTGAAATTTGGTTTTAAAAAAAGTTGTAGTATACTATTTATTTATTCATTTTTTCAATCAATATAAATTTACGTTTTCCAATACGTTTCTCATTATTATGTGTACTGCTCCATACATTATGAGTATTGGAAGAGTCTGATTAATAGTAATGACTACTCTACTAATACTTCTTATTAATGAGTTGCATGTTTTGTAAGAATATATAGTCTCACTAGATATTGTAAGAGTCATAGATGGTAAATTTTAACTGTTGGTTGATCTCCCAACTTATAATTAAGATAATTAATATAAGATAGAAAAATAATAAAATTTAGATAATGATTACTTAACTCAATCATATTAATTTATTTTCTTAAAAAATACTATATATTATAAATAAAATTAAATGTTTAGAGTATTATTATTATTATTTATAAATAATATTAAATTATTACAAATTATTTCACTATCAGTTCCTATATTGGAAAATATAAACTATTGATGCACCGATTAGTTGGTCAATGAAATTTGTTTTTGATATTGTCCTTCTTTATATGTCCAAGGGATCCATAATCTCACCTATTATTTTAAATTATGTAGCTATCTATGTAGACTCTCTTACAAACAAATTATGTGATAATAGATTATCTAATTTAATCAAAAATAATAATAGATATGGTCTAATTTTCAATAAAGAGAAATAATAAAAAAATCCAATACACTAGAAAATTTTGTTTGAATAAATGAAATTATCATATTTATTTATTTTTTATTATTTCATAACGATAATATTTATTGAAACGTTTATTATTGTTTGTTAAAAAAAATGAAAAGTAGGTTGAAAAATATCATATCATATTATTTATTAATTTATTCATTATTTCCTTTGATGTAAATTTACGTTTCCCAAAAAAAAAGGTATAGAACATGGTGTTAATTTATTTAATTTATTAGAAAATAATATTAAATGAGTTAATTAAATAATATGAAATAGAGAATAATTGAATTAATCTATTTTAAAATATTAAAAAAATAATATGCATAGTTACAAACTATAAATATAAATTTAATAATTTAATCAAAAATAAGATTTAATTTCAAATTACAAAGAATAACATTTACAATCAAAAGCTTATAGTAAAAATTAACCATATACTCAAAGAATGAAAGGGTTGCATTAGTAAACATCAAATGTTACAATCGAAAATTGATGTATACAAATACAAATTAGTTATTAAATATACTAATTAGTTGTTAAAAGATACAAATTTTATTGTTTAATTCTTAAATTTAAGTATTGAGTAAGCTAATTTTATAAATTACAAATTTAGTACAAAATAATTTTTTTATAAAATTAAATTGTATATTACTTATCTTAGAGACTAATTCATTAATTATATTTAATGTGTTTATAACATTTAAAAACTAAATGATACAACACAACAAAAATAAACAAAAATATTGAAGAAATTTAAGGGCATGATTAACATTTAATATTCTTAAAATTATAAAAATTTAACTATTGAAAATATAAACAAATAAAAATTTTAAGGGCTGATCAAACGCTTTCATAGTACTCAGTCAAGTTTGCTTGGGCCACAAAATCAAGTCCAATAATTGATGGGTAGCCCCCGGGTCCTGAAGGACATTTGCTTGGAAGCTTTTGGATTAGTGGAAAAGCAGCTTGCTTTTTCTAAGGGAAAAACAAATAGTTCCAATGGCTACTAGTTTTTATTTTTTTTATTTTTTGTTAAATATATTTTTTTGTTTTAAAAATTTTTAGATAAATTTTAATATTTTTTTGTGCCTACTTTTATGGACTTTTTTAAAGAAAAAAAATTTCAGATAGATCACAATATTAATTTTTTTTCAAATAAATTCATAAAAATAAGCATAGAAAAAAAATATTAGAACCTATCTAAAATTATTTAAAACAAAACAATACATTTAATATAAAAAAACGGTGGCCATTGAATCTATTGATGCAATAGCCATATACTTTTCCCTTAAAAAAAAAAAAACAGTTTGCTTTTCCTACTCCTGATCCGAAGCTTTTGGGTCTACGCATGGATATGCACAAGACAGCTTGTTTATATAATATATATATATATATATATTTATCTGTTCAATTTATTATAACCTTACGAGTAAATTACTAATTTAGTGTAAAAAAGCGCACATTAAAAAAATTGAACTAAGCATCATATAAGTATAATTACTATATATATATATATATATAGAAGATTATAGAAATAGCTCGCGTGTAGGTCTGTGTTTGCCATCAATTCAATGAAATAGCTACGTAATGGCACAAACAACATATATCCTTGTTTTCTCATATTTGTGAGACAAACAAATTAATTAAACGGAACCCAAACAATTAATCCTTGTAGTTTGTACTTGGTAAAATTAGCTTTGATGCAAAGTTTTTTGTAAAAGAGAGAAGAATTAATTAATGGTGATGCAAATGTGTTTAAAACTCACTTAAAATTTAATCTAGAGATGAACATGCATGGGGGATTATCTACGGCAATGGAGTACTAATAAATCATCAGGACCTTAGCCGTGAGTTAAATGTTGATAGAAATGTTTATTTTAGGGTGTAAAACAAGAGGAGACAAGGAAGGCAACCAGTGGCGTATCCAAGACCCCTCGTAAGAGGGATAAAAATTTCATTCACTTTTTTAGATCTAATGGTAATTTTCTCAAAAAAAATTTTCATTACAAAAAAAATTTTCTTCTTCTAAATCCTAATTGCATAATCAATCAACCAATTTGATAAATTTAGACCTATGTACAAAACCTCCAAATTTTATGCTTTTACAAAGAGGTCCCTAACAATGAAATAATAAATTAACCATCATCAAGAAAAAATTTCATAAAATTCACTTCACAAATATGTTACTCATGATCCTAATTGTATAATCAATCAATCAATTTAATGGAATTAGACCTATGTACAAAAATTTCAAATTTTAAACTTTTTACAAAGAGGTCCCTAACAATCAAATGAGAAATTAACTATTATCAAGAAAAAATTTCATAAAATTGACTTCACAAATATGTTACTCATGATTCTAATTACATAATCAATTAACCAATTTGATAGAATTATATTTATGCACAAAAACTCCAAATTTCAAGCTTTTACAAAAAGGTCCCTAACAATCAAATGAGAAATTAATCATCATTAGGAAAATTTTTTATAAAATTGACTTTACAAATACGTTACTCATGATTCTAATTATATAATCAATTAACCAATTTGATAAAATTAGACCTATGTACAAAAAATACCAAATTTCAAACTTTTACAAAGAGGTCCCTAACAATGGAATAAGAAATTAACCATCATAAAAAAAAATTCATAAAATTGACTTCACAAATGTTACTCATGATCTTAATTACATAATCAATTAACCAATTTAATAGAATTAGACCTATGCACAAAAATACCAAATTTCAAGCTTTTACAAAGAAGTCCCTAATAATAGAATGAGAAATTAACCATCATCAAAAAAAATTTTGTGACTCTGGGGAGTGGGGGTCTCATGACTGTAAGCAGTAGAGAGGGACTAAGTCACTGAAGGGGTTCAAAAAAATACTAAGGGGGTTAAAAAAAACAAGAGGGGGGGCAAAATGAAATTTTTTTTTTTACATATGGTTATGTAAAATCCTGCACCCCCTCAACCATATGTGGCTCCGCCACTGAAGGCAACCACAGACAACTAATTCATAACAAACATCGAAGAGTCGTAGTCTGATAAAAAAGCTAAGGAAATTTTCTGAGATGGATTGTCCCAAATTTACAACCAAGTAGAGCTTCTAGCACCCAACTTGGCAAGCAAATTGACACATTGGTTGGCTTCTCTGACAATGTGAGATGTTTAAACTAGCATTATCTCTAAGAATTTGCTTGATCGATGTACGTTCTCAATGACGAAGTGGATTTGCTCTTATGCTTGAAAAATATAAGAGACTCTTGCTTCAACATGAATTGTTAAATATGCATTTAACAGTTCATATTTTTTTTTAATTTTTAAAATTATATTAGACTTTGATTAATTTAATGATCGTTGACTAAAATAAAAAAATTAGTAAAATTTAAAAAAAAAATTAAGAAAAAAAAAACAAAAAAAAACATAAACCATTAAATACGAGATATTCAAAAGCCCACATTGAAATAGTTTCCTATTCTTTTCGAGCATGAAGGAATTCACTTTCCCTCGATAATACTCCCAAAGCATGGGTGGAGATGTTCCCTGTTGTGGAAATTCGGGCTATTTTCCACCAATAATAAAATTAACAATACCCGACAAAATAGCCTACCATATAGGAGGCAAATATAAAGCAGATAAATAAAGAGCAGAAATTAAATAAAGAGAACACCAGAAATTAACGAGGTTCGGCTAATTTTGCCTACGTCCTCGGACACTACCAAAATATATTTATAAGAGAGAGAAGAGAAAACTAAGCCTTAGAAGAGATATTAGGCTTTAGTTTTGGGGGTGAGAAAACACATAGGAGAGCTTCCCTTTTATAGCCAAAGGAAGCCCCCCACTTCACTAATCCACTCAATGTGGGACTAAGAATAGGAGGCACTATTCACAAATCTCCACCTTGCCGAATTTCAAGTCCCAATACAAAAACTCTCGCTTAAAAATTTTCAAAAAGTAGTGTCTTCAAATGCGCCTAAGGCGCTATTCATCTTCAAATCTTCACAATATTAATCAAGTCCAAGCAATGTTGAAACTTGATTGATGTCACAACTTTAGTCATCATGTCTGCAGGATTTTCAGCTGTGTGGATCTTCTGAAGTAGTAATTCTCCTTCTTCAAGAATTTCCCTTACAAAATGATATCGGACATCTATATGCTTCGTTCGTGCATGATAGACTTGATTCTTTGCTAAAAAAATAGCACTCTGACTGTCACAATGCACTTTGATGTGCTTCTGACCAACACCCAAATCTTTCAGCAAACCTTGAAGCCAAATAGCCTCTTTAACAGCCTCTATAACTGCCATATACTCTGCCTCTGTGGTAGACAAAGCAACTGTTGACTGTAAAGTAGACTTCCAACTAACCGGTGCCTTTGCAAGGGTAAACACATAAACGGTAGTTGATCGACGTTTGTCTAAATCACTAGCATAGTCAGAATCACAATATCCAACTACGCAATGACCCGCTTTTACATCCCGCTCAAACATTAAACCAACATCCACGATGTTCAGAATATACCGTAGAATCCATTTGACAGCTTGCCAGTGTCCTTTTCCAGGATCATGCATGTACCTGCTCATAACCCCAACTGCCTGTGAAATGTCAGGCCTTGTACATACCATAGCATACATCAAGCTACCAACCGCATTTGCATACGGAACTTTCGACATATATTCTCGTTCAGCATCATTCTTTGGAGATAAATTAGCACTAAGCTTCAAATGAGGAGCAAGCGGGGTACTTACAGGTTTTGTCTTATCATCCATGCCAAAACGTTTCAGTACCTTTCTCAGATATTGTTTTTGAGTCAGACAAAGTTGCCCCAATTTTCTGTTTCTGCTTATCTCCATGCCGAGAATCTTCTTAGCTTCTCCTAGATCTTTCATTTCAAACTCTTGCTTCAATTGTGCCTTTAACTTCTCAATCTCTCCTTGATTTCTTGAAGCTATAAGCATATCATCAACATATAGGAGAAGATAGATAAATGATCCATCTTGTAGCTTGCGCAAATACACACAATGGTCGTATTTGCTCCTTGTGTACTTTTGCCTCAACATAAACTTGTCAAATCGCTTGTACCACTGTCTTGGTGATTGCTTCAATCCGTACAAGGATTTTTCAAGTTTACAAACCAAATTTTCCTTACCAGCAACCTTAAACCCTTCTGGCTGAGTCATATAGATTTCCTCCTCCAAGTCTCCATGCAAAAATGCAGTTTTTACATCAAGTTGAACTAGTTCCAAATCTAACTGAGCTACCGAGGCCAATATGATTCTAATGGAGGAATGTTTCACCACTGGAGAAAAAACTTCATTATAGTCAATTCCCTCCATCTGAGCGTAGCCTTTAGCCACCAATCTCGCCTTGTAACGAATGTTTTTCTTGTCAGGAAATCCATCTTTCTTTGCATATACCCATTTGCATCCAATTGCCTTCTTTCCCTTCGGTAGACTTGCTAGCTTCCATGTCTGATTCTTCTGAAGAGACTGCATTTCCTCAATCATAGCATTCCTCCACCTTTCATCTTCTGAACTTTGTACTGCTTCTTGGTAGGTGGTAGGAATTTCATCATTGACAATTATAGATGCATAAGCCACCATATCATCGAATCGAGCAGGCTTATGTCTTACTCGTTGTGGCCTTTGTAATGCAATTGATTCTTGTTGCTGTGGAGGTGCTTGGGTTGGAACCTCCTCTTCTTCTAACCCCTCTTCTGCCATAGGAGTTTCATCACCTTCATTACTGATTGCTGGGTTAATTCTTCTACTTTCAAACTCCACCTGCTTTGGAGTTTCCTCCACCTGCTGTGGTGCACCATTGATCTGTTGACTATTATCTTTTGTTACCTTTTTCAACATGGCAGATTCATCAAAGGTAACATCCCTGCTAAAGATTATCTTCTGTGTTTCTAGACACCATAGACGGTATCCTTTCACACCAGTAGTGATCCCCATAAAGAGCGCCTTCTTTGCTCTCGGATCTAATTTTGATTCTTTAACGTGATAGTATGCAGCGGAACCAAACACACGTAACGAATCATAGTCAGTAACAGGTTTTCCAGACCAAGCCTCCAGAGGTGTTTTGCCACCAATAGCAGTTGATGGCAAACGATTAACAAGGTGACTTGCATATCTCACTGCCTCAGCCCAATATTGTCTGCCCAACCCAGCATTGGACAGCATACACCGAACTTTCTCCAGCAATGTTCGGTTCATGCGGTCAGCCACCCCGTTCTGCTGTGGTGTATTTCTAACTGTGAAGTGTCGAACAATGCCTTCATCCTGACAAACCTTGTCAAACGGATCACTCCGGTATTCACCACCGTTGTCTGTTCTGAGTCGTTTGATCTTTTTGCCAGTTTGAGTTTCTATCATCTTTTTCCACTTAAGGAAACAATCTAACACTTCATCCTTTGACTTCATAGTGTACACCCACACTCATCGAGAGAAGTCATCAACAAAAGTAACATAATAATGTTTACCTCCCAAAGAAGCTGTCTTGGAAGGTCCCCATACATCAGAGTGAACATAATCCAAAATACCCTTGGTATCATGGATTGCGGTGCCAAATTTCACTCTCTTCTGTTTCCCCATCACGCAATGTTCGCAGAAATCCATCTTACAGGTTTGTGCACCTTTCAACAATCCTCGTTTCGCCAAAATTTGTAAGGATTTTTCACCTGCATGCCCTAACCGCATGTGCCACAACCTAGTTGCATCTGACCCATCATCATCGAGAGTAGCAACTGCAGCTGTCCCAACAATTGTATTACCGTCGTAGTAATACAAACTATTCTTTCGGGTACCTTTCAACATCACTAAAGCTCCAGAAATGACTTTTAGAACTCCATCTCGTATCGTCACTGCTAATCCTTTGGATTCCAAGACTCCCAAAGAGATGAGGTTCCTCTTCATGTCTGGTACATATCTAACTTCTGTTAGAACTTTAGTCGATCCATCATGGTTCTTTAAGTAGATTGAACCAATACCAGTTGATTCGCAATATGTGTCATTTCCCATGTAAATAACACCACCAGTTACTTCTTCAAATTCAGTGAACCATTCCCGAATATGACAAATATGTTGGTTACAAGCTGAGTCAAACATCCATTTGTCAGATCGCCTTGTTGATATTGTAGCAACCAGTGAAAGATCTGAATCTTCATCACTAAATTCAGCTACATTTGCTTCTGATGGAGGTTTGCTTCTATCATCTTTGCCCTTATTTTTCAATTTTGGACAATCCTTCTTCCAATGTCCCTTCTCTCTGCAAAAGACACATTCGTCTTTGCTCGGTCTGCCTTTTGACTTCGATCTCCCTCTCCTTCCTTTCTTCTGGCCTTGTGATCTGCCTCTTGCCACTAGCGCTTCTGCAACCACCTCTGCTTGCTTGCTTTCCTTTCGATCCTTCTTTCTCAATTCATGACTGTATAGAGTACTGCACACTTCACTGAGGGAAACTTTCTCTTTCCCATGAAGTAACATAGCTTCTATAAATGCATACTCGTCAGGAAGAGAAAACAGCAACATCAGGGCCAGATCCCCATCTTTGAAAGTCTCATCAACGTTCATCAAATCAGCTACTGCCTTATTAAAAGCAGTAATATGATCATTCATGGTGGTACCGGGTTTATAACTAAACCGGAACAATTTCTTCTTCATATAGAGCTTGTTGTGGCCGCTCTTCTTCAGGAATTTGTCCTCCAATGCCTTCCACAATGTACTAGCAGAAGTTTCCTTTGCGAACGAATACTTCTGCTCTCTGGAAAGACATGATCGAATAGTACCACATGCTAACCGGTTGATGGTCTTCCATTCTTTTTCATCAATCTCATCTGGTTTCTCCTCTTCAATAGCAATATCTAGACCTTGCTGGAAAAGAGCGTCTAGAACTTCACCTTGCCACATGCCGAAATGACCTGTACCGTCAAAAATCTCCACCGCTAATCTTGGATTTGGCGCAGCAATTCTCGTAAAAAATGACGACGAAGAAGCTGCCGACGTTGTGGTGGAAACAGTGGTTCTCTGCTCCTTATTATCTGCCATTTTAACTTCCAAATATGAAAATTACTAGTAATACTCTAGTCCAAAAAAAAAATGCATCAGGAAAGTTCCCAGGAAAGAGAGGAGGGTCACAACGGACACACTTAAAAACCAAGTCTTTCCTTAGTCAGACCTTTCCTAGACATGCACTTCAATTAGACAATATATTACTAATAATTTCTCCCAAAAAAAATTTCAAATTAATTCTCAAAAAATTTTTTCTGATTGTGGAAGATCAGTTAAAACTGCAACCACAAGAGCATACTAAAATTTCAAGAGTTTTTCGCAACCTGGCTTCTGATACCAATTGTTGTGGAAATTCGGGCTATTTTCCACCAATAATAAAATTAACAATACCCGACAAAATAGCCTACCATATAGGAGGCAAATATAAAGCAGATAAATAAAGAGCAGAAATTAAATAAAGAGAACACCAGAAATTAACGAGGTTCGGCTAATTTTGCCTACGTCCTCGGACACTACCAAAATATATTTATAAGAGAGAGAAGAGAAAACTAAGCCTTAGAAGAGATATTAGGCTTTAGTTTTAGGGGTGAGAAAACACATAGGAGAGCTTCCCTTTTATAGCCAAAGGAAGCCCCCCACTTCACTAATCCACTCAATGTGGGACTAAGAATAGGAGGCACTATTCACATTCCCTTCATCGGAAGAACAACCCTCAATGGATTCGTCTCAGTTGAAAGTTGAAACATGAGAGAAGCCAATCTCCATCACAGTAAGAAGGTCATCCTGATGGAAGCAAACTCAATGTGCATATTTGAGGTAATCCCAATGAAAGCAGAAAAACTAGTGATCCAGTTATCAACACTATCACAAATAAACCCTCCTATACTAGCTTTGTCGGGGTTGCCAAGCGAGCTTCCATCTGTGTTAACTTTCACGTAGTCCATCAAGGGCTTGCACCACTAAACCAGATGTAGGGGGTGAGCTATCCTTTTATCCTCTCCCTCAAAAGCCTTTGCACAGACCTGCACAAGACTGAGAATATTATTACAAGTGCCCACAAAGATCATGTAACCATTACCAAGGACGATGTCATTTCGCATCCTCTAACACCACCACAGGATGCTAAGCAAGAGTATATCATGCTTCACAACACCACTCAACATAACGTCACAAGAGAAGTTGTCATGTATCCATAACTTCATGTTATTAGTAGAGAAAACGGGAGTAGAGGTATAAAGCCAAAGTGACTCCAAATTCTCTAGGACAAGTGGCAATGTAGGACTGTCTCAGGCCCAAATGGCATTTGTCACACATACTATTTTGCCCCATAGAGCCTCGTGTAAAACCAGCCATATGAGAAACCTGATGCTTTCCTAGCACTGAAGCTTGCAAACCCAAATCCAATCAAAAAATTCGGAGCGAGCTGATTACTGCCCACAGAGGTTTGCCACAAGAAATTAGAAACTCTTAATAAGTTCGGAGCTTATTAGAGAACCAAAAGAATGGCCTCTCACCATGACATTGTTTTCATACTTTTAATGTCTAATCCATAAGTTGACATTCTCCTAGCATAAGTTCCCTTTATATATAGAGTAGGGAAGTCATTACAAATATATTAGGAAACCCTAGCTAGTTTGGAGATAGAGGAAAAACGAAAAAAGAAAAGAAAAGAAACTTTCTTAAAACGTAAAAAGAAAATAAAATCAAATCATTAACTCTAACACCAAAATAGTCTTCTTTTTATTTTTCTAGGCTACTCCATGAATGAGCTTTAATTTGGGTTATCAAAGTTCTTCTCATTTGTCCATTAAGTCCAAATATGATTTTGGACTTGTAGAAATTTCTAACGGATCATAGACAAAATATAATGTAAGTCATCAGTCTTGGAGTTTCAAGTTTTCTTCTAACATATTGAGTGAAACTATAGAGACCTGAGTTATAAATTAACAATATTTTCTTTAGAGACCAAATATTTCATTGAGTGAAACTGTATGGATTTGAGTTATATTTTAACCTAATATAAATTAAAAATATTTTCTTTAATTTTCACTTGAATAGATTCTGCATCAATTTAAACCGTTGATTTGTTATCCAAAGATCATTATCCTCCCTTGATTTTTTATTAACAAATGCACTGTAAGTTTCACTAATCAAAGAGTGAAGGGCAACCTTTAATATGTTAGCAATGCATTTAGTCACCAACTTCATTATTACATTGCATAAGCTAATAGGACAATAATCTTTAAGATTTTGAGAGTTTGCAATATTGGGAACAAGAGTGACATATGAATGATCAAACACAATAGGATCTCTATTATTGTTCAAGATTTGTTAAACCACTTTGAAACATCATCACCCACTATAGTTGTATTTGGCAAAATTTATAAGTTAGCTTATAGTTTATTTAGGTGTCTTATAAATTTTTTACAAGTGTTTCAATAGTTTATAGCTTATAACTTTTATATATTTTCTTTGTTATTTTATGAAAATACCAATTATACCCTTATTTCACATACATTTTATAAATAATAAAAATATATAAATATATTATAAAATATAAATAAATATTATATGTATAATAATTTAAATTAATTTAATTAAAAAATGATATGTTTATTTTGTATTATTTTAAAATTATAAAATATATATCCCTTTATATCATTTTATATTTTTCAGTTACTTCAACTACTATTTTTATCAAACACTTCTAATTCAATAAGCTAGCTAATAGTTTTCAACTTTTAGCTAAAAATTAGTTTATAAGTCTTCAACTAGTTTTTAAACTGTCAGTTAGCTTATAAGTTATTTTTGTAAAACATAACCTATATATATACTTCTGAAAAAGAGAGCATTAAATCCATCTAGGCCAGGGGTCTTTGAAGTATTTGTACCTATAAAAGCCTTGTTCACATTCTCCCTAGTAAATGGTTTTGTAAACAAAAGGCACAATAGAAAGAAAGAAAGAAAAGGGACAAAGCAACGTCCATTAATATGAATAACGACCACACATGATAGCCACGATTATTTGTCAATTAACCACGTTTTTAACCGTGGCAAAGCACCAATTTTAGTAAGTTTTTGTTGAAATATTATATATATATATATATATATATATATATATATATATATATACTACTACTACTACTAGGATATATTCCAAGTGTAGATTGGGTTTTTTCAACATAATCTTTAACAAAAATCGATTTTGTAGCCTTCTACTAAATATTCAATTGGCATCTTCAAAATCATGGTGAGCAAAATGAAATAATTTCTTAAAATCATGCATGAAAGTGTTTGTATTTTATCCATATCTGTTTAATTTGAGCCTAATGTCATATTCTGAAGGTTAGGGTAATTAAATTAACAAAATAATATAGTAACATATATGGTTTACTTAATTCGATACGTTCTCAACTAAATACATAAATGCCTCCAATTAATGAAAAAATTAGTAGGTTTTAAGTACATATCGAGTTGGATTTTGGTATTTATGTAGTATTGAAAGTTTAGCATTATTTTATTTGTATTTGATCATTCAATTTATTATTTTTTATAAAAATTACATAATTAATTTTAATTTGTGGTTGACTTAGGTCATAAATTTTAAATAAAAATGGATTATTTGTCGTAATTCAAATAAAAATAATGTGATATTTTCTAATATTAAAAAAATTATAATAAAAAAAATATTATTGGAGCGCATGCTTACAATTTTCGCAACAAATTAATTTGTTCAATAAATTATTTCATTATACCAATTAGATACAAGATTGGGATCTCTAAAACGATGGGAGTTAGGTTTTTGGTATAATTGTTTTTTTTATTGGTAAAAGGTTTTAGGTATAATATATTCCTGTGATTCACATTTCACTAATAAAATGAATGAGTAATAACTAAGGCATTGATTGAGGAGTATTAAATATTTTTTAAACGAGTAAAAAGTGAAAAATTATTAAATAATTAGATAAATTTTCAAACTATCCATAATTAAGGCTAAGTTTACCTTTTTAAATGAAAAGTTTACGTTTCAAATAATAATAATTTCTAAAATCTTAAAAACTATAACTTTTAATTTAATTTTATTGTTTAAAGTTTTTTTTATCATTTTGACTTTTTTTTTTAATTTGAAACTATCACATCTTCAATTAGACGAACAATAATGTTGAAAAGTAATACAATGTTTTATCATTAATATGACCATTAAAAATAATAAATAAAAATACAAGTGTAATTAATATTTAATTTTAAATTTTGTCAGTTTTAAACATTTTTAAAAATTCTGAAAAATTAATACATTAATTAATTGTTTTCTACAGTGAATTAATTATATTAGCCTTATGTTGATAGAAATATTCTTATATATGAACTATCTTTCTCCAATGTCAAAATTAATAGCTGATTTAAATGAATGATATTGAGCAAGTGATTAATATGTTGCTATTACTTTTATTCCCAAATCAAATTTAAAATTATTATTATTATTATTAGGGAAAGTAATTAATAAGAAATAATTTTTCAGAACCAAGATATATATGGTAGAAAACAGAAACAGAAGTAATTCATATATGGAAATAATATTACATTACATATATGGAAATAATATGTAATATAATTCATACATGCAACAGTACACACTACACATACGTATATATGTGTACACACTAAACATACGTATATATATGTTCAAACGACAGAAAAGCGTTGTGTCGTTGAAGCTACAATGTGGAAGGCCTAAAACGACACAGAAAACTACCCTGCGTGCTGGCCTGGCCCTCCTTTATTCTCATTTGCTACCATGTATATATATATATATCTTCAGAACTTGATGCTGCAATCACCAAAATCAATAAATCATTTTCAGTTAATTAATTACCACTTTGTAATAATGTACACTCGCGCGCGCGCGCACACACACACACATATATATATATATAGGCATTTTAGGTTTAAATTAATTTCTTTTAAAATATATACTTCATATATATATATATATATATATATATATATATATATATATATATATATATATCAATTCACTTGTTATAATTTGTTTACTATCATATAAGACTTATTTTTGGCAAAAAACGTAGAAGTAAATGACAAAAGAAGTCACAATTTTATCATTTAGAATGATATGTTACATGTATTTTCCTCAAATTTTAATATGCATGAGCACATAATTAATGTTAATGTTGTAGACCAAAAATATAAAATTGAAAATTTACTTCGTATTTTTAACCAATTCTTAATCTTGAAAAGTTTCACAACTCGTCTGTGTGTATATATATATATATATATATATATTGTTGAGTGACTTTAATTTTAGTGAATCAAGATGAATTTATGATACGATTCAAAATTTGAAAGCTCATCTCAAAGGGAGAAAAAGTTGAAGATTTGTGGTGTAAACAAGACTTTAGACTCTCGACTCCAAAGGAGGGAAAAAAGTGGGCATGACTTGTTTGATGTTTTTTTGGAGCAACTACTGGTTCGGTTATGTAGTATACGATTTTTTGATTTGTGTGACTTGTAAATGTTGAGTACCTTGAAATATGTGGTGAATTATATTATGACCCGACTCATTATTTTGATAGTACAACACGAAAGGACAAAAATTGGGTAAGCGATCTTTATGTATGCATTTCCTTTTTCAGCATGTGCTGTACAGTTTTTTGCTAGTAAATAACAAGACATTTTCTTTGCCCGTGAATATAGATCACATTGATTAAATCACGTTAAATTAATCTGTGTGTTTCTCTATATTTTTCATTATATTTTCTTCTCTGTTTTATGCGATTTTTACTTGATAGTAATAATTTTGTCTGACAAATGAAAAATTTCTTTCTATCCATGAATATAAATCACGTTGACCAAATCACATAAATCTATTTGTGTTCTTGTTCTTTTGATTTTTGTTTTACCTTTTGCCATTTTTGTAACATACATATATATATATATATATGTTTATTTATATTGCTAATTGAAGTTATGTTAAACAAATTATTGAACTAAAGCCATAAGAAATAGATAATTGACTTACGCGTTGCAGTCGGTGTCGGGGCTGATCTTGTAGGGGATGTTGACGTTGCATTTAGAAGGCAAAGTCTCTGCATTTTTATAATTTAGCCCCGGGATCTCCTTAGCGGCTCCCTTCAGGCAGTTGCAAATTGCCTGCTTATCCGCTGTCGTCTGAGCCACTGATACCAGCGACTTCACGCCGCCGCAACAAGCGGCCGGCGGAGTCCCTCCCTTCTTCAGGTAGGTCATACATGGCGACAGGGTGCTAGTCACCTGACCGCACGAGATCGCCTCGGCCAACGGCGCACCGATCACCGCCATGCACACCACCGCCACTAATAGCACCTTCATGATCAGAGCAGCCATTGTTGATTTTTCTTAAACTCACAACGTAATGCTGAGTCTAATGATCGATGCTTTGGGTTTAGGGTTTGTAAGTTTGTGTGTGTTGATTGTTTGCTTGGTGGTGAGGAGAGTGGAGGAGGGTGTGGGTTTATATAGGCAGAGTCTAAGTGTATTGGCATTCACTGGGTTTAAAAGAAACAAAGAAAAAAATTAGGTATTTTTAGGCATTAATTAATTAGTTAATTAGGTATTTTAATGCAACCAGTACCCATACTACAATTCAATTTCTCAACGGAAATAATTAAATTAAGTTCATGTGCATTCATCTTAGGATGAATTAAAATTTTAGATAGTATTACATCAAATTATTTGACACTTATTTTTTTAAATAAGATTTTGTATTTAAGTCTTGTAGAGAAAATCAGTGTTGGAAAGCCAACGAAAGTTATGTTTGGTGAAAATGACTAATCTTCTATAATATGGTGAACCGAGGTTTAACTTTCTGTTAAGAGTGGTGCTTGCACTTAGTGCCTGATAAATAATACTGTCTTGAGTAAAATTACTTTTAATGGATGATATTTGTGGAGAACAAAAAAAAATGTTGAGAGAGTTTTTTATTTTTGTAGTTCAATATCGACTCAAATCAGATTAGTCAGAGTCCAATGAGATTCTAAACATTGATAGTTTTTTTAAAAATAATTGTTGTGTGCAATATATATGATCTTAAATTTTTTTTAATTTTTTGGGTAGCAAATTTAATTATTAGCTCATTATTAGATGAAGAATTTTTTTTTTTAAAAAAGATCTAAAGTTGAGGTTTGCTTGCACAAAAATATTCATAAAACTTTTTTTAAAAAAGTCTTATACCTATTGATATTATCCAGACAATATAATCAACATAACTTGAAATTATCCAATCTTAACAAATTTATCTTTGAATATGCCTGAAAATTACTCACACACACACAGACACACATATATATAAAATATCATTTTCATCCCTTAATTCTTACCTGGTTAGATTTTCTTTAATTTTATTTTTTCTAATTTAACCTTTTAACTTACGAAAATCACTCAAATGTTTAATTCTCTTAATTAACATACATCACCAAGATGCTTAACATAATAACTTTATTCAGCTTAAATCTGGTAGCCCCTTGCAAACTCGGGAACTAACTACATATCGAGTTGGTTTTTGGTATTTACGTAGTATTGAAAAATTACCATTCTTTAAAAAAAAAGCATTATTTTATTTATATTATATAATTTTATTTTTTATAAAAATTAAATATTTAATTTTAAATGGCTGACTTAGGTCATAAATTTTAAATAAAAATGGATTATTTTTAGTAATTTAAATAAAAATACTTCGAAATTTTTTAATATTAAAAGTATATTAAAAATACTATAGGGACGCATGCTTACAATTTTCCCAACTAATTAATTTGTTCAATAAAATATGTCATTAATTATACCAATTACGTACACGATTGGGATCTCTAAAATGATGAGAGTTAGGTATTAGTTATAATTTATTCATGTGATGATATTCACATTTCACTAATAAAATCAATGTGTAATAATGACTCAGGAAACTAATTAATATATAGAAGATACATAAACTGAATTGTTGAAAGCAATTGTATTACGTATGCAACTATATATGCATGCATAATAATTGTTAAAATTAATTTTAAAATATGGTGTCATTTAAAATACCAAAAAGGTGAAATGTCTACTATCATGTGAAAATATAATATAAAGATAAGTAGCAAGTTGTGTTAGGTAACAAATTGAAATTTCCCAACTGATATCTTATATAGCTAATGGCGAATTGAAAGAAAACAAATTTGAATTAATCTGCCACTCTAATTTAACCCAACTTAATTGTGTGCAGTAGGTTGATTTTTGAATTAAATTTCCTCCCACGCTTGGAAGGTGCAGAGGCTACAGATTGCATTAGGGTCGTTGAATGCTGTACATCTAAAAAAATTTTAAAAAATTGTATTAATTATTAATTTTGATGACCGTTAAATCAGATCTAACAATTAATATAATTTAAAAAAATAAAAAAATAAAAAAAAGCATGAAAAATCATGGTCGTTGTATGGAGTATCCAATGACCATGATTACACACCGGAGCCCCCCTGTTGATTTTGATGAATTGACACAACCTAATAAATATTCCTAAATTTGATGAATCAAATAGCAACATTAAGACAAATAATTTATAAAAATTATATCAGAACGTTTAATGTTTTAGAGATGGAACACAAAATTGAGGCTTGATACCTAGTCTAATTAAGGCGTTGATTAAGGGGCACTAAATATTTTTGAAAAGAGTAAAAAGTGCAAAATATATTAAATAATTAGATAAAATTTTAAAGTAGTAATAATCAATATACCAATATATTATAATAAAACAACTCTACCTCTGACAATTAATGAAGCTGACTAGGACTGTCATCTCACACAATCTCTCCATGTTAAGTTCTCATGATTACACATTATCCAATTGTTTATCAATTGTGTCATACCAAATTTAAATTTGATCATATTCAATTTATTTTTTCGGTCCAAGCTAGGGTGTTATGGGATTATATGTCTTTAATGACTTTAGAAATTTAACAATATTTAATGCACTAGTTTTATGGGTAATAAACTTCAATTGTGATATGCGATGAGTCTTGAGAAGTATAAGATACAATGTGTCATTAATTAGACATATATATTTGTTTTTAAATTATATTGTCTCACTTCGATGTCATTTATATTGAAACATTTATTATTGTTTGTTACAAAAAATGAGAAATTGACTTGAAAAACATCAGACCATTTCATTTATTAATTTCTTCATTGTTTTCTTTAATGTGAGTTTAAGTTTCTCAAAAAAATGATACAAGACAAGGTGTAATAATTTATTTATTGAAAAATAATATTAAATGACTCAATTAAATCATATGAAATAGACAAGGGTAATTTTTTTACAAATACTTGAAATTTGGTTTTCGAAAAATTGTAATATACTATTTATTTATTTATTCTTTCAATCAATATGGATTTACATTTTCCAATACTTTTCTCATTATTATGTGTGTTGCTCCATATATTATGAGTATTGGAAGAGTCTGATTAATAATAATAACTACTGCACTAATACTTTTTATTAATGAGTTGTGTATTTTGTAAGAAGATATAGTCTCATTGGATATTAGAAGAGTCATGGATGATGGATTTTATCTGTTAATTGATTTCTCAACTTACAATTAAGATAATTAATATAAGATAGAAAAATAATTAAACTTAGATAATGATCACTTAATTCAATTGTATAAATTTATTTTTTTAAAAAAAATACTACATATTATAAATAAAATTAAATTTTTAGAGTATTCCTATTATTTATAAATAGTATTAAATTATTACAAATTATTTCACTATCAATTCGTACATTGAAAAATATAAACTAATGATGCACCAATTAGTTGGCCAATAAAATTTGCTTTCGATATTGTCCTTCTTTAGAAGCCCAATGGACCAACACTGTTACCTACTATTTTAAATTGTGTATTTATCTTCGTCTCTCTTACAAACAAAGTATGTGATAATAGATCATCTAATTTAAGAGAAAATAATAATAGATATGGTCTAATTTCCAATAAAAAGAATTAATAAAAAAATCAATTATACTAAAAAATTTAGATTTAATAAATAAAATTATCACATTTAATCATTTTTTATTATTTCATATAATGTGATTTTACGATAATATTTATAGAAACATTTATCATTATTTGTTACAAAAGATGAAATGTTGGCTTGAAAAATATTATATTATACTATTTATTAATTTATTCATTAGTTTCTTTAATGTGAATTTACATTTCTCAAAAAAGTAATATAGGATATGTGTAATAATTTATTTATTAAAAAAATTAAATTAGTTAATTAAATAATATAAAATAGACAAGGGTATTTTTTTTTTACGAATACTTGAAATTTGAGTTTAAACAAGTTGTAGTGTACTATTTATTTATTTATTTATTTATTCTTTTAATCAATATGAGTTTTCGATTTTCAATACATTTCTCATTATTGTGTAGTCTACTCCATGCATTTGAGTATTGGAAGACTCTGATTAATAGTAATGACTACTCCACTAATACTTCTTATTAATGAGTTGCACATTTTGTAAGAATATATAGCCTCATTAGATATTGAAAAATTCATAAATAATTAATTTTAACTGTTGATTGATTTTTCAACTTATAATTAAGATAATTAATTAATATAAGATAGTAAAATAATAAAATTTAGATAATTATCACTTAACTCAATTATATTAATTTATTTATGAATAAAATACTACAGATTATAAATAAAATTAACTTTTTTAAAATATTCCTGTTAATTATAAATAGTATTAAATTATTACAAATTATCTCACTATCAATTCCTATATTAAAAAATAGAAAATAATGATATATCGTTTAGTTGGACAATGAAATTTACTTTTGATATTGTCCTTCTTTATAAGCCCAAGGGACCAACACTCACATATACTATTTTAAATTGTGTAGTTATCTCTTATAACCTTATCATTGAATCCATTACATATCTTTGTAGAATTTTTTACAAATAAATTATGTGATAATAGATTATCTAATTTAACCAAAAATTACAATAGATATGGTCTAATTTCTAATAAAAGGAATTAATTAAAAATTTTGATTATACTAAAAGATTTAGATTAAATAAATAAAATTATTACATTTATTTATTTATTTTTCATATAATGTGACCTTAAGATAATATTTAGGATAATAAAATTATTACCTGACTCGGTTTCACCGGTTTGCTTTTGCTTCTTCTTTTTTTTTCTTTAATAATTCGTCTTCTTCCTCTTCCTCCACTCTTCCTCTCTCTCCGTCGGAAGCTAGCATGTCCTCACCAGTCTTCTCTTTTCCCTTTCTCTTTTCATCATCCATCCATCCTCAACCATTAAGCAAGCTCCCCCTCCTCCCTCACCAAACCAACCCCCCTCTTCACTTTACCTCACTCTTCTCCATAATTCCACACTACACCTTCTTCACACTGTCCCTTCCCCACCAAAATCTGCGTCTTCTCCTCCATGGGCACCATGGATTCTTTCCTATGTAGTGTTTCCTCTAAGCCATTCTTCCTTTACTTCGCTGCTCTTCTCTTCCTTTCCCTTCTTCAATTCCCCTCTGCATTCCCCTTCGCTGGGAATTCTAAGGCTCTTCTGCACTAGACCTTGTGCCAAGAGCCCAAGATCACGTGCATTTGATGAGCAAGGGTTCTGGGAAGAAGATTGTTGGTTTAGCCGAGATTGTTCGCCCTTCCGACGGTGTGATTCATGAGATTGAGCGGCTGTTTCTACGATCGATATAGGAGGATATGCTTGAGATGATGAAGAAGACGGAGAGAGAGGAACTGTGGAGGAAGAGGAAGGAGTTGCAGATAGAGGAAGAAGACGAATCAGACAAGAATATTAAAAAAAAAAAACAGCAAACCAGTGAACTGGTTCGGGTACGTGACCCGAAACCCAATTGAGCGCGGGCTGTGTTCACGTGTCGCACACCCACGATTTCAAAAAAAAAAAAATAAAGCACGGAGATTTAGGCCGTTGTTGATCAAGTATTAACTTGATCCAATGGTCTACAAATAAAAGCGCAAGATCAAATCTTCATTGTCGAAAGCTTCAATCCAATGGCTGAGAATAAGAAGAGCATATGAGCAGGATCTAGAGAAAACATAGATGCGAAATAATATGATAGGTCATAAGTGAGGTCAACCTGAATATTAATCCATTCTCGTCTTCCTGTCACTGATCAATTATTAAATCGAATATATATATATATTCTCATAAATAAAAATAAAAATAAATAATTTATATACAAATTTCATAATAAAAATATTTTAAAAATATATATTTTAATATAATTTTAGCACACAAATATTATAATTAATAAATAGATATAATCCTTTATAATTATATTAATAAATTATAAAAATATAATTAAAAGTAATTTATTGTTGAATATCTATTAGTTATTTAGTTATTTTTAATTTTATATGATACTATAAAATTTATTATTAATATTGTTCAATTTTTATGATTTAAAATCATAAAATTTTGGATAATATAATGATATAATTTACATAAAATAATAACATTTTATGTTTCAAAATACTATTATTATTCCTATATATATACATATTTTTTGGCGCACTTATATGATAACCATATATTGCAGCTTTGATGGTTAAAATGTTGATTTTCTTCAATAAGATATTGGGTTCAATACTAATTAAACCTTTTTTCCTCATATATGCTTTTGTTGAAAATTTTTGTTTAAAAAAAAATCAGACATGGGTTGAACCAAGTCATCGGATGGTCAATTTGGTCAAAACCTAACTGAGTAAATTACGTATTGAGCGGGCTGACTGCACTTTGGTCCAATTAGGCAGCTCGGCTTGTGGGTGGGCTTTGGGTCACTGGTTGGATCCAGAAACACTGTATATAACAATAGCCCAACTTCTTTACTTGGCCAAATAGAACTATTTGATCATGACTGATAGATGAAACCACATAAAGTTTATTTAATCAGACGATCTTACTTGGCTAAATAGCACTATCCAAGCACATATATAACAAGCCATGCACTAACAATTTGACAATTGTATGCTTGATTAATCAATGAATATATTTTTGGTACTGCAAAACGTCGGGTCCACAATAATGACCTCATATTTCAGATGGATTCAGTAATATAAAATTTTTAAATTCTACAGAGAGTAATAAGACCTATATTATTAATTTAATTCTTAAAAATTAAAAAAATTAATTTGATTTTAAAGAATTAAACAGACATTTATTTATATTTAATGATGATTACACTTATTTTGATACTTTTTTACTAACATGTATTTAATTTATTAAGATATTGAAAAAAATCTTAATTATTTAATATTGAGATTTAAAGATGACATTTTAATATTTAGATATGTATTTAGATTTAGACTTCTTAATAAGTGTCTCAATATAACATACGTCTTAATTTGATTATTTTTGTTGTTAAATTACAAAATCTATTGTTGGTAAATCTCAATTTTTGTTATTAAAAGTTACTTTGGCAAAAACAAAGATCAAATTAAAATAAATACAATTTTTTAGAGATTAAATTGAGACACTTAGTGGGCATTTTTTTTAAGATTAAGATGTCTAAATCTAAATACACATTTGAATATTAAGATAATGTTTTTGAATATGAATACTGAATGCTTATGACTTTTTTTAACATCTAAATACATATAAATTGTTTGTTAGTAAAAAAATGATATTCAAATAAATTAGCAATTAAACATATATTATTAAAAAAATGATAAAATTAAAATTAAAAATAGAATTATGTATTGAATGAAAAAAAATTGAAACTTAACAAATAAACATTGATTGTTAGTCTAGAGATAAAGTGTACATAAGACAAATTTTATGGGGGGTAATAAAGTATATTTTTGCCTAAAATGAATAATATATTTGAATAATATTAAAACTTACACGAGATGTACTCAAACATATTAAGTGTTTAAAGAAAATAAAAAAAAACACACTTAATGATAGTGAATCATATTTAAACTAAACAAATAATGTCTTAATCTTTTAAGGGTTAAATTTAAAAAACTATAATTTTTTAAAGGCTAAATCAATAATTTACCTAATAATAATTTTAGGAAAAAAATTTAAGTTGATTGTTTATGTCTATGCTATCAAGTTCTTCAATTAAAATATGATAAATATATATTTTTTAATTAAAATATGACAAGTGTATAACATTTAAAAAATAATTATATAAATAATGCATGATTATATTTTAAACTTTTTACATTTTTTACATATGTTGTATTATTAATAGAGAATTAACAGTAAAAATATAACGAATTACATATAAGTCTCCTCTATTTTTATAAGATGGTTTGAACAAAAATTTTAAATTCAAGTAATGTTAGTTAAAAAGGAAATTATTTGTATTTTTAAAACAAATCAATAAAATATAAGTATATTTTTTAAATGTTTGCTTTTGATTTTTTTTTTTTCAATAAATAATGTTGAGTGCATATTCTTATACTTTAATATTGCATAATTGAATCTTTTTTTTTTAGAAATGAACTTCACATATTATACGTTTATTAATAAATTTAATAATTAATTATACCAATTTTTTTTTTCTAATGTTTGATTAAATTATACATAATATATCTATTTACATTTGATATACGTTGAAAAAAATTATAGTATTTACTTTATTACTTTATATTAAGAAATTCAAAGTTTTGTGCGAAATACTTTCATTGTAAATCATAAAACTACCCTTTTCCTCTTTCCTTTTACAAAACTGAGCGTACATTGTGTTTATGTCTCTAATAATATATAATGCATGCTACTTATTTAATATTTATCAAAAGTTATGATTAAATTACCGTGCCTCAAAGAGTATAATTATATTCATTTAATTCTTGAAAAATTAAATATCTCAATTTAATTTATAAAAAAATTATATTTATTTTAATTTAATCTTTTTATTTGTCAAAATGACTTTTAATAATAAAAAATAAAAAATTTGCAGCAATTATTATTATTTTTTTAATTTAGTAACAAAAAAAATCAATTTAAAACTAAATTGAAAATATATTCAAAGATTATCTAACAAAAGGAGTGTTTTACTAAGATGAAATCCACATCCAGTGACTCTTTTTTTTTTTTTTTCTGGAAGTAATTACACAATCCTATTACGTAAATCACAAAAAAATAGAGAAAAAAAATCAGAATTACAATAAGAATACATACAGATTTACATGGTTTAATCGATGTGACCTACATTCACTGACAGAGAAAATTTTTTTATTCATCAAACAAATAGTTACAAGTAATACATAATTGTAGAACCGTATACAACATATGACTTAACCAGTTCAAGTTGCTCCAAAAATTTCTTTTTCTCGTTCTGCTGATACCACAAACTTCTAATTTTTTTTTCTTTCGAGTCAAGTTCTCAAATTTTGAAGCGGATCATAAATCTATTTCGATTTATCAAAAAAAAAAAATATAAAGACTGTCAACACATTCTAAACTACAATCTAATTACAAGTTTAGCCCATGAACTTTAAAATCTAACACTTCAGCTCTTAAAATATCGAATAAAATAAAAATGCCATCTATCGCACTTCACCTCTTTCAAAATGTTTATCAATATCATTCTTTTTTTTTGTGTTATGCAAAAATAGGAAAAAAAATCTCTCACATCTACAACAAAATAAGGGATCCCTAATACACTTAACTATTCTTTGTCCTCCTTGAAGCAAACAAATTCTTCCACAAACAAGAAACTTTTCCTTTCTTTTGGGAAGAAATCTGAGATATGGCAGCGGTTTTTGTTACTGCCGCCTCGTCTTCGTCGTTGCTGTGTTCTTGGGAAGAAGGGAAAAATGCATTGAGCAAGATGATGATCTGACTAAAGCTTGGCCTCACTTTAGGATCTTCAGCCCAGCATGACTGTATGATAAAGGAAAGATCAGGGGATATATCTTCAGGAAGACTAGGCCTTTCTTTCTGCATTTTCAAGCCAAAATTATTACTGCCAAAAAATTTAATCCCTCCCAACAAAACAGCTTCAGAAAACTAAATAAATAGATATTGTGTAAATCACTAGTTTCATCATCAAAAGATTTTAATTGTCTCAATTTGGATGCTGAAAGATTATATTTGTTTTAATTTCATCTCCCTATTTTGTTAAAGTGACTTTTGGTAACATAAAAAATTAAGATTCGAGAATGGTGAATTTTGGTGATTTAGCAATGAAAAAGGCCAAATTAAAATAATTATAATATTTTAAGGACTAAATTGAAACGTTTGATCTTTCAAAAATCAAATTGAGACAATTGTAATATTTGAGGACCAAAACAATAGTTTACTTATAGATATTTAACCTTACTCCTCAGGAAGACAAGGCCTTACTCTTTGCATTTTCTAATGCAAATTATAACTAACAAAAAGTTTAATCCCTTCCAACAAAACAGCTTAGAAAAACTGAATATATAGATATTGAGTAAATTACTAATTTGGTCCTCGAAAGATTTTAGTTATCTTAATTTGATCCCTAAAATATCAAACATCTCAATTTAACTCTTACAACATTACATTTATCTCAATTTTATCCATTTGTTTGTCAAAGTGGCTAAAATGAAGCATTTGATCTTTAAAGAAACAAAACAATTATTTACTTATAGATATTTAACCTTAATCTGGCAAAAGCAGAGCATTAATGACATGAATAGTGGAGCATAATCGATCAGAAGTATTAACAGAATCACCAAAGAGAAAATTATATCACCATTTCTGAATTTTGCACCTTAAAACCAGCAGCATAAGAAGCTTGTAGACTTGACATCCCTTCGAATGGCATTCGGTTTGTCAGCAATTCCCACAAAACAATTCCAAAGCTGTAGACATCAACCTTCTTGTTGTAGTGTGTTTTCTCTCCCCGGCCCAATGTCATGGTATTGTACAACTACAAAAGGCAGATACTGCCATGAGAAATATATATATATATGTATATGTATATGTATATGTATATATTAACTACGCTATTTTTTAGACAGGAGGACTTTTTGATTGGGAATAAATCTTTCAGGAACCAAAACGTTAGTTACTCTGATATATACTGTAGTAGGTTGTACTTCAGTTCAAGACATGGACGATACGAAATGCTGGGTGAATAGCAGGGGGCCAGAATCGCTAGAACCATGCTGGGTGAATCGCTGGCTGAATCGCAGGGACGCTAATTTATGGCTTATTTATGATTTAAACTTATAGAATCAAGTATGTTATGTGTATTATAGAACATATCTATAATATTCTTTATTATAATTGTGAATCTTACGATTCGATACGATTTATGATTTGAATTGTGATTTGATAACTACATTGGAAAACAACAACTATGCAGTCATTTGAAAAGTAATTTCAGTTCAAAGTGATCAGTGCCCTTAAAAGTTTAATATGTATACTGGCAAAAATTGCATAAGAAACTTCAAAATTGAACTCAATGAACTTCAATAATGAAAAGCAAAAAAAAAAAAAAAATACAAATATACTATCACCATACTACATTACTACTGGCAAAGTCCATTCATAAGCAAAGTCCAAATTCCAGGAACAACAAAAGAATGAAACATAAAAAATGAGTCTATCTTTCTGATTAAGCTATATAAAGTCATAAACTCAAAATATATTGCTTCTGTATAGCATTACTGGTCTCTAGTTTGTGTACATTAAGTTATTGACTATCACTCGAGTGAAAATAAACTATCATTTTTTAATTAACTTAATAGTAATGATAAGGAATTTGAAAACCTGTCAATATACCTCAGGTGCCATCCAACGGTGTGTTCCGGCTTCTGCAGTCATCAGTCCGGTCACAGTTTCTTTTCTTGCATGTCCAAAATCTGCAAGCTTAATAGACTTCTGATCAGCCGTAAGCAATAGGTTGTCTGCATAGAAAGTTTCCAAAAAGTTAGTGAAATGAAGGAAAAAAATAGACTTACTAATACCAGAAATAATCAGTGTAGTCCTGGATTGAATTTCCTCCTTATGACGCACAAAGAGGATGACGAAGATAGATTCGATAAAAGTCACAGTCATAGTCATGAAGAAGAGAAGTTGGAAACTCATAATACAACCAAAAAATGATGAACAGAGTCAGTACTGGAATGAATAACAATGTTCAGGTACCAAAAATGCATTCTAATTTCTTAACAAGAAATGAGAGTAGAGTGACAACTCAGAAAACTCCATGATCATATAGAAAGATCCATAAGGGCAAAAATGATGACCTTAGATAAATGTATATCAAAGAAGAAAAAGACCTCAGAGGATGAAATTCAAAATGCTTTCCACAAGTATTGAACAGAAAAACCACCAAATAGCATCTACTGTACAGAAAAACCACCAAAGAGCATCTACTGTAAACTAAGGCCTTAATGTAAACTCCATAATAAAAACAACAAACTTCAACAGAGAGTTTACTAATGCAGGATAAACACATAAATAGTACCAGGTTTCAGATCTCTGTGTATGATCCCATTGGCATGTAGATAATCCATGCCTCGAGCAATATCGAGGGCGAAGTTTATAACCACCTGAAGGTCCAATAGCGTAGGACGTAAACTGATTAAATATTTTCTCAGGGACATTCCGGATAACAGCTCTGTAACTATCAACATCTCAGGATCCTTACAAGCTCCAATAAACTGCACGAGGCCAATAAGTGCATTATCATCTATAACAGAGGAAGCCATTGATGAGGACAAGAGCTATAAGTATATAGAAGTCAAATAACTCACCTTAACAACATTCTCATGGTGGAGACGCGACATGATATTAATTTCCCGAGCAAAACCATTTTCAAGGGAAGCTTTTTCTTCTGAAGTGTCGTAACACCCTTGAATTTTAATTGCAACGATTTGATCTTTATACCTGGAAAATAATCAACTACACCTGCATAATCCAAGAACCACTTGCTGTATACAAACAATTATACAGTTAAGTTGATTGTGGATATACTGTCTTATATCCACAAGCCATTACTATTTACATCATTGGACACACATTATTTAAAAAAAAAAATAGATTATTGCCCTTTAAGAACAGTTAAAACTCCCCAGTTGTGTTATTTAATCTACACAATACATTTAGGCCTTGGGACTAGGGAACATTTACATTTTTTAATCAGTAAAAGGGGAAAAACTATTGGTCATATCCCAACTGTCACTGAAACTTGTAACAAGTATATACCCAACATCAAAGTTATTTGCTGCATGAGAAAGTATAGTATTATATGTGTGTGTGTATATATATATATATATATATATATCATAGCTGACTTACAAAGGATTGGTGGTTTTTTAAACATGTCTTCTGACCAATATGTTAACAACAATTCACAACCAAGAATAAAAGATTAAAGGCAAAAGTAATATTTTTGTCCTTAAACTTGGACTTAAGTTCCAAGTTTGTCCTAGAACTTTATTTTCTATCAATTTTGTCTCACATCTTTTTAATTAGTTTCAGTTTTGTTCCTAAACTCAACACCATCTAAATTGTTAACGGGAGATGTTGATGTGGCCACCTTTATTACATACGTCAATGCCAAATTGTTCAGCAACGTATGTCAGATATTCTTATGAAATGACAAAATTGACCTCCGTTGTCTTGAAATGATATAATGGCGAGCAATTTCGTCATTTCAAAAAAATATCTTATATGTAACATGACTGACTAGACAAGTTGACATTGACGTGTAGCCACAACATCGTCTACCATTTAAAATTTAGACAGAATTTGACTAAAAAATAAAATTGAAACTAATTAAAAAAAATATGCAATAAAATTGACACAAAATAAAATTCGAGGGCGATGATACTTCTGTTCACATTAAAAAAGAAGATTGAATGTTTCAAGACAGGCCAACACATCCAACGAATTTGCCACTAACCTTCCTTCGTAAACTTTCCCGTGAGCTCCCTGCCCAATTTTTGACCCAACAGTGAGCAGTTTTGGGTCAATCAGAAGATCCTCATCAATTGATTCAGACACTGATTCTTCACCTTCTTTCTCTTCTCTTTGTTTGCTCTTCATGCTGCTACCTCAAACTATACCCGAATTTCTCATTGCACGTGTTACCAACACAAGAAATATACATATTTCACATCCAATAAAACCAACTTCTCCTTAATGGTCTTCTATAAGGATAACACCTCCAAAGCAAGAAAAGAAATCCCACTTCCTTTAAGAGAATGAAAGAGTAAGAAATAAAAACGCAATATCCTTCCCCTGCAGTAACCCCTGTTCCAAACTTCTCAAAGCTTTGCTTCATTGTGAAGCTCAACTTCTTCGTCCGAAGAAAACCCATTAAAGAAAAAAGACGAAAAACAATAAAAGCGGAAAAGAAACTTACAATAGGCGCTAAAATTTTCCAGAAAATGCATATATCCAAGAAAATCGCCAGAGCCTAGAGTCTTGATTCCACCTCATCAAGTTTTCGTATTCCGGGATTTCAGCTCTCTCTCTCTCTCTCTCTCTCAGCCACGGAGCTCCGATGAAGATTTTCGCTGTATCGATTCCGATGAGAGGGTTTGAACTTGAAGGTAGTAGAAAGAGTATGTGTGCTCTGGTGGGAAAACTAAAATAATATATAACCCAATAGAAGATGAACACGTGGAAACATAAGGGAACTAAAAAGATTTAGCTGACGTGGCAGCAGCCATTTGCATACAATTGGCACTCTCCGAATGAACGAAAATAAACCATTGGAACTATTTTTGTCAAGTAATAATTAAATTCAAATACTTAATTTTTTAAAAAATAACTGTAATTTTTAAAAGTATTTTTTAAAATAAGTTTAAATCTGAAAATAGTAAAAAGAAATTTCAGTGTTTCAAGAAATATTAAAAAAAATATATGAAACGTATTCACAAACCAAACATATCCTTAGTATTTTTAAAGAGGGTAACTTAGATAATTTCTCACTATCTTTCTTAATTTTTGGTAAACAACTATTCAGTATTCAATCACCAAGCCACTAATGTTGACTAATCCAGATTCGAACCTAGTAAGACATAATGGACGATAAAGCTCTCCATACCAAGTTTTTACACAGCTACATTCTCATAAACTTGAACTTGAAACCACTATCTTTCTTATTGAGCCCAAGATTGATGAACTTCATCCAAAGATAGCAATTTTCAAAATTTTGACTGTTGGAGTATATTGGGCCTGAACCAGCATTAGTAATTCGATCATATCTTAAGTTAGATATGTCCAAATAATGTGATTTTTGATTCGTTTGAAAAATAAGACATAGATCTTCTAGTCATATTTGACATTATTTGGCTAATTCCACCTGGATCATAGGGAAATAGTGGTCTCAAAATTAGTGACATCAAATTAAAATTTTTTTCTCTTCAGCATGGTACTTAGATTCGTATCAAGATCTCATGGGATTTTGACATTGATCGTAGGATTGATCAAGAACAATCAAGATCAAAGAATCACTATTTTGACTACAACTAATCCACCTTTCTTTTTCTTCTTATAAACTAAATGCCAAAAACAAGCATTTATTTTCATGAGATAAATGTTTTGTTCAGTAGTTCTTTTTTATATATACTTCAATGACTTATTGATTGTATGTAATTTATATTTTGATAACTTTTAGATGTAGTTATGGATGATATTTTGTTACTTTTACAATATATGACATGTTTTTATGAATGTATATTGACATTTAGACAAGTTCATACTTATTTAAGAATTTCAGTCAACTATATAAATTCATAGGATTTTACAATCTTCAATTCGACTTTATGATTCGATATCTTATATCTCTTTCAATTTTGTGTAAGATCTTAATCTTGATTACTATAAGTAGTAGTATTTAAATTTTACATAATTAATAGTAGTAATTTTAGTTATTCACTTTTTAGTCAAAAAACGCCATAATTACACATTCCATAATGAATTCAAAATTAATCTAAATAGAGTGGCAGAGTGAAAAGGAGTTATTGAAAGGAATAATCATTGTGGGAATGATACTTTACTCACTCTATATTACTTGTACGCGACTAATGCTCTTGTAATTACAAATAATTTATTTTTAACCGAACGAATATCATACATTAAGTTTATAAAAAGTTTAATGTCTTAATTTAATTTTTGAAAATTTTTATTTTGTCTCAATTTAATCATTTTTGTTACTAAATAATTATATCTAGTTACCTTTGCCAAATATCAATTTTTTTATTGTAAAAATCATAATAGAGGACAAAATTGAAATAAATATAATTTTGCAGAAACAAAATTGAGACATTCAATATTTTTTCAACTATAGTAAGAATTTTTCAGATCCAAATTAATAATTAAATCTCAAGCTTATCTAAACACCTTAGTTACCTTTGGATAGAGAAAGGATGGAGAAAGAATGTTTTTGTTTCTTATAATCATAGATCACCATGAACCAACACTAATCAAAGATATCTCGCTCTCACAAATTAAAACTAAGTAGCCCACTTTCTTCATCGTTCTCATTCTCTTCCTCTTCTTTGTCTTGCTCTGTAGTTACTTGTGTCGAATCCATTGCCCCCTTACTCTGATGCCCCCAATCTGTTCGACATAATGTATAAACCATCATACAAACGCACGAGACTTGTGCTACTAGCATCCCGCTCCACAACCCCACCATTTCAAATTTATACACGAATGTGGCAAAAATAGCCACAGGAAGTCCAATCAAGTAGAAAGCACAAAGGTTTATCCTCGCACCTATATAGGGTTGTGCAATTCCATATAAGATCCCACAGGATGCTGTTTGAGGATAGTTTCCAATTTGACATAACCCTAGAATTGGTAACAATGTTGTCACCATATCTATGACTTGTATCTCGTTCGTGAAGAGTCTTGCCCATACTTTTCTCATAGACATCAAGAAACAAAAGGCCAAAACCCCAAATGTGAACGCTAGGAAAAGCCCTAAGATGGCTGTGTATTGAGCACGTAATGGTTGTCCTGCACCTAAAGAATGGCCGATTCTTGTGGTTAAAGCAGCACTAAGAGAGTATGGGATGATATATAGAAACCCATTGGTCTGAATTAGGATTCCCATGGTGGCAACTGTGGTTTGTGGGTTACTCAAGAGGCCACAGAGAAAAAGCAATATCTCATACCACCACCATTCCAAACACAAAGAGATGCAGCTAGGCAAAGCAAGTCTCAAGAGTAGGCCCCACCCCTGGAAAGCAGTGAGAAACTTTGCTCCTTGCCATGGTTTTAGAGGCTTCTTTGAGAGGACAAGGTAAATCACCATACCAAGGTTCATGTTTATGGAGTTCAATCCAGTGGCTAAAGCAACTCCTTTCACTCCCAACTTGAAATATGTAACAAGTAAGTAATTTATAGGTATGTGTAAAATTGTAGCATAAGAAGCAGCAATTGTTAATGGGGTTGTTAGCCCTTGTGTTTTGAGGAAAGTCCTTAGTGGGTGTAGATAAGCTTGGGCTAGCAAGTCGGGGATAGAAAAGAGCAAGTAGACCTGTGCAACTTTTGTGAGTTCCAGGTCTTGGCCTAGCCATTGAAGAATAGGAGCCATGTTGAGCCAGAGAAGTGAGATGGGTATGGAAACAACTAGTAGGAGACATATGGTTTTATAGAAGGTTTGGCTTAGAACGGACCATCTCTTGGCTCCATAGGCTTGGCAACATATAAGGTCCATTCCCATGGTAAGGCCTGCAAGGACTGAATTAGTAGTGATGTTAGCAAACCCAATGGCGAGCGATCCTCCTGCAAGCTCTAGTTTGCCTTGGTGACCCAGGAAGAGCATAGAGATAACAAAACGAGAGTAATATAGAAGGCTTGTCATTATAATGGGAAATGTTAGCTTGGCTAGAGATTCTAATTCTTCTTTCACTATCATGCCATCCATCTGTATTGGTTAATTTCTCGCTTCTCTAATTTGGACTTTTTTATGTGTGTGAGAGAATTGGATGTATGTGTTCTCAATATATTCATAATGTGCGTATGTGAAAGAGATTTCGCAATGAGTTGACTTTTTGTAATATTTAATTGCAATAAAGTGGTGCAACGGTTATGACCATTTAATTGCATTAAGTGATGTAACGATTACATTAAATTACGTGGTGTAACGGTTACGTTGCATTAAATAGTGTAATGATTTTGGTTATGACATTAATGGCCATTAATGACCATTTAATAGGAGAAGTGACAACGACTTTCAGTCATAGAAATGTAATAAGTGTTCATGATGGTTGAACACTATATAATTAATTTTGGATTTTTCTTTACCTTTTATTGTGGGATATCACTGATATCACACATTTCTATGTTAATTACATCCCTTAACTTAGTCATATTGCATAATCAATGCTAATTGTGAATAATTTATTTTTAACTTAACAAATATCATACATCAAGTTTATAAAAAGTTCAATGTCTCAATTTAATTTTAAAAAAATTGTGTTTTGTCTCAATTTAATCATTTTTGTTACTAAATAATTATATCTAGTTACCGTTGCCAAATATCAATTTTATTATTGTAAAAATCATCCTTCTTATGATAAATAGAGGACAAAATTGAAATAAATATAATTTTGCAAAAACTAAATTGAGAAATTCAATATTTTTTCAACTATATATAGAATTTTACATAACCAAATTAATAATTAAATCTCAAGCTTATCTAAACACCCTAGTTACCTTTGGATAGAGAAAGGATGGAGAAAGAATGTTTTTGTTTCTTATAATCATTGATTACCATGAACCAACACTAATCAAAGATGTCTCACTCTCACAAATTAGAACTAAGTGATAGTTATAGTTAGATCTCAAGAGGGTGGTGAATTAGGTTTTACAAAATTCTTGTTGGAAATTAAAATAATTTTCTAGAAATATGTGAAGCTAAGACAATAAATTCAAACCAGAAAATCAAAGTGCTTATCAAGATAAATAAATAACTTGAAATGTAAAAAGTGTAGGTATATAGAAAGCAAACTCAGATATTTATATTGTTTTAGCTAATCCTAAACTTACACCCAGTCTTCAAGAAAACCACTTGAGTATTTTCACTATAACTACAAGTTCGATTTGGGTACTTGTGAACCACTACAGCCACAAGTTTGATCCAGGTACTTGTGAACCACAATAGAGAATTTATGAATCTGAACTTCTTTACTATCCAACCAGTGATATACACAATCACTCTTTGAAGGAATTTTAACCACCTTGGAAATAAACTCAGAATTTGAGAAGATGATAAGAGAACACAAGATAAACTCTCTTCAAAAGAATGGATAATACAATTGAAGCTCTTAATAACTCAAATGATTGAGAATATGCAAGTTTTGGCACAATGATGTTTGGCTTTCTCTCAAAGATGATAAAACAAGTTAATATCACATTGTAGCACTTGGTTCTTACTCAAAATCGTGTATCTAGGGTCATATATATAGGGTTTTTAAAATATAGCCGTTAAAGAGTCGTTATCCACTTAAAAAAGCATTCCAGGAGATTATCGGTTGATTGTCCGAAGCTTCCGGCCGACTGGTTGCTCAAATATGACCGTTAGATTCAAAATATGACCGTTATATAGAATTTTTCAAGCAAACAGTCAACTGGTTGGGGTTAAGTGGTCGACCTCTAGCTCTTTGTAAAAAATTCAGTTGATTTAAAGCTTTTAAGTCCACTTTAAAAATTCATAACTCTCTCATTTGAACTCTGTTTTAATCAAATAATATATCGTTGGAAAGTTTTTAGAGTTTAGTTTCAAATGAGATAAGTTTTACTTAAAAATTATTTTTTATTTAAGAGATACAATCAAAATAGTGACCAAAGGTCAGAATAAATTAATTTTTGAGTGCAGCCAGTCAACTTTCAATTTTTGAAATTTTACTTTAATGGACATATCTTTATCATTTGAACTCTATTTTAAATAACTAATATATCATTGGAAAGCTCTTTCAGTTTATTTTCAAGTGAGATAAGATTCTTGAAAAACTAATTTTTCATTTAGGAGATATGATAAAAATAGTGACCAAAGGTCAAAAACCAAATTTTGTAAAAGTTTATATTTCACTATCTTTTTAATTTAAAACATATGCTGTTTGTTCAAAATGCCTTGAGCCAATAGATGCAAATCTAAATCATTGAATTTCACAAATTTACTACCCTACTGAAAAAAAAAACCTAATTTAAGCTCATAGGCTATCTTGATGCATCCAAGTTTTCAAAGCTTCAAATCTTCTAATTCTTCATTTCATGGAGCATTATTCTTGCATGTTGTTTGTTTGAGTGAAGCATGATGTTGTTTTTCCTTTTCTTTAATTCAATGCTCACTCTTCTTGTTTTGAACCAATCTTTATAAAAAAATATCTTACTTGCAAACTAAATGATTAGTTCAATTCATAATAAAGAGCATGATTTAAGTATAAATTATTTCATTCTAAATAATATGATCATGCTTAAATACTTATAGCATATATGACAATTAATCCTTATATATTTGTTATTATCAATGCTACAATTCTCACACATTTATCATTATCAAAACTTATCGTATAATGCCTTAGGGCTAACACTAAGTATCTCACTCTCTTCATCGTTCCCATTTTCGTCTTCTTTGTTGTTTTTCTCTATAGTTACCTGTGCCAAATCCTTTGCTTTCTTACTATAATGCCCCCAATTTGTTCGACACAATGTGTAAACCATCATATAAATGCATGAGACCTATGTTGCTAGCATCCCGCTCCACAACCCCACCATTTCAAATTTGTACATGAATATGGTAAAAAAAAAAAGCCACAGGAAGTCCAACAAGGAGAAAGCACAAAGGTTTATCCTCGCATCCATATAGGGTTATGCAATTCCATATAAGATCCCACAGAATGCTGTTTGAGGATAGTTTCCAATTTGACATAACCCTAGAATTGGTAACAATGTTGTCACCATATCTATGACCTGTATCTCATTCGTGAAGAGTCTTGCCCATTCTTTTCTCATAGACACCAAGAAACAAAAGGCTAAACCCCAAATGTGAACGCTAGGGAAAGCTTTAAGATGGCTAAGTATTGAGCACGTGAGGGTTGTCCTGTACCTAAGGAATGGCTGATTCTTGTGGTTAAAGTAACACTAAGAGTGTATGGAAAGATATATCGAAACTCATTGGTCTGAATTAGGATTCTCATAATGGCCACCGTGGTTTATAGGTTACTCAAAAGGCCATAGAGAAAAAGTAATATCTCTGTCACGAACCCAAAACAGGGCATATGACCGGCACGGTAACTAGGGATAAGCTATCCCTAGACCATAAGCCTACAACATATTTACTATAATTTCCTTTACTTTTAACATAAATATCATAACTACCGCAAATAAACATATTCATTTCAGAACCTAGGTAACCTATGTAGCTACAGAGCACATAAAGTTACATATCAAAGAACTAAGAACTCACCAAAGGCTAGGTCACGCTGAGCCTGTCATCCCATGAATAGGTACTCCTATACTAGGTTGCATCTGAAAGGTTAAAACTACAATGTGAGTCAATATAACTCAGTAAGCAGATAATCCTATCGTAAAAACTTATATGCATGATTTTATTCACCCATGCGTGCCTATTAACTCATTAAAAAAATTCATTTAATTGCAACACTAGCCTCATGTATTGACATGCCGAGCCTTATAATTGTCTAGCTCTTTTCAAAACCTCTCGGATACATGACATAATCCCCTAAGTCATGAGTAATGTACCATATCTCAGCATTTTACAAGACGTGTACGTACCTTACTTGGATTCATGTACTAGAACATCATAGTCCTCTGCAAACATTTATAAATGCAAAGAATATCCTTGCATGAACATAGGCTAAGGCATATGACTCCTCTACATGGCACATGAATTATTCTACATTTAACTTGTGGCATTAATTAGAATTACTTCGCATAATCAATAATTCATACATCTTATATAACATGTGAAAGCATACATACATAGTCAATCAAGTCACCCGGGAGATTCACTTGATTGAGGTCATCGTCATCCATCGGGTTACTAGGGAAGGTTGACTCACCAAGCCCTTTCGCTACCAAGGTCACTATAACCCAATGGCCCACCTGTCATGACTCGAACTAAGGGTTGTGACCGGCTCGGACAACATGCCACTTACACCACTGTATACCTTATATTTCAGCAACTAACCCAAACAAAATATATAAATCCTAGGTGGCATACCTGATTATAGAACATACTAAAATATTAACTTTAAACTTAAACAACAATTACCTTACCCCAGATAATTAGGAGGCATCTTCGTTACTCGAACCGCTGAACCAAACCATCTTTAGTACCTAAAACTATAAGGGGGTGAGTCTAATCCATTGACTCACCACAAGCAAACCTAACTAGCACACACATATGAATATGCAAGCCAGAGAATGAATAAAATATGCATGATCAAACAAGCATGGCCAAGTAACTTTGCACCAACACCCCACAAGACAACCACGGTAACCTTTCCTACCCACACGTATAATTACAAACATTAGTAATAAAAATACAATAACAACACAAGCATCAATAAACTCCATATTGCGAATACCACACCTAGTCCATATCTACAATACCATATACCCTGGTACCCTAGTACAACCATATTCCACAATACAAGCCCATCACATGCCATACAAAGCTCAACTCAATCAAGCAATCAGAGCCATCTGAGGCCACTAACATACCGTTGCTCACTCAACTTTCGATGAGTCCCTCAAGCCATACATGCACTACAAAAAAATAGAAATCAGAGATGAAAATTTTCGTCTCTAATATAGAAAAATTTTGTCTCTAATTTATTAGAGGCTGAATTAGAGACAGATATTGTTCCGTCTCTAATTCGGGCATCTCAAATTTTTGAGACGTCTACGCATTCCATCTCAAATTTCTAGGATAGAATATTTCCGTATTAGAATAAGAAATTTGTCTCAGACAAAAATTTTGGTATCTGAGACGGATATGTGTCTATCTCAAATCTGGAACAAAACTTCTGTCGCTGAATCCATTTCTATTTTAAAATGAAAAATTTTGTCTCTGTTTTGGGACGGACTCAGAGATGGATAATCCGTATCTAATTTGGAACAGACTTTCCATCCCAAAATTTTGTCTCTAATTAGAGACAGATTGATCCATCCCAAAATTTTGTCCCTAATTAGAGAAGGATTGATCCGTCCTTAAATTGGGAGCAGTTTCTTTTTTATTTAATGAAAAAAAAACCGGAAACCATTTGGGAAAAAAACATGTGAATTCAAACTAATAATCTAGCAAACCAATAGATATGAAATGAACTTTATATATATACAGAAAAATGAAATATTTGTTTACAACCATAAATATATGCAAATAAATAAATACATAAGTTCTCAATCCATAAAACCCTAGTCTAAGGGATAGGACAGGGCTGGGTCTCATCATCATCAGTCCAAAGACCTAGATCTCTATCCATAGACCCTACGAAACGGTCCATCATACGTATGTATCGATCCAGCATGGATGTCTAAGTCTGTATCGGTGCCAACTGCTCTTCCAAAAGTTGGGTGGCTGTGGTAAGTTTGTTCTTAGTATTATTGAGACGATTATACTTGGTCTTGAGCTACTCCAACATAGGCTCCATACGGCGTTGCAACTCCTCTTTAAAGTCAGGATGGAGACCGGATGGATCACTAGAGAGGCAACTTGATGAACCGATCTGATGGGGCTCAAACCCTATGCCTAAGATGCGGCCCTTCTTGTTCTTCCCTTCTATCGCCTACAACCATAAGGTTGTGTCATCGGCCTCATCATCCCCAGATTCAGCACCTGCACTGGTTGCAGATGCCAGTGAAGATCTCAACCGTGTGTACTCCTCTTGGCAAACATCCATACATTAAAAACCTCATAAACATGAAAGTTTAATCCCAAAAACACTGGTAAAAGATCATTAGTGAGAAATGACAGCTTAGTATACTCACGAAAACTTCCCACAACCAATCATCTATAAACTCACATGTGCTCCTCTTCTTGTAATTGTGCATGAACAAGTCCAACAACCTAGGCTTTCTCCAGATTTGAGCCTCTTGCATTTAAAAACAAGATTATGAAAGAAAATAATAATTTATCTAAATTGACCATACATTTAAAAGGGACCAGGTGAATTTCAGCTCACCAGAAATTTAGTCAAGTGTGCTTAATATAGTCCATTTTCTTGTCATTATAATATGTGCTACAATTTAATTTAGTCAAATTTTAGCTCACCAGAAAAACTTCCCAAGCATATTTTTCTTTCTTTCTTTAGTTTTCTTGAAGCACTTTAACTTGAAAAATTTTTTGTTGAATCAAAACTCAAAATAAACACAAACCAATTCAAAAAAAGGGACCACATTTATATCCCCATCTCTAATTTTATGCTTTCGAATGTTTTTATTCCATTATATATCATTTTTGTTTCCCTTTTTTCTCTCTTCCATTGCTCTTCCTAATTAAATGAGTTGTCTTTTTCCTAACTCAACACATTTCTACTACTACTACTACTATATATATATATATATATGTTTGCCTCCATATATATATATATATTGTACAAATATATCATATCTACCATTTAACTTCCCCTCCACATAGGTTCATCATTTAATTTGGATTTTCCTTAATTTTGAAAAAGAGTAAAATGAGAAAAAAATAACAAAAATCAGCAAAACCCAGATTCCAAAACCCAAAAAGATTTTCCCCACATATCATACGTCCAGTCTACTAGAACCTAGATACCAGAAATAAAAAAAACAAAAAAAAAAAATAAAAAAATTGGAGTACATTGAGAAAAACCAACCTTGGATTGTGGAATATTTCAGTAGCGAATGACTGGAGTAACCTTCGATTGTGCACTAGCAAAAGACGACGACTATAATGAATGCAAGGTGATAAGCAACAATGGAGGGGAAAGAGGGAAGAAAGAGAGAGAGTACTGAGATATAGAGAGAGTTTCATACCACAGTGGTGTTGCTCGAATTTTGACATTGACGATGGTGGAGGATCTACAGATGCTAGAAAAAGCCTTGACACAGAGAGAGAGCTAGAGAGAGCCTTGACAAAGAGAGGGAGTTTTAGATTGAATATGCGGCGAAGAGAAATTGGGGATTTAGGTTGAATTATTAGGGATGGATTTCTAAGACAAAAATTTTCGTCTCAAACAATTAATACGACATCGTTCAATTTAAATATTTTTGAGACGGATGTCGGGTATGAAAATATTCTATCTCTAATATTTTCTACTTTAAAAAAATATTATAGAACTTTAGGGACAGACTTTTGACACGTCATAATCCGTCTCTAAAATTAGGGACAGACTTTTATTCAGAGACGAAAAAAATCTGTCCCAAAATCCATCTCTGATTTCTTTTTTCTTAGATTGGAATCAGGGACAGAATTTACAACAAATCAGGGATGAAATTTGAGACAGACAAATTTTGTCTCTAATTTGGGCTTTTTTTGAAGTGGTGGTCATGCCAACATACTCTTGCTCACTCAAACAAAAGTCAGAGCCATATAAGGTGACCAACGTACTATTGCTCACTAGAGTTACGATGAGTCCTTCTAGCCATATGTGGTTATGCTTACATATCGTACACAATCAAACCAAATCCCCCATACATATTACCGCATACTAAATTGAAAGAAAGCGACATGGATTGAAAGTGCAACAAATCAAATCACAATATATAAAGAGGGTTATACTCAAATTCATACATCTAGGCATACAATGATCATGTATTCATGGCCTTCTCCACACATCATACTACATATAAGCTCAGCAATTACCAATATCTGACTCCGAGTACGTTTCCTCCTAGGCTTTGGTCCTTGCCCTAAACCGGCAACTACCAAATAATAACCCTTGGAAACACATCCCCTTGGTCTTGGCTTGTGCCTCGCACTTGCTAATCCCCAAGTACACCCATTTGGTCTTGGCCCATGCCCTATTCTGGCAACTGCCAGTATCTACCCTCATGAGTGCGCCACTAAATTTCCCTATCCACTGGCCCATAAGTAAAACTCCTATTCTAAGTCCTGACCTATGCATTATTCTAACAATTACCAGTAATTGACCCCAGGAGTGTACCACTAGGCCTCATCCTCTGACCCCTAGGTACATCCCTCTTGGTCTTGTCCCATGCCCTATTTTAGCAACTACTAATATCTGACCTCAAGAGTGCACCATTGAGTCTAACACAATCACACCACCATTATATATGACCACAATCACACCACAATTGAACACAACTATCATATCATATAAGGTCCGTACTCACACTATGCTACTGTAATACCGAGGTATTACGATGTCATAAGAAATCATGAATTAAGATGTATGGAAATTTTTTCTTGAATAGACAGATACTCGTCGAGATTTTTGCCATGTCTGTTACTTAAATATGTGTACTTATGATATGTGTGTTAATTGTTGTATTGTGAAACATGATTGTTACGCGGTATGATTGTCATTTCTTCATACATTATGATTTGGATAAAGGAGGGACTAAAGTGAAAAATAAAACTTGGTTGAGGGTTGGACGAAATTACACAAAATGGGACCAATAGGTAGATATTAATTTAGTAAGAATGATGTGAGATTTTAAAAGGTGATTAGAAATTTAAGATTTGAGAAAATTAAATGTAGAGAAAATGAAGGAAATAATTCCTTTAGTTGAAATAAAATTTAAGAAAGATTAGATAATAGAAATTAAATTAATAATTAAAGAAAACAAAATAGGATAATATCCTAGTAGACTAGGTGTAAGGCCCTTGGAGAAAAGCATAACAAACCAAAGATCAAGGAAACTAAAAAAAGGCCCATTTATGAATTAGTACTTGATTAAGTTTGATTAGAAAACCCAATTGTGAATTAGTGTTTGATTAGGTTTGATTAAAAATTAAGTACTTTAAAAGTCCAAACAAATTAAGAAGTAATTAAAATAGGTTAATTAGTGAATCTAGCCTAATATAAATAAGTATGGGGTGAAACCCACAATATATATGGCATGGGGCCCATAATAATAAACCCAATAATGGATAAATATTATGCACATCAAGAGGATAATGTAAATTAAGATAATAATAAAATAATAAATAATATGATAAAATAGAAGTCTAATTAAAGATAAGATAGAAGATAAGACTTACATATATCTATATATATATATATTAAATAAATTAATCTAAACAATGGATAAGCCTTCTAGAAGATAGAGTTAAAAATAACATAATAGTAAGTAATTAAGGATTAATTAAGAGATAATCCAGTTAGGATTAGGATAGAATTAATATTATATATTATTATTTTATATTAATTAATGGAGATACTCCATCTACAAGATATAGATGTTATTATATTAGGATTATGTAAATAAATAAATAATATAATATTATGAATAAATGGATTATCCACACAAATAATATAGTAAATTAATGAATAGATAAATCATATAAGAATATAATATAATAAATAAAGTGGATAAATGACTATATAGGAATATAATAATATTATTAAATGGATAACTAAATAACAAATAAAATACAAATCCTACTCCTACTTAAACTAAGCTAGTGGGAAGCTTGTGTAACACTGTTGTAGAGCCAAAGGCCTTCACTTTAACTGTGATGATTACAAAAGAGGAAATGGAAGGTCGTAGAGCCAAAGTCCTTTGCTTTAACTATGATGAAGCTTATTATCGTGGCCATAAATGCAAAAAGTTGTTTTGGATTGAGGTGACATAATCAAATGAGGAAGGACAGGAAATTAGTGAACCCAATGGGGTTCCTTGACACATTTCACAATACCTACCCGATTTCAAGCTTGAGGAAAAGCTCTTTGACCAAGAGGGGAGTAATGATATGAGAAAGAGAATAAAGGAGAAAGATGGAAGAACAGAATAGGAATTTCTTAATTCCAATAATTTCATTAATTAGGATAATATCTTTGATTCTAGAATAATTGCCTTAATTAGGAGAATCATCTCTAATTTGGCAAGTTTTATTTTTAGTAACGGTTTGACTTTCATTTTAGGAAGGTTTTCCTTTAGGAAATATTATGATTTGTAAGGGAATCAATAGTTGATTCTTCTTTTATTTTTTTCCTAAATTACTCTATGTATTTTGCCTATATAAAAGGCCATAAATGAATAAGAAAGGCAACAAATATTTCAATAAGAAACATTAAAAAGTTTTCTCTCAATTAGTCACAATAGGGCCTAAGAAGGGAAGAAACTTGAACGACGGAAGAGAGGATTTCTGTCACATCCCAAAAATTGAACATGTGAAAAGATACTACTCATTAAATAAAATTCTCAAACATACGTCATTTACATATATTCTGTAAGGTTTTACATTCAACCTTAATCATTCATTCCACACTACAGAATTATATTCATCTGATAAGCAAATATAGACATACATAGTCTGATATTTCTATCTCATTGCAAGCCTAGGAGACCTATAGAAAGTACAGAGCGTTTCTAGTATCCACATTAATAAGTACTGGTATCCTACCAGACAGAAATAGAGAATAATCCCAAGGGGCTTCTAATCTTCCAACGGATACTCTTCTTCTTTGTTTTTTGTATCTGAAAAAATAATCATAGGGAGTGTGAGTTTATTTAAAAACTCAGTAAGTAAATAACTGTACTATATAAAATATCAAAAGTACAAATACCACATTTACTCATATAATTAATTGTCTTATACATCGAGTAGTATGGGACTCTAACCCTTTCAAACTCATGAATAAGATTTCTTAGATATACACCGAGTAGTATGAGACTCTAACCCTTTCAACTCGTGAATAAAATCTCATAGGTATACACCGAGTAGTATGGGACTCTAACCCTTTCAACTCGTGTATAGGTTTCATAGATATGCACTGAGTAGTATGGGACTTTAACCCTTTCATACTCATGTATTAGATCCCGTAGATCTTTACTCATTAATAAGATAGAGAGAATTTATCACATAGTACAATTGCCATAAAATAAAATAATTTCTACATACTCTTATTTCTACCGATCATCTTATACTCCCATATGAAAAATTGATTGCTTATTATCCCAATAATATTATAAATGGGACTTATATTGTACTTTGACTAGTAATATCAAATTAGCTTAGTAAGGTTATTCACTCACCTTGATGTTTGTCCAAGTTTACCTTGTTCCACACTAGAATTTGTGTAGGAAAATTTCCTAGTAAAATATATTACAAGGAAACATAAGAAAGGAAACAAAATCACGAAAATACGTAAAATTTTCTGATTGCTACAGTAACGGTTTGCTACAGTAACGGTTCGCTATAGTGCCGGTTCGCTACAGTATGTTGACTGCTACAGTACCGTTGACTGCCGACACTACATTACTACTACAGTACTCGAAGAAAATTTTCCAGAATTTTTCCGAAATCTCTGGTCGCTACAGTAACTCGAATTTTTGCAGAAAAATCTTTCAAAAATTCATCCTTTCCTTTCTTGTTTCAAAATCAGAATTTCAACTCTTTTAACCGATTATAACTCAAATATAACTTCTAAACTACTAAGATTCATGAATTATCATCAAAATCTTCAAGAACAAAACCTCCTCTGATCTTCTACATAAACTGAAATTTAAGGAAAATAATGAGATTAAAGCTTACCTTTGATCTCTACCAAGCTTTTGAACCGAACAATTCTAAAAAACAACACCAAATCTATAGGAGAGTTGAGAGGGAAGGTTGAAGGTTGAGAGACTTGTGAGAGAGTGAATGAAGAAGATACGGGAGAAAATGAAGCTAGAAGGGAGAGAGAGAGTTAAAATGTGGTGGGTTAGGTGGGTAACCCAATGGGTATCCATAACCCAACATCCAAACTCATCCAGTCAATTTACATTAAATGGACTAATTGACCATTCTTAAACCACTTTTCCATGAATTTCACCATTCTTAGAATATATCCCACATGATGCAAATATTCAGTCCAGTCATTTAACTCAATTTTCATAAATAATATTCAAAGAGAACAATTAAATATGAAAATTAAAAATGACCAAAATAAATAGCTAAAGTAACGTTGTAAAATTCTAAAATACTCTTAAGCGAATTATATTCTGAAACTAACGGGTATTACAATTTCCCCTTGAGTCGTCCCTTGACTAGGTCCTACTTGAACACCTACATCAAAAGAATAGATAGAATGTTCTCCAATAGGCACCACATAAATCAAATTATCTTTTTCATTAATGAAAATCTAATATATTTTATTTTAAATAGAAACATAAACATCAATTTTGTTAAATTAAAGCCAGATTACACTATGCAGTAAAACTTATATCAGCAAATTTAAAGCAAGGTGTTTCAAAAACTTAGAAATTAACACATTTTGGAACTTTTAAACAATTGCTTTATCATTATTACCATGTATGTAGAAGTTGTAAATTCAATAAATGGAAGAACCTTTATTTTTGGCTTCTTCTCTGCAAGCCTTAATATCTGAAAAGAGCACATAAGTGTCTCATCAACAATCATTATTGCACTAGCATTGTCAAACTCTCCACAGTAATTTGGTGTTGAAAATACTGTTACAACTTGTTTATTAGCAAAAGAATTCATATCCATCTTCCACAATCTGCAACATGAAATATAACCATCAAGGCATACAATTATGAATGTCTTTACTAGGATCAGAGCATAGGAGATCACATAGCAGACAACTTCAGTGCTTCACTGTAAGTGTAATTAGCTAAAGTCATGAAGAGAAGATTTGTTGCAGAAAAACCAAATGACTTCAAAAATTGGTGGTTGAGGACTCAAAATAGCTCCATATCTCCAAACTAGGATACTCTTTATATGGCTATGTCCTTATGTTTGATAGGTAATATGAAACCTAATTTGATAGTGTAGAAATAAAGTAGTAAGTATTAGGTGATGATGCTTCAATTAATAATCTTTGTTTCTTCACTCTGTTAGTGGTTGTGATAAGAATACTAAAAAAAAAAAATGAACTTCTTAGTTTGAAAAATTGAAGAGATTGGTATTTTGAATGAAAGTGTTTTATTTATTATTCTAAATCCCCAATATTAACTCTGTAACTTAAAACTTACTTTTAACTTCTAACATTAATTTCAACAATTATCTTCAAATTGTCATTAACTTCAATTGTAGCTTACGAAAAAAAAAGACATTTATTTTGTAGTTATTAATTAGAACGATATGAAGATAAGTATGGACCATGAAGTAACTCAACATTATTTATCCAATATATTTCTTTTGACTGTCAAACAACATCTAATAAACAAATGTCTTTTTTTCCTTTTCTTTCCTTTTGAAGGATGGCTCTCTTCTTTATTTGAGAGTTGTTGACTTTTTCATGTTTCAATGACACGAAATTTCTGATATTGTATTACTGGTACTATTTCATATCTAAATACTATCTTAACGTTTCTTCAACTGTAGATTCTTATAAAAGGATACTTAGTCCTTGGACAATCAATCATTACAACAATATGAACAACATGGACACTAGAAAACCGCTAAGCTGTCTTTTAACATTGTCATTAGTTTGAAACATCAAATAGAATCCCATGCTAATATATTTTTGGTTTTTTTTGTGTAGCAGATGCTTCTCTTCATGTCTTTATCTAATTACACTTTAATTACACAAAAAAGAAAAACTCTATCTATAAATACAAAAGAAATTCCAGTATGATTATTGCCATAATCTGAAAAAGTTATAATAATAAGCTTCACTGGGATAAAAAATCTTCTGACAATACTCATTTGGAATTCATTTGTTATCAAACAAAGAGGCAAGTAGTAATTTAAAAATTGAAACACAAAGGGCTACAAAGGTTTAGATTCACAAGCAGAACCTGAACCTAAACCTGAACAATGGAAATGGAGTGAGACTGAGAGTGAGGCATAAGAAGATGAAGGCGCACAACTCACGAGTAGAACTTGAATGACGGAGATGGAGCGAGACTAAGAGTGAAGCATAATGTAAGGTCGAGAGCAAGAGAAATGGATTTCAAAGTAGTGAAGCTAAAGCACAGTAAAGTGTAATGTAACTTTGTTTTTTTGGTAGTGTGTAACGGTTAAGTTGCATTAAGTGGTGTAACAGTTTCGGTGATAGGTCATTGATGACCATTTAATAGGATAGGTGGTAACGGCTTTTAGTTACGAAAGTATAATAAGTGTTCATTATGGTTGAACACTATATATAAATCTTAGAAGTCCTCTCTCTGCTCTTTAATTGGAATACACATATGGTTCGCACCACTATGATTGCTTAATCACCCATAATTAAGTTCTGTGGCAAAATTGCAACATAGTGATCCACTGGTCGTTCTCACTCGTGGATCCTCACTTCTAATTACCTAATTAATTGTTTAGAACCTAATTACCACTAATTACCATGGGGGGTTATAGAATTTAAATAACATAAAATAGAACAATAGACTAAACAAAATAGTAACAGAATCACACAATAACAGAATAACATGTGATCAATCATCAATCTCGGGAATTGTATTTATTATCATCTTTTTGTTTGATTAGTTCTAGTTAGATCATACCATGTGATTGTCAATCTAATATTCTCAGAAAACCTTCCAAGATTGAATTATATCAGTTATAATTAGGAAGACCTTTACTAATCCATAACATAATATTATCCAATTAAGTCTTAATCACAATCACGCCCTGATATTGACATGTCATCTTCATCCTACTTACTAGACATATATAACAACCGCATACAGATTCTGGTTCATGATTGACCAATTACAACACAAGTTCTTGCCTTCCATGGAGGTAGAACAAAAGTACAGAAGAGAAAACACAATAAAACTCTAAGCTACGAATTTTTAGAGGAAGGGGAAGAAAAAGATGTCTTCAGTAACCAAAATGTGTGTTATGATGTGTCTTTGTATTCCTCCCCAGGAAAGAGACGGAAATGCATTCTGGTTGTCCTTTGGACGTGTCTTTTTCCAATCTAAATCTACAACAAATGTGGTAGCATAGGTGTAACGTCTGCTAAATTTATACTAAACTTATAAAATTTAAGAAAATTATAATATATATTTAGTGAAAATCTTGGTTTAATCCGCGAGATTTTTCTAAAAATTCTTATAAAATATCTGATTGTACAAAAATTGGGGAAATTTGAAACAATTTTCAATATAAAATTTTATACTAGGCAGGGGATGATAGATCGACTGATCTAGGATTATTGGTCGACTAATTGTCTTCAAAATTGCATATATCTAAAACTGAGAGGTATCAATCGACTGATGTAGGATAATCGGTCGACTGATATGCCCTGGACTTCATATTTCAAAAAAATATTAACTTGAAACATGGTGAAATTATCTAATTTCATTATACTTATAATCTACAATACTTCTTCAACTTTTCTTGCAAATTCTCTTCTAGAATAGAGCTAAAATACAAGAGGTTTACATAAAACTCCTATATTTCTATACATACACATCAAAGTACATAAGTCTCTAAAGATTTACATAAAGTTGACACAACATCTTCTTGGCTAGATAACTACTTAACAACTCTACTAACTTGTTCTTTTGCTTTCTCTCACCTTTCATACTTCAGTTCCTGAAATGGTTAATCATAATATAAAACATGAGATATATAATCTTAGTAGCTAGTTTACTTAAAGAAATCATCTCAAGAACCATTTCAGTCATAAAAGCAATTCTCAATAAATATGTCATACTTCCATGATCATAAAAGAATTATCATAAAAACAATCTCAATAATAAACTCATTCCATGAAATATAAACTGATATACTAACACATGAATTATGTCATGAACTTCTTTCTCAATATAGTGCACTATACTTTAGCTCATTTCTTTGGAAAGGTACTCAATGTTCCATGAGGAATTTCTGGAGTTCTATTATCCTATAAGGACTTTTATATCTTATGAAGAATTCTGTCATCCCATAAGGATTTTACTCCCTATGAGGAATTTCTGTCATCCCATGGGAAATTTCTAAGGTTTTATCATCCCATAAGGACATAAACTTTACTTTTCAAGATAAAGTTTGTTTACATACTCATGAAAAGCTTTAAGATGTACATACTTGCTAAATCATACAAAAAGTATGATAATAACTGAAATAACTTCTAGTTATCTCATGAAGAGAACTCTTCATCTTATGAGGAATTACTACAACCCATGAGGAATCAAGTTCTACTTGAAAGTAATGGTTGGAACCCAAGAGGGGGGGTGAATTGGGTTTTATAAATTTTTCACAAAACTTTATTGGAAGTTAAAATGATTTTCTGTAAAAGTACAATGCTTAGGATAATAAATACTACACAGAAAATCAATGTGCTATCAAGATGAATAATTATGAGGAGCAAGGAAATAAAGAATAGATAACAGTAAGCACAAATAAAGGAGTAAGGGATAGAAAAAGCAAACTCAGAGATTTATACTGGCTCGGCTAATCTCAAGCCTACATCCAGTCCTCAAGAAGTCACTTGAGTATTTTCACTATACTTGCAAGTTTGATCTGGGTACTTGCAAACCACTACAAAGAATTTCGTTAGCCAAGGCTCTTCTACAACCCAACAGAGAATTTATGAATCCGGGCTCCTCCTCAACCCTCAGGAGAATTTCTGCTAAACTGGCTTCTCTACAACCCAAAGGAAAGCTTTCTCAATAAATACTCTATCAAGGAATACTCTCCTTGATAATACAACTCAAGATAATATTTGTGTTGATCAAAATCAATAATTACAGAGAAACTCTCTAAAAACAAAGTATATATTACATTGATAAGCTCACAAGGGTATAATTTGCATAAGAGAGAATTTACAGATGATGTTCAGCAATAGGAGTGCTCTCTCTTCAGCTTTGATAGCCCCCAAGGTTGATATATATAGCCCAAGGACGAATAAGACTGTTGGAGACAAATCCAAGGTGGTTCCATAATGATGTCAGCAAAAACTAGCCGTTACAGCACATTTTTTGATGTCGGTGGTCGACCAGTGTGGCACGATAGTCGACCAGTGTAGTCTAGAAGTGATTCATCAGTCACGTTGGTCGACCAGTGTAGATAGGGTGGTCGACCAATGCTCAAATATTTTTGCTTCTGGAGCTCGTTGGTCGACCAGTTAGCATAGGGTGGTCGACCAATGCTCAAAGACTTTGCTTCTGGAGCTCGTTGGTTGACCAGTCAGCATAGGGTGGTCAACCAATGCTTAAAGATTTTGCTTCTGGAGCTCGTTGGTCGACCAGTTAGGATAGGGTGGTTGACCAGTCACTTGTTATCTTCAAATACTTTGTTTTTGGAGCATGGTGGTTGCTATCTTGATGTATCCAAGCTTCCAAGACTTCAAATCTTCTAATTCTTCATTTTTTGGAGCTTTGTTGTTTTCTTGAGTGAAACATGATATTGTTTTTCCTTGTTCTTCAATCCAATGTTCACTCTTCTTGTTTTTGAACTAACCTATGAAATATATCTTACTTGCAAACCCAATGGTAAGTTCAATTCATGATAATAACATGATTCAATATATGAAACATATATATTAAATAACATAATCATGCTTAAGTGCTTGTAGCATATATATAATAATTAACCTTTATATATGTCAATGCTACAATTCAAATACATTTGTCATCATTAAAACTTATGGCATATAGCCTTAGGGCTAACACTACTTTCATAAGAAAACATATTCTCAAACATTCATAGAAGAATTTATCATAAAACTATGTTATAACATATTCAAGCATGACAATATATGTAAATAACTTGCTTCTATGAAAAACTAGTTACTTTTGATTCTTCCTATAGCTGGAATTTGTGACATATATTCTAGTTCCCTTCTAAGATTCCTTGTTTCCTTAGTTTTCATACCAACTCCTTCTTTTTTCCTCTTTCCTTAATCTGAAAACCATAATTCTACCCATTTCAAGCTCTAGAATCTATCTAAACTAGAGAAATCAAGCTACGAAGCTTACCTTTTGTAGTTTTGTTGCTAAATCTTCAACTAGAAGTCCCTTCTCTCTCTTCTTCTTCTTCTCCTTCACGTTTTCTCTCTCTCTCTTCTCTAATTTTTAGAAAATCCTCTTTTCTCTCTTCTTTATGCTTTAAAAAGAGTTTAAAGAGCCTTCTTACTATGGAAATCCCCCTTTTAACCATACTCTCATGTTTCAGAGCTTTGTTGGCATGTTGGACGTATTCTAATCAATTTTTCACTGATTTTTCAGTTAAAATTGACTTACTTTCGCACTTTAGCAGATGATTAATCGACTGATTACTTCTTGATAGTTGACTTATTGCTTCAAAACCCAAAATTTTACCTGACAAAGAGTAATTAGTCGACTGATCTCTCATCATCAGTTGACAAATTGTAGATATCAGCAACCCGGTCTGATCTCTGATGCTATCAGTCGATTGATTTGCTACATAAGTCGACTAATTCCCTCAAAATTTCATTTTTCTTCTACTTTTAGCTCATTTATCCTAAGTTCTCATTCTTTTCCTTGATTACTTTTTTTTAGGCATCTAAAGACATATTTTACTACTTTCTAACATCATTCCTAACTTAATTAAAGAAATATAACTTAAATAAAAGAAAATATAGGATGTTACAATAGGGCAAAAGCAAATGCATGGAAATGGAAGTGCATAAAACTCTTTTTTTCTGGTCTCCAAGATGACTTGGACAAATTGCAAGATTCGGGAAAACTTCAACTACATAAATTTTGCATTTCAGACTACTTTTCAGACCAGTAGGCCCACACATCCTATTCAGTAAGAATAGTCAATGTCTAGTAGCATCCAATCAGTGCCATGTCATCTTCTCGTGTCTGCATCATCATAAAACTCTCTAATTAATTAAAATCTGCAAGATAAGCACAAGGATTAATTTGGGTCTATTCATTTAAGTCCTAAAAATATAGATTTAAAGTATATTAATTTCATAATCAAATAAGACCCAAATAATTCCAAAACATAATAAAATTATAGAGTTCTTATGAATAAATATGCTAAGAGGCTAAGATAGGGACTAAATTGAATATAAAAATACTTGAGATCAACATACACCATCTAAAGTAGAGAGCCAAGCGAGAGAAACTTTGCTTTACCATGAAATGAATACAATGGCTGAAGGTAAGTCGATTTTTCATATCATGTTTCGAATGCTTAGAAACATGTTTAGGCAATTCATTTTTCTTGCACTTTGGACTATGTAAAAGAGATATTTAGTAGGAGTTAACATGGATGTGAGTGTGTGAAAGAGATATTCACAATGAGTTTACTTTGGATGTACACGTGTAAAAGATATATTCACTAGGAGTTAACTTAGATGTGCATGTGTGAAAAAGATCTTCATAATGAGTTAACTTGGATATGCAAGTGTAAGCCTTGAGTTAGCTTGGATGTGCGTGTGAAAAAGAGATATTTATTATGAGTTAACTTAGATTTACTAGTGTGAAATAGATATTTACTGTGAGCTAACTTAGATTTTTATTATTTGTTTTATTTTAATTTTGCTGATATTAGGAGTAGTTTATATCTAGTTTAAGTAAGTTTTTTTTACCATAATTTTAAATTAGCGGAAGTTATGCTTAATTCAAGGAAGGTTATGCCTTTTGTATTTGTTTTTAAACTTTTCTTCATAGTTAATGAAATTATCCAAGAATTTGTTTCAAAAAACAAAATCTACATATTATGAGATTGCAAATTCTCTCTACACTAGATAAATTTTGTCCGTCTCAGATTTCGTCTCTGATCCACTTCAAATTCCATCCTTGATTTCAAATTTGAAACCCAGGATTCAAAGATTGATTCTGGGATAGTAATAATTCACCTCTGATTGAATTTTCATCTCTATTATTAAAGACAGATTTGTTCGTGTCAACAAACTATCCCTAATATTTTTCTCAATTTTTGTAAATATTTTTATAAATATATAAATATTTACATATAGATATTTCCATCTCAAAAGTTTTGTGGCTAACTAAGTTAGTGGAAAACAACGCCGTATTGACCTAGAGATGGATTTTCTATCTCAAAATTCTGTCTCTAATATCCTCCATTCCAAACGACATCGTTGCATTTCTCATAAACCCGTGCCCTAATCCCTGATTTTCCATTATCTTCGTCCTTGTCTCCTAAAAGCTCCATTGCCCACTGTCATTCTCCCTATGTTCGTCCATCTTTCCCATTTTTTCTGCTAAGATTTGTGATGCTTTCACTCGTTCAATCGTCTCCTCAAGCTCGATCTTTTTTTTTTTTCAGGTATGGTTATTCTAAAATCTTCTCCCATTTTTCATTTTGTGGTTTTTTTATTGCTAAGCTCAAACTCTCACTCTTTCATTCCCAATTGAAGAGTGCATCCATGGTTCCTAAGTTTGCCTCTCATCTCCTTTACTCCATCATTCTATTCTAGGTAAGTTTTTTTTATTCCCTCACTTAGCCTTTTTTTTTTCCTTTCTATGTGGCTGTGGTTAGGTTAGGGTTTCCAATTGGAAATTCTTTAATTTTTCCAATTGGGGAAATTTCTTAATTCGGTTGGAAGAACTTGGAATATTATTCCATTGTTTATTCTCTCTTGAGTATCATTTTGGTTAATTAGACTATAATTATTGATTTAGGTGTATGAAATTTTGTTGGTCAGAAGGAATTGATCCATTTTATTTAGGAAATGGTTTTCCTTTTGCTGGTTAGAAGGATTTTTTATCCATTTTATTCAGGGAATTGTTGGCCTTGATCCATTTTGTCGATAAACTGAAATGATTTTCCTTTTTCTGGTTATTAAGTTAGGTGTATGAAAATTTAAATGTTAGCCTTGATCCAAGACATTGTCTCTTTCTGGTTTAAGACTACATATATATATATATATATGTGTGTGTGTGTGTGTGTGTGTATATATATTCCTACTCTAGCAAAAAACCATATACATAAGCCAAAGATGATACATTTAATTAAGTTGTGTATAATGTTAGTTTATTGGTGTATGTATATACATATAATGATCCAACTGATACATAACTATCTTACGCTTGCTAGGTGGGGTTAGATGGAAGTTTTGTACTTGTAGACTTGAAAATGAAGGTTAAATATAGATAGTCTAATGTGTGTTTTTTAATTTTTTTTCGTATGACAAGTATAGACAAATTGTATTTTTAAATCTCTCTCTCTCTCTCTCTCTCTCTCTCTCACACACACACACACACACACACAATGGATAAGGGAAAGAACAAAACAAGACCACCAACTCTTCTGAATTTGTGACCTAAGCCAAAACTTGAGAGGTAGTCAGTAGATAGAGGAGTGGGACCAACCACAAAAATTTTCTTCATTTCATACATAACAATTTGTGCTTTGCTTTGAAGAGTTGCAACTTTTATGACTTAGCTAAGACTTATATATAGTTTATTATATCTTTGTTTTTTACTAAAAATAGAATATGTATAAATAATTCTTAAAAGAGCAATTATATAATGGTGAGTTGTACGATTATGTCACTCATAGTCCTTTTTTTTTTGAAATAATTGTATTTGATGCCCAAACTTTCATTCACGAAAACTCCTTTACGTGATAGTGCTTTTCCCTTTCTTATTTTTCTATTGCTAACCATACATTTCCCTTCTCATTATGGCTTTTGTCTTTCAAGTAATATGAAATTTAAGTTTGTGGGTTAAAAGTCATAGATCATGAGTTTAAGATCTCTTGTAATAAAAAAAAATCAATTTGATCAATAAAATATGTATAATTGAATTTAAAAACAAGAAAATACAATGAAACTAATAAAACATAACAAACAACATCAACCTAGTGGTCAGCACTCCAATACACACACAAATGCTGACCAAAAGAATAAAAAGCACAATTGAATAGTACAAAACATAGCAGAATAGAACAATCTATGCTAAACTTAATGACACTAAGCTTCAGATTATCCTACAAAAAATTTGGCAGAGTTTCTCCTTGAAATAGCAGTATTCCAAATTTAAAAACACTATAGTTAAAAACAAGAAAATACAATGAAACTAATAAAACATAACAAACAACATCATCCTAGTGGTTAGCATTTCAGCGCACACATAATTGTTGAGCAGAAGAACAACGTAGGCATGAAGAAAACAAGGCAATCCCTATATATATAGAACCATGAGACCATCAGCACCATAAGACCATCTCTATGTAGATAGAACCACTAACCCTATAAGAAAGAAGCAAACTAATGTATATCACCTAGTTGAACTTGACAAATATAAGTAACGTCATTCAAAATAGTGTTTGATATCTTCAAGAAATAAAAAATATATATATGTTTGAAAATTATTTTAAAGCCTGATAAGTAATTTTAATTTTAAATTCTTATTGATCTAACCCACTGAATAATTTTAATAATAAATTATAATTTTTTTGTTAGTGGAAAACCTATTTTTTATGTTCTAGTCAAAGTCTGTTAATTTTCCATAAATTAAAATTTGGAATAGTGCTATTTCAAGGAGATCGAAACTTTGCCAAAATTTTTGTAGGATAATCCGAAGCTTAGTGTTGCTAAGTTTAGCATGGATTGTTCTATTTTGCTCTATTTTGTACTATTCAATTGTTCTTCTTTTTTTTTTTGGTCAGCACTTGTGTGTGTATTGGAGTGCTGACCATTGGGCTGATAGTGTTTGTTCTATTTAGGGTTTAGTTTCTTTGATAACAAAAGACATAAATCTCAAACATTATGATACTGATTTATTAAATTTTGCATAGTTAATCATATGATGACTTGAAATCTTAGGCGGAGAACATGGATGTGCCACAAAATTATTAGTGGATGTACAATAGGATAGGTCCTAATAGGGTTGGGTTTACAAATGAGTTTCTCAAGGGGGTAGAGACGTTTATTAGTCATGCTGAGAAATTACGTGTGTTTCAATGGAATGGATGAAAAGGTGTCCATGTGTAAAGTGCAAGTGTAGGAATTTTTCAGATATTGATGATGTGAGGTTGCACCTCTACCAAAAGGGTTTCCAATCAGATTACTATTACTGAACATCCCCTAGGGAGAGATTGCCATGCATGGGTGAATCATCATCAACGGTGAATCCTTCCTCAATTGACCAACCTTCCAACCTAGGGGCAGTAAGGCATCAGAGGGTCAGTATGAGGAAATGGTCTGTGATGCAGTGAGGCATACGATCAGTGTTGATGTAACATCCTGCATTTTTATTTTCTTTTAAAAAATAATAATTCTTCTCTAAATCAGTTTACTAGATAATTTTTTTGATAATTTCTTTTCAAATAATTATGGATTTCATTATTCACGAATTTTACTATTTATGTGAATAGTAACCTTATGGAAAAACTGACAAGATAATTTTTACTAATTATGTTTGAGTTTGAATATATACAAAAAATAATAATAAATTACATAATTTTTTGATATTCTCTTTACATCTTTGAATCATTAACTACCACAAAATATATTTGTACACTTCAATCTCATCATTAATATCATCAAGCCTTCCCTTTTGCCATTTTTCCTGAAATAATCAATTTTCTAAAAGTGAGATATAAAATATCTCTATAGCTAGTCACTTTATTAAAAACATGTAAATATATGAAGCGATCATTTCAGCTATAAAAGCATAAATCATACTGATAATAATTAAATTTCTCTTATTCACTATGTCGAACAAGATTTATAAATAAAATTCTGTAAAAAACTGATTATGCACATAGATATTATAAATCATAAATAATCATACTTTTATGGAAGACTAACTACCTTATGTGAAGAAGAAGCCTTAAATCTGAACTTTCAGCTCTAATTCTCTTATACTTCAGTCTTTTCCGTACTCTTTCTCTCTTCCTCTCTCTTTCTCACACCCTACTTACTTACGTCGTTGGAAGTCTTGTAGGGTTTAAATAATTATAATGGAATGGCAATTTGGTAATATGTTAAAGTTATGAAAGAGATAATAACAAAAAATTAAAGAGATGATGATGGACGTAATAAAGAGAAGGGAGAGATATACGTGAAAACAAATGCCAGGCCACTAGTAGTAATGGTGAGGACATTATTGATTGCTTTTTCTTGAGTCTTATCTTATTTTACAATTAGACTAGCCTTTATAGCAACACCAACGTGGACGGTCATTGAATTGCCAACATAATTCATTTAGGTTTAATTATTGAGAGGCTCTCTCTATTCTTTTATTTTTCAATTAAGTCCCTAGTTCCAATTCCTATGAAAACCCTCACTCATCTATTTTGCCAACCAACTAATATATATATATATATATATATATATATATATATAGTTAACTTTGTCACTTTGTCAAAAGGGAGCTCTAGAAAAATGAAGAAAGATTCATGAAAAGTAAAATAAAGAAGCAAAGTTCCTTTTCCGATGGCAATATAAACATAACAATTTTTTATTTTATTTTTTTTAATTTTCATGTATGACACTTACTCTATCTTTTCATGTCTCCCACTCTTTCACACACTTAATCACACATATAATACTATATATATATATATAGACAAGTTCATGATTTCTCTTTTCTTTCTTTTCTAGTTTTGTCCTCTTCCCATTATTTGGCTCATGTCCTCCGTCCACTTGCCATTTGCTAACCACACACACACACATTTATTTATTTATTTATTTCTTTTGGTAGAATTTGTAAAACATCCTCATATCTTCTTCATTCCATTCAATTAGGTCCCTAGCCTAATGAATAAAATTCTATTTATATTTCTAAAAAATTTCATTATTACTATTTTATCCTTATTTACTTGCTCGTTTATTTATTTAGCCTCAATTTTCTAAGGTAATTAAATTTATGATATCACAGTTGAGCTTACCTACACATTAGATAGGCCCCCCAACCCAGTTACCCAAGCCTTTTATGATATGTTACATTTTGCACAATTTCCTCTATGGGAAGGGTGTAGTAGCCATTCTGAGTTATTGGCAACTGTACGACTGTTGAGCATTTAATCAAATTTCAACATGGTCGAGGGAATTTCAATGCAGTCTTGTAACTTATGGGTGAGGTCATGCCATTAGGACATCGACTACCCGATAACTTTTATCAGACAAAGAAAGTGGTAGCTGGATTGGGACTCGAGTACACAAAAATTGACTATTGTGCGAATGGTTGCATGCTCTACTATAAGGGCGATGTAGACACAACATAGTATAAGTTTTGTGAGAGTGCCAAGTATACCACAAGAAGGAACCATCGTGGTACTTGAAGATGAGTGGCAAATAAGCATCTATGGTACCTTCCTTTGATCCTAAGACTTCAAAGGTTGTTCACTTCTGAGGTCGTGGCAATGGAAATATGTGGCACCATGAGAATCGTCGTGAGGCTAGAGTGTTATCCAACTTGATTGACGGACTTGCATGGAAAATGTTTGACTAGACATACCCAGAATTTGTGTCGAGTCCTTGAAATGTAAGGCTTGGGTTATGCGTTGATGGGTTCACATCATTTGGACAGTTTGGAAAAGTATATTCATATTGGCCAGTCATTGTTACGCCGTATAACTTGCCTCCTGGAAGGTGTATGTGACAAGAATATATTTTCTTGACGTTGGTCATTCCTGGGCTTAGCAATCCGAAGGCCAAGATAGATGTCTATCTGCAACCTCTAGTCTATGAGTTGAAGCAGTTATGGAAGGAAGGTGTTTTGACATTTGATGCTTTGTTGAAGCAAAATTTTAATATGTGTACAGCTCTTATGTGGACCATACATAATTTTTTAGCATATGGAATGTTGTCTGGCTGGATGACAGTTGGAAAGTTATCTTGCCCACAGGTGTTTACATTTAAGCATGGCCGAGAAATAAGACTGCCTTCCTGAGGAACTGAGAGAAAAGATCTTCACCTCCTCCTCAGTTAGATGAGACAGTGGTATGGATTAGAGTATGTGGCATTCCTATGGTCTGTGAATGCAATCAAGTTGTCACCTTTCAAGGGTACTAGGTTGCACACAACAAGGATGATGACACAGAAGAGGAAGAGGACGAAGGTGACACGGTATCGGGAGGGAATAATGAAAAGGATGTGGATGTAGAAGAAGAATACTCCTCTAACTAATCAGTTTATTTGTACTATGGTATTAATTTATCACTTGGGAAATATATAGTCATCTTTCTAAATAAATTACATTATTAACATGTTGTAGACATGTATGATGTTTATTAATAGTTTAATTATATGTTTGATACAAATGTTAAGTGGTCAGACAGACCGAGGTGGAGGGCACCGATAGGGTCGTCTCATGATATGCATACCTCGTCCCTCCTCCTAACTATCTACGTCAGCACCACATGTCTCTTCCCCTCCATAATTTTTCAGGCCGAGCACCGACTCTAAGCAAAGAGAGTCCATTGAGATCCCCAACACTTTTCCTGTGTCTATCGACCGTGAGCAGACTCCTAGTAGCATCTAGTCTACGGTGTAACCCAATAGGAATCCATTGACAGTCAATGTTGGATACAACCAGTTGGAGATTCGTGAGTTATATTTTGTGATTTGTTATAGTCTTTTTAAATACACAGTAACAATTTGCTTTATGATTACTAATATTGTCTGTATTTGAACTGCTTAGCTTCTTTCCAGTTGTTCATCCTATTAGAGAGATTTCCCCCATTATACAGGGAAAATTCAAGTCCCCGACATTTACCCATGGCACCACTCCTTATGACTTGTGGGATTTATGATTTGAAGAATGGGTGGTAAGTTCTTTAGCGACTCACATATTTTTTGTTTGGTACATAAATATTTCAAAGTAATATTTGTTTGTTTATTTGTTGCAGAAACACAATAAGTGGTTGCCTGAACATGAAACTCTCATAAAAAAGAACTGGGATATAAAGTTTGGCTAAGTCGTACACTGCATGATGGGCCACGTTCGCAAGCTATGGTTTGAAAAGCAAGAGAGGCCCACATGGATTAGCGAGGCCATAATGTAACAACTGGTCCAGCAATGGTCAATAAAAAAGAACAAACAAAAGTGCGAGAAGACACAACAAAACAGGGTCTCCACTACTTGAGGGACATTTCACACAGGAGGCAGCATTCTGACCTCTGAGCATATGCGCTACCTGGTAAGCCCATCTTCAATAGCTTCCTTTAAATTTTTCATTTTAAAATGCATGGTCATGTAGACAAATTTAGAATCTTCTTTTATTTATAGGAGAGCAAGATTAGCTGAAAGCCTAGGCTTTTGGACTTGTTCACGCGCACCTACAAAAAGAGGAGCATAGGAGACTTTGTGGACGATCGTCGTGGGAACTCTTCATTAGTATACTAATATACTTTTTGAATTAATCATCTTTTTAAGTTTTGTATTAAACTCACATTGACTTATGAGATTTACTGTATAGATGTTTGACAGAAGGAGTACACACAGTTGAGATCCTCGAAGGCACCTGTGACTAGTGCGGGTGCCGAAGATGGGGATAACGAGGCTGACATCTTTGGCACAGGGTATGAGGCGCGTCAAATTGGTTCATCGAGTCATTAGTCTATTGATTCATCTAGTCTCCATCTTGACTTTAAGGAAGAATTGCAGCACTGCATGGAGCTCATGATGGAGCAATTGAAGAGTTAGCAAGATCGCCTCAGCAATACTGAGGAAGTGCTTACTACAGCGAACCAGCGGTTGAAGGAGTAGTCTTAGTTGATATAGAGTCAAGCATCCATGCTGAATGAGTTTTGGTACATGATGAACGGCTACGTGGAGTCCATGGACAAATGCATGGGTCCTATAACTGATGATGATGAGACCTAACCCCCAAATCATCCCTTAGACTAGGGTTTTTTATGTTATTGGACATTTTATTATGTATTTATTTGATACAGTACATTTCATTATTGTAATTAAACACTTCTTTTTTCTTTATATGACAAGCATATTTGGTGGATTGTTGGACATACTGTTTGCTAGTTTAGCTGTTCATAGGTTTTCAAATGGATTAGGTTTTTTAATTAAATAATAAAAAAACTAGTTAAAAATATAGGCGAATATTTAGGACGGATTATTCCATCTCTGAGTAGAGGCGAATTTCGGGACAGAATTAATTCGTCTCTAATTGGGGACAAAATTAGGGATGGATGTTCCATTCCAAACTAGAGACAGAACGAACATGCCAGATTTCGTCCCAAATCAGATACGGATAATCCAGCTCTGAATCCGTCCCAAATCTGAGATGGAACTTTCCGTCTCTGAATGGAAACGGAACTTTTTGTCTCTAAATGGAAATAGATTCAAGGACGGAATATTCCGTGTCAGATTTGAGACAGTCATATATCCGTCTCAGATTCTCAGACATTGAGACAAAATTATTAGTCTAAGACGGAATTTTCTGTCCTAGAAATCTGAGACGGATCTTTTAGCCGTCTTAGAAATCTAAGACGACCAACTCAAAGACGGAATGAAATTTGTCTCTGATTTTGCCTTTGATATATCGGGGACGAAATTTCTTTAAATCAGAGACGGAAAATTTTGTCTCTGATTTCTATTTTTTTTTTGTAGTGTACATATTCTGAGATTGCAAATTTTCTCTAATAAATTTGTACCATAGGTAGAAGAAGAAAATTATTGATAATTAGATCAGATCCTAAGACCTTAATAGAAAATAGCCAAGAGGATCTATTTTTGTTAAGTAAAATAATAACATGAGTAAATCACTAATTTAGTCCGTAAAAAATTATAGTTATCTTAACTTGATTTTTAAAAAATTAAGTGTCTCAATTTAACACCTAAAATATTATATTTGATTTAGTTCGATTTTTTTTGCCCAAATTTTTTGTTATAAAAAAGTCACTTTAATAAATTAAGAAATGAAAATAAGACAAATGTAATTTTTTTTTTAAAATTAAGACACTTGATATTTGAAAGATCATATTGAGGCAAATATAATTTATTGAAAATTAAATTAATGATGTACAATAATATTAAAACAACATCCAAACAAGGACAAATATGAAAGGAGAGTGATAACTAATTAATACATTTTTAAAAAAATCAATTTTTATTGGTTAGATAAATAATTAATGTCATTTGAAAAAAATAATTATGGAAACTATTTAGTCAAGTCAAACTAAAATCTTCTATAGAAATTAATTTTGATTTTTATAGAACCAAAATTAAAGCATTGATAGGAAACTAATTTATTAAATTTTCTCATTTGTTTATACGCCATCGAGAGCAACTGAGAATAGTTCATTAAATTTACAGATAGTCATATAGTATTAATTTAGTGTATTACTTTTAGCAACAAAAGTAATCGTACTTTTATTTTTGTGATGGCATTTCAAGGATATAAACCATTTTCTCCTGCAATGAACTTAATCACATACTTTAAAAGTAGTTTATTTTTCTGGAATGGATTGACCTTTAGAAAAAGTTTTTTTTTTAGAATCAAGGAGAATAAAAGACCTTACATGTTAATGTCATACCGAAATGTGACTTGTTGGCACTTTTGAAAAAGTATATTAATAAAATTAATTTTTAAAATCAAAAATCAATTTTATTAGGAGTCACTATCAAAATTGAGTTCGTTAGAAAAATTTTTGGAAAAACCTTTAAATTTGATGGTATGTGTTTAAAGAAAATCGAGTTCAGGAAGTTGAACCACATAGGAATATGTTAAACACCATATACGTTTGATTTTAAAAGTGTGTAATTATTTTATATTTGTCTTAAATTACCTTTATCAATAACACGAAAGCAAGAGAGAAAAAGACCAAAAAAAAAACAGAGGTATTACAATGACGGACTTGGCTAAATAGAGCCTAGAGCTTATGTACCTAGCATTAGGGATCAAAGTCAACGTAATTCGTTTGAAAAATCAACGAAATGTTGATGTTTGAAATAAAAAAAAATTCTTTGTTGTTTTATTTAAATAAATATTTTTTGAATTTTTGGGACAATGATGTTTGTAACATCCCAAATTCTTATATTTATTTAATATAGGCAAATTAGTGTATGAAGGACTATTATGAAAAGAATATTTTTTTTAAAGGAGAAAATTTGTAAGTGGAAATAAAGTAACTTTTCCATAATTAGAGGTTGGAGAAAATCACATGAAACTTTAGAAATAATTTTTGGTGATGAATAAAATTTTTCCATTTATACCAAGGACCTATTTGTAAATATAGAAAATTGTAAATAGCCATATTAAAATTTTAGCTAAACAATTTTTTATGGCAACAAAACATGAAGGAAAGTATGCATAATACGTTGTGTCTCCCTTGTCTTCACCTAACTTTGCACCAATAGGAGAAGACCACACATCACCCATCCACCTTAGCTTTCTTCCATCCATGTGGCACCACCTAAGCTCTCCATTGCATAACACTTTGATGTCCTCGGCCAGCATAGGAAGTTAGAGCACATGATGGAGAAGATGGAGGAATTTAGGCACATGAGCATGTGAAGCTCTCGACCACATTCCCTTTTGGCAGTAGCACATCATGGGCACCAACTTTCTGTAGTGATTCTCGGCTAAGTGCAGAAGAATGTTGGTAGCCACGTGAGAGAGCTTCAATTCCTATGTTATGCTGTTCTTAAACCCGTGGAAGGCTTGGGTGAGTTGTCTTCAAGTTAGGCAGCCACCAAAAACCTCTAAAGGACACCTATGCTTCATCCATGCTGACCAACTTTTGAGCTATCTTCGTGGAGGGTGTGAAACCGAGAAAGAGAGGAATTTGGTGCAGTAAAAACGTGACTGTCTTCTCCTTTTTCTGCAGCCACGTGAGGAACCTCTTATGCCACTAAAATATGACCCTTAGTTGCATTTTCTACTGTCAAAACCGAGAGGAAGAGTGTGAGGTTCTGCTGTCATCAAACCTTGGTTTTCCTTGAGGATTTTGGTGTGCAACCCGTGAGCAAATGAACCAGAATTTTTGCCTCTGTTCTACTGCACTAAAACAGAGCAAAAAGTGGAGATATTAGGCAAGTTTGCAAGGTCTTTTCTAGCCAAACCAATAAGCCATCCTTGGGAAACTTTTACTGACCAAAGGACCATCTTTGCAGTGGATTTGAGGTCCAAAGCACACCTTCACAGCAGCAAAAACTATAACAGGAAAGTGCAGAAAATTTGGAGATAAAGTGAGCTTGGAGTCTCTAGTAAGCTTTAAATCCTTTCTTTTAGCTATGCATGTGTTTTAGAAATAATTAAACATGTCTTAGAGAGTCCCTAGATGAGTTTGGGAGAGCCATGAAGCAAAAAGAATGGAAAAACATGGAGTTTAGATGTATGCATCCATGACAGGGACTGAACTGAATAAAATCAAAAGTTTGTAGGAATAGCTATAATTTCGAAACAAGATATTTGTGACCTATGGACTTAGATGAAACTAATTATGGTCTTAGATCATGAAAAAGATAAGGGAAAAATAATTATTGAGGACCTAAGTGAATGAAATGAAAAGTTGGAAGGAAAGAGTAAAAATTCTGAAAATGTCCAGATTGAGTATATATGGGATTTTAGTTAAAATTTGATGGAATTTACCAAATTTTGAAGGTTATTTATATGGTTAAAGTTCACATTAAGGACCAAAGTGAATTAATTCAAAGTTGTTGAGGAAAAAGGAAATATGGTGAAATTTGAGAAATAAATTAGAAGAAATTTTAGCTGATTATAATTTTTGAATTTGGGACTATAAATGAGATTATATACATTACGTAATTAATTTTTGAGGTACAAGATTAATTAATTATGAAATAGTAATTTTAGTCTCCTCCCTATTAGGATATTTTTTTTAGCTAATTATATTTATTATTTATTTAAATTTGGGATTAGAAATAAGATTGCGAATAATACGTAATTAATATTTAGTGCATAGAAATTTCATTTAAAAATGGAATAGTATTTTTAAGTATTCCATGTTAGGATTTTAATAGCTAATTTATTTTATCAGCACCTTGGAATAATTTCGAGTGGAATCAGTACGAGACGATAAATTCAGGTAGCCAGTTACATTTCATAAAAGCGCTGTTCATATATTTTGAAATTGTTTTATACTGAAAATGATTTAATTATGAATTATGTGATGAAAATGATTTATTGATGAATTATGCGATATTCAACTCTATGCATTGTTATGTATGTATATGTATTATTATGATACTCATGTGCTAAGGCAGTGTACGCCAAGCATCTGGGGTACGACGGTACGCGCCAGTATAAGACTTGCCATGGTTAGGGCGGAAGCAGCTATGCATGACGATGCTAGTGTCAGTCTTGCTGACCTTTGGGCCACATGGTACAATCAGACCCTGGTGGTAGGCACTGAGAATAGTGATGACCCTTGGCACCACTTGAGGTGAAACAGACTCTTGTGGTACTAAGACCTAGGGATAATCTCTGCATGACAGTGGCATAGATGAGTTGAACTGAATTATGAATGGTGTTATGAACTTGCTTTTATGATTGGGAATGGTTCTTGTTTTCAAGATTAACTACTGGCTACTGAGATTTCTATGTCTCATAATTTTTGTACTGTATTAACCATTTCCAGGTGCAAATCAAAATGGGAATAGCGGGGTTGCAGGAGGGAGTCAGTAGTTGTAGCCTAGGTTTTATAGTTTTTGTAAAATAATTAAGACTTAATCTCCAGTGATATGTATATATGTCCAAATGATGGTGATGTAAGGCATGGGATGATGTTAATGGCTCCTAGTTGTCTTTAATTATGGACTTGAGATCTTTGAAATTTAAGATTTGAGAATTGCCATAATTATTCACTAAGGAACCTTATCTTAAAAATATTTTATTCTGGAGATAGTTTTATGAAAATTTTGAGGTGTTACATTGAAAATGGTATCAAAGCACGGTCATGGGCACTGAGTGGGTTAGCATGGGTAGTTTAGAACCCTAGCTCTATGTTTTAGGTTATTTTTGAAATAATCTAACTGTCTATTTTCAGAATATGGCTACAAGGAGAACTCAGACTGAAATCCTAGAAGAAATAGTGACACAGTTGAGGTATCAGGCTAATACTCAGGCCGTAACAGCTGATATCCTTAGGAGATTGCAGGGTGAAGGGAGAAGGGACCAGAATGAAGAAAGGCACCGAGGCAATGGTGAAGAAACTGAGGATGCCAACTCCTTTACAAGGGTACTCGGAGAATTCCGAAAGGCCAATCCCCCTTCATTTGCAGGAACACATGATCCAGTTGTGGCACAAAATTGGATCAAACAATTAGAAAAAATATTCAAGATAATGAATTGCACCCCAGCTCAAAGGCTTGCCTTGGCAGTGTATAAACTGGAAGGAGAAGCAGAATATTGGTGGGAAGGGGCAAAGAGGCTTCTTGAGTCAAAGGGAGAAGAAATCACTTGGGAAAATTTCCAACTCACTGTATTCAACAAATACTTCCCAAACAGCGTGAAGAAACAGAAGGAAGCTGAATTCCTCCAGATAAGGCAGGGGACAATGACAGTAGGGGAATACGAGGCCAAGTTTGAAGAGCTTTCCAAATTTTCTTCATACCTTAACAACATGCACGATGAGGCGTGGAAAGCAAGCCACTTAGAGAGAGGCTTGAGATCCGAGATAAAGAATATAGTGGGGACTTTTGAGATATCGAACTTCTCTCAACTTGTGAACAAATGTCGAATAGCTGAAGCCCACATTCAGGAGGCCAAGCTAGAGAAAGAGGCCGAAGCGAGTGAAAAGAGGAAGAGAGAGGATCGCGGGGCTCTTAACAACAGAAGAAACGGTGGTTGGAAGAAGAAGTTCAAAGGAAATAAAGAGCAGTTTCATAGGAATTAGACGAGAAACCCCAATCAGACCTTTACCCCTCGATGTCAGAAATGTGGTGCCAAGAGTCATGGAAATTCTCCCTTTTTATTTATTTTTTAGAAATTATTTCAAAAGAAAAAATACTTTTTGGGAGACTTTTTCCCACTACATTGTTATACAATCGTGTAATAAGTACTTTATTTAATTTTTAAAGAATTTTGAACTACATGAGTTTATTTTTGAGAAAAAAATATTTTTATTTATTTTTTAGAAGTTATTTTGAAAGAAAGAAATACTTTTGCAAAACTTTTTTCCACTGGCATTGTTATACAATCGCACAGTAAATACTTCATCTAATTTTCAAAAAACTTGGAACTCAATGAGTTTATTTTTTAAAAAATACTTTTCTTCACTGGCATTGTTATACTATGGCGCAGTGAGTATTCTGTCTAAGATAAAGGAATATCCACCTCAAATGAAGTCGGCTTTCTATCTCCTCAAAATTCTTTAATTTTTTAAATTTATTATCCTATGAAATTGATTAACAATTAGGTGATAGGATAATAAAATTTTGCCTAGATTTAAAGATTAATACAATATTCCAAAGAAATCAATCATCTTCCGACTCATCATCAACCAACGATAAAAATGTTTTATTAAATATTTATAAGTGATATGTGGGTTATGACATATTTCAAAAAAGAAAATAAAATAAAATAATTCTATTCTCTGATTCATCTTTGCCTCTCGTCGTTTTGCTCTGTTCTCACGGATTTATTCACTCAGGTTTCTATGCCCTCAAAAACTTATTAATTGTATGTGACTAATGCTTTTGCTAATTGCGAATAATTTATTTTTAACCTAACGAATAGCACGCATCAAGTCTATAAAAAGTTTAATGTCTCAATTTAATCATTTTTATTACTAAATAATTATATCTAGTTACCGTTGCCAAATATCAATTTTGTTGTTGTAAAAATCATCCTTCTTATGATAAATAGAGGACAAAATTGAAATAAACATAACTTTGCAGAAACAAAATTAAGATATTCGATATTTTTTAAACTATATTAAAATTTTTTCAGAACCAAATTAATAATTAAATCTCAAGCTTATCTAAACACCCTAGTTACCATTGGATACAGAAAGGATGGAGAAAGAATGTTTTTGTTTCTTATAATTATCGATCACCATGAAACAACACTAATCAAAGATGTCTAGCTCTCACAAACTAGAACTAAGTATCCCACTCTCTTCATCGTTCCCATTCTCTTCCTCTTCGTTGCCTTTCTCTGTAGTTACATGTGTCAAATCCTTTGCTCTCTTACTCTGATGCCTCCAATCTGTTCGACACAATGAGTAAAGCATCATACAAACGCACGAGACCTGTGCTGCTAGCATCCCGCTCCACAACCCCACCATTTCAAATTTGTACACAAACGTAGCAAAAATAGCCACAGGAAGTCCAATCAAGTAAAAAGCACAAAGGTTTATCCTCGCACCTATATAGGGTCGTGCAGTTCCATATAAGATCCCACAAGATGCTGTTTGAGGATAGTTTCCAATTTGACATAACCCTAGAATTGGTAACACTGTTATCAGCATATCTATGACTTGTATCTCATTTGTGAAGAGTCTTGCCCATACTTTTCTCATAGACACCAAGAAACAAAAGGCCAAAACCCCAGATGTGAACGCTAGGGAAAGCCCTAAGATGGCTGTGTATTGAGCACGTGAGGGTTGTCCTGCACCTAAGGAATGGCCGATTCTTGTGGTTAAAGCAGCACTAAGAGAGTATGGGATGATATATAGAAACCCATTAGTCTGAATTAGGATTCCCATGGTGGCCACTGTGGTTTGTGGGTTACTCAAAAGGCCACAGAGAAAAAGCAATATCTCATACCACCACCACTCCAAGCACAAAGAGATGCAGCTAGGCAAAGCAAGTCTCAAGAGTGGGCCCCACCCTTGTAAAGCAGTGAGAAACTTTGCTCCTTGCCATGGTTTTAAAGGCTTCTTTGAGAGGACAAGGTAAACCACCATACCCAGGTTCATGTTTATGGAGTACAAACTAGTGGCTAAAGCAACTCCTTTCACTCCCAACTTGAAATATGTAACAAGTAAATAATTTATGGGTATATGTAAAATTGTAGCATAAGAAGCAGCTATTGTTAGTGGGGTTGTTAGTCCTTGTGTTTTGAGGAAAGTCCTTAATGGGTGTAGATAAGCTTGGGCTAGCAAGTCAGGGATAGAAAAGAGCAGGTAGACCTGTGCAACTTTTGTGAGTTCTAGGTCTTGGCCTAGCCATTGAAGCATAGGAGCCATGTTGAGCCAGAGGAGTGAGATGGGTATGGAAACAAGTAGGAGGAGACATATGGTTTTGTAAAGGGTTTGGCTTAGAACGGACCATCTCTTGGCTCCATAAGCTTGGCAACATATAGGGTCCATTCCCATGGTGAGGCCTGCAAGGACTGAATTAGTAGTGATGTTGGCAAACCCAATGGCCAGCGATCCTCCTGCAAGCTCTAGTTTGCCTTGGTGACCCAAGAAGAGCATGGAGATGACAGAACGAGAGTAATATAGAAGGCTTGTCATTATAATGGGAAATGTTAGCTTGGCTAGCGATTCTAATTCTTCTTTCACTATCATGCCATCCATCTGTATTGGTTAATTCCTTGCTTCTCTAATTTGGATTTTTTATGTGTGTGAGAGAACTTGGATGTATGTGTTCTCAATATTATTTATAATGTGCATATGTGAAAGAGATATTCACAACGATATCACATTAAATGTATTTGTATAAACTGTAAATTTTTTTTGAGCTTTTGCTATAAACATAAGCAATCCCTTTCTTCAGTTGGATTATATCTTGCAAATTCTATTTTTAATTATGATCAACTTTATGTTGTCATCTCAAGAATGAAAAGTATAAAGGGATTAAATATTCTGATATTTGACAAGCATGAGAATTCAGTGACAAGCATTACTAGCGTAGTGTATAAAAAAAATTTCAAAATCTACGTTAAAGGTCAATAACTTTTATTTTATCTCTTTTTTTTATCATTAGTATATTTTTCTAAATTAATTTATATAATACCTTATTTTTGTTCTTTTTTTCATTTGACATTATTCACATTCAATCTTTAAAATAATTATGTCTAATGAATAAAAAGTATATGTGTTTTAACATAGCCTGAATGTCTCATTATTTTTCTACATGTATTTCTTTATATGTATATTAATTGTTCTTATTTATTTATTAATAAGCAAAAATAGCGATATACGGGTCACAACACTAGTTAAAATAATAAGTTGGTAGAAGAAATAATGAAAGGATAACTCAAGAGATTTAAGTAATGTGTAAATAGAAATTATCTAAACTAACCAAATCTAAATTAATATTAACTTAAGGATAAATAATCTCAATAAAAAATTTGAAAAATATCTTCTAAAATCTGAATCAAATCTTACTTTTTTAGAGTGAGTCAGGGTTTGAGTATTTAAAATGCACATGTGGATTTCGAATTTAAAAGGAATAAGAAATAGAAACTATACCTTTTAGGAAATATAATTAGTGAATGATTTTAGGAAAAAAAATCTGGAGAATAAAAGGAAAAAAATTAACGAAAATAAATAAAAGGGATAATTTGAATAATGGAAATTAAAATAATAAGTTGGTAGAAGAAATAATCAAAGGATAACCCAAAAGATTTAAGTAATATGTAAATAGAAATGATCTAAACTAACCAAATGTAAATTAATATTAAATTAAGGATAAATAATCCCAATTAGAAATCTGAAAAATATCTTCTAAAATCTGAATCAAATCTTACTTTGTTAGGGTGAGTCAAGATTTGACTATTTAAAATGCACGTGTTGATTTCGAATTTAAAAGGAATAAGAAATTGAAATTATACCTTTTAGGAAATATAATTAGTGAATGATTTTAGGAAAAAAAATCTGGAGAATAAAAGGAAAAAATTAAGAAATTACGAAAATAAATAAAAGGGATAATTTGAATAATGGAAATTAAAATAATAAGCTGGTAGAAGAAATAATCAAAGGATAAGTCAAAACATTTAAGTAATGTGTAAATAGAAATTATCTAAACTAACCAAATGTGAATTAATATTAAATTAAGGATAAATAATCCCAACAAGAAATCTGAAAAATATCTTCTAAAATCTGAATCAAAGGAATAAGAAATAGGATTTGAGTATTTAAAATGCACATGTAGATTTCGACTATTTAAAATGCACATGTATTTAAAATAATCCCAACAGGATTTGAGTATTTAAAATGCACATGATTTGAGTATTTAAAATGCACATGTAGATTTCGAATTTAAAAGGAATAAGAAATAGAAACTAGACCTTTTAGGAAATATAATTAGTGAATGATTTTTGGAAAACAAATCTGGAGAATAAAAGGAAAAAATTCAGAAATTATGAAAATAAATAAAAGGGATAATTTGAATAATGGAAATTAAAATTATTAAGTTGGTAGAAGAAATAATCAAACGATAACTCAAAAGATTTAAGTAATCTATATAATAGATTAAAACAATTCTACTATAAGGTATTAATTGCTAGTATATCATTAATTATTAAATTATCTATAATAAAATAAAATTAAATAAATAAATTAGTTAAATTAATCACATCATATTAAATGAATTTAAAAAAATTCAGGTAAATTGCTATATAATTGATATATGATTGTTATAATTGCTATATAATTGGTGAATTGGTAAATTAGGTAAACTTTTCGATTAAAATATAATATATTGTCTTTTGATAAATTAGCATTTATCATATATAAATAATTAAATAATTAATTGCTATAATTGTTATATAATTGGTAAATTAGGTAAACTTTTTGATTAAAATATAATATGTTGTCCTTTGGTAAATTAACATTTATTATATACAAATAATCAAATAATTATATACAAATAATCAAATAACTAATTGCTATATATTTTTTATATAATTAGTATTATGACCAATACACGGGTAATTCACAATCTTAAAAATATTCATAACTTATAATAATAATAATAATTAATTGATAGCAAACATATAGATGTTGGCATAAGAGACACATTTTAGAATATCTACATCTAATATGAATAAAAAAAAATCAAATTATCCAAACAACGGAAATATTTTTCCAATGCAAATACACCTCTAATGCTTTTCAAATATAATGTCCTTAACTTGAAAAGAAGGAAATAAAAAAAATAAAAAATAACATAAAATAAATTTGAATCAATATAATAATATTATGGAAAAGATCATATAAAGTTTTCTTACAACTAATGGAAATTTTTGAAAATTTCTTTATACATTACATTTGTAGTGCTTGAATTGGTATTTCCATCTTTGTTAAGTATAAGAATCTTCAATATTCCCTTTCTACTCTTTACTCTTGAGATGACAACATAAAGCTGATCTTGACTAAAGACTACAGTTATTAATTTATATTATTATTTATTTAATTACCGAAATTCATTTGATATGTTTGATGTGATTAATTTAATATTGTTGAATTTCAATTGTAATTCAATTCAATGTATTTGAAAGTACAATTTGAAATTAAATATATTTGAAAATAATACAAAAAATTATTATGTTAATAATTATGTTAATAAGTAGATAAAAATGTTAATTTTAGTAGATTTTTCATTTTAAAAATCTAAATTATAATCATAATGTATTATAATTTGAAAAAAATACAAGTATACCAATTAGATATGTTATTACAATGTTATACTTTATATTATGAAAGATATATTATAAAATTATATGCTAAAATTATGTAGTAACAATTTAAAAAAATTTATATCATTTATATTTATAAAATTTATATTATGAGCTAAATAGTCAAATGTATATATTAATATTATTATATAGATTCCTGAAATTACAAAATATTAAAATTATTCCAAAATCTACTTGAAGATTTCTTATTAATTTCATACCATTGCTACGAAATAAACTCTTTTACGAGATATTATGAGCTTGTCTCTTAACTAGAGATTATTCGAATTCCTTTGTAGGATGCCCCAGTTGATCTCAAGGTCCCAATATGTAGAAATGTAGATACCAAGAAAACCCAAGCAAGTACTTTCCAATTCATTCCCTTGCATTATGTCTTTCTTTTTGAATAGGCGCCTGAGGCACTAATAAGAGAAGGAGGGTGGTAATTGGTAATTAGGGAGCAAGGAAGCATGAACGTCGGCATTGCAATACTGAAGTGTTCATGTGTGATACAAGTGTTGTACTGTATCTGGTAAGAACCTTCAACATGTACAAATTCTTTTTAAAGTATCTTTACTTTGTAGTTTGGAAGTCAAAGTCATATCTTCAGCAAAAGTAGGCAATTTAACTCCTGCATAATTGTTTGAGACTTGAAAGAGGAATTTGAAAAAAAAAAATAAAGAAAGAATTTTGGTACTTGAAGAAAATGACACCAATAGAGAATGAAGGATAATGTATTGAATACGCTGCTTGTGTTGCAAGTATTTTGTCTATGTTTGAAATCTTTCCAACCATAGTAACAAATGTGGAACTCAAAACTTCTTAAGGCTTGCACCTGGATGTATAAAAAGGATTAATATGTTAAGGATTTATGAGGGACAAAGAGCATCAAGAGAACGAAATTGGATGTATAAAGATCACCGTATAATATCACTTTTGTTTTTCACAAACATGTCTAGTAAATTGATTTGCCAAGGCATTAATTGGAAATATATAATCCAATGAAATATAATATGCAATAAGTTTATTCGAAAAATTTACCTAATTACTAATTATTTAGCAATTATAGCAATTTACCTTAATTTTTTCAAATTCATTTAATGTAATGTGATTAATTTTCTAAATTTATTAATTTACTTAATTTATTCCTTTAAGTTTATTCTATAGTACATAATTTAATGACATACCTAAAATTTATTAATTTACCTAATTTATTTATTTAATTACTTACCAACAATTAATGCCCTAGAGTATAATTGTTTTAATTTATTATATAACAATATATATAATAAATGCTAATTTACCAAAGGACAACATATTATATTTCAACGAGAAAGTTTACCTAATTTACCAATTATATAGCAATTTACCCTAATTTTTTAAAATTCATTTAATGTGATGTGATTAAATTTTCAAATTTATTAATTTAACTAGTTTATTCATTTAAATTTATTTGATTATATATAATTTAAGTACCTATCGATAATTAATGCTCTAGAGTGAAATTATTTTAGTCTATTATATAGATTTGAAGAGCCTAATAAAAAGAGTATAAAACTTATTTAAACTAAAAATGGAACAATGAAGGAAAATGTGTTGAATATGATGCTTGTGTTGCAAGTATTTTGTCTGTATTTGAAATCTCCCCAACTATAGTAGCAAATGTAGAACTCAAAACTTTTTAAGGCTTGCACCTGGATGTATAAAAAGGATCACTATTAGAGATTTGTGAGGGGCAAAGAGCATTAAGAGAATAAAATTGAATGTGTAAAGATCATAGCATAATATCACTTTTGTTTTTCACAAACCTGACTAGTAAATTGATTTGCCAAGGCATTAATCAGAAATATATATTCCAATGAAATATAATATGTAATAAGTTTATTTGAAAATTTTACCTAATTTATCAATTATTTAGCAATTATAGAAATTATATAGCAATTTACCCTAATTTTTTCAAATTCATTTAATGTGATGTGATTAATTTTCTAAATTTATTAATTTACATAATTTATTCATTTAATTTTATTCTATAGTACATAATTTAATGACATACCTAAAATTTGTTAGTTTACTTAATTTATTCATTGAAATTTATTCTATTGTATATAATAAATACTAATTTATCAAAGGAAAACATACTTTATTTTAATTAAAAAGTTTATCTAATTTACCAATTATATAGCAATTTATCTTAATTTTTTCAAATTCATTTAATGAAATGTGATTAAATTTTCAAATTTATTAATTTACCTAGTTTATTTATTTAAATTTATTTGATTATACATAATTTAATTACCTACCGGTAATTAATGTCTAGAGTAGAATTGTTTTAGTCTATTATGTAACAATTATATAGCAATTTACCCTAATATTTTCAAATACATTTAATGTAATGTGATTAAATTTCTAAATTTATTAATTTACCTAGTTTATTCATATAAATTTATTTGATTATAAATAATTTAATTACTTACCAGCAATTAATACCTTAGAGTAGAATTGTTTTAGTCTATTATATAGATTGATAAATTAGGTAAACTTTTCGATTGAAATATAGTATATTGTCTTTTGGTAAATTAGCATTTATTATATACAAATAATCAAATAATTAATTGCAATACAATATAATTATATAGCAATATAATGATAAGTATATAGCAATTAATGTCATTATTATCATTTATTAAATTCAATTTATTATATTCAATATTCATGTTATATAAATAAAGGATCATTCTAACTGTTATGTATTGCTCCCGTGTTTGTATTGTTTATTCTTCCTATAAAATTAGTTTTCATTATGTTTGTATGTCGTATATAGCTAAATTTAGTGACGTTGCTGATATTAATATATCAAGAGATGATTAAAGGATTAAGGCCTGGGTAGTGAGGTTGTGGATAGTTGAATCGTTCAATATGCCTGAGGAGATTTTTAGTCTAGAGATGGTTTTACAAGATTTTCTTAGGTGAATTTAATTTCATTATATTCAAAATTTTTATATGTATTATTTTGTTCATTATGCTTATATTGTGTTTATATTTTACCTTCTAAGGGTGATTACATACACGGTAATGTGAAAATATTATTTGTGAGCAAGTCCAGGCGTCAAATAACTGAGGGAAATGTATAGTTGATGTTTATGTTTGGTGTAATTAAGTATAACAATGAGTATTATACAACGAAGTATCAATTCATACTTGAGTTTTGCTTTTCAATTGATGTCCGACTAGCTGAAGATGATTTAAGTATTCCAAAATCTGTTTTCAAGTTTTGTTCATTTAGTGATATTTTAAATCATATTACTGACGAGAACTATTTAATAGATTAGTTTTTATCTTCTATTTTGTGGATTATGTTTTATTTGTTGTTGATTCCAACTTTCTATGAATAATATTGTTACGTTTCAGATGTTATCGAGCTAGTCAATAAATTTCGTCTTATTATAGAGAGCTCTAAGAACGGTAATAGGAGCAGGTGTGTAGAAATTGAGATTGAGGATACATAGTATTGTTGCTGTCAATTTTTTGTTTTTGTTTTGTATTTTGATTAATTACTACATTATTATCATTTATTTTAGGTTGTATATTTATTATATCTTTCTGTTAGTGTTTTTTCTTCTTTCGGCTGGGTTATTGTGTATATATAAATATATGTGTACGTGTGTGTGTATGTTTTGTTGGTGTAACAGAATTATGTCTACATTGTGGGGACAATTTATAGACGAGCTAAATCAACATTTTGTCAATAACCCAAGTCGTCCAACTGTTATTTTTATTCTCTGATACAAGATTCAACAATTCTCTGGTACATTATCTATCGCTTGCTCTTTTGATTTCTTTGGTGCAATATTCATTGTCATATTTATTTTTGTACTAACATTGATACCTATTTATTCAAGTTCTGTCAAGATTTCCAACTCTTTTTATACTTCGAAGCTATTTATTAATCCTGAAGTCCTTGAATATCATTTTTTTTATTTCGAAGTATGTTGCAAACAAGATCACATGCACAATCAACCATAAATCCCACGTCTATTGAGTACGTTGCCGACAAGTTCCCTCTTAAGAAATTTAATAGTCACCCTTGGCATTTTTTGGGTCAGGCCTTGCCTTACCACGACGTTGCCCCTTGGGCAGATCATGAAGCCTACCTCGACTTACTCACCCCGAGCACCTCATTCCTACACCACAACACACTTAGGATAATAATCCTAAGGATTGTCCCTAGTTACTCATATCCCACTAATTATACATGTAAACCAGTAATGCACATACACTTGTTCGGCACACAAGCATTTAATATTTAAATGCATTTAAATAAATTTAGGAAGACAATCCTAAAATATGTACATATACAACCAAACAAAGTAGAGCTAGATCTCTTACCTAGATTCCATGCTCTCCTAGCTCCCGCCATATGCCTTGGCCAAACCTTAAGCCGTGACCAACCTACGGAGTATTAATCATAGATCTTAACACATGAAATCTTCCAAATATGCTATCTAGCAATAGTCGATCAACTGCCCCACTAGCTAGCGGTCCACTAGCTAAGCATAGACAATGCTGACTTGAGAGCAACCGGTCGCCTAGTGATTCGATTAGTGCCACCTTACCAGTCAACTAATGCATCTCCACCAAACGTGCCAGCTAAACCGAGAGCAACCGGTCAACTGTCACACCTTACTAGTCGACCTATATATCGCTGCCAGGTTTGGATAGAGAGCACCAGAGGTTGCCGATTGACCGCTCCACGCACGACAATTAATTGATCACCCAGCAGGCTCGACAATACTCGCATGGAGCCTTGGTTCTTGTCCAGAATCATCGAAATCTTTATCTTTTCTCTTGATTCTTTTCATGGGTTTTAGTTAAAGATGTTTAGGGAGTGCTTTAACACTAAAATCCCCAATTAATGCTAACAATCTAAGTTCCAATCATCAAATCTACGTTCAAAACTCTAACTTATCCATTCTAGGTTTTAATCTCCAATTTTCATCCTTAATCTTATTTCTCCTACAAATTCTTGGTTCTAATTCCATCAATAAAACCTAGGAATGTTTTAGAACCTAACCCAAGCTTCAAAACTCTTCAACAATCCCAATTTCTACCCAAATCCATTTAAATATGAAAATAGAGAGAAAATTGGGAAAAATGGGATACCTACCTCATTTCCTTGCTTTTCCTGTGGTGGTTGGTCACAGGAGACCTGCCCCACTGGCGGAGAATACTTGCCAGAGGTTTAGATGTGAGTTTAGGTGGAGAGAGTTAAGAGAAGATGAAGAGAGTTCTTGGGGAAGGAGAGAGCTCCCGAGAGGGAGGAAGGGAAAATGAGAGAAAAAAAATGAGGTCACCTATATATACCCCCCATTGTGAAATTGCTATTTTGCCATCCAGTCAATCCCCAGTCAACATTAGTAATGGCAAATCTGTAATTTCTTCAACTTAGGCATATTCTAGGCACCACACAATTTTTCTTCTTATATTTTAGTCCCTTCTCAGACATAGTAATCATCTAGCTCCTTCAATGCCATATGTACCCCTCCCTAGTCCCCAGTCACTAATTAATTACACATGCCATTTCTTAATCTAACATTCCTCTATTAAGTAACAAAAAAAAAATTTTCATGCCCGAATTATTCCTTAAAATCAAATTAAAGTAATACTCGAGAACCACGGGTATTAAAGTGGTGGAGGGTGGAGGTGAAGCCTTGACACCAAAGGGATGGAGCATGGCGTGAAGGATGGAGGGGAAATTGTGAGGCATAGAAAAAATGAGGCAAATGGTATATGGTAGTGGATTTATTTCCTCCAAATGATCATTTTTCCCCTTGCCTAATTACATAATGGCACCAACGGATATTCCTCAAGGAATATCTTATCTGTGCTCCTAAACTCGACACATTAAAATCACCACAACTTACTTCTTCAATCCAGATTTATCTCAAACCTCATTTTTCACCTTTTTAGCGCTTTCAAATGTAGTAAAAAAATTATTTTCTTTTAATCCCTCTCAAGGACCCATATGCATTGATGGTCCTCCATTACAAAAAAAAAAATTGGTTCTTAGCCACGGTTTTTTAACCACATGTACAGAAACTTTAGCAAAGTTGCAGTTTGTTTTGTTATTTTGCCATGTATACATTAGTCGTGGCTCTCTGTAAGGGAACCACGACCAAAAAAAAAAAAAGACCGCCTGATCTCCCTCCAATTTTTCTTTTCATCTTTATCCATATTATTAACTTTTTTCACTTTTCCTTTTATGCTTCTCGTTTCATTTTCACTCTCCATCTCGTCGAACCTCCATTTCACTTTCCCTCTTCCATCATGCTTTGATGCTTGGCTAGGAGACCAACGCAAGGCTAAGAGGCGATAAGTGTCTCTGTCGACAGTCATCACAGTCAAGCTCGGTTTTCATCATTCTTCCTCTCTCCCTTTATTTCTTTTCCTCTCTCCGTCAATAAGAATTTATTTTTCTTAACCCCAATCCCAATGAATTTATGATGAATTTGTGATTTGTGGTGATTAATATGATTTTTCTAATGAATTTATGATTCACTGCGACTACTATGATTTTTTTGATTCATTCTGATGAATTTCTCATGATTTATCTGAGAGCTGTGTTTGATTTAAGAAGTTCTACTAGTTCTTGAGACATCGCCATTAGCCTTTCTTCTTCTCTGTTTTGTTGTTAGATAATTTTTTCTGTTTGGTGAAATTATTCAGAAATGGGGTTGTGAATGTTTTAGTTTTAGGGTTTCATATGTGTACTAGACTACTGGTTGATTCTTCTGCCCAAGCTGACTAGAGTTACCCTCGAGATTGAAGAATGCCTTCAAAGTTGTGGTTGCAAATCCTTCTTACTTGCTGAGAACTTACTGTCGAAAGTATACTTACTGGGAAATGGGACTTTTTGCATATTCATAGGATATTTTATGCCTTCAAAGTTGTGATATGCAGGGAATTACATTTTTCTTGTAGATGAAAACTAAACCTAGGTAGAGGTTACTATCAGCCATTTCCTTAGGGATGGGCGTTAAAGAGGTAATAGAATCTATTTATGTTTGAGATGTTTCATTCTTGCAGTTAAGTTGTCTCTGTTGTTATTTTAAATCCAAAATTTCAACTAGCAATAGATAAGCTTCTTTTCCTTAATCATTACTGTTAAGTTCTTGATGTAGCACTATTTTGGTGCTAATTACCCTCTCTTTCGATATCTATCTTGCTTAGACTTGCATTTCTTAACCCAAGTTCTGAGTAGTTTAGATTAGTATAGGATTTCTAGAGTTTTTAGTTGATTGATTGATTTCATGACCAGTTGCTTCTAACTCTTGGTGGTTGGATTTTTTTGTTGTAGATTAAGTTGGTGAGGAGCTTATGCAAGAAGATGGACCCTGTAGAGCTGTAAAATTTTTTTTACCAAAGAAGGCTTTCTGTCTCTCATAGCTATAGCAGTTGATCTGTGTAGCTATAGTGGTGAGCTCTGCACTAAAAGTGGTTTAAGCACTCTATATTTTTCCTCTCACCACTATAGCAGTGGCCCTGTGTAGCTATAGTGGTGGACATTGCACCTTATATTGTTAAAGCTCAACATTCTGCCTTCCACTACTATAGCTATGGGCATATGCCGTTATAGCAGTGATCATGATTTTCTGCCAACTGTTACTAGTATAAACAGCAATTAGGGCAAGGTTTTAAGGCACTTTGAGCACGGGAAAGACTGGAGAACGCCAAATTTGTTGAAAGAAGAAGAAGAATCTTAAACTGAAGCTCCGGCCTCGATTTCTGTCAATCCAACCTCGATTTCATGGAGTTTTCTCAATTTTTTACTTTTTTCTATAGTTTGACTATCATGGGTACCTAAATCTTGTTATAGGGTTGCTATGAACCTAATTTCATATTAGGAGTTGTATTTCTCTTTGTATTTGTGATTTCTCTTGATTAATACATGTCTTTCCATTCATTTATCTTGAGCTTGCTATGAAATTGATCACTTTGTAGTTTCCATATTGCTTTTATCAATCTTTGGCGAGGGAAATAAGAGTAGAATTCTGAATAAATCGGGCGAGTGCATAATCCTAAATTTCTCAAAGGGTTTTTGCTTCTTAACTCGTAGAGATACTAATTAATCTCTTTTAATCACTTTAGGTTGGTTGTAGTAGGCTTAGCCTACACAAGGAATTGTGTTTGTGTTGAGTATCTTAATTTAGATTTGAGGATTTTTTTAAGCCATAAGATAACCTAAGATTAACATGTTTAATTTATTAGAATCATAAGTGTAGAGAGAATTTAGCAATTCCTAGGATGAAAGAGGGGAATTAATAGCTCTAAGCCTTTTATTGAATTAATTTCGATTCTGTATGTGTGTTCATTGTTATTTGCAAAAAGTATAAAAACATTTTGTTGCTTGAATTTTATTTTTTAGTTCTTAACTTAAAACTGTCTTTGATCCAAATTTCCTCATCTAACTAATACGCTTAAATTTTTTGAGTAATTAGTAAGTTAGTCTTCGTGAGAACTATATTCTTACTCTATTTCACTGTATTATTTGTGCAACTGGTGCACTTGCCAAATCGCTGACAATTGCTCATAATGGTGAACTAGAAATTTGTAGTTTTTTTTATTATAGTTTTCTTGAAACTCCACTAAAGTTAAAACTATAAAAGAAGACTTAAAATCAAGTCATTGAAACCAGAAATTTAACTAAAGTACATGTCATTCACCATAACAATAATGCGAAACTTTTAGATTTTAAATTAAAACTAAAATAAAGATAAAAATAACCTCTTCTACTTAAAATAAATTAGACTTGTGGAAGAAAGGGCAAGACAAAAAGTGTTAGTCTTTATAAATTTATTGCATTGATAAGTGTCAACCAGACTTGTTACTTTTCAAATGCTATCAGCATTCAGAAGTTCAGCTTGATGCCAATTACATATAAGTTATACTATAAACATCAAAATAAATTTTTGCATGCAACCTTTTCCACTACACATTACATATTAATAGACCATAGATCAAAAGATGAAATACTTGTTTCAACATATGTATTAGTTTAATTGCATTACCTTTATGGATATATTGGACCCTACCCTACTCTGTATAAGTTTTCTATTAGTTGATCTTCTCCCCTTATTCCCCTAAGGAAAAAAAAAAAGGAAATGAAACGTCCTTTTTGAAATCTCTAAGTAGCATTCTGATCTCATTATTAGTTGAATGTGATCTCAAGTTTTGTGCATCACTGATTAAAGTTACATTATGGTAAATTCGGGTAATTGATTTATTTTGTCTAATTTATTTAAAATTTATAATTATTCTGATGTTAGTAAGTCCTCATAATAGGCCTTGCCTCAATTTTTGTTGACTCGTTTATAATCTGCGTCGATGGCAATGGTAACTTTGTTGTTTAATTAGGATTCCTGCAACGTGAACCAATTTTTTTTGAATGTCTTGATGAAATAAGGAGTTTCCAATCAGCTTTAGGAAGCAGTGGAATGTGGAACTAGACGTAGGATTCCTGCAGCGTGAACCAATTTTTTTTGAATGTCTTGATGAACTAAGGAGTTTCCAATCAGCTTTAGGAAGCAGTGGAATGTGGAACTAGACGTAGGATTCCTGCAACGTGAACCAATTTTTTTTGAATGTCTTGATGAAATAAGGAGTTTCCAATCAGCTTTAGGAAGCAGTGGAATGTGGAACTAGACGTAGGATTCCTGCAACGTGAACCAATTTTTTTTGAATGTCTTGATGAACTAAGGAGTTTCCAATCAGCTTTAGGAAGCAGTGGAATGTGGAACTAGACGTAGGATTCCTGCAACGTGAACCAATTTTTTTTGAATGTCTTGATGAACTAAGGAGTTTCCAATCAGCTTTAGGAAGCAGTGGAATGTGGAACTAGACGTAGGATTCCTGCAACGTGAACCAATTTTTTTTTGAATGTCTTGATGAAATAAGGAGTTTCCAATCAGCTTTAGGAAGCAGTGGAATGTGGAACTAGACGCGTTTTGTTTTTACTGCTATTACTGCTACACCCAGCCTTGCTTCTTGATCTTTGCCTACTACTTCTTGGGCTTAACTTCTCTTCCTGTTGTTAATAGCTGTAAGAGCTAGTGGGACAACTTAAACCCATGAATTAAAGTCTTCTACTTTTTACGCATTATTTTTTTTTAATAATTGTCTATTTGTCTGGCTTATAATTTTTAATTTGCCAACAATTTTGCTTATTGCATTTTTGTATGTCTCAATAAAGGTAAATATTTTCTTTTGATTGTTTGTTGGATCTTACTGTATGAACAGGACAACAACATGTGGAAGCCAATCTCAGAGCAACTTTTGCTGGAATATCTGTTGTGTTGTCTTTCAATGATGAAGAACAACAGGAATGTAATGAGCCAAAAACTGATGGGGTTGGATTGCACATTGATTATCTTGTTGCAGACTGCAATGAAATTCTTCTTCCTTTGCAGGTAACAATTTTGTTGAGATGCTTCTATCTCTAGCCCACCCCTCCCCTAGTTGTCTTAGGTTTGCTTGCCCTATGAGACCTAACTCTCTGCTATATCATTTTGAACAATGTCCCACACTCTAACTTGAAACACTTTATGTATTTAAAATGGGTATGCCATCAAGTTACAATAGTTGAGGGAATGGTGAAGCATATGGAAATTGCTTATTTTTTGAACACTAGAATTGATGCTATAGATTCTGGTTTGCAAGGATATAATGATGCTAAAAATGAAAGTGCTCTGGTTCAACATCTGCAAGCTAAAGTCCATGGTGCTCTTTCCTCATTGGTCACTTATGATCCAAGTTCTGATTCAGATTCATTATTTGGCTTAGTTGTAAAAGACTTTCTGTAATACCCACCTGTAAATTTTCAAATTTTATTTTTGGCTCATTTTCTTTCAATTTGTTGTTGAAAAGTTGAACATAAAACCCTCTAGTGTTGTATAACATTAACCCCTGTTTTAACTTCTTTATGTACTGTGACAGATTTTGCCTTTCCTTTTTATTTTTTTGTGTATGATATAAATGATTGTAGGGAAGGAGAAATTTAGGCTTGGGAGTTGGGACCTCCCTTTTAGAGGGAAGACGAGGTTGCTATTTGGCTATTTGACTTTTATGTTGTCCTGCACCATGATTTGAATTTTTTAGTACATGATCTTTACTGAGTCCAAATAATACCTCTTGTTCTTTATATTATCTTGAAGAAATTAAGAGTTTTTGGATTAATTCCCTTAATTCTTTTTTGTATTACTAAATTTTGCTTGTTTTGCTTACTCTCTTGATTTGTCAATTCTTGAGCTTGTTGACAATATGATGCTTTGGCTTGATTGTCATATTGTGTTCAGCATAGTGACATTGATAGCAGAGCATCTCCTTAGTTAAAGAAAGAATTGCTTTGAATATCTAATAAAGAGAAATCATGGAAAGAAAAACTACAGAGAAATTGGATTGTCAAATCAGAATCGCTTTTAATATTAATATTCCCTTCTATTTAATTGTATATACTTATGTCTTTTGTAGGATCCAACATGCATTATTTGCCAACAGTATCTATATCTTTCTTTCTGTTGTTGTCTGCATTATAGGCCTTCTTCTTTTCTCAGTCTGGAGGTAAATGAATTATGGTATTGAAAATGTTTTGCTTGCCTTCAATCATTTATCTTTTACCTTCAATTATTCAGAATTATATGACTTGGCACTATCTAGAAAGGAAAATTTCATCGACCAAGGTAGATTATTCATATTGCTAACATGGTTGTTTTTGTTGGTATGCTTCAGGCATGGCTGCATGGAGTTGGAAGCTTCATCTCAGCACAACATCCTGCTACAGTAAAGGTTGATGTTCTTTACTAGTTGAAGTCAGAGGTGATTAGAATTCTAGAAACATTGCATTTACTTTGGCTTTGTCAATTTTTTAATTCTTTAGTGCATTTACTTTTGTGCTAAACTAATATATTTGATAGTATGAATCAATCATTTATATAAACATTTTAAAATCCTTTATTTTTTTTATGGAGTAAATATTCTTTATATGTAATCTACATCATAACCCATTAGCTCATGCACACGTTGTGCATTACATGAGCTATGTAATGATTAATTACAATATTTCCTTTTAAAGGTTGGGGGGCTTCAAGTGCAACTTCCAGAGATAGAAGTGATTCAGAATATGTTAAGTCAAGCTGAATCTTGCCATGCAAAATGTAATGAGATATTAGAAGGACTTATGAACCTTAAGGTTTGCGATTTGTTTCTCTTTGACACCTCTAATTATTTTTGGTGGTTAAATGGGATAACTTATTAAGAAACGTGATCTGCGAAATGTTGGACTGCTGCTTAAGGAATGGGAGAGCTTCATGGTTTAGTATATGGTTACCGATGTTAACATTAAGGAATGCAGATGTTAACATTAGATCTTATATATGTTTAGTATAACTATTGGACTCAATGTAATTAGACACGTTGATAATATTGATTTAGTGTGTACATATTCTATTTATTTTTAGGCAGTATATATATGTAATATCCCAAGAATTTTTATGAATATTTAAAGTCTGATTTGAAGTTTAGTGAAAAATTTAATTATGTGAAAATTTTTATTTTTGAATTAGTGAAGAAAATGTGGGAATAGAAATTTTTATTTTAATATGGCGCCCAGGCGCCACGTGGGGCGCCTAGGCGCCGGGCATGGGTGGCGCCCAAGCGCCATAGGTGGCGCCCAGGCGCCAGGTGTACCGGAAAATTTTAGTTTATTTTTCAATCGGCCATAACTTCTTCATCCGAACTCCGTTTTGGGCAAACTTTATATCGTTGGAAAGCTCTTTAAGTCTAGTTTCCAATGGTATAAGTTTCATTTGAATATTTATTACCAGTTAGGAGTTATGATTCGAGAAGTAAGTGAAGGTCGAGAGTAGTGGTAGGAAATTTCTCTATTTCGTAACCCTGATGGTTTTTGTCTGGTTACAATAGGAATGATCAAGGTGCAAAGTGGGAGTGCCGAGAGTGTGAAATCCAGGTGAGTGGGTTAATACTTGCTATGATTAAATATCTGTTATTGACTTTTTGCATCATAGTGGAAATATGTTGTATATCCAAGTTTGAAGAGGATGATGTGGAACGATGAGACATAAACAATTGTGGAACGTGTCTGGTAATGTATATAATTATATTTTTTTATTTTCCCATGAATGGAGGTTATATGATGGATTGTGAATGGCATGTGAACTGAGTTGAATAATTGTTCTATATTATAGGTTATGTTGTATACATGCTATGTTGCTGGAACCACATTGATTATGTTGTGGCTTGAATTGTAAATGATTGAGGATGTTTTTATATATGATTGTGATTGTGTTTGACTGGAAAGGAAAGGCATGGTGGTGCACCCCATGGAGAAATTTATGTGAAGTTATAAGGGTGGAGATTATAAATGGAGAGATAAGGGTGGATGCGGCGGGGGCCGCGGGCAACGATCCAGAGGTATTCTGGACGACCCGGTTGGTACGGGAAATTTGTGTGAAATTGATTTCACCGATTGTTGTTGTGAACTTTTGAATTATGTTGAAATGTATTTGATTTATTTGGATATTGTCGTGAAGTACTACGAATAATATCATATCATATGATGATCGATTTACGTATGATTGCTGCATGTTATCATTATGATGTATGATATTTTTTTGTCATAGTGTTGTGCTATCTACTCACTGGGCACGTGGTTTGCTCATACCCCTCTTATTGATATTTTTTTTCAGAGTTGACAGCTGAAGGTAAATATCGGAACAAGGAATTATGGATCCTTAGTCCATGATTACCTTTTCACTTGTTCAGGATAAAGGTATAATAGTTAAGTCTTATTTTAAGTTGTATAAATCTAGAAATCTCTGTAATCGGGTAGGTTCATTCAGTGATGTAATGTGAATGATTGTAGTATGTATAGAGAATTCGGTTTGGTTGCATGAAATAGAATTGTATGATGATTAAGAGAAAGATAGGCTTACGGAGGTGAAATGAAATTCACTTTCCGTGCCGGTCACGTGCTCAAATTTTGGGACGTGACAAGTTGGTATCAGAGCTTTGGGATTAGGTCTCCTACCGATTACAGAGTAAGGTAACCTTAGTGGGATCTCCTCTATCGTGGTGAACCCGGGCACGACTATAGAGAGATGGCTCCACTGAAGGTCCTGTAGGATGTTTTCATTTCCTTTTCCTCCAAGACTTGTCTTTTCTTATGAATTATGTTTTTAGTTTTAGAGAGTTATGGCTATACTTTTGAACTCGGTAAGGGAAAGGTTATTATTTGTTTTGATTCCGTTGCTGTCGGATCAAATTGTATGTATGGGGCTTTATATGTTACATTCATGATTGATTTTGTGTGACTGATTTCTTTTATCCTTCTTAATTTTATTATTACTATTTTTGGAGTACCATCCCATAAAAGAAACCACTGGCATTAAAAGCAGAAGGATTACATTGCAAAAAAAAAAATTACTCATGCATGAGTAATCTAAAAGCGAGGTGGTCTCGGATTAGGAGGGTTGTACTGTATCATCACCCCTCGACCATTCCTTGGAGCGAGAGACAGAGCAATGTCGCGGAGGGTAGTGTAAATCCCATTCATTCAATCAACACTTCTTTGTTGTTGATTGCAGAAGCACTGGGTAGACCAATAGAAGAACCTGTCTATTCTTGAAGTCATTTCTGCATGATTGCGTTTACTTAACTTCTCCAGGTTTTCTATCATCTTTTTCATATTTTTGACCTCCTGCTCTAGACAGGCGATTTTGTCCTCCGAGGTATGGCCCGTGCTAGTCTCCTCAGCTTCCTCGATCTTCTTTATTTTCTTCTCCTTCTGCTTCTCTGGAGACTCCTCAAAAGGTCTTTTGCCCTTGTCTTTGCCCAGACTTAAGTTTAAGTCGAGCTCTTCTCTCCTGGCATCTACTGTGAGATCAATGTACTTCCTTGTGGCCATGATTTGGAAAATTTAGAAATTTATGTCGGAGTATGAGAAGAGAGGAATGCTGAGAAGTTGTAGGCTCAGAGATGATTACTCTTTGTGGTGTGGTAACTGAGAACGTTGGGATAGTCCTTATAGAGGAAAAATTTGAACTCAGAGACAAAGAAGATATCTCTTCGCCGCACCCTATACGCTTAACCTATGGATTTCTGCAAGCTGGAAGCTAGAAGTCTAGGGTAGGCATGCACACGAACAACGCGTCGCATTAATGGCAAAACCACGAAAGTCAATATTCGGTGGATTTGCGGCCGATTTACACTTGGTTTTTCCATTTCTCTCGTTGGCATTTTCTGAAATTGAAGGAAGTCGACAATGTAGCCATTACAGAGTGTCTTGGATGTTTTCACGATGAACTAAAATGTATTTCTATGCTTTCTTGTATTGTTCTTGAAAGCCTTCAGTTAAGTATAATATACATGATTGATTGAATTATACTGTGATTATATGTATCTAAATACATATGATATGTATGTATGTTATTCATGCATAGAGAGTGAAGGCTATTTGTTATGGCCAGGAATAATATGTAATGATTCTACATACATTCAGAGAATGAAAAGTCTGAAATTTAAAAAAAAAAAAAACTTGAATAGATGAAAATATATATAGATAATGATGTATCTCTATGTTTATACATATATACATATATGCTCGTAGAGGCAAGTGAAAGGTAAAATTTTTCTCTCACTTTATGGAACGCTTGATATGTAGATGTGAGAAGTTTTTATTTTAATATGTATGTTTGAAAATGTGTAAGCTTAGGGCAAAGTCACGGATTAGAAACCTAGATAAGGTTAATATGAAGCTACCCGTTCATGGAGTAATATCTCGATTTAGAATTATTGGATATGACAAATACAGAGTTAGGAAGTCATAAATTGAAACGGCGATTAGTTTAATAATTTGAGCAAGAGTCAAAAGTTAGCCGAAATTTTTTAGAAAATCTTTTGTATTAGATTATATTTTGTTATTTTCTGGCATGCTTATCTGAGACCGTTGGCATTGCGTCGGATAAGGTCTGTAGGTCATCTTTAGAGTATGATGTAAAGGTTTTGTAGCCCTAAATTTCGTCTATATGTAATGGATGCCCCATTACGCTGCTCACTACACTAAGAGTTTATATCTATAAGCTTTCTAGCATCAAACTTCTCCTTCTGTACAACCTTTATAGCTCAGAAAGATATGGCCGGCAATAAATCTTTCAATTTAAACTTTGAGGCTGGCAAGATAGAGCTAGATCTAAATCTTAGCCTGGAGAATTATAAGAATAAGAGATCCATGGAAGAGTCACCAGAGGCTAAGAAAAGAAAAAGGGATGTAGTAGAGTTAGAGGATGTTAGCACAGCAACATCTTCTAATAATGAGCTTGCGCTTATGAGACAAAAGATGGAGGACTTGGAAAGATTGATAAACCGCCACTTTGAGGAACAGGAGAGATCGATAAATCGTCTCTTTACAGAACAAGAGAAGCTTTTGAACCGTCATTTTAGGGAATTGGCGAATAGAGTTGATAGACATTCGATGTTTGCAACTCAAAATTTTCGTGACCAACAAGCGAGATGTATTGACTGTATGAATGGAGTGACTTCTGCACTTCGCCAAATTTCCCAGACGTTTCCTCCAGAAACTCTTTCTAGGCTGCAACGATTAACTTCCTCCTTAAGGTCTGAAGCACCTTCTTCTTCTAGACCTGGAGCACCTTCTGCATTTCAAAAGCCTCCTCGTTCTTAATTTATCCTTTCTTTTGTTTGTACCGAAAGCTGCTGTTTGATCTAATGTTTACGTATTAAAATTATCTGTTTTGTAAATCAAGTTCAGCTTGTTGCCTGTAACTTATGTATTAGAAATAAAAATTTTCGTATTTGATTTTTTTTGTTGTTGAGGCAATTCTTTTACTGAAGAAACTTGAGAAATAAAAATATGTTGAACTTGTTATATTTTGTACTTGATTGTGAAAATTCTAAGAGAGAGAATGAGATATAGACAAAATATCTGCATTTGTTTCAATCTTGAGGTAAGTTTTGAATTCGGAGGACCGAATTCTTTTAAGGGGGGAAGAATGTAATATCCCAAGAATTTTTATGAATATTTAAAGTCTAATTTGAAGTTTAGTGAAAAATTTAATTATGTGAAAAATTTTATTTTTGAATTAGTGAAGAAAATGTGGGAATAGAAATTTTTATTTTAATATGGCGCCCAGGCGCCACGTGGGGCGCCTAGGCGCCGGGCATGGGTGGCGCCCAAGCGCCATAGGTGGCGCCCAGGCGCCAGGTGTACCGGAAAATTTTAGTTTATTTTTCAATCGGCCATAACTTCTTCATCCGAACTCCGTTTTGGGCAAACTTTATATCGTTGGAAAGCTCTTTAAGTCTAGTTTCCAATGGTATAAGTTTCATTTGAATATTTATTATCAGTTAGGAGTTATGATTCGAGAAGTAAGTGAAGGTCGAGAGTAGTGGTAGAAAATTTCTCTATTTCGTAACCCTGATGGTTTTTGTCTGGTTACAATAGGAATGATCAAGGTGCAAAGTGGGAGTGCCGAGAGTGTGAAATCCAGGTGAGTGGGTTAATACTTGCTATGATTAAATATCTGTTATTGACTTTTTGCATCATAGTGGAAATATGTTGTATATCCAAGTTTGAAGAGGATGATGTGGAACGATGAGACATAAACAATTGTGGAACGTGTCTGGTAATGCATATAATTATATTTTTTTATTTTCCCATGAATGGAGGTTATATGATGGATTGTGAATGGCATGTGAACTGAGTTGAATAATTGTTCTATATTATAGGTTATGTTGTATACATGCTATGTTGCTGGAACCACATTGATTATGTTGTGGCTTGAATTGTAAATGATTGAGGATGTTTTTATATATGATTGTGATTGTGTTTGACTGGAAAGGAAAGGCATGGTGGTGCACCCCATGGAGAAATTTATGTGAAGTTATAAGGGTGGAGATTATAAATGGAGAGATAAGGGTGGATGCGGCGGGGGCCGCGGGCAACGATCCAGAGGTATTCTGGACGACCCGGTTGGTACGGGAAATTTGTGTGAAATTGATTTCACCGATTGTTGTTGTGAACTTTTGAATTATGTTGAAATGTATTTGATTTATTTGGATATTGTCGTGAAGTACTACGAATAATATCATATCATATGATGATCGATTTACGTATGATTGCTGCATGTTATCATTATGATGTATGATATTTTTTTGTCATAGTGTTGTGCTATCTACTCACTGGGCACGTGGTTTGCTCATACCCCTCTTATTGATATTTTTTTTCAGAGTTGACAGCTGAAGGTAAATATCGGAACAAGGAATTATGGATCCTTAGTCCATGATTACCTTTTCACTTGTTCAGGATAAAGGTATAATAGTTAAGTCTTATTTTAAGTTGTATAAATCTAGAAATCTCTGTAATCGGGTAGGTTCATTCAGTGATGTAATGTGAATGATTGTAGTATGTATAGAGAATTCGGTTTGGTTGCATGAAATAGAATTGTATGATGATTAAGAGAAAGATAGGCTTACGGAGGTGAAATGAAATTCACTTTCCGTGCCGGTCACGTGCTCAAATTTTGGGACGTGACAATATATAACATCTATTAAAATTATATGTATTTGTGCAAATAATCAAAAATTTTAAAATAAACTAAAGGAAAATTTGGTTTAAAACGAGATATTTTTCTAAAAATATTTACAAAATATCCAATTTTATAAAAATAATTGAATTTTGAAATATCTTACAATATAAAATTTTGTACTTGACAAATCAGTCGACTGATTTGTGATTATTAGTCGACTGATGATCTTCGAATTTGCATAAATCAAGACAAAGAGGTATCAATCAACTGATGTAAAACAATTAGTCGACTGATATGTCTTAAACTTCAAATCTTATAAAATGATACTTGAAAATTAACACAAACAACTCAAAATGTAATATATTTTTACTATTTCTTGCAAATTCTCTTTCTCATATACATAACACAAAAGGTTTAGTTACAACTCTTGTGAAGTTACAACAAACTCTTAAACTTTATTATCTATATATACAATACACAATATTCTCTCAAAATGCCATCAAAAAAGGGTGTCTCAACTGACTAATACATTCATAAACTTATTTGTTTTCTTTCTCTTTTCTTTCTACATCAGTCCCTGAAATGGTAAAATCATCAAAATAAGGTGAGATATTAAATCTCAGTCGCTAGCATACATTATGAAGTTACTATAACCATTTCAGTCATAAAAGCAATCTCAAAGGCAAAACTTATTATATGAAACATAAACTAATATGAATACATAACTATGTTATGGTCTTTTCCTTTCAATATAGTGCATTATACTTTAGTTTTTTCTCAAGAAAAGTATTCAATGTTCCATGAGGAATTTCTGGAGTTCTATCATCCCATAAAGACTTTCATATCCTATGAGGAATTTCTGTCATTCCATGAAAAATTTATGGGGTTCTATCATCCCATAAGGACATAAACTTTACTTTTCAAGAGAAAGATAGTTCTATATGCTCATGGAAAACTTTAAGACATAAATATTTAATAAATCATACATAAGCATTACAATTACATCAAATTCTTTGCTTTTATGAAAACTAGCTACCTTTAATTCTCCTAAAGCTGAAGTTGAAGTAATATCTTCTAGTTCTTCTATAATATTCTTTGTTTCTTTAACCTCTAGACCAACTCATTCCTCTTTCTTCCTTCCTTAGCCTGAAAATCCCTATTTTATCATTTTTCAAGCTCTAGAATCCATCTAAATTAGAGGAATCAAGTTAGAAACTTACCTTTTATGATTTTCTTGCTAAAATTTTCACTAGAACTTCCTTCTCTCTCTTTTTCTTGCTCCTCACGTTTTCTCTCTCTCTTTCTTCTCTAAATTTCAAAAATTGCTCTTCCTTCCTCTCTTCTTGTTTCCAAAAGGGTCTAAAGAGTCTTCTTATTGTAGAAATCCCCTTTTTAACCTTACTCTCTTATTTCTAAGTTTCATTAGGGGTGTTTAATAAATTTCTCCACTAATTTTTCAGTTAATACTGACTTATTTTCGCATTCTAGCTATCCATTAGTCGACTGATTCATCTTGATTAGTCGACTGATTGCTGCAAGACCTAAAATTTCACCTGACAGAGAATAATTAGTCGACTGATCTCTCCTCATCAGTCGAATGATTGCAAATATCAGCAATCTAGTCTGATCTCTGATGCCATCAATCGACTAATTTGTTATAATTAGTTGACTGATTCCCTCAAAACTTCATTTTCCTTTTACTCTTAGCTCATTTATCTTAATTTCTCATGTCTTTCCTTTATTACTTCCTCCTAAGCATTCAAAAACATATTCTACTAGTTTCTAACATCATTTCTAACTTAAATAAGAAAATATAATATAAGTGAAAAAAATGGGATGTTACAATATATCCCTTTTCTAAAAAAAATGGTAATTATTTGTCACGATTCTTTACCCAAAAAATATTTTTTTAAAAAATAAAATTAAAATATTTGCCATGGTTTAAACTATGGCCAATCATTAATTTAAAGTATTTTTTAAAAATAAAATAAATCAGTACTTATAATTTGAACCGTGGCTATAACTAAAATAGCCACGGTTTGAATCGTAGCAAAGGGGATGTTACCACGGTCGATGAAATCATGGCTAATGATAAAGGCCACGCCTAATTTTGTCTTTGTTTCTCCAACTGTGGCAACATTATGTTAGCCACAGTTTTTGGCCCATTAAACTATGGCTAATTATCAATTTTTTTGTAGTGCTCTTCCACCAACCTCTTAACAACAACCACACCATTGAACCTCCCAAAGGCCATTCACCCTCCAAAGATCCCTATCTATCTCCTTATCACAAGAATACTCAACAGTTTCTTTCTTTTCCCTTTAGTCCCTGCTTGAGGAGAAAAAAAAATTCTCACGCACTAGGAATAGACTCTACATCCGATTGTACACTAACTCAGGTGTTACATTCTACATAGTTGCTTTTTACTAATATCAGCACAAATTCTACCTTAGAGTAAAAAATTCCTAGCTAATCTTAATTTTTGTGACACCAATTTTTGCTACTATAGTGTAAAAAAATTGCTACTATATTCCATTTTTTAAAATACGTGTATAAGTAAAACTAATAGTATATGTTCTCAAATTAAAAAAATACATAATTTAAATTTACTAAGAACACAAATAAAAAATATAATTAGACCAACCGGTTCAATAAAAAAAATAATGAACCAGCCTTCGTGAAAAGTAGTGTTCATGTTATATCCCACACCATAAACCAATGTAAAAGTTCATCTCTTTTATAGTACAACCACTATTCTCATATTTCCAAGCTAGGCAACTTGAGACTTCCAAATTAGTACAAATTTCTCTCTTTATATTACAATCACTAATCTCCGCTTACAAGACTAATCAATGTGGGACTTGCTAATGAAATAGAAAATAAACACTTTCGTTTGTCTTTTTTAATTTAGTAGCACTTGTGAGTTGCCCAGAGAGCTATAACATTTTCTAACACATAAGAAAAAATTGTAAGTCAAGCTAGTACAATACAAGAAAAATGGAAATTAGCGACAAAAAATTCTGTGGCAAAATTCCGTCACAAACATTTTTTTTATCGCTAAATTCCGTCGCAAATTAGCTACGAAATTTTTCTGTATCAAAATTCTGTCGCAAACATTTTTTCTGTCACTAAATTTCGTCGCAAATATTTATTCCATCTCATTCTTTTCACATTTCCCCCCAATTGTCAAATCACTTGAAAAAGATAAATATTAATAAAATAAATATAGGGGAGTTTTTACAAATTGTAGAAAAAAAATGAAAATTATACCTCCTAAAAATTAAGTTTCATTTTAAAATAAACTTTTAGATTTTATTTTATTAATTTAATATTTATATAAAATTATCATTTTCATATATACTATTTTTTTTTCTCTCATTCTCTTCTCTTAGTTAGCCTTAGTCTTACTTCTCAATACTCACTTTCTCTGGTCTCTCTCTCCTGGCTGGCTTCCTCTCAACTCTGGTCTCCACTCCAACCCTGGTGCATTCTCCTTTCACACACGGCTCTTTCCCTTCTTTACGTGATATGAACACTTATATACATAACATTTAGCCTTAGCCTCTCACACACACAGATGCACACGAGAGACACACACACATTGGTGCCTTCGGACATCCATCAAAATTGGTTCCTTCACACACTTAAATTATTATTGATCTATTTTAAAAAATTTACAAAGATTGTGTGGGGATTTTCCTCTAGTGGAAAAGTTAAATAAGAAGTAATAAAATAAATTTAAAATTTTATAGGGTGATTTGAAATTTTTAAAGAAAGGATGTAAGGACCCAAATGATAATAAGTTATATATTTACAAAATATATACAAACAAACTATTATGGTGTAGGTATAAGTAGTTAATATATTTATAAAATATTTTTGTTATAAATATAGATGATATATACTCTAAAATTAATTTTGCAATCAATGATTTATAAGATAATTACAATTTTTTTAATTCTTATTAGATATAGAGAGGAGCAGATCAAGAAAGAGAGAGACCAGGCGGGCAAGAGAGAAGACGTGGTGGTTTCTGTCGCCTGTAACATCCACAGTTTTACTAATATTTTTTTTTAAAATTTAAATTTCATTTTGAACACTTAGGATAATAAACTAAAAATTTTCTTAATTAAGCTATTACATAAATACAAAATGGTGTTCTTAACAAAAATATTTTACATCTTAAATTATACAATCACACTCCTAATACAAAGAATTTGTTCACATACTCTCCTATAGTGAACTTCTTTTAGGCTATTTAGCAATACCCTGATTTCCCTCTAAATATTTTGACATAGCATTTTTTCTTTCTGAGTCCCTTAGAATGGTTAGTTCAAAAAAGGAAAAACTGTGAGATAAAAATCTCAGTAGCTAGCATTTTAATTTAGTAAAAATATTTCCAAAAGAAACCATCTCAGTTATAAAAGCATAATAAGTTTATAAATTCATCTATGAATATATAGGCAATTATAAATTATAATCATCATTAACATTATCATTATCATCCATCAAACAGTTCACTTCAATTCAACTAGCAGAATTTGAAGCTATGACCAACTACTAGGTCTCAAGTACTTGTACTTAGTTTACTATTTATGGAACATGTGTGTATTCAGTTCACTTAAGGAATTAGCGTAACCTCTATTCTATTGTTGGAATAAAGTTTAATTACCATATATAATTCATACATGTTCATGGAAGTTCATAATATTCATAGAAGAAACTTTCATAAATAAACTTAGAATAAAACTTGCTTTTATGAGTGCTGAAACTACACTCATAACAAAATATCATTCAAGCTTTCACAAATAAAATTTGAAAAAATGTGCTTTTATGATTGCTAAAACTACCTGGCTACAAAAAATCATTTCTAGCTTGTTTAGCTAGTCAAATCTGCTGAGATTATCCTCAAACTTAGGCCTAGACAAACCAATTCTTATAGTCCTTATAAAAATTCAATAATAAAGATTCTAAAATACTAACCCTTTAAATTAACCCAATGTATTTAGCTTAATTAAATTCCTAATTTCAACTAGAATTCCTAGGTCAGTTTTCTAATTAAATTATACAAAATAATTTTAGTCTAATATTCTAATTCTAAATTAGTATAATATATTTTCTAATAAATTCTCTTATTTTCAATTAAATCCTCATACAATGATTTCATTATAAACTTTACTTATTTAGTCAAATAATATATATACATATATAATTTGTTTATTTAATGGACAAATTACATAGGATTAGGCATTCAAAAATAAATTAATTTAAAAATGAATTTAGATAATTTAACATGTTTCTTCTCAAGCTAAACAGGTTGAACGTAGATTGCCAGTAGACCAGTTTGCTTTTTCTGTTTTTATATAAAATTTAAATTATTTTGTATACAAATTCGTACATTATCATATTTATATTTTATAAAATTATATTTGATAAATATAGTAAATTTATGAAACTTTGTGTATTTATATATTAGTCAATTTTAAAATATATATAAAATGAGGTTATTGATAATTTTAAAAAAATACTAATGAGTTAGAATTTTATAAGTATAAATTGTCTTGTAATGAAAACTATAAAAAATGTCTTATCAAAATATTTTTTTAATATTTAATTAGTTAATTACAATAAATTAAAAAAATAAAAATAAAAAGTGGCCCTCACAACAAATAGGTATGTGCATTATAAAAATGGCCAATTTGTTAAACCTGTCAGTCCAAAATGCTAATTATGTCATATTGAATAAAAATTAGTTTTAAAGAATTTAAATTTTAAATTATTAAAAATGATATTATTTTTTAAAAAATAAATATATGATTAATTGGTTCTTAAAAAACATTTTTTTTTCAATTCAACCCTTCAATTAAGCTTTTATTTACCTTTGAAAGATTACTTTTTACTCAAGAAACAATTATTTTAACAAAAAATCTCAAATTTCTCCCCATTTCGCATTTTCCCTCCTGATTATTTCACTTTCACTCACACTCAATTTGTCATTTTTCCTCCTGATTATTTTACTTTCACTCAACACTCACTCACAATTTCAAAAACCCCAATCTCGTGAACTGTCCTCACTCGGATCTGGATCCCTTGTGCTTTTCCATTTAGCGACAATTTAAATCGTGGCTAAACTTTTAGCAATGGTTTAAACTGTTGTTAAAACTTTCAGCAACAAAAAAAATGTTGCTAAAAGTTTTAACCGTGGCACTTTTTTGCTATGACTTTTTAGCCACAGTTAAGTATTAGCTGCAGTTTTAATTGTAACTAAGTGGAAGAGCACCATGCTCTTCACCTATCCGTTTCCATCCTCACTCTCAATCTTTCTACTCATCCAGTCGTGCTTCACTTCACTGCTTCCTCAGCTCTTCCGTGCTTCCTCCTTCGTCTGGTCAATCGTTGCCTACGTCTCTCATCGTTGCCTGCGTCTCTCGCCTTTTCACCATCTCGCTTACATCAATCGCTGACAACTCCCTTGCAGGTATGATTCTCTCACCATTTTGTCTCTCGTTGTTCAGGCCAACAAAGGAAGGATTCACAGTAGCAATGGTGAACATCATCGAGTAAGGAACAATCTCTTTTTTTTATTTGAACTTTCTACCTTCTCTTGTGCATGCGTGATTGAAGAGGTAAGGGGACTGAACTCAAATTTTCCCTTTGCAAAATTGATGATTGAACTTTCAATTGCACTGATTCTTATTAGGTTCTGGAAATGAGAACAATATGGTGATGCTAGGCTTGGAAGCAATTTTTATAAGTTTAGAAGAGTGATTTTATTTGATGAATTATAGGTTTGGCCGAAGAGGGAAGCAGAGGAAGTTTGAAGGATGATGATGATGATGATGAAATATAAATAGTAGTGATGTTCTTTTTATTCCCTTTTTATCACCTTTTTAGCTTTTCTTCTTTTTCCCTATTTGCTTTGTCATTGGAAGGTAATGATTGCCTTAGCTTTTGGAAAGTGCAATTGTGGTTGTATTTCATTAAACTCATCTGCCGATGTTGATTGGGAAAAGCTACAGGGCGGTCGACCTGCCATCACCCCTATTTTTTCTTGGTGTGCGTGTCAGGGATGAAAAAAAAATAACAAACACAAAGAACGAAGTAAAAATGTGGGAGAAAAACTCGACTTCTTCTGAGGTCGAGCTCTCGGCAGCATCACCATGTTGATTTATACATGATGTAATTAGTCTGATTATGTAAGCAATGAAAATGAAAATTGCATTTTAGTTCTAGGTGATTGTAGTGGAAGATTTCTGAACATCTATAATGGTCATGCATCACAAAAATAAAATACTCTACTTTTTCATTTTGTCAATTAGATGCATCAGTGCGAACTAAATCATAAGGTTGTTCATTATCACAATATATAAATAAAAATGACAGATTCTTTATTTGTACTAAAGACCTTCAGGAACACAAATAATCAACACTACGTAATGTACTAAAGAGGTAAGTCACTTGTCTTTTTGTTTTGTTCATCAAATCAATCTAGAATTTAACATAATTTCGATTGTTGCTTTAATTTAAAAATCAAGTCATGCCCTGCAAATGATTCTTTGTTAATTCATTGACAAATTATAGTACATTTTGCTTTGAGGGTGAAATCAGGAATATTATTTAGTCAACTATTTAGTACACATCATCTATAGTCACTCTCTTCAAATGCTTTGTTCACATCTTGTATGTGTATTTTGATTACATGGTTGGTTCTGTCTGCACTTGAAATCTGTCATCATGCACATGCTAGATTAGAGCCTAATCAGTGTATGCAATTCAAGATAATAGCTATATTAATATTTTAGTTTCATTTTAAATAATCTTTTAATTTTAATTTATTGAAAATGTATTTTAGTGGTTCTTTGATTGTGTGAAATAGGGTTGAACATACCAATTTGAGGAAAAATAATATCTGAATAAGTCCAATTTATGAGTCAATGGCCACATACTTCTCTCTGAAATAATTTGAATGGGAGAAGAAATAAATTAATAATTTTTAATATTATATTTTCTAATGAAAAATTAAAAAGCACATCTATCCATTTATAGTTTGAGAAAAAAATGCCAATCAACATAGAAAATAAAAAATATATCAAAGTGACCATTTTGATACACTACAGCATGTCTGGAGTGCTGTAATGAGGTAAATAAAAACAAAGATAATAAAAAATTATCTAAATTATCCTTATAAAAAATATTTTTCTTCAGTCAGAGAAGGTTAAAGAGTACTTAAAGGTAATGTCTTCAAAATTTCAGTCTTCACTCTCAAATAATTCTACATTTTGTCAACTTTTCCAAGCTAACTAATGTTCTCATGTTTCTAACTACAGGACCCCAGCAAGCTTGTTGTTGCAGCTATTGCTGCTACTCCTGTTGCTGGTGCAGCTGCTGTTGCCAAGGAAGAGGAAAAGAAGGAAGAGCCAACTGAAGAGTCCAATGATGACATGGGTTGCAGCCTGTTTGATTAGTTATAGTTTTCTTGAGAGAAGTTGAGTTTAAAGTTTATATTGATTTACAAATTTGGTAATAGGTCTTTCAATTTAGCTGATACTTTGTTGTCTTTTTGTTCTCGGCAAGACTAGATTTTAATTTTTGAATTTTTTCAGTTAAATTTTGACACTTTGAATATGTATGACTCTTTCAGTAATTATAATAAATATAATATTTCTTCTATTTACTTATTATTGTAATAATTTACATAAGTATTTAGATAATATTTAGAAATAACATAGATTAAATATTTTTTAAAAAATATGATTTGCAATAAAATTTTTCATCTCTAAATCCATCACAAATTAGTGACAAAATTGGCGACAGAAATATCTATCGTTGTTTTGCGATGGAATTTTTCATCTTTAATTTCGTCACAAATTTACTACGGAATTAGCGACAGAAATATCTGTCATTGATTAGCAACAGAACAATTTCCATCACAAATTTCTAAATTTTGTTTGCGATGGAAAAAATTTTTGTCGTTAAATTTGCAACGGATTTACAATCCTTTGCAAATAATTTGCATTGGACGTTTTGCAAATGAATTTTTTTTTTGTGATAGATCTTTCCGTTGCTAATAGTTAAATTTCTAGTAGTAATTTATGAATTTGGTCCTTTAAATATAGGACTTCTAAATTTAGTCCTCTCAAATCTAGATAGTTCTTCCAAGAAGTATTGTGGCCTTCTTATACCTTAAGATCTAACTTTGATATGAAAAGACATCGTGTTGAGAGTCAAAGACACTTAAACAAGTCTGAATCACCCGTTAACGACCATGTAAAATTCCAATTTTGCACACAAAAATGGAGAACTAAATTGAAGATGAAAAATTCAAGAAAAAATTAATTTTAAGAAAATCATTTTTTTAAAAAAATAAAAGTAAACCATTATCATAAAGTATAGAGTAATTTATTAATTTATTTTCCAAACATTATAATTTTCTCAATTTAGTCCCTCAAAAATTCTATTTAACTTAATTTAGTCATTTTTGTTGCTAAAATATTAAATCTAGTTATCTATGATTGTCAAAGTGTATAAATATTAGAGTAATCTATTAATTTATTGCCTAAAAAATTATAATTGTTTCAATTTATTCCCTCAATGATTATATTTGACTCAATTTAGTCATTTTTGTTGCTCGAATACTAAATCTAGCTATCTATGATTCTCAAAGCATATCATGAATGTTAGAGTAATTATTTTAATTTATTTCCTAAAAAATAAAAATTATTCAATTTAGTCTCTTAAAGATTATATTTGACTCAATTTAATCCTTTTTTTTTTGCTAAAATAGTAAATCTAGTTATCTATGATTGACTGATTGTCAAAGCCTATCATAAAGTTTAGAGTAATTTACTAACTTATTTCTTAAAAAATTATAATTATTTTAATTTAATCCCTTAAAGATTATAGTTGACACAATTTTATACTTTTTGTTGCTAAAATACTAAATCTAGTGATCTATGCTTGTCAAAGCGTATCATAAAGTTTAGTGTAATTTATTAATTTATTTCTTCAAAAATTATAACTATTTTAATTTACTCTCTTAAAAATTATATTTGATGCAATTGTGTCTGTTTTGTTACTAAAATACTAAATCTAGTTCTCTATGCTTGTCAAAGCGTGTCATAAATTTTAGAGTAATTTATTAATTTATTGTCTAAAAATTATATTTGACTTAATTTAACTTTTTTTGTTACTAAATTATTAAATCTAGTTATTCATGATTGTTAAAGCGTCATTGTAACAAACAGTGGGCAACAGTTTTTGAAAAATTAAATCAAAACATTTAATCTTTTCTCAACTATATATTGGGAGACGACTATAATTATTTTAGACTAAATTATTTATTCACTCTCAAGTTTATCTCGTAAAGTAATTATACTAATGCATCGCTGTCTATAAAAGGGACACTGTGAACTATTTATTCACAAAAGCTAGCTCTCCGTTAGGGTTTTTATATATGGATCAAAAAGAATAGAGAAAGAATGTTTCTATTTCCTATAATCATCGATCGATCATGATGAACCAACACTGATCAAAGCTTGCTAGATCGCTCTCACAAATCAGAATTAAGCAGGCCACTCTCTTCATCGTTCCCAATCTCTTCCACTTCGTCGTTTTCCTCTGTAGTTACCTGCGCCAATTCCTCTGCCCTCTTACTCTGATGCCCCCAATCTGTTCGACATAATGTGTAAACCATCATACAGAAGCACGAGACCTGTGCTGCAAGCATCCCACTCCACAACCCTACCATTTCGAATTTGTACACAAATGTAGCGAAAATAGCCACAGGCAGTCCGATCAAGTAGAAAGCACAGAGGTTTATCCTTGCACCCACATAGGGTCGTGCTGTTCCAGATAAGATCCCGCACGATGCTGTTTGAGGCCAATTTCCGATTTCACATAGCCCCAAAATTGGTAACACTGTTGTCACCATATCAATGACTTGTATTTCGTTTGTGAATAATCTTGCCCATACTTTTCTTACAGACACCAAGAAACAGAAGGCCAGAATCCCGAATGTGAATGCCAGAGAAAGTCCTATGATGGCTGTGCATTGAGCGCGTGAGGGTTGTCCTGCACCTAAGGAATGGCCGATTCTTGTGGTTAAAGCAGCACTCAGAGAGAATGGGAAGACATAGAGAAACCCAGTGGTTTGAATCAGGATTCCCATGGTGGCCACTGTGGTTTGTGGGTTACTCAATAGGCCACAGAGGAAAAGCATTATCTCATACCACCACCATTCCAAGCACACAGAGATGCAGCTAGGCAAAGCAAGGCTCAACAGTGGGCCCCACCCTTGGAAAGCTGTGAGGAACTTTGCTTCTTGCCATGGCTTCAGAGGCTTCTTTGAGAGGACAAGGTAAATCACCAAACCCAGGTTCATGTTTATGGAGTTCAAGCCAGTGGCTAGAGCAACCCCTTTTACTCCCAAATTGAAATATGTAGCCAAGAAGTAGTTCATGGGTATGTGTAGAATTGCAGCACAAGAAGCAACTATTGTTAGTGGGGTTGTTAGTCCTTGTGTTCTGAGGAAAGTCCTCAGAGGGTTTAGATGAGCTTGAGCTAGCAGTTCAGGGATAGAGAAGAGCATGTAGACTTGTGCAACTTTTGTGACTTCCAGGTCTTGGCCTAGCCATTGAAGAATAGGAGCCATGTTGAGCCAGAGGAGTGAGATGGGTATGGAAACAACTAGAAGGAGACAGAGGGTCTTGTAGAAGGTTTGGCTCATAACAGACCATCTCTTGGCTCCGTAGGCCTGGCAACATATAGGGTCCATTCCCATGGTGAGGCCTTTGAGGACTGAATTAGAAGTGATGTTAGCGAACCCAATGGCCAGTGATCCTCCTGCAAGCTCCACTTTGCCTTGGCGACCCAGGAAGAGCATGGAGATGACGGAACGAGAGTACAATAGAAGGCTTGTCATTATGATGGGGAACGCCACCTTGCCCAGCGATTCTAACTCTTCTTTCACCTGCAAGCATGCATCAGTATTGCTTAATTCCTCAGTTCTCAACATATTCATATATAAGTTAACTTGGATTTGTGTATGTGTGAGAGATATATTCACAATGAGCCGTGGAAAATATGAAAAATTGATTGAACCATCCAACTAATGTATTCTATCGGTTTGATTAACATTTTATTAATTTAAATGTTCATTAATTATTTGGTCAAACCATCCAACTTAATTCGATTCTCTGAAACATGATATATACTTGTTTTTTTTTGGTACAATAATATATGGAGCTGTACATTTTTTTGAGGAATGTTGACAAATTGGATCGCACTTCCTTTTTGGTTTTGGGCTTTGCAATGGGCTTAGGCATACACTAGTGTAGAGTAATTCAGAGGAGAAAAGTAATCTAAACAGGGTAATTTGGAATATTTAACACAATATTTTATTTGAAACATTAATATTTTTTTAAAAATTTTTCAATATTAAATCATAGAATTATTTGTCAATAATAAAAATTTCAAATACCTTATTTTTATGTGAATTTGAATTATTCTTTTAATTTTTTAAACTAGTTAAACTCAAATTAAAAATTTAATTTGACTCAAACAAACGGTGTTAAAAAAAAAAGTCTAAATTCTCTGTCAACATGTTGTATTAGTCTTGTATTAAATGTTAGCATTAAGTTCATTATTTTTATTTTTTAAAAATAAAATTATAGACGCATATTATTTGAACATTTAATTAATTTAATAAAAAAATTAAAGAAAATTTTTTTTTGTAACGTATCAAATATTAAAAATCAAGTGTAATAAATAAAACTAAAAAAGGTTAGTGAAATTTAACTGAGAAAATTAATGTTACTTTTTATTTTATAAAAACCTTATAGAGAAAAACTGATGATAGACATATAAATTAGTTTTGAAAATTACAAATTTTAATTGGAACCTAAATAACAGCGTGAAAGTACGGTACAAAGTACAAACCACTTCAAGCGTTTTGGATTGATTTGTTATAGGAGAGTCAACTTATACTTTTATTTTTCAAACATCTTTTTAGTTTTATAAATTTGATTCCCTAAATTTCCATGTTTTTAGTACAATTATTTAAGATATAAAGTATATTCAACGTTCAATTTATTTTTATTATGTTTACTATTTTTAATAAAATATATTTTACATTCAATTTATTTATTTTTATTATTTTTAACGCTCTTTTAGCTTTCAAATATTACATTTAAGTTCGTTTCAGTTTATTTTTTATTATTAAAATTAACTTTTTGTACATGCATTTATTTAGTAATATAATTATTTAACAATTTTTTTACTACAATATTAAACATAAAGTTAGAATTTCATATATATTGGAAGTTACTATTAATTTAACTGCCTTGACTCTCATGTTAAGAATAAAATTATAATCTCATTTTGTATAAAAAGTTAATTGATTAGACAAAAAATAAATTATAAAAAGGTTTATGTAACATAAATCAAGATGTTAGAAAAAGTTACTGTAAATTTTGAAATTAGAAGAGTGTCAATTGTAATTTAATTAAAGGAAAAAATATACCTAAAATTCTTATATTTTCATTTAATTTTAAATTTGATCCTTATAATTTTTAAATACATGAAAATGGTCTCTATTATTAGTCAATAATTACCTATGAATATGTAGTGTTAAGTAGAACATTCTACTTAACATGTAATCTCGTATCAGCAGCCACATTATGTCACATCATATGCCCAATTAGCAATTTTTTACTTTAATTATAATTTTTATAAAAAATAAAATTATTTTTTTATTATAAAAAATTATTTTTATAACAAATTTACTTTTTTTTATTTTACTAATATTTCTATCTAAACTTTTCAAAAAAGTAATAAAATAAATAACAAAAGCAACATACAGCAAAATTCAACAAAATGATTCCAAAAATTCATTGGCCATCCATATTTCGGATTTTAATTATAAAAAGAATATTTCAAACAAGCTTTATTGTTCAAAACCGGAAATGGCAATTCAAGAACTATGAAAATTTTCATATTCAATTCTAAAATTCCAAAAAGTGATATCAATGTTTCAAACAAGATTTAATGCCAGAAACTCGAATAAAAGTCACGTTGTAATAATTTGAAACTTTGGATATTATAACCACAAATGTGTGATTGATTAAGTTCGTTGATTATTTTTGAAAAACAATTAGCAAGAAATATCAATAAATTGAAAGAGTGAATTTGTTATAAAAATATATATTTTTTCAATTTAAAACTATAATATTATATTTTAAATTTGTTATAAAAGTTATTATTAAAGTTAAAATATATATTTTTTGCTAAATGTGGCAAGTGGCTAGGTATGACGTGGCTCTTGACATGGAATTATATGATGATTGAGATGTCTTACTCAATGCATCATATACATAAATAATTTTGACTAACGATTAATTAATAGTAGGGACAATTTTTCATATTTTTAAAAATTATAAAGGTTAAATTCATTGTTTCGAAACTATAAGGACCAAATTTAATATTGAATAAAACTATAAGAACTATAGATATATTTTAACCTTAATTAAACGTAAAAGAAATGTAGTTAGCTTACCAATATATAAATATCAAACAAAAAAAGTGTGAATAAAGATTTTGAATTTTCTTTATAACCAGCCGTAATAAACTGAGGTTGGTGAAAATTTATGAAAAATTTAACGTTGATTGGTCATAGGGATAGTGGTTTATTTGAATTTTAGGAAAAATAAAGATTAGACTTTTGACTACGTTAATTTGGAAAACACTCTACTTTTGATGTTCAATAAACTCGAAAAAAAAAAAATTAGCGCCCTTGGTAAAACCAAAAAATCTTCTAGTGAAATTAAAGAAAGAACGAGAAGAAACACTGAAAATAGGAGAAGAAAAGAAGACCATATTATTGCCTACGAAGAAGCCATTAAAAAAAATAAAGCACTTTGAAAAGAAAAAAAAAAAGAAGAACAAAACCTAAGAAAAACAAATCTCAACTTTCCCAAAATCCACTTCTCACCAATTAACACACGTGAAAATATATCATAATCATTCTCATTTAATTCAACGCAATCAAATGCAATCTATTATTATTAATAATGATTCTTATTTCTCATATTATTTTCTCGGTAATTTCCTTTTACATGCCACCATCAATATTCATGACGAGGTTTTCACTAATTCAAAACCCAGAAAATAACAAACGAATCAAAATCACAAAAAGGAAACACCAAGAAACTAAACCCAGAAAGATGATACGAACCTCAGAGAAAGAAAGTGATGATGGAAGAAAATCAGTGAGGTGGCGAAGAAGCTCTTGAATGAATCTGCAACTTCTGCTTCTAACATCATCGTCATCATTATCTTCAATATTATTATTATCTCTGCCTCTCATTCTCTCCACCTTCGAAATCACATCATCGCTTTTTATAAGTCCTCGAGATTCAGCATTCCCAGTGCACATGTTTATCTACAATTGGTAGATAACAAAAAAGAAAGAAAAGAGAAAAAAAAATCCCCTAATTTTCTTATACCAAGAAAAAGCACGAGAAGAAAAGAACTAAACGCATTGAAACCGATGAGAAAAATGAACTTTGTTGGAACAATGTTTATATATGTGTGTGTGTGTGTGTGTGTGTGTGTAAAGTGGTGAGAAAGTGTAGAAGAAAACCTTGATGATAATAGTGGATTACAAAGTCCAAAGAGAGAAGTGTACGGATAATTAGGGTTTGCTTCAAAGTCTCCTCGGCCATATGGCATTGGAATTGTGTAATTAGTGATTACAGAAGAAAAGGAAGAAGAAGAAGGACATGGCAGGGAGGCAGAGAGGCTTTGTGTAGAATTAAATACAATACATTCCCTAAGGCTTTGTGTTTAATTTATAGTTTTGAGGATATTATTTTATTCACTTAAGATATTATTACCTATTGCTCCCACCACTTCCACCTTTATGTATAATTAAATAATATTTGCTCCATCAATGTTAAATATAATATAGGACTCTATTTTTTTAATTAGCACCTAGTTAGAGTTGATTTCGTTAATTATTAATTATCTCTTGTCGTTGTGTATTTACAGTTATGCAAATTAAAAATCTTGTTTTGAAATTATAAAATTATGATCTCATTGGAGTTATTACTTTTAAAAAATATGGATAATTTAGATAAATATGAAATTGTAAGGTTTTTATTGGTCATCACTTGCTCTCACACCCCAAAACTTTATTTTTCAATACCCTGATTTGGTTTTATTATTGTCTTTTATCAATGAATATACATATACAAAAACATAATCTTATTTTGAAATTAGAAAATGAGTCTCATTGAAATTAATTTTAAAAAAATTGATAATTTAGAAAAATACAAAATTATAAAGTTTTAGTTAATATTTAGTCACTTGCTCCATCATTTTTTTTCTCGAAAAAAAAGTTTACTTTCAACACCTAGAGTTGATTTCATAATATCATGTTTTTGAAATTGGAATTTTGTTGTGGTAATTTACATACTTTCTTTTTCAATCCTAATAATATATTTTCTGTCAGTTCGTCGGAAAAAAGAAAAGATAAAGTGCTGCAGAAGATAAGCACATTAAAATAGTGGCAACCTTGTATTATCGAAAATTAAACCAAAAAAGATACTTAATTAAAAATTATTTTGTCTAAAATGTATGTTTGTAATTTGAGATTAATGGAGAGATATATAGGACAGTTGGACATGGTATAATTAATATATTAATAAGATATATATATATATATAAAGATTGCAGAATATATTTTCACTGGTCAATCAAGGATCCACAAACTATATGGACGTTCCTTTTGTGTTTTAGCTAATTAATAAAGACTACATTATATTTGACTTGATATTTTATAATTATAAAGTTGGAATATATAAGCTGCTTATGAATTCTCAAAGTGCTCGCAAGTAAATGCTATATATATAACTAATTAATGACAGCAAAAATTACTAAAGTGGGCATGCCAATTAGTGAGAGATTACAATAAATGAAATAACAATTTTGGTTGACAAAAAAGTTTAAGAAAGTGACCAAACTGTAGATAATTGTAATATATTTAGTACAAGGTTATATATTCTGCATGTCTCTTGATTGGAGAATCAATTCGGAGGAATTTGGAAGCATATTAATTAATTTGTTAGGCTTACAAATTCAATATTATTGAGGAGAATAATTAAGGATATGACAGCCATCAAATATATTGTTTTTTGGAGATATCTAAATTAAATTCCCAATTTTCCATCCGTAACATTCTCACACTCAATACGAATATGCCTTTTTGACCAATCAACTTTGACTACTATTTTGAAGGTTTTACAACTAGGTCATGAGTATATGTAGAGGTGAGTACTAGTCAAATCGATTTGGGTTGAGTAGAATTTTCAACCTAAACTGACCAAATGACTTCGGGTTGGGTCAAGTAAGATTCATCATTTTTTAAGGATGAACTCGAACCAACTGAAACAAGTTACTTGGGGTTGGGTTGAGTGGGTTATTTTTCTGCTTCTTTCTTTCTTTTCTTCTTTGATATCTCTTCTTCCTCTTCCACTTCTTTCTTGGTCTTCTAGAGATGGAGAATCAAGAGATGGAGAGAGTTAGGAGACGAAGACAAAGTGCGTGCAGGTGAGGCGAACTAGCAAAGAGTCGAAGATGAGACGAGGATTAGATGATGACCACTAACCAGAGGCAGACCAAAGGCAATTTGATGAAGATGACCCCAGGCGAAGGTTAGATGAAGATGACCAGACCAAAGGCGATTTAGGCGAAAGAAGAATGACCAAAGGCTGAGCTGGACCTAAAAGCTAAAAAAAACAATTAGAGAAGGGTTGGAGATTTGAATTGGGTTGGGTTGACCGAGTTGAAAAATTCTCAACCTGCTACCCGAATCGCCAGTGGTCAAATTAAGATACTTTTTACTCAACCCAATATAAATGTGCGGTTTAAGTCTGGTGGACTTTACTCACCCCTATGTGTGTGTATGTTTCAACCAGTAGTACATAAAAATTTGTTAGGTTTCAACTAATCTAGTTCAAGTTGAGTCAAACTACAAATGTTTAAACTTCTCCTAATATTGATTTTTTTTATTCACAAGATTCAAATTTGAAACTTTACTCAAAGAAAACAAATGTTAAACTACTTAAATTAACTAACATTGTTTATTAGGTCAATTAAATATTATACTTTACTCAAAGATATGGGATAGCTCTATTTTCTTAAACTATCATAAAGTTGGCGTTCAAATGTTATGTTTCAACTATATAACTCAATCTATTATTGGAAACAACTATGAGACAATTGCTATTACGTCTTTATTAATAATCTTTCTTTCAAGAATTGCTTATGAACATTAAATTTATGACATTATAATACAAATTATTAGGATCAGACGATTTACCAGTAAGAAAGAATTATTTAACTCACAATACAACAGACGCTATAAACACCATATATTGACTATAATTCAGCCTATCAATGTTTTTTGTTATAAAATAATTGTTATTACACATTGACCAATAGAATAATATAAATTCAAAGTTCAAATTTAGTCAAATTAACAGAAGAAAAATGTGTTTATGTGTGTGTGTGTGTGTGTATAAGTGCTTGTATATATATAAGTGCTTGTGTAGCTTTATGTCTCACGGGCACGTGTTAGAATAATTAAATTTATCCCAAGTACCATAACCATATATAAACCACTAAGAGTGGGTTTCTACATGGTGATGAGTGTCTAATTAATTTTGAGCAACTTGCAACTAATTAATTTATATTCGAATTTCAATGCACTATACAAAAAAATTAAAAAGGAGAAGAAAAAAGAATGAATGAATGAAAAAGCTTTGCTGAAATCAATTTCATCAACCATTAAAGTTTGTCATGTTAATATCTCGAAGTCATATATAATTCTGAAGATCCAAATGCATACTAAAAAAATTATCTTAATATGTAGAGATAAATTAAAATCAGGGCAACTTGTGTTTATCTTAAGACATTACGTGCTCCCAGAAAGCTGTGCTACTAACTAAAGTTAATTAATTTCATGGATGCATAATAATTTCAGTTTGTAGGAATCGTACTTGGCCTGTAACTATATTTGTTTAAACTCATGAAGACATGAACTGCAAAAGTGAAATATTCAACGCTGGTTTACACGTGATGTTCATTAATTAATTCTAATATTTAGACCTAAATATTGAGCTATTAAGCAATTAATTCAAATAATATTTAAACTTAAATTATATATATACCATGGTTCAAAGAACTGGACCAAACCAGCCGATTCGATCAAAAAATTAATAAATCGGCTAAATTTTCGATCCGATTTGAACTTAAGAACCAGTGAGCGTTTAAACTGATGGAAAACTAATCGAATTGGTAAAATCGACCAATTCAACTAATTTTTTTTAAAATTTTTAAATTTTTTGATGTTAAGAATTTGGAGGTGTAGTCATAGGTAGAAAGACTTGTGATCACATATGAGAGTATAAGGACTATATAAGAGGCATAGACCTGTTGTTGCGTCCTTAGTGACGGGCTTAGTCTTAGGGCTCTCTGTCAATTTGATTTCAAGAACTGTTCCACTTATGACGTTACCTTTGGGACACTAAGTGCTCAACAAACTCTTCTTCCTATGGTCACGCTCCTTCTTGGTATTTTTATATTTTAACTATCATTAATTCGATCACTATCTAACTATTAATTTTTAAATCGGTATTTTGACTGATTTAATTTTTTAAATCTTGACATATACCATCACTAGCTAGTTCAAAAGGTTTAGTTCTCTTTAATAAGATTTTTGAGTTTAAAATTTTTGAACAAAAAAAATTAATATTAAAAAAATTTTACATTTTTATGATTTAACCTGACTCAATTCAGATTAACAAGATTCAAATGAATTTTCGGATGTTGGTGTTTTCTAACCCGAAAATATATATATATATATACACACACACACACATGTACACGCAAGTTGATACAGAAAGCAAGACTTTTACAGATTTGTTAGCAGAGGAAGTGAGAGAAGAATCACATGGCCCTCCCACACGAAGACTGATGCGTCTGCTAGGCTGTTTCCTTAATGTCATACCTAATCTAATTATATTAACTGTACTAACAAAAACTTTGTTTGAACTTTGCATTAAATATATATTTTTTACGCAATCTTAAAAGGGCTTTTTATAAAAATAGTCTCCAAAAAAAATATAACTTAACTTACATTGATATATATTATCTTAATTATTTTCAATTTACTCTTTTGATCTTTGATTACTGGTTAATTCTGAGACAATTTTTTTTTGTATATATTTGAACCACTAATATTTAAAAATTTTTAAAATTTTAACTAATATGATCCGAGTCTTATTAAATTATAAAAATATAAAAAATTTTAACATTAATTTTTTCTATTAACATAACTTAAACTCAATGTGTTAATTAAAGAATAAGTGCCGAACTTTAAACCATCCAACGTTCGTTTGAGACATAATTATTTGATAAGGTCCGAAGAGTCAAAAGTTACAAACTATATAACAAGTAATTAACTAAACTATATATATATATATATGATAATAATAATAATAATAATAATAATTCAATTAACTACAGATATAATATATTGTTTAGGCAAATTGCACTTTGTCTTTGTCTTGAAATGCTATATATATACATAACCCTATATATAGACTAATGATTAAATAGGTAAGTAGATTTTGATGATTTTGTTTCATTTAATTATAAATTAGGCCAATTAGGCTATTTATTTTGAGCAGCTGCGAGGCTCTAGGAAAAATCATAGTTAATTTAAACTTTGGGAATGTTTTGATCTTTTTATTTAATTTTTGAATACAGACAATAGAAAGCACAACCATACTTGTGAATAATAGGACAATGGAATAGCCAAGTGGGTATTTTCTTTTGTTAATTGAAAGCTTCAAATATATTCTTTTCCTTTTCGGTGTGTTATCACTTTTTTTAAGAGTGCGCATATGATTGAATGTTAGGAAATTCACTCAATACACAAGTCAAATAATTCAGAATTATAAAGTCACAAATGCAAAATTTCATAAATCAAAATATGAATATTCTTGTTATAATTTTGTTGTTTGTATGATTTTCATAAGTAAAAGAATACATTATAATTAAAGAATTTAAAGCATACATTGATTCATTGTAACTCGGTCTTTAAATTATAGGTAAACTCTTTTGAAAGAGTATGAGTGACTCTCTCTTTCTCTATTTTTGTTCTGCTGAAATTATGATAACTCACTTGCTTCTTACCAAAAACAATCTCTCTCATATAACTCAAGGAATCATTACTCAACATCATAATGCCTATGAGTTGACTCCTTTTATAATAATGTCATATCATTAATAAAAGTCAGGTATCTACACACATAAATATTTTCAATGACATCCCACACTAACTTATAAAATATATCAAATAAATCCCTTCAAACATAAATTTCATGAAGATCTTATAATTAATGGACCTAATTATTGATTGCACTTAATATAAGTCTTAAAAATATGCACACATATATAATATTTAATATGTCAGTCCATCCAAATAATTGTTTGCATTCAATATTATTTATAAAATAAATAAATATTAATAATATATATTAAATAAATAACGCTAACATTGAATTCCTTTAATTTACTACTTAATATTCAAAAAAGTAATTAAGAATTATGTGAATCCGTTCAATATTTCTCAACTTTTTTCATCTAAAATATTTACTCACTTTAACTGAATTTGAATTTGAAAAAAAAAATTACATTTTGCTGGTTTTTTGGCCAGTAAAATCACCATGTTATATAATGACATACCCTATTTCTTTACAAAGAATGCAAAAAAGTTGGGGTAAATTACACTAATTTAATTTCCCTAATGTTGGTTTAAATAACAGTTATTACCATTCTATTGAATAAATCTTTAGGAACTGGCTCTCCTCTAGATCATAGAGGGAACAATGCTCCCTAGAACCAGATCTAGACTGTTTAATGAAACCATCTAATAGTCTAGATTAATTTTATATTTTTTAAAAAAATTACATAATTAATTCTTAACAAGTCCAATCTTGTATTTTTTTTATTTTTTAAAAATTAATCATGTAATTTAAAAAAAAACACAAAATTAATTTAGACCATTAGATGTGAAACACCCTCTAGGACCTAGAGGAGAGCCGGTTCCAAATCTTTATAAATCCTTGACATTTTGATATATGTTGAAGAAATCTTTATAAATCCTAAACTTTTCTTTCAGTTTACTTTATGTCATATTAACTAACTTTCTATACAAACATAAGGCTATAATTTCATTTTAACGTAAATAAAAGTTGTTAAATTAATGTTAACATCGATCTAGTATGAATCTATGGCTTTTTTTTATTTTGACAATAAAAATGGTTAGCTATAAGTGTTATTTTTAGAAGGAATTCATGTTGTGCAAAAAAAAAATTAATTTCAATGACAAAAAATTAAATTAGAAGGAAGTTAAGTCTAATATTTAAAATTAGAAGGGTGCTAAATATAATTTGACCAAGTCTAAGGAGAAACTAGTGTAATCTATCGAAAATATTGTCATGAATTGAGTATTTGCATAGAATTTGTATAGAATAAATTGCCTGCCTAAAAAACAAATCTCAAAACAATATAAGCTGATAAAAAAATGACCTATATATATATATATATATATATATATATATATATATATATATATATATATATATGTATGTATGTATTAGCCGTAACTATTGGCCAACATTTAATAGGTTTTAGGTTCAAAGCACGATAAGAAGCATGCATGTAAAATTTATGGACATAAAAAGGCCATATGAATTAATGCCTACCACAGGCCATCAACAGTCTAGAGCAGCTAGGCAATATAGAACTCTTCACTTAAAAGTTTGCTTAATGAATTTCGATCTTCAAACGTAAAGAATTCAATATTACAGTGAAATTGAATTTGATCTGCTTAATTAGAGGGTATGGATAACATTTTGTACATCTATGTTTGTATCTTTTTTTTATAAACAAAGACCAATTTAAACCATTTATACCTTCTAATTCGATGACTCAAATTCAATATTACTATAACATTGAATCATCAACGTTAGAAGATCTAAATTTTTGCTTAATAGAGTTGGATTGAGCTTTAGGCAAGATTTACCTGTAAAGTTAATGGTTTGAACTTGGAAACTTGCCACTTTAGGAGAGCTTTACCTTGTAACTCCTACAATTTTTCTGAACAACTAATTGTGATGATATAACGTTTATTTGACTTCTCAAATGAGAACTTGTTTAATTGACTGTTTTTTCCTTTTTTTTTTGGGTCAAAACAACCAAATTCAAAATTCTGTTAAACATTAACTAATATGGTTCGAGTTGAGTTAGACTACTAAGGTGTAAAAATTTTTTAGTATTAATTTTCTCTATTCATAAAATTCAAACTTGAAACCTTGTTTAAAAAGAATAAGTTTGATCTATTTGAACTAGCCAATGTTGATATTAAAGTACTTGTTTAAACAGGAAACAAATGTACACCCAACATTGGTTTTGGTCGCAGTATAGCAACTATTTGAACTTCAAGAGAATAGCAATGATTCAATTCCAAGATGCTAATTTGGGGAGGGCTCTGCCTATGCGCTTAGGAAGCCTGAAAGGAATTTGCTTTCTACTCAATTAGATATGGGGCATTGGTAGGACAAAAAAAAAAGGAAAGAAAGTGTTGTGTAAGTTCTCTCTTACTATAACTATTTGGCCTCGTATTAGCAAACAAAATACATTTAATTAACTAATAAAAAAGTCATTAAATTTCAATTTATAATAAAAAATCCACGAAATGAATAAGTTCACAAGAAGCGAGGTAACACAAGTTTATTTTAAATGATCTTTCAAGTACGTGCATGCATGGTTTCCCCGTATACAATAGTCAACCCTCATCAAGTCAAGCTTAAAAAATGCAAATAAACATATATATATATATATATTAATACATAAAATCCTAACTAATTCTACTTGATAATAGAATGATGACTATTAAATGATTTTGTTTATTTTCTTATATATTACAAATTTATTTCTATTTCTCTAGCCGAAAAATATATAATTTATAGAAGGAAGATAGCTACAATATATGTGAATAGATCGGATTGAATCGATATTCATAGTCAAGTGGACATGCAGGTAGGACATATATAGAGTAATCCAATAAATGACACTAACAGGATTTTTAGGGTTAGGGTTAGGGTTAGGGTAAATATTCTGTATATTAGTTATAATAAAACCAAAACCCTATATACCCTGTCAAGAAAATTGCAAAGAAAATCAATTAAGGAAGATACCCGAATTTACGTGATTCAATCGATGTAACTTATATCTACGGATAAATAAAAGTTTTCTTATTCCTACAAGCAAAAATTGTTAAAAGTGAAGCATAATACAACTGCTGAATCGAATACAACATGTGCATGCATAACTAACTTGACTCAGGTCTATCATCCTCGCGCTACTCGTACCACAGACTTCCAATTTTTCTCTTTGCTCTCACAAATAGAGAGGTTTTTTATTCCTTTAGGCAAAAATTGTTATAAGTGAAGTATAATACAACTACTAAACCAACTACAACATGTACATGTACATAACTGATGACTTGACTCGGGCCTATCAGTCCTCACCCTGCTTGCACCACAAACTTTTAATTTTTTTTTTCTTTTGAGTCACGCTCCCAAATTTTCAATCAGATCATAAATCCGATTCATCAAGAAATTCAAAGCACTCAACATTATATGGAGACACTATATATGAAAATGAGCATTTTATTGTGAGGAAGTTTTTTGTTCCTTGTGTATGTCTATGTATATCCAACACCAAGCGTTACAGCTTTGTCTTGTTCTGATCAACTTGAATCCTACTTGTCTCTTTTAGTTGTCTTATTCTCACATAGTAAATTATTCTCAAACGTATCGTTCGGCCCTAATTAAGCAAGTTATTTCAAACCTATAAATATAACAATTTAATTATCGGATTCCCTCATTCCAAAAAAAAGAGAACTTGTCTTTATGCAAGGAAAAAAAATTACGATTCATATATTTAATTTGTGAATAATATTTAACTACACATCGATGATCAATTTCTCTTGAAGACATGATCCAATGCACATGTGAGGAGGATATGAGATTTTAAAAAGAAAAATAAAAAGGGATATATATATATATATATATATATATATATAGCGCTATCTTGAATGGGAATAACTGGTTATGGTTTGTCTCCCAACTACCAATGAGTAATGGATCTATAACTAAAGAGACAACATATTCTACAAATAATGAAAATTCTATTTTGGTCATTAGTAGACAGAAAAGTTTTCAATTGGTCATCTTCTAAAGATTGTTTTCGTCAATTTAGCCCCTCAAAGATGAAAGTTAACGTTATCTTCCTGCCTTTATCACTGCATCTGCAATTTAAATGGCTCAATTAAAAATCTCTTCATTTGTGAAGGATCAAATTAAGGTTTTCTCCAAAATTTATTTTCCATATTTCTTTTCTTAGTTAGTTAACATATAAAAATGACTAAATTAAATTTACTCATTAAAACTTGGAGGTGGATGTTCTTATCTCAAAGGTGTGGCTTTTCCCAGTGAAAAGAGGCTGAACTAGAAGTCTTATCAATAACTTAAATGGATAATTAGCCTATTCATAATTAAGCTGTCCCTTGGATAGTTAGTATAGCCACACACTTTAATTAAGGGGTTTTATATATTTATATATATATATATATATATATATATATTTATTTATTTATAGCTCACTCATGGTTCTTAGCTGTCTGTGTACGGTCTGCTTAATTATATTATATTATATTATATATATAATTATTATGCTTAATTAACCATAAGGGAAAATGGAATATTTCTACTTCCCGCACTTGACTTTTCATTAGAATTTATGCTCTTAATTATATTGTAAATTATATATATATATATTTAGAGCAAATAATGTAGAAAAGAAAGTAGGGCAAGAGCAACTTTAGTTAAATATATTAGTATACTTTAAATCTTATATAGGTAGTCAGCTTTTACAGTCAAATTAAGAACCTTTTCGGTGTTCATGAATTAAATTAATGTTAGCATTTCTTTATTTTATATATATATCCTTCCACCTAGAAAACCACTAATAATGCATATATATATATATATGTATATATATATATATATATATATATATGTGTGTGTGTGTGTGTGTGTGTGTGTGTGTTTATGTTTTTGTGTGCGTGATGAAAGTGAAAAGTTCTGGGGAGACAAAAGGTTAAAGTTTGACGTTTGTGTTAGATCTCTTGCCTTTTAATTGGTTCACAATGCTCCAATTATATGTTGCAACAAAAACCAAATGATGCATGCTAGCTTTAGGCTTCATTAACTAAAAGCAGTACTTTTCCTTAGAACTGATGTATATGTTAGGTTCATTAATTACTTCATTCAGTTTTGTATAACTTGGGAGGGACAAACCAAAAAAAAAAAATTAATATTGAAGCCTCATTAGCTAACACAAATAAACACATACACACACACGTACATACATATATAGGTGCACTATTATTTCACTTATATGGAGTTATGGACCAATAAGAGAGCCACTGTGTTGGGCGAACTCAAACCATGCCTACCACTCCATAATTATTGTGTCTATGTGTGTGTGTGTGTGTGTATATATATATATATATAGACCTTGCTTAAATAAGAGTAAATTACCAACTCCCTAAAATTAAAATTGTCTCAATTTAGTTTCCGAAAAACATGGACCAAAGAATTAGACTAGACGGACTGATTCGATCGAAAAATTGATGAACCGACTAGGTTTTTAGACCTAAGAATCAATGTGTTTAAATCGGTGGAAAACTAGTTGAATCAGTCTTAAACTGATAAAATCAGTTGGTTCAATTTTTTTAAATTTTTATTAAATATTATTATATATTTTTAAGAAATTTCTAAAAATTTAAGCTATTAGGAGAAGATCTAGAACTAATATAAATATATATGTGTAACATATACGCTTTGAATATTTTAATATTTTGATATTTTAATATATGTAACATATACATTAATTATATATTTTAATATTTTAATATATTTTAAGTACCACCAATTCGATCGTGATTCAACCATTGACTTTTGAACCGATACTTTGCCTCGACTAGTTCAATGATCGATCTACTTTTTTAAACTATGCTGAAAAGTTTTGTTTGTTTTAATTAATAACGAAAATTTTGAGATTTAGCAACAATAAATTTTGTGATTTAGTAACGAAAATGATCAAGTTTAAACAAATGCAATCTTTACGGACTAAATTGATATATTTGATCTTTCAATGATCAAATTGAGAAAACTATAGTCTTTTACAGACTAAATCAATAATTCACCTCTTGAACCAATCCGTATTAATGTGTGTGTGTGTTTATATATATATATATATATATATATATATATAGGACCACAAGACTGTGAGCTGCAAAAATCTTCACGAATATAAAGTGTCATATAATTAAATATTGAACTAATCATATATAATAGAGATTAGAGAATAAATAACACAACTTGATAATTAATTATCTTAACATTCTGAGGAAAACAATACTATTATCAAAGAAATTAAGTGGGTTATATAACTATTTGTTTGCTACAATCATTAGGAGAGGGAAAGCTTTTGCAAGGATCAAGGGCTATAGTTATACTTGAACTCTAATCGATTCCTGTTTGGGAGAAGAGAAAAATATATAGCTAGAAGGAGAGAGAAAATAAGCTTTCTAAAAGTAGTAAGCTTTTGCATTTTTTATGTACGCATTATATATATATATATATATATATTAGAGGTGCAGCTTGTAAGTGTAAGCTTCTAGCATAATTAACGGGAAATCTGGGGAGTAATAATGTCATAGAAATTGTTTGACTCAGAATCTGAGAGCAGAATATGCTTTCTGTTTCACCTTATATATATAGTTTAATGATTAATCTGCAAATGTTAATAGATTAAATGAGAGATGTTTAACTTTATATTTGTAACTTTGTAGAAAGAAAGGGTTTGGTCGTACATTAGGTACGCATGCGTGAATGTTAAAACCATTCGCACGTTAGCATTAGTACTTGTGACTTGGGACCATTCAAAATCTTCAATTTCAAGTGTACGAAGATACCCTATTACACCAACCACTGCTTCAGCATATGCTGGCTAATCTATCAGGGAATTACAGTACAAATTTAACAAATTTTAATTACATCCAGCAGCATCTTCCTTTGTACTGTCGTAAAGTTACGTGTGTGTGTGTTCTTTTTTTTGATTTTACCAAGGGTATTCCACCACTTAATAAAATGAAAAATTAATTTCTTTTAGACTTATTATTAAGCAATTAACACACAAACAAAAATGATAAACGGTAAAAAAAATTACAGAATATACAGGCAAAAATGAGAGCGAAGAGAATTCACTCTAACACCTATGAGGCGTTGGAGTCTCCAGCTTCCCTGCTCCTGAAGGATTAACACGCTGAGATAGTGGGAGCGTGAAGCAAGGGAGGTTGGTGATGCTGCCTAGTGTTCTTGACTTTCCTCCCTCAACGATGACACTTTTGTTGCTTCTATTTTCCTTTGTACATCCTTTTCTTCACTGTTATGGTGTTCATGCCTATCCATCACACTGAGATAGTGGTGGAGGCTCTGAAATCCTGGATCTGTAACTTTTGATTATGGTGGATGAGGTGGGGGGTTTGTACTTTGTAATCTTTTCCTGTGGTATGGCTATTAATACACTTTGGGAGGGATAAAGTAATTCATCAGAAGGGGAGTAGGTGCTAGAGCAAATTTGCTTCCAGCAAATACTGTCTTGATACATAATGAAACTAAAAACAAAGCATATATCATAATTACATAACTGCATAAATCATATAATAAGTGTTGGGTCGTGTTGCGCTCCCAAAAATTAGGTCAGGTCATAATGTGGGTTATCATATAACTCATGTCACTCAACACTTATTGAGCAAAAAGATAAAACCCTCTCCCTAAATTGACATCTTTAGGAATCAAGCCTTTTATATTTTAGAATTTGAACAACTACTAATCTTGTGACCAGCTAATTAATGTTGGGTTGGTTTAAATATTTTCCTTAGTCTTTATTATAGTTTTGCTCATTTTTTGTTTAGTCTCTATAGTTTAAAATTTTGTAATTAGTCCTTCTAATTTTATAAATTTAATTTCAGTTTAGTCCTTAATTATTACTAAATTTTTTTCAATATTCTATTAAATTTTATTGACATGGCTAATAGTATGCATATTGTTACTCTGAATATGCTTGATTTATGGCAACAAAGAAGATAATTAAATGACATTAACTCACATACATTAATACAATTTATGCTAAATAAATTAGGAGAATTAGCTTGATTAAATCATGTACATTCCTAGTGCTAAGATCGTGTTTAATTGACCAGGTCCCTCTAAAATTTAACAAAAAATATTTAAAAAATTTAACATAAGAACTTAAACAACAATCTTTAAAATTATAAGGACTGAAACTATGTGTGTGTGTGTGAGTATGTACATATATATATATATATATATATATATATATATATAATTCTTTTGAGTTTGTAACGTTCCAATGCTGATTAGAACAAAGACACATTATGGTGGTGTTGGTGGGTTTCCTTTATAAAAAGAGATCAAAGAAAGAATGAAAAATAAAACAAAAGGGACAGCTTTTGATAGTTTGCTTATTTATTTAATTTTCAATCCGTATGTTGTACATTTCATTAACTTTGTTCTTAATCTTGGGTACCTCTTTCAGCAAGATCGATTAAGTATATATATATATATATATATAAGAAGCAAGAGTAGTTAGGGAAGGCTGAAATTAAAGGGTAGAGTTTCGAACTTCAAAAAGGTGGCGAACACGTTCTGAGGGTTATTTATGTATCTACGGAACATGCTTGCATTGTTACAAGAATGCCGAGGAGGAAGATATGTTTTTATAATGACTTCAACACACTTTATATTATCGCATATGTATATAACACAAAGCAAGAACTCAACTCAATCATCATAATGCATGACTGAGCTCCACCAATGGTTTTCCTTCCTCTCAGAAATCCTTGTCCATCAGCATGAGGACTTAATCATGACATGACTAGGTTTTTTTATGATACTCTGAACTTGCTTCATCCATCTTTTTCAAATGTTATAAGAAATATGTGGATTTGTTGTTGAAATGCATGAGAAAAACCATGTGAGAAGTGCATATATATTATTTGCCTGGTTTAAAGGGCTTATTTGTATAAGAATAAGATTAGACATATACATATATATATATATATATATATATATTAAAAGTTCCTTAGATATTTATTATTAGTGTTGATAAGTGACTTAAATTTTGGTGAACCATAATGAATTTATAACCTATCCAAAAGGGGGGAAAATTGGCAGACTATGGTGTGAGTAGGTGAGAGTCGATAAGTTATATATATATATATATATAGTTCTACGGCTATTGATTGACTTCTAACAGTTTCTTGTCTAAAGAATAAGAAATCTCTCTCTCTACTTATAGATGTAAGTCACATCAATCAAATTACGTAAATTTGTATATATTTTTATTTTTATTTCTGTTTTATCTTCTTTATTTCACTGTCATTTTCATAATAATTAGATTCTTTAAAACCAGATCAATTAAATTTGTCATATTTTATTAGAAAACATGATGATGATACTTAAAGATCATACGTAGTTATGAGAGGAATTAGCTTTGTTTTAGCTAGTCCTCAGTATAAGTTAGTAGACTTTTAATTTAGTCCTCTTTAAATTATTTCTTTGAATTTAGTCTCGTAATCTATAAACACTTGTAATGTTTCCCTTCGATATGTTCCATCCTCATCCAAGTGAAACGTCAAATATAACAATCTACAAATTTTTTTATGTTAAATTGAATCTGAAGTATGAGTTGACAGCGCCACCTGATAAATTTGACTGAAGAGTAAGGATAGAAGGACATGCAACATTACAAATATTTTAATGATTGATGAGCTAAATTTTTTTATATATATTTATATATATACATATATATATACACATAGAGAGAGAGAGAGAGAGAGAGAGAGCTAAATTAAAAAATACACTTATTTATTTGGAAAAAAATATATTAGGTATCCCCTTTTGTTATTATAATAGGCCAGTCCCCTGGGAGGTTATAGTGTCATGACTCAATATTTTTGTTGTGTACTATGAATCTCAATGTGGACCAACCTGACATCCAATGACTAACCACTCATGCTCTTTTTTAATCTCACTTCAACCTTCACTTTTTTATCACAATTAGTTGTTATTGGTTCAAGTCTCTTCATATATATATATATATATACGCACACACATATTCCTGAACATGGTTCATCAGATTGTTAATTAATTCCACAATCCTCCCCCATACAGAGAGAAGATATTAATGAAAGCATAAGCGTGATGAGAAGATAAGGATTTAATTAATTTCTTATATATATATATATATATATATATATATATTTATATGTATAGGGCCATAGTGATGGGAAGTATGAAGAGTATAAGGTTGCCTAGAGATCACACAGCAATACCTGTCCATGTCAAAGGTAGCATGCAGCATGCAATATTTGTTAATATATATAGTTATTTATCACTATCACTTAGGTTTGCTTCTTCTTAACTCTCTTTTTGTTAGGTATACAATAATATCTTTTATATGTATAATGAAGATTAACTATATATAATATGCATGTTTTGTTTCCTAATATTCCTCCCTGCCATGTGAGTCAATGATTATTGTCATATAGCTAAATATGAGGAGGATTACCTTCAAGTGTATGTGGAGTACTGTGTATGTGTCTGTCTGTGTTAGAGTGGTTAGTGTAAAGGCTAACAAGTTCATTCTGTTGAAGCTATTCATGTGACAATTGATGATTAAGGAAAGATAATTGTGATATATGAGTTTGATCTTGTTGATTATGTTTGGTCCCATGATTTAAGGGGGCTAATTATATGCATGTGTATATATGTTAGTCTAATATAGTACTAAAGAAGGGGGGTAATTATATTCTTTTTCAAAATATTTTTGAAGGATATATATACGTTTGAAAAATTGCTTGATGTAAAATTTGACAATCAATGGAGTTAAGTCATGTAATAATAAGACATTATCTTTAAGAAAAGATTTCGCGATGACAAAACTTTCCCTAAGATTAAATAGGCTCTTCTGATATATCTCAAAAACCAAAATAACAAAGAGAAAATAGGTGAGTAACCCAGAGTGCTTTCTGAATATTAGAGAGAGTAGGAAAAAAACGTGGAGGATAAAATATCAGGAGAAATAATATAATTTGAAAAATAATAAAACAAATTTGAGGATATTATGAGATAATGGTCAGTTACAGATAAGATTAAACATGCCCCTATCAAATATAAGCACGAAAATAATTAAATTAAAATTATTTTTTTTGTTTTTAGAAAAAGTAAAACTAGGCCTATCCAATATGTCGAGGAAACTGTCAATTTGCACTGAACTAATCTGACGGTGTGAGTCCATAAGCCCACCTCTTCCTCTAACCCTTTATGAGCCCTCTATAATATGTACGGTCACCACCTCTTATTCCAATCGATGTAAGACTTCAAGTCTCACTCTTTTTAAAATACACTAGTTTTACAACAAAATAGGCTTGGAAGAGTTTTTGGGAACTTTATCTTTCAAAGCCTTTGTGTACTTATAAAACATCTTGAAGTCAATAATAAGTGAAGATGAAATATTAGACATAAGGCCACGATATGTCAAGAGGCTTAAGCTCTCAATAATGAAGAAAGCCGTACATCCTCTCTCTGAGTAGACAATAAGAGAATTTTATATAATAGGGTTATCACAATTAATTACTATGGTAACGTCAACTGAAAGGATTAACATCATGTTTTTACATCAACAAACCACTGAATTTTCCCAATACCTTAGCAAACTTATAACAAGTAGACTCTTACAATTTTTACAACCCCTTCAACCAAGAGGATTAGTCCAACCAAACAACCCTAGAATTTTCCCATGCTTCCTAAAAACTTAACACAAACCAGACCTCTCATTAAGTCCTAAACAAACAAAGAAAGATTAGATATATGAAATTAGCTCACTCAGAGCAACACAAGAGAGAGACAACTCATTAAAAGCAATAAATAAATCAATAATATTAAGCTCCCTCTCTCAAGAATTCAGATTAAGCACAAGCTAATATCTTTTGAAAAAAGAATAAGAAGAAGATTAAGCACAATCTCTCAAGATTTGGCAATGATTTTCTCCAAGCAATGAATAAGGGAAGCCACCAATAATGCTTTAGGAATATTTTCATTCATCATTAATGCTTAGCCATTCTATCTTTCTACTTTTATGGGTTTGAGGAGGGAGAAGACTTCGTTTTATGGATGTGGCTTAAAGGAAAAAACTTGGCTTCCTTTTATGATGATGAGTCTTAAGTTCTCTAACACATTCTGATAGCAGCATCATGATTGTCTCCCGCTTTTGTATTTTAAGATTTAGGGTTTAGAATTTAAGATTTAAGACACATCTTACAAGACAAAAATTCTTAAAAATGGAACTTTCCTTTTAAAGCAAATTAGTGCAAAAGCTTTCTTTTAGATAAATTTTGTTTGATTGTGTTGGGATCCTCTACTTAGATAACAAAGTGTTGGGCGAGTGTAGACCGTCCAATCTAGTGCCACATGTCACTCGCGTCTGATCGGATGGTCCACACCTGCTCAACACTTTTATGTCCCAGCAAAAAAGCAGCACCCTATTTGACCATATTCGAACATATTAGACCAAAATAAGGACTTTGTTTGATTAAAACATTTAGGGCCGAAGAATATAGAAAACGAATCAAAAGCCCAATGACCAAAGGCCCATAAACAAAAACCAGAGGCCCATTTTTTATAGATTTATTTAAATAATCTAAAAGCCCATTTTCTTGAAACACATTTTATTTCCAAATACCTTAATTCCATAAATCTTCAAAATTATTATAATTAATTAAATTCTTTTACTTAAAAAAATCCTTGAATTAACAGTAGAGTTTTCAAAAATGTATCTATTGGAAGTGTAGAACAAAGATGATTGTTTCCTTTGAAAAAAAAAAAGGAGTAAATTAAAATTATTTACCTTGATATTTGATACCTCTATTTGTTATAAAAAATTATGCTCAACTGCCCTCAACTGAAGGAGAAATTACTGTAATATGTACTAAAGTTTTATATATATCAAATATAATTTAATTAAACTTAAAAAAAATGGTTAGCATAATTTACTAAAAAAATACAATTTATTATACATCCAACACTTCTTAAAAGTAAATGAATAACTGGGGAAAAGACTATATTCTAAAACGTTTCATTTTGTTCTCTCGTTTGGCCCCAAAGCCAAACAAAAAATCCATTTCCAAACATATTAATCAAGTTGGCGCAACGAGAGAACTTGGAGATCATGTTGACGAAAATTTATGGAAACTAGACTTTTTAAACTTTTTTGTCATATATGCGACATATATTTATATGTTAATTTAAAACAGTGGTTATATTTCAAATCGTCTTTTTTTTTTCCTTTAAAGTAGGTAAGCCAAACAAAACTTATTAAGATTATTTCTGGTAAATTTTAAGATTGCTTAATTTGATTTGGTTGTTGAAGTCTTTCCACCTTATATAAATGCAGCTATGATCTTGTGGCTCAAGTGATGTAAGAATAGCTATTGTGAATTTAAAGACATAGGTTCCAGCTCTTTGTGATTCACAAAACTTGTTGAAAATGTATAGTTAATTTTTAGATAATTTTATTGCCTAACACTATTCAAAAATATATGTCTATATTAACGTCTACATTGTTTTCCAATACTTCTAATACTAGAAACGGGAGGGAGATTGAAACAAAAAAAAAACTTTTGGATAAGTCTTTTATTTTTTGGTCAGAATTTCAGACATTATTGCAAGGATGCTAGCTAGCCCAATTAACGTTTGCCATAAGCATTTTACAAAATTAAGTGATGAACTGATTTAGGAAATGTCTCACTAACTCACTTAGTACTTATCCATTTAATATGCCAATTAGACCGGTTTGGGAGTGAAATTTTTTACCAAAAAAGATTTTACTCTACTTCATAAAACTTCGTGTAACTCTCTCTTACAACATATTCAATAAATATGCCAAATTCAAGTCTTAGCTGAATCTATGTTCTAGGATCCAGGCAGGCAAAATATATAGAATAACTTCCCTATGATTTTCTGAATCCTAAAGGAAACCCCTAAAGGGTACTTTTAACTATATAGTGAGAGATTTTAATCCGGATCACTTGCTTGACCAAATAGAGTCATCCGATTGGTATTGATAAGTAGAATTCATGTAGACCCACTTAATTGGACAGCCCTGCATAGCCAAGCAGAGCACCGGCCAAGCAATGATCCGAGGATGAGAGATTACAGCAACGAGTACAATCATTTTGATTTGTTTATAACTCCTATCAACAGCCTGAGGATCAGACATTCACTCCACAGCTCACAAATTCATTTGTACAAAGGTGATATTACAATGTACAACATGTATTAATAACTCGAAGAATCCAATTATTCAACAATGTACAACATGTATTAATAACTCGAAGAATCCAATTATTCAACCTTTGCTACCCCTACTCCAGGCATGCTGCTTTCTGCAACAGTCTCTCTTACAAACCTGGAAAATCAATTTTAATGAGAGTTAAAGCAGGAAATATATTTTAAAAAAAAAAGAGGGGGGGGGGGGGAAGAACCCAGAAAAAAGCTTTTTTTTTTTTTTAAGTACCTTTCCAATTTGTCTCGTGATGATTGCAATACATAGATTGTGAGGATGAAAGTTAAAGCAAGTCCTGGAAAAATCCGAGGATACATTTATAAGAAGTTGCATAAAATAAGTAAAAAAGTGCTCTCTTCAAACAAAACATGCCAAAGGACAATATTCGAAAAGCTCATGCATCTTAACAGAATCTTTCAGGTTTTAACTAAATTTAATCCTCAACTAGAAAAAACCAAGGAGGTATTTGGTATATCGTCATTTTTAAACTCTGGTATCTTTGGATGTCAAGAGGCATTCAAAATGCCTGTGTTTGCAACATGGGTATACAAAATGTCTGTTCACCATAGCACCAAAAACCATAGAGATATCTCTCACATCCTACCACTTTTACTTTGTAACTTTTGTAAAATACCAATTCTATTATTTTTATGACAGCTTTTAATTGTCATCCAAAATATTGGAATATTAAGTAACATTATATATCATACCTTGGTACTCAAGATACCAATGATTAATATGAAATAATAGTGTCCTGATGGCCCATTACATTCTCACACTAGTTGGGAATAAAATCCCACGGATGATATTTGGTATATCAATATTTTAAGACACGATGTAAGTTGACATTGCAAGAAAAAATGACTAACATATGCTAGCAAGGCATGTTTTCTTTATCAAAGCTACGTATTTAATTTAACTGATCAAAAAAAGAAGATAAACAATGATACTTATTTACCTGATCCAAACAGAACAAAAAATCCAGAAGCCACATCTATCTCTGATTGCTCCTTCCTGAAATATTTTAGAATGCAGATTCAGTAACTGTCTTCCTAATTTACAACCGCCAAGCCAAAAGACTAAAAGGATATCTTTCAAACACTACTAAATAAACACTTCCATAATCAGGCCCCCAAGAAAACTTCCAAGAAGTTCATATTTCCAGAGGATATTGATCCAAAACATTTAGGGCGTGTTTGGTATACACTACGGAAACAATATGGGAGACGGAATCAAGCGCTTCCCTCATTTGATACGCTTTTAGGCACAGGAGAAGGATTCCCTTCGGCAATCCATTTCCTTGAAAACGTGTAACAGCGAATTACTTCAAAAATCTTATCCAAAGCTTTTCCTTTTCATGGAATCCAAATTATTGGACTGTTTTGCTCTCTGTTTCCTTTCCATTTTTTCTACTTACTCTACACCAGAAATTAAATGATGTTGAAGATTACAACAGTGACAATGAAAAAAGAAGAAGATGATGATGATGATTACAACAACTCCGCCTATGTTTTATAGCCGGTCCCAAGCCCGGAGAAAGGAGGAGGGTTGTGTTAGGCCTTCGACAGCCAACGTAAAACTGTGTCGAATCTCTCATGAACATGGATCAACGACAATATTTTCAATGGCGTCGTGCGATCCATGTAGCCGACCCCACTTAGTGGGATAAGGCTATGTTGTTGTTGTTGTTGTTGATGATGATGATTACAACGGCGACAGTGGCAGCACAGCAGTGAAGTGTAGAGTGGTTGGGCCATGGAACCTTCGATTACAAGAGAGAGAGAGAGAGAGGAGATGATGATGATGAAGAGGGCATGGAAGAAGACTACGAGAAGCAGAGGGACTGGGACTTCCTGACCTCTTCTTTTTTTTTTTTTCTTGTTTTGTTATATTTTAATTTTTTTTAATAAGGGATAATCCAGTAAAAAATACATTAAATTCTTTCCTTTCCTTCATTTAAAACTTCAAACAAAACAAATCTACCCTATTCCTTTCCTTGTCATACCAAACACATTTTTATGATCCCATTCCATTCTCTTTCCCTTTCCCTTTCCCTTAAAAGCCTTTGATGTACCAAATGCACCCTTAGTACTTGTTCATTCCAATGCTTCACATGCTTTAACATGGAGGGACCAAAGATAACCGATCTAGTCATATGCTATAAACATTTTGTTAAGAAATATCAAATCAGTAGTCAGTACATGGCTTGAAAAGTTCTTTTCAATATTACATGCCATGGTTTCTAACTAAAGCGTATTATGTTTCATAAATATACATTAATGCCATCTGCAACTGAAGTAACTACTCCCTATAGTGCAACCTCTTCTATTTTTGAATGAAGGTAATTGTTCAACAGATTGTCTACCAATAAAAAGTCCAAAACCTAGATGCAGTTTTGAAAATGTTTGCTATAGTGTATAAGATTCATCAATTAAATTATGACATTTTGAGTAGCATTTTTATAGAAATCAAGAATGTAGTTCTAAATTGGGGGGAAAAAAATTGTCCACAGTCCACACATTATATTTTTATTTAGAAACTTGACAGCAAACCTCTAAGAAACTGCATTTAAGTTTTATCCATAAAAAATAAGGCACATGCATGCAAACAAATGAGGTAAAATGAAGGTCGCCACAAATGAGTTTTATTTACACCTTTCATTACATTAAAATAATAAATTAAAAATCAAACATGAAATTAATTCATAGTTATCTTGGTGGAAAGCTAGAACAGGATCATGGGTTGAGAGAGCAGTTACTAGGAACCCAAGTCCAGATAAACTAGAAAACAGAATTTATTTATGAAGAACACAAGATTACAGACTCCTTAACAGAAAATAAAAGGCTCAAAGGAAAATCAAATAACAGAAATGAAGATTCAAAGAAAACAGGGACTCAAATTCAGTAATGCAACAAATAAAGATCAAAACACCAGTCATGGTCCCTATCCAGAGCTAGGCTCCTAGCAAGCCTCCAGACTCACAATTCCCTTAATAGTCTCCATGATCCCCTCTCTCTCCCTCTCCCCTCCTTTTATAATACTTGCCCCATACTGAAATCCCTTCTTTACCCTCCTAACAGGATCACAAGCTCACCACACTACTCCCTTTTCCCACTACTCAGTACATAACAGAATAACACAATATCCCACTCACCCAGTACCTAACAGCAGTAAAGGAGAACTAGTGTTATTATCAAAAAAAAGGAGAACTAGTGTTATCAAAATTCAACACGTATCTGCAGAAACACTTAGAATAAATCCCATTATCAAGCAAATCAAAAGCTTCCATACAAACTTAATAAAAAGGTCAACTAATGCAAGATGGGTTAATGAAGGTCAGAAGAATTATTTGTTGAGATTTAGGTGAAAGCAAAAAAGATAAGGATTTAGATATGTGCTAATGGATGGTATAAGTGCTAGCGATTTTGGCGCGTTTAAGGCCTGCCACCAAATAACAGGAATACAAGAGTAAGTTGGTTAACACTAAACAGATCCTAAACTGAAAGGGAAAAAAAAAAAATTGGGAGGGCTATAACATCGACCAAATCCACAATAATTACCTTTTAAAGTACTATATGTTTTCTCCATTTTGTTATTACAGGATTTCATAAAATTTCAAGAATTATGAGGCAGACATTTCAGAGAAATAATGTTAAAAATTTCTAATAGGCAAAAGCAAACAGGATATAAACTATTGGAAATGTCTCACAGAAAAAACTAGCGTATGGCCACTTTCAACAAAAGTTCAGCTTATCACTTATCAGAAGTAAGCAAAATCAACGGTAACCAACTCCACTATCTTAAAGATTAAAATGTATATTTGAAAAGCCTATGAATACTGGATCAACAAGAAATTGGAAAATTACAGGATCATTAAAAGCCAATGGGTTTCAGGTCAGGGAAGGCAGAAATCCTGCCTCTTCAATATATTTCCCCACCCTAAACTAGAAACTAAAGAAAAAATAGAAAAGACTTTTAAAAGATAAGAAGAAGCAGGAAAGGAAGTAAAAGGGATCCAAATGCCACAAAATTTGACCAAAGGGCTTCTTTAGAACTGGACTTTTTTAAAAATATTTTAGTTCTAAACAAACAACAATTGCTGTTTCAAATTGAATATATTTAACTCCAAATAAGAAAACACCAACCATGTATATCTGACAAGTACATGCTTTGGCCAACGCTGAGGATCCCAGAACTGTTTACGAATCTCAGGATGTATTTCAACATCTGTCAGGTAAAAAAGTAGAGACTAAAACTTAAAGAAAAGTAAAAATAGGGAACCAAGTAAATATTTAACCCTAAGACATATAGGAAATATCTACACAATGCACAGAATCAGATAGTAGGAAAGGAAACAGCTGGAGAAAATGCACATGCCACATGACCCCATCCAACCCCTTACCACATTAACAATTATCAATTACTCGAGCATTTGAGCCACACTTTGGATAGTTTGGATGACACTGAAATCAATTTGTAGACTAAAAAGATGTATAAACATTTTTTAAAAGTAGGGACTGAAATGAGAAATAATAAATTGTAGAACTAAAAACGTTTAAGCCTTTAATATAAAAGGGAGTATCTAAACAATGCATGGAATCATGTTTAATAGCAATTTTTTACTATACCTATCAACCTTGTATGATCAATAACCAGATTAGAGTGAAAGCATAAACTTATACCAGTTTTAAAAATTAGTTGTGAAAAAGTTTTCTGAGCAACATTCACATAGCATTCTCTTCCATTAAATGCAAAATCTTTAAAACCATAGACAGTGCTTGCATGGACATTGGCATTTCCAATACACTTGTGACACTGCATGCTAAATATGACACATTAATTATGCTAACAATGGTATGATCACTTTTAGTTAGAAAAACTGAGGTGAAGCATGGACTGAAAACCCAGATTGCTTGTTATTTGACAAAGTGATCTAAAATAAAGAATTTTAAATATTTTTTTAAGAAAAATTGAACAATTAGAGAGAAAATACATACAGTGGTGAGGCATATCAATGACTTTTGCAGTGACACCAAGCAAATCATTTCCTGAATACCTCTGCATGACATACACATTAGCTGCTGTTAAGAGCCAACTACTATATGTAAAAGTGACAAAAGGTTTTATTGTTTTTACTACTGCTTTCCTAACACAGACTTACCAAGTTCACATCAATCATTGGAACCTCAGTACTTTTCCGATTGACCACCAGAAGCCATGGGATAAAGAACTTTTCCCTTCCAACTTGAAATGATCTGCAGATATAAAATATTTCTAAGAAGCACATTGTCCTCAACTGCTTAAGGGGGAAAAAAGGCACAAAGAATCCAATGACAGTAATGTTCTCCTTGATGTGATGTAATTGGTGCAGTTGCAGCGATATCTCATTTCACTATGTTGATGGTTAAGTATATAATACATTTTTCCTATATATATATATTTGCTTGAGCCTAACAAAATATTTTCCTTCTTTATAGCACTTAACAATACCCCACGATACAACTAACATAAATTAATTGCTTACTGCCCCTTTTACATTGGTAAAATTCGACCACATAGCTTTCCTGATTTTATTTACTTCGCAAGTGAAATGATTGTCAAAACAGACCACAACTATGATATATTTAAGCAGATAGTGAATTCCTTATTTTCTGGATTTTCTAATTTTCAATGCAATATAGCAAACATCAACTGCATCCCTGGTCCATAGAAAGCAACCTAAAACAGTAAAAACCAACAAATACATTCCTCTTCTCCAAGATGGAAGAATTTTCTTAAAATATTAAACTCACCCGTGATTAACCTACCACCCCTGCCTACTGTTACTATACTAGCAACTAACACTAACAAGTTGTCAGTGCCAATCAATAATAAGCATATGCATCATGTATACTTTACTGCAAAGTAGAAACTATCCTACAGAGATTATTTCCCCAGAAAAATTCTTCCCACGAAAAATAAGCAGATTTAAGCAAAAGGTAACAGGAAATGTCTTACATTTTATAGGGATCAGCCCCTGTGTAACCCGTCGGCTTGGGTATAGGCATCAACACCTACTCATTAATATCACATAAAGAAGCAAATATAAACAGCAATACCCATATAAACGAACTATTCTTTGTTAACAAAGACTCACTGCCCCACTGGACATCCCCAATAAAATTAACGGGCAGAAAAGCCTAGTAGATGGATTCAAAGAGGTTCACCTCACGATTTACGCCAAAGATGGGGCAATGCCGCCCAATCAGGTCCTGCCACACAGTTCTTGACTGCCAATACAATTCAAAGTTCATTGAAACCATATCAGAACAATACAAGATTGAGGAACACAAACTAAATGAAAGGGAGCGAATTGGGAGCACAGACAGAGTGATATTGACCCATCCGGCTCATGGGTACGATGTCTCCGGGTCTGTAAGCGAGAGCGATAGGAAGAAGCGAGAGTAGCCATAGAAACAGTGAGAAAATTGATTTGCCCTCAACGGCAGCCATGGCTGGAGTTTGAGGTTCTCCACTCTGTCGTCGTCCGAATCTGTCTCTGAGGCGTAGCGAAAGTAAATCCAAAAGCCGTTTATGTTACTGGGCCAACTGCATGGCCCATATGTCATTTGGTCCAAAAACACAAATGCTTTAAAAAGAAAACTCTTTTTTTAATCATTTGAATATTATAATTTTCTAATTTTAATCTTTAAAAAATAAAGTATTTTAATTTAATTTTTAAAAAAATTTATTCATCTCAATTTAATATTTTTTATTGTTAAATCACAAAATTTATTATAGCTCAATATCTAAATTTTCATCATTAAAAATCACTTTGACAAAAACAGAAACCAAATTAAAATAATATAATTTTTCAATGACTAAATTAATACAATTAATTTTTTAGAGGCTAAATTGAGATAATTATAATTTTTTATAAGTCAAATTAGTAATTTCCTCCATAATATAAGTCAACTATTTTTTTGGCCATTTAAGTCAACTATTTAATCCTTCAAACTTAACTCTATATATCTTATTCTTTGAATGTTATCAACTTATCACACCATTATGAATTAATCCATCAAAAAATAAGTAAACCTACAATTTAATCCTACAGAATGACCTGTAACTTATAAGAACTAATTCATTCAAGATTTAAATTTTCATCAACTAAATAACAAGAAAGTCTATTTTTTAGGGAGCAATTATATATTTAGTCCATGAATTTTACTAACTTTTTAAAAACTTAAATTATATTTATAATCTTTTTATTTTGAAAATACCATTCAACTTCTTTAATATTTTGTATGCATGGTAGTAAAATTTATTTTTTACAAATGAAAGTAATTTCATATAATCATTAGAAAATAATTTTAGTATTTTTATTATCATATTAGAAATAAGATTACACCCCATCTGTATTATATATATTAAATAAAATGATTTTATTGAGTGTAGCCACACAGCTGGTTGGTGATGGCGAATGCTTCAGTTAGAGACTGAGTTATCCCAATCAACTTTATCATAATGATAATATATGATTTAATTATTAAATGACCTGAGAAGTGGACATTTCGGAGTTCAGGCTTCATCTTCTCGATTATTGTTGTCCAAATCAATTATTTTCTGCCCACCCCAGGGAGACAAGTATTCGGGAATCCATTGGTTCTAATATTAAAACCACTTAGTTCTTTCATATATGATCAAATGATTGGTGATAAATTTTTTTAAGTGATTAATTATCAATCGTTTGATCATTGATCAAATAGATGATGCTTGTCTTTTTAACAATTGTCTGTTGTTAAAATTTTTAGCAACAGTTAAAATTGTTATTAAAAAAACAAGCATGAGATCTACTTTCTTAAATAGCTAAATAAGAAAATCAGTGGCTCCAATACTGAATCGGTTCCTCTAATAATTTGCTTTTGTAAATACTCAAATGGGTTGTTATTGATTATCTTATAAAAACCACTGAAAAAAATTTAAAAATTAGTTATGCAGTAAAATATTAATTTAATCTCTAAAATATTGTAAATATCTTAAATTAGTCTTTTAAACATCCAATATTTTAATTTAATATCTCAATAATTGTATTTATTTTAATTTTATTTCTCTGCTTATCAAAATAATTTTTAAAAATAAAAAATTTAAAATTTATCAACGATAATTTAGTGTTTGTGACGTGAATGATTGTTTGACACCAAATGGGTAACAAAATATTACTTATTCACCCTCTCTGTCTTATTTTCATACTGCGGTAATTTCAATTTAAATCAATGTAAACGGAACATTAGTTTAATTAGTCATAATTAAGATATAAAATGAATAACGCTTTTTTTCTTTTGCTACAAAAGACCCCAAAAAAAAAAACACACAACTACTTAAGAAATACCCTAGAGGTAAAATTAGCCAATAGAGTTAGAGGCATCTTTGAGAGGTGGGGGTCGTTCTAAATACAAAGATAATTGGCATCGTGAGCTTTAAATTTTAGATTTAAGTATATTTTATATCTTTAACATTTTAGATCAAGTTTTATTTATGCCTATGTCTCATTTTTTTTAATATGTTTTTTAACACCATCAATAATGTTAAAGAAAAACACTGACTATGCAAATCACGTAACACATATCACCCGTCACGTTATTTATCATATAGACCCATACTCTAAAATTACAAAAATGATCTCTCTCTCTCCCCTCCCCCACCCTCGGTCCCCTTCCACTACTTCATTCCACTTCTTTGACTTCGACCTCATCTCCTCCAATTGCCACACCCTCCCTCTACCACTGTCGTACCAACGACTACATCTCCTCCTTTGCCACCCATCCTTCCTCTCATGCAACCTCTTAATCCAATCCATCGTTGTCTCCGACCACCTCATCCTCCTTGTCCTCATCACCCATAACCCTTTACCCTATTCTCTCTAGCCCTCTCATCTTCAACCCCATTCGCCAAAGCTAGAACTTCGACCCCACACAAGCCTCCCTACACCAGTGGTGTGCCCTGGGTGTATCTTGAGGCTCGGTCTACATGGTCACATGATCGAGACCCAATACTTAAACAACACCGCTTGATCTCGAGGCTCGATCTGTATGGTGAATGTGAAAGGGGATGCAGTGAAGGAAAAGATTATGTACAATGTGGAGAAGGATGAGTGGGAGGCCATGCTGAAGGGGATGTTATCAGGGTAGAGAGGACTTATGGCAACCATGGACGAGGAAGTGATGTACGTCGTCAACGAGGCTAAGAATGCTTTGAGAAAGTACAATGCAGAGAAGGATGCTTGGGAAGAGGTGATGGAGTCAGAGAGGCTAAGACAGGCGAACTAACTTGTCACGACCCATTTTCTAGGCACATGACCGGCACAATGATGAATATCCCATCATTGTAAGCCTTTCGATAAATTCTTCCCACAAGTAAAATCGTTAGTCATTATCTCTATATTCTCAAAATACCATTCCTTAATAAATACAAAGAAAATACATCAGATTTTCTTAATTAAAAATAATAGATCCTCAGTACGAAATACATTATCATACTGAAATACAAGCCAAATACCAAACCCCTGACCTAGATGTCCTAGACGGTTACAGAGCAACATACTGTATAACAAAAGAAGGGCCTACCCGACAGCGGGAAGGTCCAACGTGATCTACTCCTCTAGCGGATGTACTTCGGCGGCAACCTGATCTGAACAAAAAGTTTGTACAAACAGTGTGAGCTTTTAAACTCAGTGAGCAAATCGGCCTTGCGTTAATAAAATTCAAATACATCACCAGTCATGCAAGCATATCCGAAGGCTCAAGCTCAACCAATAGACATAGTTAGAAATTACATACAAGAAAAATTCATCCAATTCAACAAACGATACTAGTACTCGTCAATGGCAATATATCCCGGAGAGCGCACACAGGCCGGCTCACCAATTTTGTATTTTTCCGTCATGACGCACAACCTCATCCTCTTAGCTAGGGCGCCTCACGGATTTATCACCAATCCGGGCTATATCCCTACTGAGGGAATCGTTGTCTCCACACTCTTTGGTCAAGACACCCTTTAACCCGGGTTTTCCGCCTTGCCGTGAGAGGGGGTACTGTACCGCTCAATCACAATCAATAGTACAACAGTTCATATCATAATCAGAAGCACAATATAATACTCATCCATATAACAGGTATAGTATATAACTATATGATTCAAATTTCATATCATCATGAGATACTTGCTTTGTCTTATCCATACTTCTGGATTAATTATCTCATTATATTCGTCATTCTAAATCCAATTTCTCCCTATAAATCTTGGGAGTGTCCTACGACATACTTTTTATCACCAGTAATGCTAAAACTCTATTAAAACAGGGTCGTTTCACTCACCTGGATTCCGTACGAGTATCACTTCTCTAAATTGTTACGGACAAGAGTACGCAGGTGAATTTCAGTGTTCCGCTACAGAGATTTTCATGAAAGATTACAGAAAATACGTTAAGATCGTTTTCGTATAGATACTGTTCATACGTACGGGTACTATTCATACAGTCACTATTTATACGTACGGGTACTATTTATACCGAAAATACAGAATACAATCTGTAAAAGAGTACACCAGGTAAGTTCCCAGGAAAGAGTGGAGGGTCACACTGGACACACTTAAAAACCAGGTCTTTCCTTAGCCAGAACTTTCCTAGACATGTATTCTCCACAGATTATATTCTATTTCGGTAATCAGAGAATCAAAATAACAGCTAACGACAGTTTTTCTGATGTGGAAGATCGGCCAAAGCCGCAACCACAGAGCATACTTAAGAAAATAACTTCTAAAATTTGAAAGACATAGAAAGGGCATAGTATCCTTACCTAAGCAAAAACGGAAAGACCCAAAATCTCAGAAGCCTAGCGTCGGAGCAAGAGAAACTTAAGGAGAGAAGAAGAGAAGTTGAAGGTGTGAGTTTAGAAGTGAAATGGAAGGGCCTATTTATAGCAAAAGTCAAGGGTACTATTTGACACTATGCGTTAATAAAATATTCAATTTACTATTCATGAAAACGACATTTCTAATAATGTAGTTACTGTGCACCTTACGCGTAGGAAAATTTTCGTTTATTTACTATTAGAAACTTTAAAGGGAAAACTATCCTTTCACCTTAAACATTTAAGTTTCTTTTCAATTCAGTCCTTTCAATTTAGTCCCTGAGGGTATTTTTACACATAAAACGTCATTTTCTCCTACAAACTTCTTTCTAGTTTTCTCTTATAACCAAACCACATCTAGTATTTGACATTTTGATTGTATAAATGAACAGTACCATATACGTAAATAGTAACAGTAGTTTGAAAACACGTATTTATATTTTATTTTTCATGGGTATTATATTATCACCCCCTTTAAGAAATTCGGTCCTCCGAATTTAAATTACCTCAAGTCGTAAAAAGATGCGGATATCTAGAACGCATGTCGGCCTCGGCTTCCCATGTGGCTTGTTCGTGAGTTTGATTCCTCCACAAAACCTTGACGGATGGAATCTCCTTAGATCGGAGTTTCTTTACTTGACTATCGAGGATAGCTACCGGTATCTCCTCGTATGACAAGTTTTCATCTACTAGGATAGAATCATTCTGAGAAGGGTGAAGTATGTGAGAAGGGTCATGAAGGTACTTCCTTAACATGGATACGTGAAAAACAGGGTGAATCCCTTCCAGATCCATAGGTAGGGCAAGCCGATAAGCCACTTTTCCCACTCGTTCTAGAATCTCATAAGGCCCGATGTATCTAGGACTCAACTTTCCTTTCCTTCCAAATCTCAACACACCTTTCATTGGAGAGACCTTAAGGAATACCATATCGCCGACTGAGAACTTCAAATCACGTCGTCTGTGGTCAGCGTATGCCTTTTGTCTACTTTGAGCTGCTCGCATCCTATCTTGTATTGTCTTAACCTTGGTTAGGGCATCCTGGGCCAAGTCAGGTCCTAATGCTTTCGCTTCACCTACCTCGAACCAACCGATCGGAGATCTGCAACGTCTCCCATACAAGGCCTCAAAGGGTGCCATCCCAATAGTGGCCTGGTAGCTGTTGTTATATGCGAACTCTACAAGATACAAATGCTTTTCCCAGCTACCACTGAAATCTAGAATACAAGCTCGTAACATATCCTCTAGCGTCTGAATCGTCCGCTCTAACTGTCCGTCTGTCTGTGGGTGAAAAGCGGTACTAAGGTCCACTCGAGTACCTAATGCCTCCTGAAAACTTCTCCAGAAACGAGAGGTAAATTGAGGACCTCTATCAGAAATGATAGATATAGGTACTCCATGCAACTTTACTATTTCTTTAATATACAATTGTGCCAACGTTACTACACCATAAGTGGTTTTGACTGGAATGAAGTGTGCTGATTTGGTTAGTCGGTCAACAATGACCCAAACTGAGTCATAACCTCCTGTGGAATGAGGTAGACCAACAACAAAGTCCATCGTCACTCGTTCCCATTTCCATTCAGGAATCTCTAATCGTTGTAACGAGCCTCCTGGCTTTAGATGCTCAGCCTTAACCTGTTGACAGGTTAAACAACGAGACACAAATTCTGCTATGTCTTGTTTCATTCCTTTCCACCAGTAGATCTGTTTCAGATCCTGATACATCTTGGTGGCTCCTGGATGTACAGCATATGCAGCACGATGGCCTTCTTCCATGATGTCTCGTCTAAGAGTTCCAACATGTGGTACACACAACCGTTGTTCAAAATGTAAGACTCCTGTATCGTCGAGTGTGAAACTATTCACTTCACCAATCTTCACCTTTTCCATAATTTGGACAAGCTCAGGATCCTCCATTTGAGATATCCGTATCTGGTCAACAAGGGAAGATCTAGCCCTGATATGGGCTAAGAATGATCCTGTCCTTGTAACCTCAAGAGTAGCACCTTTTGCTCTCATCTCTTGTAGTTCTTGGATCAAGGGTCTTTTTGTTACTGCTATATGGGCCAGACTACCCATAGATTTTCGACTCAAGGCATCTGCTACCACGTTTGCTTTGCCTGGGTGGTAAAGAATATTGCAATCATAATCTTTTAGTAATTCTACCCATCTCCTCTGCCTCAAGTTTAAGTCCTTTTGGTCGAAAATATATTTTAGACTTTTATGGTCAGTGTAGATTTCGCAAGTTTCTCCGTATAGATAATGTCGCCATATCTTTAAAGCGAAAACTACTGCTGCCATTTCCAGATCGTGGGTGGGGTAGTTTTGTTCATGTTTCTTAAGTTGTCTCGATGCATATGCCACTATCTGGCCATGCTGCATGAGAACACATCCCAACCTTACTCTTGATGCATCGCAGTATACTGTAAAATCTCCTGGTCCGGAGGGTAAGACTAATACAGGTGCGGAGATTAACCTTTTCTTGAGTTCTTGGAAGCTTTCTTCACAAGCGTCATCCCATTGGTACTTTACCCCTTTCCTAGTCAGTCGTGTGAGAGGGGCGGCTAACTGGAAAAAATTTTGGATGAAACGACGATAATATCCTGCCAATCCCAAGAAGCTGCGAATCTCCGTGACGGAGGTAGGTCTAGGCCACATTTTGACCGCTTCTACTTTGCTTGGGTCTGCTTGGATGCCATCTTTGGAGATCACATGTCCCAAGAAAGTTACACGATCAATCCAAAACTCGCATTTAGAGAATTTGGCGTACAATTGATGATCCCTCAATGTCTGCAACACAACACGAAGGTGTTGTTCGTGCTCTTCTGAAGTCTTTGAGTACACCAGAATGTCGTCTATGAAGACAATGACAAATTTGTCTAAAAAGGATTTAAAAATCCTATTCATTAAATCCATGAAAGCAGCTGGTGCATTCGTTAATCCAAATGACATCACCAAGAACTCGTAGTGCCCATATCTGGTACGGAAGGCTGTTTTAGACACATCCTCCTCCTTGATCTTGAGTTGGTGATAACCAGACCTCAAGTCAATCTTTGAAAAACACTTGGCTCCTTGAAGTTGATCGAAAAGGTCGTCGATGCGAGGCAACGGGTATTTATTTTTGATAGTTACCTTATTCAGTTGCCTGTAATCTATGCATAGTCTCATCGATCCGTCCTTCTTTTTCACGAACAGAACAGGAGCTCCCCAAGGTGAATAACTTGGCCTTATAAAGCCTTTGTCTAGCAAGTCCTGTAACTGAGTTTTTAACTCTTTTAATTCTGTTGGTGCCATTCTATAAGGGGGTATGGAGATTGGGCAAGTATCTGGTGCTAACTCTATCTGGAACTCAATCTCTCGATCTGGGGGTATACCTGGTAGATCATCTGGGAAGACATCTACAAACTCCTGGACTACTGGAACGTCTTCTACTTTTAGTTCTTCTTTCTTAATATCTTTAACGAATGCCAAGTATCCTTTACAGCCCTTTCGCAATAAACGTTGGGCACACATTAAAGATATAAGATTCCCAGAAATTTCACTCCGTTCACCATGAAATACGAAAGAAGGCTCCCCCGGAATATTAAATTTAACTATCTTATTATAGCAATCCAGGGTGGCATAACAAGATGCCAGCCAATCCATGCCCAAGATGACATCAAAGTCTGTCATATCTAACAGCATTAGGTCTACTGTTGTATTTATTTCTCCGACTCTTACCTTGCAAGTTCGATAGCCTCGTTCTATTAGTAAAGTGCCTCCAGTAGGCGTAGTTACTAAAAACGGACATTCTAATCTAACAACTTTTTGCTTAAAGTTCTTAGCAAAGAATGGTGACACATAGGAATGCGTAGAGCCAGAGTCAAACAAAACATGTGCAAAATTTGATTCAATCAGAAGAGTACCTGCTACCACCGTATTAGATGCCTGAGCATCTTGACGGGTTAAAGCGAATACTCGAGCGTTCCCTCGGCCTGCTGAAGCCTGCCCTCGACCACCTTGTCCTCTGCCAGCACCTCTTCCGATTCCATTGCCTCCTATAGTTACAGGGGATCTGTTGGCAACAGTAGCCTCTGATTGATTAGGGCGTACTGACCCTTGGCCAGATCTCGTGTAGAGTTGGGGGCAATCTCTTTTGATGTGGCCCTGTTGACCACATTGGTAACAGACCCTAGTGTTGTTGTTGACAAAACAAGCTCCGAAGTGATTTCTTTCACATTTAGAGCACCAGGGCCTTTGTTGACCCCCTGTACCACTTTGTTGACGCTGTGGTGCACTAGCGGTAGAGGCTGCACGTCCAGAACTCTCTCCGTGGTAGCGTGATTTCTCATCTTGTTTCCTCTTTCTTTTGTTATTCCATTTTTCTTTTTGCATATCTCTTTCTTCCATCATACGGGCGATGTCGACGGCTTCTGTGTAAAATAAAAAATCTCGTATTTTCGATCCCACCCTGTCAAATAAAGACTCTCGAAGGCCTTTAATAAACCGTCGGATCTTTTCTTTCTCAGTTAGGACCATGTGAGTAGCATATTCAGACAACTCTATAAACAGATTGTCGTATTCATCGACGGTTCGTGATCCTTGCCGGAGTGCCTCAAACTCATTCATCTTTGCTTCTCGTATACTCTCCGGAATAAATTGTTCTCGAAAAATTCTTTTAAAGTCATTCCATTTAACGGGTGGGGCATTTCTGGCCATGCCCTTCTTCCATGTTGGCCACCAGCGGTCGGCCTTACCTCTTAACTGAAAGGTAACAAGGGTTACTTTTCGAGGTTCAGGACATTCTAACGTGTCAAGGATTTTCTCACAGTCATCTAGAAAACGTTGTGGGTCTTCATTAACATCTCCTGCAAAGGTTGGCGGATTCAGCTTCATAAATTCTGAAATCTTGACCTCTGTCCCTACCCAATCCTGAGGAGGGGGTGGAGGTGGCATCTGGTCTGTCTCTTGTACTTTTGCAGCATGTACTGATGCCTGTGAGCCATCTTCAGATGACTGTCCCATCAGAAGTTCCTTTAGCCCATTCACCTCGTTCTGCATTGTAGCTAATGCTTCCATCACTACAGTCGCGTCGATTTGTGATGGTTCTCCAGCATTTCTTCCAGGGTTTTCAGTGGATATTTCTCTGTTTTGTGCATGGTTATCTTCTGCACTATTAGGCATCTCCAGTCTTGCATTTGCTGACTGAGCAGCTGGAGGGACCAAGGCCCTGCCAGATCTTGTGCGGATTCCAGAAGCGTTTGATTTTCTTGGTGCCATCTAAACTTATTCTACAATTAAGAATAATATATATCGTTGAAAGTAATGGTTGGAACCCAAGAGGGGGGGTGAATTGGGTTTTATAAATTTTTCACAAGAATTAATTGGAAGTTAAAATGATTTTCTGTAAAAGTACAATGCTTAGGATAATAAATACAATACAGAAAATCAATGTGCTGTCAAGATAAATAATTATAAAGATCAAGGAATTAAAGAATAGATATTAATATGCACAAATTAAAGAGTAAGGGATAGAGAAAACAAACTCGGAGATTTATACTGGTTCAGCTAATCCAAGCCTACATCCAGTCCTCAAGAGACCACTTGAGTATTTCCACTATAATTGCAAGTTTAATCCGGGTACTTGCAAACCACTACAACCACGCAAATTCGATCCGGGTATTTGCGAAACCACAATGGAGAATTTATGAATCCGGGCTCCTCCTCAACCCAAAGTAAGTTCTTCCAACACCAGTACTTGCAAACCTCAACTCAGAATAATATATGTGTTGATCAAAATCAACAATACAAAGAAACTCTCTCTAAAGAGTAGATGAAAACAAATGAAGCTCTAATAACTCTAATGATAGAGAATATGCAAGATTTGGCTCAAGAATGCTTTCCTTTCTCTCAAAGATGATAGAAGAAGTTAATATCACATTGTAGGACTTTGTTCTTTCTCAAAATCGTGTATCTAAGGTCATATATATAAGATTTTACAAAACTAGCCGTTATATAGCCGTTATAGTGCAGTCCAGATTTTGAGCTTTCTTTAAAAATTCATAACTCCCTCATTTGAACTCCGTTTTAAACAAATAATATATCGTCGGAAAGCTCTTGGAGTCTAGTTTTAAATGAGCCAAGTTTTACTCAGAAATTATTTTTCTTTTAAAAGATATAATCAAAATACTGACTATAGGTCAGAACAGAATAATTTTTTATTACAGTAAAATCAACTTTCAGTTTTTCAAACTATATTTTGAATAGTCATATATTTCTCATTTGGACTCCGTTTTGAATAAAAAATATACCGTTGAAAAGATCTTTGAGTCTACTATCAAATGAGATTAAGATACTTGAAAAACTGATTTTTCATTTATGAGATATGATATAAGGAGTGACCAAAGGTCAAAAAATAACTTTTGTAAAACTTCATATCTCACTATCTTTTTGTTCAAAAATGCTTGAGCCAATGTATGCAAATCTAAATCATTGAGTTGCACAAATATACTAGCCTATATAAAATATACCTAATTTAAACACATAGGCTATCTTGATGCATCCAAGCTTCCAAGACTTCAAATCTTCTAATTCTTCATTTCTTGGAGCTTCATCCTTGCATGTTGTTTTCCTTGAGTGAAGCATGATATTGCTTTTCCTTGTTCTTCAATACAATGCTCACTCTTCTTGTTTTGAACCAACCTATAAAATATATCTTACTTGCAAACCCAATGGTTAGTTTAATAGCATGATTCAATATATGCAACATACATATTAAATAACATAATCATGCTTAAGTACTTGTAGCATATATATGATAATTAATCTTTATATATATCAATGCTATTATTCAAATACATTTGTCATCATCAAAACTTATGGCATATAGCCTTAGGGTCAACAATCTCCCCCTTTTTGATGATGACAAATCACCACAGAAAAATATGTATCACAAGATAATGAATGCAATGTTATAAGCACGTATACATATTTTTCTATTGTTTCTTCTCCCCCTATTTGACATCAACAAAAAGGTGTAAGGAACACAATATATAGAAGTTAAAGCACATACCTTCATTAAGTCAGGATGTCAGAAGATATCAATATAGTATGGGGTAAGGATACATCAAAACTTATCATTGATTTCATTGACATGTAAAAAGAAAATTTTAGAAAAATTTTTCTCATGTCAAATGAAATGAGCCAAAAGATAAAACTTGAAAGAGTTTTAGGCTCCCCCTTAAACCTTGCATAATTTGAAAAAGAATAATGAATAATGAATATCCAATTTTTTAAGATATATTCTTTTTCAAAAAAAATACATTCAAGTGAGACAAAGCTCCCCCTGAATTTCATAACATTTTTCCTTTGAAAAAGATTGTCCAAATCATTATAAAGGAAATTCAGTTTTTGATTGCAGAATTTTGAAGTAAGATTTTTGAAGAAGTTTCTGCAATATTTTCATTGAAAATAATTTCTGCTTGTTTATGAAGAGGCATTTTTAGTAAATAGCAGAAAAATTAAACTCTTTGAAAAAAAAACATCATTTGCTGTCATATGATAGAAATATTTACAGCACACAGCAGAAGTATGATATATGGATTAGCAAAGCATGATATAAACAAGAATATTAATCATAATCCATAAATCGAATAATAATATTTTTCAAGATTTCTGAAAAACAATTTCTGCATATATGCATAAAATTATTTCAACATATAGCAAAAGTGATTTAAAATAAGGATACTCAAATCCTTTTCTTTTCAAAACAGATAATGCTTCAATATGGTAAAGCAATTTCAGCATTGTGGAAGCAATTCAAGAGATTCACGATATTTTTCAAAAATATTTTGCTTCGAAGGAATTTAGAAACGTTTCATCTAAGGAAGCAATATATATGGATTAGTGTAATAAGATATATTCAAGCATATAGTTCATAATCCATATATGAAACATCAATATTTTTCATCCCTTTTGTTATCTACAACAAAAGAGATCTTTAAAATCTTTTCTTTTTCAAAAAGAATGTTGCTTCATATGATAAAACATATTAACATAACAGAAGCATTTTTAAAGTCCTTTTTCAAAACAAATTTGCTTCATAAAGGATAAGATAAATTTCATCACAAAGGAAGCAATTTATATACCCATTCAAAATGAATTTATATATGTATCTTGAGGATGAGTACATGTAAAAATTTTGACAGCTCATTTTGTATGAGTGCATGTGGAATCATGAAATATTATTCTTAGCCATAGCCTTCGCTCATGATGCATGAATTGCATACACAACATATGTTCTTAGATACATGTGATCATAGCATGATGCAATCAATCATGTATATTATACTGAAAGCTCTCAAGAACAACACAACGAAGCAGAAAAATACGGTTCTGAATATCACCATTTTATTAATCCTTAAAATTTCTAATCAAAACAAATTAAATCAGCCGCAAATCCACCGAAAATTGACTTTCGTGGTTTTGCCATTAATGCGACACGTTGTTGGTGTGCATGCGTACCCTAGAGTTCTGGCTTCCAGCTAGCAAAATCCGTAGGATGAGCGTGTAGGGGTGCGGTGAAGAGATATCTTCGTTGGCTCTAAGTCATAATTTTCTCTCTATAAAGACTGCCCCAGAGTTCTCAATTACCACACCACAAGGAGTATTCATCTCTGAGCCTACAACTTCCTGACATTCCTCTCTCTTCATACTCCTACAAAAATTTCTAAAAATTTCAAACCATGGCAGCAAGAAAGTTCATTGATCTCACAGTAGAGGCAAGGGAGGAAGAGCTCGACTTAAACTTGAGTCTAGGCAACGACAAAGGCAAAAGACCTTTGGAGGAATCTCAAGAGAACCAAAAGAAGAAGATGAAGATCGAAGAAGCTGAGGAGATTAGTACAGGCCAAACGTCAGAAGACAAAATTGCTTGTCTGGAGCAGGAGGTGAAGAAACTTAAGAAGATGATAGAGGACCAGGAGAAGTTAGCTAAACGCAACAATGCGGCACTGACTTCAAGAATAGATAGGTTCTTCTATTGGTCTACCAAATGCTTCTGCAATCAACAACAAAGAAGTGTTGATTGTATGAATGGGATTTACACTACCCTCCGTGACATTGCTCAGTCTCTTGCTCCAAGGAATGGCCGAGGGGTGATGATTCAATACAACCCACCTAATCCGAGACCACCTCGCCTGTAGATTGCTCATCTATGAGCAAACCTTCCCTTTTTTTTTTTAATGCAATGTAATCCTTTGGTTTGTTTTTTTTTATTTTAATGCAAGTGGTTTCTTTCAGATGACGGTACTTAAAAAAAAATTATAATAATAAAGAAAGATAAAGAAAATCAGCCGCACAAATTTTGTACAATAGAAGGATATATATATTTTGAAAAATATATATCCATTTTAAAGATAGAAAGAATTTTCTGACATGGATATATATATCATCATTTCAAAGCAAAAGCAAGTTACATACTTACTCAAGATAAAACATATTATAATCAGAGTATGTAGTAACATAATTGAGGTAATATGGATTAATAAGATATAATCAGATATAAACTATAATCCATAAACAATGGTTCATAAGTTACAGCTTATGTAAAAGAGATGATATGTATAATGCTCAAACCATGATGTAAAAAAAAATAATTTAAGTATTTAACATATTTTTATATGTCATGTTGTGATCAAGTATGTAAGATATCAGAAAACAATATGTCATTGCAATGAAAGTATGACAAAAAAAAATTTGCCAGAATGTACAATTGAGATCAAGGAGTATCATTCAATTAAATAATGAAGAAGTAAAGGATAGAGATACTCATCAATTTTGGCAAACTTTTGTTGCTTCTTGAAGTTCCTCTTCAAGATTTTGATATCCTTGTTTTGCTCATTGCTCTTCTTTTGATCGATCCTGTCTTCTTACAATTTTAATGATCTTAATTGATTGATTATTTGCAAGATCTATCAAGCATTGGTTCAATGTAGGCTTCGTTGGTCGACTACTGATAGGAGCGTTGGTCGACCAACCAACTTCAAAACTATAAATCTTACTGATTTCGGAGAGCAGAGGAAAGAATGTGCTTTAGAGGATAATTTTGAGGATTAACTCCTGCAAAACACTTTTGGTGGAGCACTTTGATGTTCAAATAAATCTCGACCACTAGGAGCAACATTATGTTCAAGATATGCCATATTAATAAAAGTGCTATGCTTCCATGAAATGCAATTTTGCAATAAATTTGATTTCATTGAAAATATTTAAATAAGATTACAGCAAGGATAAATACTATGGGTAGGAGTAATCTTATTGTTGTGAAGACAAGAAAAATGTGCGTGTAATGGAAGCAAGTTTTCATGATGCGGTAAAAAGGATAGTTTGAACAAAATTTGGAAGAAAGATTTTAGCTCAAAACAAAATTCGAATCTATAAACTGCACACCTAACAATTGTTTTCAAATATAGCATGCATGAGTATCAAGGATAGATGTAATGCATATTAGAGAACAGACAAAAGCATTAGAGAGCAGTAAACATATCAGTCAAATTTCTTACAATGCATTCCAGCTTATATGTTTACTTATCCATTGCCTCCTTTTGATGCAAGAGAGTGGAGTTTGAATGATGTAGCCATTGAAAAGTTATTTCCGCTCCTTGCTTCGAGGCAAATCTGCAAATTAATCCTTTGTCTTTGATACCCAAATTTTTTTGGGTTTGCCTGGGTCATGAGGTCCTTTTTGAACCCATTTCATTTTTACTTCATGAACAAGATTTTTCTTATAAAAACAAGAGTAAGACTTGTGTCCTTTCAGTCCACAATAAAAACAAGTGCAAGGTGGACTTTTGGACATTTTTGTAGGAACAAAGTAGTTTTCGAAATATTTCTGATTTGACTTGTTAAGAACAAAACCAATTTTGTTAAAGCTACTACTTTGTTTCTCAACAGAAGAGTTTTGAATTTCTCTACCTTGAGAAAGTTTTTTAAGTGTGTTTTTAAGATCCTCATTCTCCTTTTTCAAGGAATCACACTTGCTACAAAAGCAATTTTTGTTGGTAGAGATATTTGCCTTTAAAATCAAATTCTCTTCTTGCAAAGTTCTGTTTTGATTTTCAAAAACAAAATTTTCTTCCTTGGAAATAGAAAATTCATTTTTCAATGTTTCCAACTCATTTTCAAGAGAAGAGTTTTTCTGTTTTGAAATATTTAGTTTCTTTGCAAGTATAAGAGATTCTTCATGTAAATCATCAAAGGCATCTTGTAATTCTTCAAAAGAGTAGTCAAATGAATTTACCTCATCTTTATCTCTGGCCACAAGACAAGTGTTGGCTTCTTCATTTGTGTTCTCCTCATCGGAATTGCTATTTCCCCAAATGGAAGATAGGTAAGCTTTCTTTGATGATTTAGTTTTTGGTTGTGGTTTCTCTTTTTCTCCTTTTTCTTTTTCTTCTATCTCCTTGGTGATTTGAGATTTTCCTGTAAGTTCAACACCAAGAGCTTGCAATTGATTAAGCACAAGTCGTATCTCATTAATGGTTTCACAATTTTTCATTTGAGCGATATCAAGTTCATTAATGAAATTTCTAGACTTTAATTCCATTGCAACAAGATCTTCCTCATATGCAACTTCTAAAGTTTCCCACATTTCCTTAGCAGTTGCACAATTGGAAATTCTGAAAAATTCATCTTGACTCAATGCACAAGAAATAATCAATTTTGCCTTAGCATTGAGTTGCACTAAACTTCTTTCAGTATCATTCCATTCACTCTTGGGTTTTGGAATGTATTTTCCTTGTTCTTCCTTGACAGGCATATAAAAACCATTTTCTATAATTTCCCAGAGTTTATGGTCTACTGAAATTAAAAAAAATTTCATTTCATACTTCCAATATTGAAAATGATTAGCATAAAAAATTGGAGGTTCTGTGAAAGAACAATTTTCAGACATAAACCACTCACTAGATCCAACCATATTTACTCTTAGACGGTTAAGTCTTAAATCAAGAGCCCAAGCTCTGATACCAATTGAAAGTAATGGTTGGAACCCAAGAGGGGGGGTGAATTGGGTTTTATAAATTTTTCACAAGAATTAATTGGAAGTTAAAATGATTTTCTGTAAAAGTACAATGCTTAGGATAATAAATACAATACAGAAAATCAATGTGCTGTCAAGATAAATAATTATAAAGATCAAGGAATTAAAGAATAGATATTAATATGCACAAATTAAAGAGTAAGGGATAGAGAAAACAAACTCGGAGATTTATACTGGTTCAGCTAATCCAAGCCTACATCCAGTCCTCAAGAGACCACTTGAGTATTTCCACTATAATTGCAAGTTTAATCCGGGTACTTGCAAACCACTACAACCACGCAAATTCGATCCGGGTATTTGCGAAACCACAATGGAGAATTTATGAATCCGGGCTCCTCCTCAACCCAAAGTAAGTTCTTCCAACACCAGTACTTGCAAACCTCAACTCAGAATAATATATGTGTTGATCAAAATCAACAATACAAAGAAACTCTCTCTAAAGAGTAGATGAAAACAAATGAAGCTCTAATAACTCTAATGATAGAGAATATGCAAGATTTGGCTCAAGAATGCTTTCCTTTCTCTCAAAGATGATAGAAGAAGTTAATATCACATTGTAGGACTTTGTTCTTTCTCAAAATCGTGTATCTAAGGTCATATATATAAGATTTTACAAAACTAGCCGTTATATAGCCGTTATAGTGCAGTCCAGATTTTGAGCTTTCTTTAAAAATTCATAACTCCCTCATTTGAACTCCGTTTTAAACAAATAATATACCGTCGGAAAGCTCTTGGAGTCTAGTTTTAAATGAGCCAAGTTTTACTCAGAAATTATTTTTCTTTTAAAAGATATAATCAAAATACTGACTATAGGTCAGAACAGAATAATTTTTTATTACAGTAAAATCAACTTTCAGTTTTTCAAACTATATTTTGAATAGTCATATATTTCTCATTTGGACTCCGTTTTGAATAAAAAATATACCGTTGAAAAGATCTTTGAGTCTACTATCAAATGAGATTAAGATACTTGAAAAACCGATTTTTCATTTATGAGATATGATATAAGGAGTGACCAAAGGTCAAAAAATAACTTTTGTAAAACTTCATATCTCACTATCTTTTTGTTCAAAAATGCTTGAGCCAATGTATGCAAATCTAAATCATTGAGTTGCACAAATATACTAGCCTATATAAAATATACCTAATTTAAACACATAGGCTATCTTGATGCATCCAAGCTTCCAAGACTTCAAATCTTCTAATTCTTCATTTCTTGGAGCTTCATCCTTGCATGTTGTTTTCCTTGAGTGAAGCATGATATTGCTTTTCCTTGTTCTTCAATACAATGCTCACTCTTCTTGTTTTGAACCAACCTATAAAATATATCTTACTTGCAAACCCAATGGTTAGTTTAATAGCATGATTCAATATATGCAACATACATATTAAATAACATAATCATGCTTAAGTACTTGTAGCATATATATGATAATTAATCTTTATATATATATCAATGCTATTATTCAAATACATTTGTCATCATCAAAACTTATGGCATATAGCCTTAGGGTCAACAATCGTCACTATTATGCTTCAAGTAAAGACACGAAAGAAATAGATTTTAATCTCTACAGGGCTTTTGGTGGATCTTCATCCTATGGTCGTGCTGCAGTCACGACAATAGGGGAAGGCCCACTAAAGACACCTTGCTCTGTAATCACTAGGAGACCTAACAACCTATGCTCTGATACCAACTTTGTCACGACCCATTTTCTAGGCACATGACCGGCACAATGATAAATATCTCATCACTGTAAGCCTTTCGATAAATTCTTCCCACAAGTAAAATCGTTAGTCATTATCTCTATATTCTCAAAATACCATTCCTTAATAAATACAAAGAAAATACATCAGATTTTCTTAATTAAAAATAATAGATCCTCAGTACGAAATACATTATCATACTGAAATACAAGCCAAATACCAAACCCCTGACCTAGATGTCCTAGACGGTTACAGAGCAACATACTGTATAACAAAAGAAGGGCCTACCCGACAGCGGGAAGGTCCAACGTGATCTACTCCTCTAGCGGATGTACTTCGGCGGCAACCTGATCTGAACAAAAAGTTTGTACAAACAGTGTGAGCTTTTAAACTCAGTGAGCAAATCGGCCTTGCGTTAATAAAATTCAAATACATCACCAGTCATGCAAGCATATCCGAAGGCTCAAGCTCAACCAATAGACATAGTTAGAAATTACATACAAGAAAAATTCATCCAATACAACAAACGATACTAGTACTCGTCAATGGCAATATATCCCGGAGAGCGCACACAGGCCGGCTCACCAATTTTGTATTTTTTCGCCATGACGCACAACCTCATCCTCTTAGCTAGGGCGCCTCACGGATTTATCACCAATCCGGGCTATATCCCTACTGAGGGAATCGTTGTCTCCACACTCTTTGGTAAAGACACCCTTTAACCCGGGTTTTCTGCCTTGCCGTGAGAGGGGGTACTGTACCGCTCAATCACAATCAATAGTACAACAGTTCATATCATAATCAGAAGCACAATATAATACTCATCCATATAACAGGTATAGTATATAACTATATTGTCACGACCCATTTTCTGGGCACATGACCGGCACAATGATGAATCTCTCATCACTGTAAGCCTTCCGATAAATATATCAAATTTTCTTATATGAAACTCATAGATTTTCATTTAAAAATACATTATTATACTGACATACAAGCCAAATGTCGAACCCCTGAACTAGATGTCCTAGACGATTACAGAGCAACATAATCTATAACAGAAGAGAGGTCTACCCGACAACGGGAAGGTACAAAGTGATCTACTCCTCTAGCAGATATTCTTCGATGGCAACCTGATCTGAACAAAAAGGTTGTACAAACAATGTGAGCTTTTAAACTCAATGAGCGAATCGGCCTCGCATTAATAAAATTCAAATACATTACCAGTCATGCAAGCATATCCAAAGGCTCATACTCAACCAATAGACAGAAGATAAAAATTTATCCAATTCAACAAACGTTACTAGTACTCGTCAATGGCAATATATCCCGGAGAGCGCACACAGGCCGGCTCACAATTATGTATATTTCCGCCATGACGCACAACCTCATCCTCTTACATACAAGATAAAAATTCATCCAATTCAACAAACGTTACTAGTACTCGTCAATGGCAATATATCCCGGAGAGCGCACACAGGCCGGCTCACCAATTATGTATATTTCCGCCATGACGCACAACCTCATCCTCTTAGCTAGGGCGCCTCACGGATTTATCACCAATCCGGGCTATATCCCTACTGAGGGAATCGTTGTCTCCACACTCATTGGTCAAGACACCCTGTCAACCGGGTTTTCCGCCTTGCCGTGAGAGGGGGTACTGTCCCGCTCAATCACAATCAATAGCATTTCATATCATAATCAGAAGCTCAATATAATATTCATCCATATAACAGGTATAGTATATTACTATATTATGGATTTATAAACCACATATCAAGATAACAATTAATCCATTTTTGAAAACATTCAAACTTCACATCATCATAGGATACTTATTTCATTTTATCCATACTTATGGATTAATTATCTCATTTAGATTCGTCATTCTGAATCCAATTTCCCCCTATGAATCTTGGGAGTGTCCTACGACATACTTTTTATCACCAGTAATGCTAAAACTCTATTAAAACGGGGTCGTTTCACTCACCTGGATTCCGTACGAACATCGCTTCTCTAAGTCATTACAGACAAGAGTTCTCAGGTGAATTTCGGTGTTCTGCTACGGAGATTTTCATGAAAGATTAGAGAAAATACGTCAGGATTGTTTTCGTACAGATACTGTTCATATGTATGGTTACTGTTTCATATATACGGTTACTATTCATACGGTCACTATTCATACGTACGGTCACTATTCATACGGTTACTATTCATACGTACGGATACTATTCATACCAGAAATAGAGAATACAATCTGTAAAAGAGTACACCAGGTAAGTTCCCAGGAAAGAGTGGAGGGTCACACTGGACACACTTAAAAACCAGGTCTTTCCTTAGCCAGAACTTTCCTAGACATGTATTCTTCACAGTTTACATTCTATTTCGGTAATCAGAGAATCAAAATAACATATAAACAGCTAAGGACAGTTTTTCTGATGTGGAAGATCAGCCAAGGCCGCAACCACAGAGCATACTTAAGAAATTAACTTCTAAAATTTGAAAGACATAGAAAGGGCATACTATCCTTACCTAAGCTGAAAAGGAAAGGCCCAAAATCTCAGACGCCTAGCTTTGGAGTAAGAGAAACTTAAGGAGAGAAGAAGAGAAGTTGAAGGTGTGAGTTTAGAAGTGAAATGGAAGGGCCTATTTATAGCAAAAGTCAAGGGTACTATTTGACACTATGCGCTAATAAAATATTCAATTTACTATTCATGAAAATGACATTTCTAATAATGCAGTTACTGTGCACCTCACGCGTACGATCGAAAATTTTTCTGTTATTACTATTGAAAACTTAAAGGGAAAACTATCCTTTCACCTTAAACCTTTAAGTTTCTTTTCAAATCAGTCCTTTCACTTTAGTCCCTGAGGGTATTTTCACCCATAAAACGTCATTTTCTCCTACGAATTTCTTCCTAGTTTTCTTTTATGACCAAACCACATCTAGTACTTGACATTTCAATTGTATAAATGAACAATATCGTATACGTAAATAGTATTATACAGGTGAATAGTACCGTATACTGAAATAGTAACAGTAGTTTGTAAACAAATATTTATATTTTATTTTTCTTGGGTATTACATTATCACCCCCTTAAGAGAATTCGGTCCTCCGAATTCAAAACTCATTTCAAGACTGAAATAAGTGTGATTACTTCGTCTATATCTCATTCTTTGTATCTCTTTCTTCCAAAACCTCATCACACCCTTGGTGAGATTTACAAGAACACTATACTATCGACTGTGAACTCTAGACCGCATTATCAATAATTTGCATTGGACTTTCCTTTTCTAAACGGTAAACATTCTCTTCCTCATCAGTTTGATTTTTTTCCACAATCTTTTGTACCATAAAGTGTTTCATCCTCATAACCTTTACCAAACTTAAACCATCTGATTAGAGACGAACTCTGTCTCTATGTAAAACCTCAAATAGGTGTCTTCTCAAAAGTGACACATGGTCTTTCTAGTTCATACTGAATATCAGAACACAAGCTACCATACACATAGCTTATAACTTTTACGAATACAAGTACTCCACCTGAAGGCATCATTTTGGCCATAGGTAATACTCTTGCCCAAAGGCGATCCTTCTACCTTAAGGCGATACTCTCAGCTGAAGGCGTTATAAAATGAAATCATTACATAAATCTCTAGGAAGAACAATCCTAGAAAATATGATAAGTAAATAACATACTTCTTACGCATAATTATATATATGAAAATTCCTCTCACCTCAATGACTCATATAGAGTCGCATCCCTTCAATGATTGAGGCAAACCCATAGTTCTATAGGTTCATAAAATACTTATTCAGCATTCCTCCATAGCTCAGAAGTGCAATGAAATATCATTTTAGTAACTCTGCTCAGTCACAAAGATATTACTATACTATGCTTTAGAATCAAGTATGAAATATAACAAGTCCAATATCTTCTCATTCCTCAAGTTCTTTCAGTAAAATGAATCACTTCAACAAAGAAGATCTAGATACTAACTTAAATTTTATTTCTAGTACATAGATAATTTTAATACGTGAAGCTTACACCAAATGTAGCTTTAGGTACAAACAAAAGAAAAATAAATTAAGGACGAGGAGGCTTTTGAAATGTAAAAGGTGCTCCAGGTCTAGAAGAGGAAGGTGCTTCAGACCTTAAGGAGGAAGCTAATCGTTGCAGCCTAGAAAGAGTTTCTGGAGGAAGCGCCTGAGAAATTTGGCGAAGAGCATAAGTCACTCCGTTCATACAGTCAATACACCTTGCTTGTTGGTCACGAAAATTTTGAGTTGCAAACATTGAATGTCTATCAACTCGATTAGCCAGTTCCCCGAAACGACGGTTTATCAGTTTCTCTTGGTTTTCAAAGAGACGACTTATTAGTCGCTTCTGGTCCTCTATCTTGTATTCCAGGCTCTCTATCTTACGTTCCAGGAATGCAAGCTTATTTTCTGAGGATGTTGCAGTACTGTCCTCCTCCAACTCTATTACATCCCTCTTTCTCTTCTTAATTTCTGGTGACCTGTCTACAGGTCTCTTCCCTTTGTTGTTTCCGAGACTTAGATTTAAATCAAGCTCTACATTGCCAGTCTCAAAATTCAAGTTGAAAGACTTATTATCGGCCATTGCTCTAGGGATCTCAGAAATAACTTCGAATGAGAAAGGAATGGAGATTGAGAAATAGGTATGTAATGAAAGAAGTAGGTTTGCTTGGTGCGATGAGTAGGGTAACGGGCATACAAGATTTATAGACAACCCGAAGCCCCTGGAGCTAAAGCCACCACAACCTACACGCCGCTTGCTATAAGGTTTACAGATCACATACGTCGCAATGCCAGCAATTAATGTCGGACATGCGAGTAAATAGTAAATATAATTTAATGCAATTAACATAAGTCAAAGATTTCCTCAAAAAAAAAATTTTCGGCTAATCTTGACCTTTCTCAAAGTTCTGACTAACTACGCTCTTCAGTCTGAGATTTTCTCCCTCTAACTTGTTTTATCCTGTAATCCCATATCACGATGTCCCTCTATGATCGGGTAGTCTCATATTAGCCTTATCTTAGATTCTGATCGGTGTCTTTATTCTGGATTTACACATAATATATGTATATCAATATATACATTTTAAAACAAAGTTAACTGCTTACGGTCACATGCCTTAAGCATTATCATGATGTAAGGAAATCACTGCCTTTCATTTGCCCACGAGAGCATTATATGTAAGTATATGTAACCATGAAGATATATCATCATCTACACATTTTATTTTATCCAAGTCATTTTGATTTCACATCTCTATGAGTATATGTAGGATCATCACATATTCTCCTTGATCGTAGCCTTCACTCATTATGCATGAATAACATACATACATGTAATTACAACATGATTCAATCAATTATGTATATTATACTCAACTGAAGGCTATTAAGAACAACACAATAAAACGGAGAAATGTATTTCAGTTCATCATAAAAGCATCTAAGGCAATCTTTGATGGCTATGTTATCAACTTCTTTGAATTTCGGAAAATGCCAACGGGAGAAATGGGAAAACCGAGTAAAATCGGCCGCAAATCCACCGAATACTGACTTTCGTGGTTTTGGCATTAATGCGACGCATTGTTGGTGTGCACGCCTACCCTAGACTTCTGGCTTCTAGCTTGCAGAAATCCATAGGTTGATCGTGTAGGGGTGCGGTGAAAAGATATCTTCTTTGTCTCTAAGTCCTAATTTTTCTCTATAAAAACCATCCCAGCGTTCTCAGTTACCACACCACAAAGAGTAATAATCTCCGAGCCTACAATCCCCCAGTATTCCTCTCGCCTCATACTCTTACAAAAATTTCTAAATTTTTCCAAATCATGGCCTCAAGGAAGTACATTGATCTCACAGTAGAGGCTAAGGAAGAAGAGCTCGACTTAAACTTAAGTCTGGGTAAAGACAAGGGCAAAAGACCTTTTGAGGGGTCTCCAGAGAAGCAGAAGGAGAAGAAAATGAAGAAGATCGAGGAAGCTGAGGAGACTAGCACGGGCCATACCTCGGAGGACAAAATCGCCTGTCTAGAGCAGGAGGTGAAAAATCTGAAAAAGATGATAGGAGACCTGGAGAAGTTAACTAAACGCAATCATGCAGAAATGACTTCAAGAATAGACAGGTTCTTCTATTGGTCTACCCAGTGCTTCTGCAATCAACAACAAAGAAGTGTTGATTGTATGAATGGGATTTACACTACCCTCCGCGACATTGCTATGTCCCTTGCTCCAAGGAATGGTCGAGGGGTGATGATACAATACAACCCTCCTAATCCAAGACCACCTCGCTTTTAGATTACTCATGCATGAGTAAACTTCTTCTTTTTTGCAATGTAATCCTTCAGTTTTTTTTTTCTTTTGTTTTTAATGCAAGTGGTTTCTTTTATTGGCTGGTACCCTAAAATAATATAGCTACACAAATTCAATCATGAATTCAGCTTATAAAATCCACCATATAAAAATTTGATCCGACAGCAACGGAATCAAAACAAGTAACAACTTTTCCTTGACTAAGTTCAAAAGTGTAGCCACATCTGTATAAAACTAAAACTGAGAACATACTTTTTAAGAAGAGATAAGTCTCGGAGGGAAAGGAAATGAAAACATCCTACAGGACCTTCAGTAGAGCCATCTCTCTATAGTTGTGCCCGGGTTCACAACGATAGAGGAGGTCCTACTAAGGTTACCTTGCTCTGTAATCACTAGGAGACCTAACAACCTTTCCTCTGATACCAACTTTGTCACGACCCGTTTTCTGGGCACATGACCGGCACAATGATGAATCTCTCATCACTGTAAGCCTTCCGATAAATATATCAAATTTTCTTATATGAAACTCATAGATTTTCATTTAAAAATACATTATTATACTGACATACAAGCCAAATGTCGAACCCCTGAACTAGATGTCCTAGACGATTACAGAGCAACATAATCTATAACAGAAGAGAGGTCTACCCGACAACGGGAAGGTACAAAGTGATCTACTCCTCTAGCAGATATTCTTCGATGGCAACCTGATCTGAACAAAAAGGTTGTACAAACAATGTGAGCTTTTAAACTCAATGAGCGAATCGGCCTCGCATTAATAAAATTCAAATACATTACCAGTCATGCAAGCATATCCAAAGGCTCATACTCAACCAATAGACAGAAGATAAAAATTTATCCAATTCAACAAACGTTACTAGTACTCGTCAATGGCAATATATCCCGGAGAGCGCACACAGGCAGGCTCACCAATTATGTATATTTCCGCCATGACGCACAACCTCATCCTCTTACATACAAGATAAAAATTCATCCAATTCAACAAACGTTACTAGTACTCGTCAATGGCAATATATCCCGGAGAGCGCACACAGGCCGGCTCACCAATTATGTATATTTCTGCCATGACGCACAACCTCATCCTCTTAGCTAGGGCGCCTCACGGATTTATCACCAATCCGGGCTATATCCCTACTGAGGGAATCGTTGTCTCCACACTCATTGGTCAAGACACCCTGTCAACCGGGTTTTCCGCCTTGCCGTAAGAGGGGGTACTGTCCCGCTCAATCACAATCAATAGCATTTCATATCATAATCAGAAGCTCAATATAATATTCATCCATATAACAGGTATAGTATATTACTATATTATGGATTTATAAACCACATATCAAGATAACAATTAATCCATTTTTGAAAACATTCAAACTTCACATCATCATAGGATACTTATTTCATTTTATCCATACTTATGGATTAATTATCTCATTTAGATTCGTCATTCTGAATCCAATTTCCCCCTATGAATCTTGGGAGTGTCCTACGACATACTTTTTATCACCAGTAATGCTAAAACTCTATTAAAACGGGGTCGTTTCACTCACCTGGATTCCGTACGAACATCGCTTCTCTAAGTTATTACAGACAAGAGTTCTCAGGTGAATTTCGGTGTTCTGCTACGGAGATTTTCATGAAAGATTAGAGAAAATACGTCAGGATTGTTTTCGTACAGATACTGTTCATATGTATGGTTACTGTTTCATATATACGGTTACTATTCATACGGTCACTATTCATACATACGGTCACTATTCATACGGTTACTATTCATATGTACGGATACTATTCATACCAGAAATAGAGAATACAATCTGTAAAAGAGTACACCAGGTAAGTTCCCAGGAAAGAGTGGAGGGTCACACTGGACACACTTAAAAACCAGGTCTTTCCTTAGCCAGAACTTTCCTAGACATGTATTCTTCACAGTTTACATTCTATTTCGGTAATCAGAGAATCAAAATAACATATAAACAGCTAAGGACAGTTTTTCTGATGTGGAAGATCAGCCAAGGCCGCAACCACAGAGCATACTTAAGAAATTAACTTCTAAAATTTGAAAGACATAGAAAGGGCATACTATCCTTACCTAAGCTGAAAAGGAAAGGCCCAAAATCTCAGACGCCTAGCTTTGGAGTAAGAGAAACTTAAGGAGAGAAGAAGAGAAGTTGAAGGTGTGAGTTTAGAAGTGAAATGGAAGGGCCTATTTATAGCAAAAGTCAAGGGTACTATTTGACACTATGCGCTAATAAAATATTCAATTTACTATTCATGAAAATGACATTTCTAATAATGCAGTTACTGTGCATCTCACGCGATCGAAAATTTTTCTGTTATTACTATTGAAAACTTAAAGGGAAAACTATCCTTTCACCTTAAACCTTTAAGTTTCTTTTCAAATCAGTCCTTTCACTTTAGTCCCTGAGGGTATTTTCACCCATAAAACGTCATTTTCTCCTACGAATTTCTTCCTAGTTTTCTTTTATGACCAAACCACATCTAGTACTTGACATTTCAATTGTATAAATGAACAGTATCGTATACGTAAATAGTATTATACAGGTGAATAGTACCATATACTGAAATAGTAACAGTAGTTTGTAAACAAATATTTATATTTTATTTTTCTTGGGTATTACATATATGATTCAAATTTCATATCATCATGAGATACTTGCTTTGTCTTATCCATACTTCTGGATTAATTATCTCATTATATTCGTCATTCTAAATCCAATTTCTCCCTATAAATCTTGGGAGTGTCCTACGACATACTTTTTATCACCAGTAATGCTAAAACTCTATTAAAACAGGGTCGTTTCACTCACCTGGATTCCGTACGAGTATCACTTCTCTAAATCGTTACGGACAAGAGTACGCAGGTGAATTTCAGTGTTCCGCTACAGAGATTTTCATGAAAGATTACAGAAAATACGTTAAGATCGTTTTCGTATAGATACTGTTCATACGTACGGGTACTATTCATACAGTCACTATTTATACGTACGGGTACTATTTATACCGAAAATACAGAATACAATCTGTAAAAGAGTACACCAGGTAAGTTCCCAGGAAAGAGTGGAGGGTCACACTGGACACACTTAAAAACCAGGTCTTTCCTTAGCCAGAACTTTCCTAGACATGTATTCTCCACAGATTATATTCTATTTCGGTAATCAGAGAATCAAAATAACAGCTAACGACAGTTTTTCTGATGTGGAAGATCGGCCAAAGCCGCAACCACAGAGCATACTTAAGAAAATAACTTCTAAAATTTGAAAGACATAGAAAGGGCATAGTATCCTTACCTAAGCAAAAACGGAAAGGCCCAAAATCTCAGAAGCCTAGCGTCGGAGCAAGAGAAACTTAAGGAGAGAAGAAGAGAAGTTGAAGGTGTGAGTTTAGAAGTGAAATGGAAGGGCCTATTTATAGCAAAAGTCAAGGGTACTATTTGACACTATGCGTTAATAAAATATTTAATTTACTATTCATGAAAACGACATTTCTAATAATGTAGTTACTGTGCACCTTACGCCGAAAAATTTTCGTTTATTTACTATTAGAAACTTTAAAGGGAAAACTATTCTTTCACCTTAAACCTTTAAGTTTCTTTTCAATTTAGTCCTTTCAATTTAGTCCCTGAGGGTATTTTTACACATAAAACGTCATTTTCTCCTACAAACTTCTTTCTAGTTTTCTCTTATAACCAAACCACATCTAGTATTTGACATTTTGATTGTATAAATGAACAGTACCATATACGTAAATAGTAACAGTAGTTTGAAAACACGCATTTATATTTTATTTTTCATGGGTATTACATAACTCATCACTAAAGGAGGCATAGCTTATGTGGTTTCGGCCGACAATGAGGGATTTTGGTGGTAGATATGGCAGCGTTGCTGGAGGGACTGTGGGTAGTGAATTTGCCAGTAGGGTTTGACATGGTGGCCATTCATGTTTTGCCTAGGATGAACATAGAGAGAGAAAGAGAGAGAGAGAGAGTAGAGATAGACAGAAGGATGTTAAGGGCATTATTGTAATTTTAGGTATGAGTCCATGAGGCAAATAATGTGGCGGGTGATATGGGCCACATGGACTGCCCAGTTAACGTTTTTTGTTAGGATCATTGACAATGTTAAAAAAGGATATATTTGAAAAAATAAAATAAAATATGTGGGACATATTTGATCTAAAAAATAGTTAATGACATAATGAAATTCAATGTAAACGTTAAGGACATAAGGTATATTTTTGTCTAAATTTTACTAAATAGCCTCATGCAAAATATGATAATATATATAGGTTTGCACTATTCAATACGAACACCACACGAGTGCTGACTAATTGAATTCGAGCCAAGTTAGGCTACTATAAGCGGCAAAAATTTCCTTATAAAGTTTTTTAAGGCAATTACCTTGCTTTAACAATCGACGTAGCTTGAGTCATGTAATTAAGAAAATATTTCACGGCAGTAAAACTTTACCCCCAAAATTAAATAGGCCTTTCTGATATAACTCAGAAACCAAAATATTAGAAAGAGAAGAGTCGCATAACCCATACTATTCTTTGATGGGAAATTTGCTAATTTGTACTAAACTAACCCCACAATGTGAGCTAGCTAACTCATCTCTTTCCCTAACTATTTATAAGTTCATTACAACATATAGATATATAAGGTGTCACCATCCTCTTATTCAAAGTGATGTAGGACTTCAAGTCTAACTCTTTTTTAAATATACTAATTTTTGCAACATCTTCATCACTCATTTGAAAGAATATTTTGTATTAACTCAAGTCGAACAGTTAAGAATTATAATAACACAAATGTGAAAATTCTTAAACTATAATTGTACTATTTGTCAGTCTTTGATAAGCAATAAGAATACGAAAATAAAGTAATAAGAGCGTACATTGATCCATCGTAAAACTGAATTCAAAATCAAATGGGTAGGCTCTTCTAGGAATATATGAGTAGCTCTCTCTTACTTTTGTCTGATGGAACACAAATGACAACAGTAGTCTAATCCAAAATTAGTCTTCTCATATAACTTAGGAAACCACTATCATATCCATCATACATATGAGTTGATCCATATATTGACCCATTTTATAATAATATTATATCACTATTATTATTTAGGGTCGAACATCCACACATAAAAATTATTTTCCCTAACACCATAGACCAAAATATATATATATATATATATATATATATATATATATATATATATATATATAATAACGCTAACGTCATTAGCCCTCCCATGCCAGCTTTACTTGGATTCTCTAATAAACTTTCATTGATGTTAGCCTTTTGAATTATCTAAGAATATTATGCATGATCTCAATTAAGTTATTTAGATATTGTTTCTCTGTAAAAAAAAAAATCTCAACATTAAGTCTATTAGCAAATAATTAATAAAAACATATTGCACACCAGGCAACTAAATGGTCAAACGTGTGATTAATTTCTCTAAGCAATATTGCTTTAGATGGGTTTCGCTTTATTCAAACTAAATTCTAAAATTAGTCATTAAATATCAATATTATACGACCTATTTAAATTTTTTATAATCAAATTTTGGATTATGCTCGTTTGATAATATTTTAATCCAAATGCATTTATACATGTCACAATTGAAATTATACATTAAAGGGATTATTTTTTTAGGCCACATCAAGGGACGTGTAATAAATTATTGCTACTTGCTATCCACAAGTAGACAAAGATAATTACGGTATAATAAATTATTGCTAGTTGCTATCCACAAGTAAACAAAGATAATTACGGTAAATTATTTATTTAGTGATTCAAAAATTATAATCATCTCAATTTAATTTTTAAATTATCAAATGTTTGATTTAATTTTTAAAAAAATTATATGTCTCAAGTTGATATTTGTTATTGTTAAATCACCAAATTTACGAATTTTTTATTATCAAAAATCACTTTAACAAATAAAAGAACAAAATTAAAATAAATATAATTTTTCAAGGACAAAATTAATAATTTACTTAAATAACTAGAAATAAGGGTAAACTATACTAATTTTCATTAAAATTTAGTTAAATTATGCTTAGTACCCATATAATTTTAAATGTTACACTCAAATCCCTTATATTTTAATTATTTTTGTCATTGAAATAATTTTTTTGTGCATCATGTATTTTTTTCCAATATTACATTTACTTAATAATTTTTACTGTCATATCAAAATAAAACCACAATTTCATATTAAATATTAACATTGATTTAAATGCCTTTAATATCATGTTAAAAATAAATTAAGTCTCACATTATACATATATATGAGACTTAAAAATTTCACATGATTAATTTTTTCTATTTACAAGACTCGAAGATTTTGGTCAAAGGAAATAAGCATCAAATAACTTAAATCAATCAACGTTGATGTTAATTGATTTGAGTTTGACACAAAATTAATTAGATAGGAGATTTCTGTAATATATATCAAAATATTATATATGAGACTCTAATATAATATTTAAAACTAGAAAATTAGTAAGAATAATATAATCAAAACCTCAAGCAACTTAGTTAATTTACCCTCATTAAATAAAATAGATAACACTTTGAACAAACAAGTTTAATTTATATTCACAAAAAAGCAAGTATCCGTAATCCACTCCTGTACAAGAGCGTTAGGGGTGTATCTCGGTCGTTTGCACCCTGGACACTCCTGTTCGCTAAAGAACGAGAGTGGATTGCATTCTAATCAATATAAGTGGACGCTCATATGTTAGAAATATAGGAAATAGAGTGACTTTGAGGCATGACTAACATTATATCTTTAAAGAATTTATCTCTGTGTATTAGAGAATCACACGTAAACTCTTCTAGGATAAAACAAAGCTTTCTTAGAACTAAGTTATCCACTGTAAAATTGTAATATGATATATATAAAATATGAACAATTATATCTGTTCAATTTTCAATATATGTTTGTGTGATGTTTCCAATAGATGTATCTGTCATATTTCTAACATATGTATTTGTTCAATTTTCAACAAATATGTTTGTCTAATTGTTATCTGTTCAAATTTAAAAATGAATTTAAAATTTAACTAATATATTGTTTCAAATTTATTAAAATAATTTAAAATTTAATTGACATATATTTTTCAAATAAAATTGATCAGAAAATATTAATTGTAAAGAAAGGTCCGACCCAAAGTCTCAGCCATCATATTCTGACCGACGTGGGACTTTAAATTTTTTTTAATATTACAAACTATATAACATTGTTTGCTAAGAATCAAGATGTATCGCGCTCTAAGTATAGTAATATAATGAATAGGGTTTATGATGAACACACATATTGTTCTTGCTTGAAAGCTAACGTAAAGGTACGTATGGTTGATGACGAAAATTAAACAAGAAGGTCAACGAAGAAGCGCGTGAAGAAAAGACAAAGAATGGTGAATGTTAATAGGGTTTGCAATGTTAGAACACAGAGAAAGGATAAGAACGAAGAAGGTGGTGGGACTCTTACCTGTTATATATCTACGTGGAAATGATGCCCTAATTGAATTTTTTTTTTGTTGCATAATTTCTCAAACTTTTGCCTCTTAATTCTTCTCTTAACTCCATTCTTGTCTTTTCTTTGGTGCTATAGACTGTTTCCCAATAGTTACTAATTGGCTTTTATGAATGAATTATTAGTGAAAATAATTGAGTTTAAGTATATATGGGGATGACTTAGTCAACTATTAATATCTTGAAATTCAAAATATCTATTATTTAAATTTTAAACTAATTCATTTGTTAAAATTGATTAATTTAAGTGATTCATTATTTTTTCCTTTTAGTAAAGTGTTGATCGAGTTCCAATTTTATAAATAAAAAAAAATCAATGTTTGAAAACTTCTACACATATATGGTACAAACTTGTTTAGTATGAACCTAATGAGCTTTTGAATATTGGTTGTTTTTACGTAAAAAAAAAATTAATCCATCTAAATTATTTAACATAAGTTACCTCGCATGTTATATATTTACAAATAAAAAAAATTAATATTAAAAAAACTTTACATATTTATAGTATAACTAGAACTAGTGTGAATCTAATTAATGAATTTTTGAATACTGGTTATTTAAAAAAATCATTTATATTACTCAACATAAATTGGATTGCATGCATATATACTTGTGAATAGGAAAAAAAAAACTCATATTTATGATAAGATCTGACTATACCAAATAAATATGAACCTAATGAGTTTCCGGATAAATAAGTCAAACATATAGCTTTATTTTTTAAAAATTGATTAATAGGGTTCTTATATATGTACATTGAACATCGTGATTAAGCCTACGTAATGACATTGAAAAGTATAATTAAAAATTTATTAATGAAGTATTATTGATCTCGTGTAGGGTCTAAGTGATGAGAGTGAACATTTTTTTTCGACACTTTAATTATTATTTTACTAAAAGCTTTTGTATTTTATGTACAATAGTAATTATGTAGATCTTTGAACTTACGAATTTTTAAAAATTAACTTTAAAACAAGCTTTGGAAAACTATAGGGGTCATTAAACTAATAGAGACATCAGTTCAAAATTAATGATTAGACTGTATTCGAACAATGTCGAACCAATTTATTTTAAAATATCAAAAAAATAATATACAAATTCAATTAAAAATAAAATTTGATATCAAATTACAAAAAATAACATTTATAATCAAAAGTTTATACTAAAAATTGACCAAATAACAAGAAAATATTATTAATTAATATAATATTTATTAATATCAAATCCATAAATTATCAATATATTGATATGTATATTAAAATTGACTGATATATAATATTAATTTTTTCATTATTGATTATAGAATAAACAAAATTTAAAAAAATAAAAAAATAAAGAAAATTCAAGTAGATCGGTTCAACCGATTTATTTAACGCTGGTTCTACCGATTTATGTTTTGTTCGATCAATTCTCAGCTGGTTCAATTACTTACTAGTTATAATGTTTATTCCAAATTGGCTCCCTGACTAGTTCTCAATCCAATCGGTCAAATTAGCATGTCCAATCCGGTTCCAATAATAGTGCATTAAACCCTCACCACCCCCTTAGTATAATTATTAACTTAACTATTTTTCTAATATTTTTTTTAGTGATTGTAAGTTATCTTGAGATAATTATTATTGGGAAAAACTTTGATGCAATTTTTATATATTTGTTACTGATTCAGTTATTTAATTTGAACATGAACAATATTTGGTTTTCAAAACTTTTATATAAATATTTTATATTTAGTTTAAAACTTAATAACAAATATATAAAAAAACAAATATATAAAAAAAACTAATAAGTATAAGTGTAGCCTATTATCATATAGTACTTGAGGCTAGTGATAGTTTCTAAAAAGTTATATTTATTTTAATTTATTTTTCAAAAAAATAATCATTTTAATTTAATTTTTAAATTTATATTTGTTGTGATTTGAACTCTGAAAAATAAAATAAATGACAGAAAATAATTTATTAAAAATGCTTCACCAAAACGATAAATTGGCATCTCTAATTCTCTGAATGATTTTAAAAAAAATCGTAGAAATATTGTATATTAAAAAATGCATAATATTTTCACAAAAGTTTTGTTTTAATATTGGTTCCGAAATGATGAAGAATATTACTTATATTGTCAAAAGATTATTTTATTCATCTTTCTATAACGTCTAACAATGATAAATCAATTCTAGATTAAAATTAAATGATATTATACATGTTAAATAATCAAAATAAAAATTAAAAAAAAGTATAATGGGAAATATATATATATATATATATATATATATATATATATATATATATATAATGAAATAGAAAATTAATAATAATTTATAAGGTGTACAATCTGGCAGAGAAATGTCCCTGACTAGTATGAAAATATTCAATGTTTAAAAAATTAGATTCGGTGGTATTTAAAATATATTAAAATATTAAAATATATAATTAATCTATACATAACATATATTAAAATTTTAAAATATATAATATTAAAATATTTAAGACATGTTATAGATATACATTTATATCAGTCTTAGATCTTCTCCTAACAGTTTAAATTTTTGGAAATTTCTTAAAAATATATAATAATATTTAGTAAAATTTTAAAAAAATTAAAAAAATTAAATCAGTTGAATCATCAAATCGACTGGTTCTAACTGCTCAAAATTAGTTCGACCGATTTTTCATCAGTTTTAACCGCTCTTTTGTTCTCAGCTCCAAATCAAATCGAAAACTTAACCAATTTATTAATTTTTCAGTCCAACTGGTCGGTTCAATCCATTTTTCTGAATCATAAAATATCTAACTTTGAACAAAACCCTCTTCTTTTTTAACCCTTTTTTAAAAATAAGAATTTTTTATAATTTTTGTGAGTGGTTTCTTCTAGGCAAGACACTTCATGCACGATTGATTGATATGTATATATTTTTATTCTTCAATCCGACAGGAAGAAAAAAAAAACAAGTGGTCCATATATATTGATTCTTTGCTCATATATACATAAAAGAAATTGAATGATTCTTTCGAAGCCTCAACCCAATCCATGATGAATCAAATTGTGGCCCATGCAAGTGTATTATTAATTTAAGCTACTTGATGTAACTGTGTATTTTAAATTTAAAAAAATTGCAATTTTTAGAAATTTTTGTTGAATATAGATTTTTGTTTTTAATTTTAAAACTAACAAAATATCAACAAGAAGTTTGTTTTTTCGCTTAATTAGTTGTAACTCAATCAACGAAAATGTCACATTCTATCATTTGCCACGCGTCCTATTATTTATATTTAACAATAATAAATAATTAAATTTGAAGTAATGTCTTTATTAATAGAGTTAACCCCCAAAAAAAAATATATACCATAAGATTTAAATTAGGCAAATCTATACTTTTCGTCTTTAATATTTACCTCAAATTCAATTTCATCTTGAGTATGTTTTTGTATTGATTTTGCCCACATATTTTTTTTATTTTGTTTATAAAACTAACATCGTTAACATAAGTAATAGAATGTTGATATGGACTTCTCCACATGACCAGTCTACTACAAACTGTCATACTAATTAATTTTAGTTTTAATTTTATCTCAAATATTTTACTAAGTTTTAATTTCACTCCAAATGATACTTTTATCATTTTTCTTAGTCATCTCAAATTAACAATTAAATATTTAATATGTCACATGAAATAATTTACATGTCATTTGGAAGAGTTTACGTGTCATTTAGAAGAGTTCATATTAATATTTTTTGTCAATTTAGTTAACAATGTTAACTCTAGGGATAAATTGAAACAAAAAAGAAATATGTAGAATGAAATTGGCACAAAAAACAATACTTTTATCTTTAAATTATAAAAAATAGTTCATAATGCAAAGAATATTTTAAAACAAGGCTATGTAATTTATTCCGCCAACTTTAAAAGTAAAACATAGATCATTTTAAAATTTAATTGTGTACAACATAACTCGTTATTAAAATTTTTATCTAAAATTTTAACATTTTTTATTATGTAAATTAAAAGAAGCTAAATGAACCCAAAAAATGTACATTCTACCTGTTATGGTAAATAATAATCTTTTAGTTATTTTTTCCATATTTTTGCATAAAAAAATCTCTCAAAATAATATGTTGGTTGTATCTCTTTTTATACTAATTTATTATTATTTTTTATTTATATAGACAAAAAGTTTACGTTGTTTATATGAAAAAGTCAATAAAAGTATGCCAAAGACACTTGAAAAAAAAGGAGATTTATTGTTAATTTTAAAAATTAAAAAAATTATATGAATATTTAAAATTAAAGAGTATTCTTTCTATTTTGCCTTAAATGATAATAGTCATAGAATTATAGTAGGAAATTAATTTTTATTCTTAAAATTGAAAAATATTTATAAACATTCAAAATAGAAGAAGATGTTTGCATAATTTTTTTTCCAAATTACAATGACCAGATTAAAAGTAAAATTATTGTGAATAATTACTCCTACTAGGCTTTTCTGGGTGACAAAAGTATTTTTTATCCTCAACATTTATCTCGAGTTCTAATTTCGTCTCTAACAATTTTTTGTATTAATTTCGTCTAACATGTTCTTTTTATTTCAATTTTGCCTTAAGGCTAATATAGTTAAAATAGTTTGTAGAAAATGTTAACGTAAATTTCTTCATGTGATACATTTACTATCAACATATCATATTAATTGATTTTAATTTTAATTTTATCTTAAATATTTGATTAAATTTTAATTTCACCCTAAATGATATTTTTTTCTTTTTTATCTCAAATTAATATTTAAATATTTGATGTGTCAAATAAAAAAATTTATATGTCATTTAAAGAAATTGACGTGTCATTTAAAGAAATTGACGTGTCATTTAAAGAAGTTTACATCAATATTTTTTTAATCAACAAAATTAAAAAAAAAAACATACAGGACACAATTGTCATAAAATTAGAGATAAAATTGAAATTGGAGATAAACAATATGAAAAAAGAAGAAGATACTTTTTGCTTTTTTTTTTTCTGGTTTCTAAGAGAAAAAGACAGGAAATTGTAGAAAAGGAATATACAGTAGCGTACTGCCGTATTCAGTTTCTATATGACACCACCAACCACCTCTCTTCTTCCTCTCTATCCCATCGCACTCAAATTCCTCTGTACTTCGACTGTTTCTCTCTCTGATTCTTTCTCCAAATCTCAATCCTTTTCTCTTCAGATTCCCTTCCTTTCTCTCTCCGTAATCTGAATTTTGGGATCCCTAATTCTCATATCCACAAATGAGTTTATCAAAGCGTGGCCACAGATTCTTCAAGTTCAGAGCCATTGTTTCCTCCCGCTGCCCCATCATCTATCGTAATTTCGTTTTCTGACCCCTCTCCCTCCACTAACATCGTCAACCCCACCTCTCGATTAACCCTAGCTCTCGTAATTCCCTAGAAGCAAAATATCTCGCTCGAGGACAGAGGTATTTCTAGCTCTGTTTTATCACTCGCGAAACGCAAATGATTGCCCAGAACTACTACGAGCTCTCACGTGGTGCCGTTGAAATGGCCTGGATAATGCTCACTGTTGACTACTCAAGGCTCTTCTGGCTACTGTTCGGCGTCTTCTCCTATGAGAATCATGAGGGAAAGCCTCGGATTATCTAGCAACCGCTTTCTCTTGCTTCTTTCCTGCTCATACACAAACACACACACACACACAGGCGTGTTTACATAATATTGTCGCTTAATTGTTAGTAGAAGTACTTGCTTTCTTTAAATACACTTTACGTATCGGTTCAGTCCAAATTTCTGCCATGAACAAGGGGAGAATAAGAGGCATGGCTCAGATTCAATACGTCGAAACTGACCCATCTGGTCGATATGGACGTGTAAGTTTTTTCTGCTTCTGATGGACCTTTCCTGGTTATTGATGCTGCATAAGTTAATTGAGTATCTGACTTTGTTTGTTTGATTATGTAAATTACTACTTGATTTTCCTTAAAGTTTCTTAGACATTTGAAGACGTGAATATCAGTAGGTTCAATTAAGTTGGATTTTCTTTAGATCTAGTTTCTATTGTTGGCCAATTTTGTGGAATTTTTATGAGATTAATCAATCATACATACGTAACAAGGGGATTATTAGATCCCTTTATCTTTGTTTTGGGTCTTGATCATTTTGAAATCAAGCACCATGTGCTCTATTTTACTCAGTCTTTCCTTGTTGGCATGACATAATACCTTTTGCTCACAAAGTCAACATCCTTTGGCACGCCTGAGGGCCAAGGGTCACTGTAAGAGATGAACAATGAATAGGTAAAACTAGATATTTATTTATGGTATCCCCAATAGAGTTTGACTGTGTAAATTGGTATGTGTTGAATGATAAGTACCCATTTTAATTATTAATTAGTTGCATATTAACTCTTTGTTCTTATGATTATTGATCCATGTAGTTTAGGGATATTCTGGGCAAAGGGGCAATGAAGATAGTATATAGAGCATTTGATGAGGTGCTAGGAATTGAAGTGGCTTGGAACCAAGTCAAGCTTGGAGACGTCTTTCATTCCCCAGATGCACTGCAGCGCCTTTATTCAGAGGTTCATCTCCTCAAGAACCTTGACCACGACTCTATCATGACCTTCCATGGTTCTTGGATTGATGTCAACCACAGAACCTTCAACTTCATCACCGAGTTGTTCACCTCTGGCACCCTTAGAGAGTAATAATTCACCATCTATCGTTACACTCTTTGTTACATTTTAACGTGGTTAACGGTCTGTTTTCATTACATTATCTTATTATAGGTATAGACAGAAGTACCAGAGAGTAGATATTAGAGCAGTTAAGAATTGGGCTCGTCAAATTCTTAGTGGTTTGGAGTATCTACACAGTCATGATCCTCCTGTAATACACAGAGACCTCAAGTGTGATAACATCTTTGTCAATGGTCATCTGGGGCAGGTCAAGATTGGTGATTTAGGCCTCGCAACCATTCTTCGTGGCTCTCAACATGCTCACAGTGTCATAGGCAATCACATTTCCTCTTACTCCTCTAGTTTTTAGGACATTATCAGTAATGAAGAGATTAATCTAAAAACCCTGTTTCTATAGACTGAACTATTTCTATAATTGTGTTAAATTTCAGGTACACCAGAATTTATGGCTCCTGAATTGTATGAGGAGGAATACAATGAACTAGTAGACGTATACTCCTTTGGAATGTGTATGATAGAGATGCTTACCTCTGAGTTTCCATACAGCGAATGCTCCAACCCAGCTCAAATATACAAGAAAGTCACTTCGGTAAGGTTAATTGGATACTTCCTTGATCTAATTTTATCAATTTAGATCTCAGTTCTGTCTGCAAACTTTGGCTAATTTGGTTGACCAGGGAAAGCTACCAGATGCATTTTACAAAATCCAAGATTTGGAAGCCCAGAGATTTGTGGGAAAATGTTTGGCAAATGTGTCAGAAAGATTGCCAGCAAATGAGCTCTTGTTGGACCCATTTTTAGCCACGGTCCAACTTGAATCACCGTTGCCATCACCATCAACCTGCCCTTCATCACCAACAATTCAAACTCGAAATTCCAATTCGGCAGGACTAGTTGCCAAGGTGCATCCTTACATGGGTGACCAAACAGAGAACACAAACATGACAATCACAGGAACAATGAATGAAGAGGACAACACAGTTTTCCTTAAAGTACAGATATCCGACAAAAATGGTATGCAGATTGCAGCCTTCTATTGTATTCATAGTATTTTTCTCCCTTACAGAGTTGTTTTATGAATACAGGGCACGTTAGGAATATACACTTCCCCTTTGACACCATAAACGACACTGCAATGGATGTAGCCATAGAGATGGTGAAGGAATTGGAAATAAGCGACTTGGAGCCATTGGAGATAGCTCAAATGATTGAGAAGGAGATATCAGCTTTAGTTCCAAATTGGAAGGATTGGGGCACTTCTCAGTGTCCACAACAGCACAGCTTTAGATATGAAGACGATGACGATGTCAGCATTCATCATCCTTTCTTCTCATCATCTTCCTGTTCTTCCTCTCATGGTTCTCTCCCAATGCTTGGCTCCTCAAACAAGACCCTCTTTGGTGGGAACAATAGCCATTTCTCATTCCCTCGTGAATGGCTTCAAGGTATTGTTTTATAACCCTGGTATTTGGAATTTGCTGGAGATTTTAGTAAAACTTTTCTGCACTTTTATTTAAAAATTAATAGTATAAGCTTTCAAGTTGAAATAGTTCTCCCAAATGCATCAAAATCTTTTGAGTTCTATCAATGACCAAAACTTCATTTCAATCCCTAATTGGTCCCTTACAAAATTGCCTTCTCAATGTGATCCTTGATAAATAAGGTATTTTCCAATTTGATCCCTCAGAGAATTGTCTTTTCAATTTTGATCGCTGATAAATAGGGTATTTCCCACTTTGGTCACTCAAATAAAATTGTTATCAACAATATCATTCTGTTAATTTGCTATTAATAAAACAAATTGTCAATCTACACATTACACAATAATAACCAAGTAATAACCTGTCAAAAAATATATCGCACAACACAAAATTCATTAATTTCATTAATTACATATTGTTAAAATGATGTTATTGGTAACATATTTATTTGTAAGGGACCAATTTGATAAATATCTCATCTGTAAATGACCAAAATTGAAAAGACAATTTTAATGAGGACCAAATGGAGAAATACTCTGTTTGTGAGGAATCAAAATGGAGTTTTAGTCATTCTATTATGTCTGCCTTCATTCTCTGAAATCTTCGACAGAATTCAGTCTTTGAACTCTGAAACTCTTCTCTACAAACAGATGATGCATTTCTGAATGACGATGCAAGCTCTGAAACCTCAATGAACTCCTTCAAGTATTCAAATGTGAATCTCTGCGAGCTGGGCACTGAAGATGATCAGCAACACGATGCAAATTACAAGTGTACAAGATTCTGTCCTCCACAGGAGCTTGAAGCTAATTACAATAAACAGACAAGCAACAGGAGGATGGACTGTTGTGGATATGGTTATCATGGGTCGTCATCGTCGAGGCTAACGAGGATGCGTTCATACATGGATGTGAGGAGCCAGTCGCTGCATCGATTGCTGATGGAGGACATACACAAGAGGCGGATGTTCAAGACGGTTGGAGCCATTGAGAACATCGGCTTTCAGGATCCCACATGGAGATCGGTTTCTTAACAACCAAGGATGCTTCTGTTCATGTTGAAACTCCATAGATTCTAGCTGCTATTGCCTATTAGCTTTGAGTGTTTATATATCGCCGATGTTTCTATTCTCTGATGTCCATAAATATTTGTAAGCAATCTGGGCATCATCTAAATCTACCGCATGACCGTGCAGAACATTCTGATATATTGAATAAAAGTCTGCCAATTAACTATTTGCTCACATGTTAACAGCTAAAATTTATGTGTATATAATATATAATAAGTGAACTCAAGCATTTTCCTCGTCTATTTGAAAAAAAAAAACAATAAGGTTATTTTTGGTATATACTAATGGGAATGGGAAAAGGGGATTTTCATTTCCTCATTTTTATGTTTGGTGGTCATTAATTTGACTGAACAGGAATTTTTTATGGAGCAATTTTGATGAAATCTCATTCTATCAAAAAAGTGATGTATTCTCATTCCATTCCCTTGCAATAAACCAAACACACCTTAAAAGTTTGGTTTTCGAGCATTAATTTGAGAAGTTTTATCTATTGCTCTCAATAAATGTATTAGTCTTCTGTTCTCTTATTAGATGGAGGATTTTTTTTTTATCAAATCAATATATATATATATATATATATATATAGTGTTCATTTCCAACTTCCTTGTTTTATGTTAAAATTAGTATTTAAGCCTAAGACACTTCAAAAGTTAGCTCATTATCCTTTTATTAGATGGAGAATTTTTGATAAAATCAATATATTTAAAGTGTTCATTTCATATTCTATTGTATTATGTTAAGAATGATATTTGAGCTCAATTTATCTTAAAAGTTAACTTATAAAACAAAAGATGTTCAAATTCATATAAAAAACCTAAAAATACATTATCATCTCTTACGTAGGACTTTAATATTTTATGTATTTATATATTTTTAAAACTTTGTATAAGACTCAGTGGAGATTGGTGAATACCTACATGTACTACCAGGAGTTTAAGATCCAAAACTTTATTTTGTACAATTTAGTCTCGTGCAAAGGAAATTTCATTTGAAACTAGTTTTTTGTTTTGTTTTTAAGAATAAAATTCCGATTATTAAAGAAAATTACTCTTTCTTTTTAATCACGACAGCTTAAAATATGAATTTAAATGAGTAAGCCAGGGGTTAAGTTATTAATTGGAGTAAATTATTATTTTTGTTTCTAAAAGATTATACTTATTTTAATTTAATATTTAGATGATCAAGTGACGAAATGTTATATTTGTTTTACTTTAATTATTTTTTTATTAAATTACAAAATATAATATTATTAGTTTTCAAATTTTTTATTATTAAAATTTATTTTGATAAATAAATAAATTAAATCGATACAAATATAATATTTTAAAATTTTAATTTAAATAATTAATTTTTTAAAAATTAAATTGAGATAATTATAATTTTTGTAGGGTAAATCAGTAATTTCTTCAAAAAAAAATTTGAACACATTCCGTTATGTGAGAGAGAGATGTTAAATCACTAAATATTGAGCCGAATTTTATGATCTGGTTACACGTGGCAAAAGCAGGAGGGACTCCACAGCGATTGTTGAAGCCATGCATGGTGCATTTGTGCTTCAGCATTTCAAAACCCCAATTCCTCCCAATCCAATCCTCCTTCTTCTTCTTCTTCCTCTTTTTCTTGTTTGTTCTACAATAAGAAATCATCAACACGACGTCGTCAACCGCAAATCTCGATCGATGGCATACAAGCGCTGCAAGAGCCAGATCCCGGTGCCACCGCCGTCGCCGGTGCCGACTGCGAAAGGATTTCGGACGTCGGCGAACCAGCCCTTGACGGAGTACCTAGAAAACACGATTCCGGATATTCCGGATCTGGCGATACCGCCGGAGGCATACATCGGTGCGGGGGCGATGACAGCGCCGGCGGTGATCGATTACAGGACTCTCACGTCGAGGAAGGGAGGAGCGGTCGAGACGGTGGTGAAATCTGCAAGGGAGTTCGGCCTGTTTCAGATCTGCGGGCACGGGATCTCAGTGCAGGAATTGGGATTAGTGATGGATGAAGCCCAACGCTTCTTTGAAGACTCCGACGACAACCACAACCAGAACCGCCGTAGCCGGCGGAGCGAGAGTGTCCCCTGCATTCACTCTCGCAACGGTACACTGGAATTCAACGCTCCCAAATTCTTCAACAACCACAAACATCGAAACTTCTGGTCAGCTCCTCCGTCAACTCTCTGGTATTCTTTTTTTTTTTTTCGCCTTGAGTGAAAATATAAAATTGGCCCCTAAAAGACACATTATTTGATAAGTGAGTCCCCAGAATATATACTTTGAACGAGTTAATCCTATAAGTTATAAACTCAAGACAAATTAATCATTTTGTAAGTAAATTATATATTTACTTAATTATCTTTGAAAGATTCATCCAATGATAATGTTTAACAAATTCATAACATCCAAATGATAGAGATTTTTTTTTGGCTTGAACTATCATTATTTGAAAACATATTAGACTCTAATTAATTTAATTCAAGTCAGGTCAAACTACAAAAATAAACAACTCTTTCAATATTAATTTTTTCTATTCACAATACTTATCAGACCTTATTTAAAAAGAATAAGTATCGAATCATTTGAGATTTAATATGATAGATTTTGTAATTTAAAAATAAAAAATCACATTGGAAGAAAAGCAATCTTGTGAGGACTAAATCTGATCTTTCAATAATAAAATTAAAATGATTGTAATCTTTTAAAACACTAAATCAATAATTTACTCAAAAATATATGATGCAGGATACATATGGGCAATGTGGCAAGTAGACTTGATGATATAGTGGATCAAGTGATAGTGGCTCTGTCTGAAAAATTGGAGGAGAGGATTGAAGCGGCAGAGATGGAGTGTCTAATTTACTTGTGCAGGTATCCCTACGACAACGTGACTGAATTAAGCCAGAAAAACGACAGGTCGTTGGATCATGCTTTGCGTTTCTACCTTCCCATGGAGGAATGCATCTTCTACGTCCAATCCGAAAGAGGTCCCCTTTCCTTTGATGCAGCTCCACGCTCTATGGTCGTCACTGTTGGCAAACAACTTGAGGTACTTTGCATCTTAAAATTCTTGGAAATAATTTAAATACATCTGTAGTTTTACATGTAAAGTATTAATAGAATCCTTAAAAAATTATAGTTATCCTAATTTATCTTTAAAATATTGTATGTTAGGGTTGCTAGTTATAGATTTAGGCTCTGCTTGAATAGCATAGCTTATAGTTTATCAAAATTTTTTTACTAGTATAAAAAGAGTATATTTGGAAAAAAAAATAGAAATATGTAAGATATAACTGATACAAAAAAAAATAGAGCCTAAAAAAAAGGTTTGAGTCTTACAAGTTTTATTTTTGTTTCAAATCTACCATTTTTACTAACCATTCAGTCATTATTTTTTGTTAGTGGAATAAACGGCATTAATAAAAAGAGTAGATTTGAAACAAAAATGAATCATATAGAATATAACTGACGTAAAAAAAATGTTAAAAACAAAATTGAAACTTTGTGTAACATTAGAAAAATAAAAATTACTTTTTGCCTTTTATGAATTGAACCTTAATCTCAAACTTTAAAACATAATATCATATTTTCTTAAACTATTAGAAAAAAAATGAAAATATCACATTTCAGTTAAAATTGACATCTGAAACTGTCTAATTTGTCATATGCCTCAATTGTTTTTTCTCCAATTTACTTCTCTTTATGATCTTTGACTTGTCTTTATTTTTTTAAAATGTGAAATTTTTTTATGTTAGTTTTGGGTAATATGTAATTTGCTTCACTTATTGTGATAGCTTATGAGGGTAAAATTATATTTTAAAGTTTGGGACCAAATTAGACTCTAGTTTAAAAGGTTACGTGTAGTTTCTCTTAAAATCTATAAAGAGTTCAATTTTTTAAGGAGTCAATACTAATTAAATCATTTTGAGGTTTTCATATATGGTAATAAAAATAAAATATTTGATACATATCTCAGAGTGATCTAACAATTAAGAAAAGAGGTTAAGCTATTCATATACCCTAATAAATCATGATATGTGATTTCATCCACCAAAAATACGTTCTTGTCCTTAACATTTGCTTGAATTTGAATTTCATCCCTAATGTTTTTTTTATGCTGATTTTATCTCACATGTTTCTTTTTTGTTTTTATTTTGTCTCTCACACTAACACTGTTAATATAATTGATGGAAAATATTGACTAGACTTTTCTATGTGACCTTTTATTACCAAAGTGTCATATTAATTGATTTTAGTTTTAATTTTGTTCCTGACTAAACTTCAATTTCATCCAAAATTATCATTTTTCTCGTTCGTCCCAAATTAATGATTAAACATTTGATTTATTATATAGAAGAGTTTACATATCATTTAGAAGAGTCAACGTGTTACTTAGAGAAGCTTATATTAATATTTTTCGTCAATTTTATTAATGACATTAACCTTAAGGATAAAATTGAAATAAAAATAAAATATGTAAGACGAAATTGATTAAAAAAAATTATGGACGAAATTAAAATTCAAGATAAATATTAGGGACAAATAAAATACTTTTATCTTTCATCTAAGGTTGAATTTATTAAACAGTAAAGTCACTAACTAAAAGTTTAGTTTTGGAATGTATGTATAGCAGTGGAGCAGGGGTGAATTCAAATGTGTGGAAGGGGAAATGATCTTCATGCCAAGTATGGAGAATAGAAGTAGCCAGGCAGCTTTTTCCATAGAGCTCAAGTGCTTCTCTTCCAAACTTTCTCTAAACAAACTTAACCCCATTATCACCTTATGTGATCAACTTCTAATCATGATTTGCATCTTATACTTCTGCAAATTCTTGTTCTGCCTCTTCTTTTCATCATCCTAACAACACAGTCCTCACACTAATGATCACTTGGTCACATCACCTTTCTTTCTTTGGTTTGTTTTTAAAAGCCATGATGATTGATGTACAGTTTCAGTGTAAAGGTTTTGGTTTGGATAATGAAATAGCCAGATATAATTAACCTGACTAATCTTTTAGGTTGGAAGAAGAATCACATATTGACAAGCTGATATGAACGTGTACCGCTGAAATTCTATATATATCAGCTGATATAAAAATATTACTTTAAAATGACACAAAAAGAAAAAAGGTGTAACTTGATGTGTATATCTAATATGAAAGTTTTCACAAAAAGTCTGTTTAAATGATTGAATGCTAAATGATTTAATTGGCTCGAAAGATTACCGTTGTCTTAAATCTTAATTTAGTCTTAAAAATTAAACATTTTTTAAAAATTATATTTGTCTCTTTATTTGTTAAAGGGATTTTTGGAAACTAAAATGGAGGGTTTAGTAACAGTAAACTTTGACAATTTAGTAGAAAATTATTAAATTAAAATAAATACAATCTTTTAAGCACTAAATTAAAATATTTAATTTTTAATAAATAAATTAAGACAACAATTATCTTTTAGTAACCAAACAAGTAAATTACTCCTTGAATACTAAATCTTAATTATAAAATGTAGCTCAAAGATCTTTGGACTATTTGATTTTTTTTTTCTGTACCCAAACATTTGCTCTATATAAATTTAAGGGACAATTTTTTTTTGTCTCTAATGTTTACATCAAATTTTAATTTCATCATTATTATTTTTTTAGCTCAATTTTTCCTGTATTTTGCTTTTTTGTTTCAATTTTGCCGCTAAGGCTAACACCATTAGTATAATAGACAGAAAATACTAATGTGAACTCCTCTATATGTAAGACATGTCATTGCCAACATATCATACTAATTGGTCATAGTTTTAATTTCATCCCAAAATGTTTGACTAGAAGTTTTGAATCCATCCCAACGTCTTCTTCTTCTTCTTTCTTTGCAAAGGAATAATATTTCTCTCTCCTCTCTTCTTCTTCTTATTCCTCCTTCTCCTCTTCCTTCTTGTTCTGTTATCTTTTTCTCTTGTGGAGAGAGAAAGAGAGAGAGAGGAGATAAGAAGATTAAGAGTTGAGGGATAAAATTGTCACTTTCTCATACATTTGACTTGTTTAACACGCGTGCAACATCTTAACAATGACATTTCTAATGAAAGAGTCCATATCAATATTTTTCGTCCACTATATTGACAATGTTAATCCTTAAAACAAAAATTAAAAAAAAAGTACTTTTACCTAAATTAAATTGCTAAGTTTTTTTTTTTTGGGTCTGAAAATGTAAAGGGATTGTGATTTTAAGCCTTGAAGTTAACCAAAAATTGGGCCGAGGATAGACTAGGTAAGTAAGGTTAATAAAAGCTTATCATTACAGACAGTGTAAAGGCCCATTGTGGACCTGATTAGTTTTCTTTTAGCAATTTCCAAAAAAAAATTTACCAAAATAGATTTCTTACTTAACTTTGAAAACTAAACAAAATATTTAACTGCACTGTTACCTATAAAAATTAACGGTCTAAGTTTTATATTTTTTAAAAAATCAAAAAAATAAAATTAATATTTTGAAACTTAAACTGTTGATTTTTACAATTAATAGTTGAAAGCCAAACAAAAGATTCATTGGCTTACAATTGTTCACTGTTTTTCATAGATAGTTTAATCAATTCCTCAAGCATATTTTTGGTAAAATTTATTTCTGCTATATTTATAATTAACTTAATTTAAATCACTTACTTTTATAAGCTAAATCTATCTAAAATTTTCTCATTTTGATACCATTGCATCAATAATATTAAAATGTCACTCTTTGACTTACTTTTTTTTTGTTTTAATTGTTTTATCTTTGCAACTTAAGGAAAACATGCTTACCAAAAAATAAATTTGCTCAAGAGGCCCCAAAATAAGAATAATATATTTCAGTTAAATTATTCTTTTGGGCCTTATAATTTTACTTTATTTTTAATTTGGTCATTATTGTTTAAAATTCTATAATTAATTCCTTATAGTTTTTCAAATTTTTAATTTAATCCTTACTATTAAACTTTTGTTCGTGTTTCATTAAATTTTATAACGCGATTAATCATATACATAGTAATGCCTTAAATATGCATGATTTAAGCCAACAAAAATTAAAAAAATGTATAAAATTAAGTGATATTAACTTACATATATATGATATGTAATGTAACATCTGTTAAATAGTTAGAATGAATTAGCTTAAGTCATATATATTTTAAACGTTAAGATGATATATAATTAGTCGTGTTATTAAAATTAATAAAATGTTGACAAAATTTTAATAATGATTAAATTAAAAAATTATAAAACTATAAGAATTCATTACACATTTTTAAATTATAAAGACTAAATTAAAAATTAAATAAAACTATAAGGACACGTACAGTAATATAACCTACTATTTGTAGATAACTGTAAAATCAACCAATTAATGAACTATACGCAAATGTACAGCTAGCTAAGCACATGGGCTTAGCAAGAAAATCAAAGTTTAGGAAAAAGTCACTTTTACTTTTAAGTTGATTTCTAAATAACTACTATTTACAAAGTGTGTTGCTTGGTGCTTACCAAAACGCTATTAGACCAAACTTTTATAAGGAAAATTTTAAAAATTAAATATATAATTCAGATTCTAAAACAAGACTGATTAAGGATGGCAATGAGTGGGTACTCGTTTATTTTTTTTTTAATTATATGTATCTGAAATGGTATTTGCACTCTATCTAAATTAAAACAAAAAGTTTATGTCACGACCCGTTTTCTGGGCACATGACCGGCACAATGATGAATATCCCATCACTGTAAGCCTTTCGATAAATTCTACCCATGAGTATAGTCATTATCTCTATATTATCAAAATAACCATTCGTGAAGAAAATATATCAAATTTTCTTATTTGAAATTCATAGAGATTATTTGTATATAATAATAGATCCTCAACATAAAATACATTATTGTACTGAAATACAAGCCAAATACCAAACCCCTGACCTAGATGTCCTAGACGATTACAGAGCAACATAATCTATAACAAAAGAGGGGTCTACCCGACAACGGGAAGGTCCAAAGTGATCTACTCCTCTAGCAGATATTCTTCGCTGGCAACCTGATCTGAACAAAAAGGTTGTACAAACAATGTGAGCTTTTAAACTCAATGAGCGAATCGGCCTCGCGTTAATAAAATTCAAATACATTACCAGTCATGCAAGCATATCCAAAGGCTCATACTCAACCAATAGACAGAAGATAAAAATTCATCCAATTCAACAAATGTTATTAGTACTCGTCAATGGCAATATATCCCAGAGAGCGCACACAGGCCGGCTCACCAATTATGTATATTTCCGCCATGACGCACAACATCATCCTTTTACATACAAGAAGATAAAAATTCATCCAATTCAACAAACGTTACTAGTACTCGTCAATGGCAATATATCCCGGAGAGTGCACACAGGCCGGCTCACCAATTATGTATATTTCCGCCATGACGCACAACCTCATCCTCTTAGCTAGGGCGTCTCACGGATTTATCACCAATCCGGGCTATATCCCTACTGAGGGAATCGTTGTCTCCACACTCATTGGTCAAGACACCCTGTCAACCGGGCTTTTCGCCTTGCCGTGAGAGGGGGTACTGTCCCGCTCAATCACAATCAATATCATTTCATATCATAATCAGAAGCTCAATATAATATTCATCCATATAACAGGTATAGTATATAACTATATTATAGCTTTATAAACCACAATTCAAGAGATTCAATCTTCACATCATCATGAGATATTTGCTTTTTCTTATCCATACTTATGGATTAATTATCTCATTATATTCGCCATTCTGAATCCAATTTCCCCCTATGAATCTTGGGAGTGTCCTACGACATACTTTTTATCACCAGTAATGCTAAAACTCTATTAAAACGGGGTCGTTTCACTCACCTGGATTCCGTACGAATATCGCTTCTCTAAGTCGTTACAGATAAGAGTACACAGATGAATTTCAGTATTCCGCTACGGAGATTTTCATGAAAGATTAGAGAAAACAAGTTAGGATTGTTTTCATACAGATACTGTTCATACATACGGTACTATTTATACATACGGATAATATTCGTACATACGGTCACTATTCATAGGTATGAATACTATTTTTACGTACAGATACTATTCATATAGTTACTATTCATACGTACGGGTACTATTCATACCAGAAATAGAGAATACAATCTGTAAAAGAGTACACCAGGTAAGTTCCCAGGAAAGAGTGGAGGGTCACACTAGACACACTTAAAAACCAGGTCTTTCCTTAGCCAGAACTTTCCTACACATGTATTCTTCACAGTTTACATTCTATTTCGGTAATCAGATAATCAAAATAACATATAAACAGCTAAGGACAGTTTTTCTGATGTGGAAGATCGGCCAAAACCGCAACCACAGAGCATACTTAAGAAATTAACTTCTAAAATTTGAAAGACATAGAAAGGGCATAGTATCCTTACCTAAGCTGAAAAAGAAAGGCCCAAAATCTCAGAGGCCTAGCTTTGGAGTAAGAGAAACGTAAGGAGAGAAGAAGAGAAGTTGAAGGTGTGAGTTTAGAAGTGAAATGGAAGGGCCTATTTATAGCAAAAGTCAAGGGTACTATTTGATACTATGCGCTAATAAAATATTCAATTTACTATTCATGAAAATGACATTTCTAATAATGTAGTTACTGTGCACCTCATTCAAAATTTGTTATTACTATTGGAAACTTAAAAGGGAAAAATATCCTTTCATATTAAACCTTTAAGTTTCTTTTCAAATCAGTCCTTTCACTTTAGTCCCTGAGGGTATTTTCACCCATAAAACGTCATTTTCTCCTACGAACTTCTTTCTAGTTTTCTCTTATGACCAAACCACATCTAGTACTTGACATTTCGATTGTATAAATGAACAGTATCGTGTACGTAAATAGTATTATACATGTGAATAGTACCGTATACTGAAATAGTAACAGTAGTTTATAAACAAATATTTATATTTTATTTTTCTTGGGTATTACATTATCACCCCCTTAAGAGAATTCGGTCCCCCGAATTCAAAACTCATTTCAAGACTGAAATAAGTGTGATTACTTCGTCTATATCTCATTCTTTGTATCTCTTTCTTCCAAAACCTCATCACACCCTTGGTGAGATTTACAAGAACATTATACCATTGACTGTGAACTCTAAACCGCATTATCAATAATTTGCATAAGACTTTTGCCTTTTCTAGACAGCAAGTAATCTCTTCCTCATCAGTTTAATCTTCTCCACAACCTTTTGTACCATAAAGTGTCTCATCCTCATAACCTTTACCAAACTCAAACCACCTAATCAGAGACGAACTCTGTCTTTATGTAAAACCTCAAATAGGTGTCATCTCAAAAGTGGCACGTGGTCTTTCCAGTTCACATTGAATATCAGAACACATGTTTCCACACACATAGCTTATAACTTTTACGAATACAAGCACCCTACCCGAAGGCATCATTTTGGCCATAAGCAATACTCTTCCCCGAAGGCGATCCTTCTACCTTAAGGCGATACTCTCAGCTGAAGGCGTTATATAAAATGAAATCATTACATAAATCTCTAGGAAGAACAATCCTAGAAAATATGATAAGTAAATAACATACTTCTTACGCATAATTATATATATGAAAATTCCTTTCACCTCAATGACTCATATAGAGTCGCATCCCTTCAATGATTGAGGCAAACCCATAGTTCTATAGGTTCATAAAATACTTATTCAGCATTCCTCCATAGCTCAGAAGTGCAATGAAATATCATTTTAGTAACTCTGCTCAGTCAAAAAGATATTACTATACTATGCTTTAGAATCAAGTATGAAATATAACAAGTCCAATATCTTCTCATTCCTCAAGTTCTTTCAGTAAAATGAATCACTTCAACAAAGAAGATCTAGATACTAACTTAAATTTTATTTCTAGTACATAGATAATTTTAATACGTGAAGCTTACACCAAATGTAGCTTTAGGTACAAACAAAAGAAAAATAAATTAAGGACGAGGAGGCTTTTGAAATGTAAAAGGTGCTCCAGGTCTAGAAGAGAAAGGTGCTTCAGACCTTAAGGAGGAAGCTAATCGTTGCAGCCTAGAAAGAGTTTCTGGAGGAAGCGCCTGAGAAATTTGGCGAAAAGCATAAGTCACTCTGTTCATACAGTCAATACACCTTGCTTGTTGGTCACGAAAATTTTGAGTTGCAAACATTGAATGTCTATCAACTCGATTAGCCAGTTCCCCGAAACGACGGTTTATCAGTTTCTCTTGGTTTTCAAAGAGACGACTTATTAGTCGCTTCTGGTCCTCTATCTTGTATTCCAGGCTCTCTATCTTACGTTCCAGGAATGCAAGCTTATTTTCTGAGGATGTTGCAGTACTGTCCTCCTCCAACTCTATTACATCCCTCTTTCTCTTCTTAATTTCTGGTGACCTGTCTACAGGTCTCTTCCCTTTGTTGTTTCCGAGACTTAGATTTAAATCAAGCTCTACATTGCCAGTCTCAAAATTCAAGTTGAAAGACTTATTATCAGCCATTGCTCTAAGGATCTCAGAAATAACTTCGAATGAGAAAGGAATGAAAATTGAGAAATAGGTATGTAATGAAAGAAGTAGGTTTGCTTGGTGCGATGAGTAGGGTAACGGGCATACAAGATTTATAGACAACCCGAAGCCCCTGGAGCTAAAGCCACCACAACCTACACGCCGCTTGCTATAAGGTTTACAGATCACATACGTCGCAATGCCAGCAATTAATGTCGGACATGCAAGTAAATAGTAAATATAATTTAATGCAATTAACATAAGTCAAAGATTTCCTCAAAAAAAAATTTCGGCTAATCTTGACCTTTCGCAAAGTTCTGACTAACTACGCTCTTTAGTCTGAGATTTTCTCCCTCTAAACTTGTTTTATTCTGTAATCCTATATCACGATGTCCTTCTATGATTAGGTCGCCTCATATTGGCCGTATCTTAGATTCTAATCGGTGTCTTTACTCTAAACTTACACATAATATATATGTAAATATATATATTTTAAAACAAAGTTAACTGCTTACGGCACATGTATCAAGTATTATCATGATGCAAGGAAATCACTGCCTTTCATTTGCCCATGAGAGCATTATATGTAAGTATGTGTAACCATGAAGATATATCATCATCTACACATTTCATTCTATCCAAGTCATTTTGATTTCACATCTCTATGAGTATATGTAGGATGATCACATATTCTCCTTGATCGTAGCCTTCACTCATTATGCATGAATAACATACATACATGTAATTACAACATGATTCAATCTATTATGTATATTATACTCAACTGAAGGCTCTTAAGAACAACACAATAAAACAGAGAAATGCATTTCAGTTCATCATAAAAGCATCCAAGGCAATCTTTAATGGCTCTATCGTCAACTTCTTTGAATTTTGAAAAATGCCAACGGGAGAAATGGGAAAACCAAGTAAAATCGGCCGCAAATCCACCGAATACTGACTTTCGTGGTTTTGGAATTAATGCAACGCGCTATCGATGTGCACGCCTACCCTAGACTTCTGGCTTCCAGCTTGCAGAAATCCATAGGTTGATCGTGTAGGGGTGCGGTGAAGAGATATCTTCTTTGTCTCTTAGTCCAAATTTTTTCTCTATAAAAACCTTCTCAGCGTTCTCAGTTACCACACCACAAAGAGTAATAATCTCTGAGCCTACAATCCCCCAGTATTCCTCTCGCCTCATACTCTTACAAAAATTTATAAATTTTTGCAAATCATGGCCTCAAGGAAGTACATTGATCTCACATTAGAGGCTAAGGAAGAAGAACTTGACTTAAACTTAAGTTTATGCAGGGACAAGGGCAAAAGACCTCTCGAGGGATCTCGAGAAATTCAAAAGGAGAAGAAGATGAAGAAGATTGAGGAGGCCGAGGAGATTAGTACAGGTCATAGCTCGGAGGACAAAATTGCCTGTTTAGAGCAGGAGGTGAAGATTCTCAAGAAGATGATAAAGGACCTGGAGAAGTTAACCAAACGTAATAACGCGGCAATGACTTCGAGAATAGATAGGTTCTTCTATTGGTCCACCCAGTGCTTCTGCAATCAACAGCAAATAAGTGTTGATTGTATGAATGGAATTTACACTACCCTCCGCGACATTGCTATGTCTCTTGCTCCAAGGAATGGTCGAGGGGTGATGATACAATACAACCCTCCTAATCCGAGACCACCTCGCTTTTAGATTACTCATGCATGAGTGAACTTCTCTCTTTTTTTTTTTGCAATGTAATCCTTCAGTTTTTTTTTAATGCAAGTGGTTTCTTTTATTGGCTGATACCCTAAAATAATATAGCTACACAAAATCAATCATGAATTCAGCTTATAAAATCCACCATATAAAAATTTGATCTGACAGCAATGGAATCAAAACAAGTAATAACCTTTCCTTTACTAAGTTCAAAAATGTAGCCACATCTGTCTAAAACTAAAACTAATAACATAATTCCTAAAAAGAGATAAGTCTCGAAGGGAAAGGAAATGGAAACATCCTACAGGACCTTCAGTAAAGCCGTCTCTCTATAGTTGTGCCCGGGTTCACAACGATAGAGGAGGTCCCACTAAGGTTACCTTGCTCTGTAATCACTAGGAGACCTAACAACTTGCCTCTGATACCAACTTTGTCACGACCCGTTTTCTGGGCACATGACTGGCACAATGATGAATATCCCATCACTGTAAGTCTTTCGATAAATTCTACCCATGAGTATAGTCATTATCTCTATATTATCAAAATAACCATTCGTGAAGAAAATATATCAAATTTTCTTATTTGAAATTCATAGAGATTATTTGCATATAATAATAGATCCTCAACATAAAATACATTATTGTACTGAAATACAAGCCAAATACCAAACCCCTGACCTAGATGTCCTAGACGATTACAGAGCAACATAATCTATAACAAAAGAGGGGTCTACCCGACAACGAGAAGGTCCAAAGTGATCTACTCCTCTAGCAGATATTCTTCGCTGGCAACCTGATCTGAACAAAAAGGTTGTACAAACAATGTGAGCTTTTAAACTCAATGAGCGAATCGGCCTCACGTTAATAAAATTCAAATACATTACCAGTCATGCAAGCATATCCGAAGGCTCATACTCAACCAATAGACAGAAGATAAAAATTCATCCAATTCAACAAATGTTATTAGTACTCGTCAATGGCAATATATCCCAGAGAGCGCACACAGGCCGGCTCACCAATTATGTATATTTCCGCCATGACGCACAACATCATCCTTTTACATACAAGAAGATAAAAATTCATCCAATTCCACAAACGTTACTAGTACTCGTCAATGGCAATATATCCCGGAGAGCGCACACAGGCCGGCTCACCAATTATGTATATTTCCGCCATGACGCACAACCTCATCCTCTTAGCTAGGGCGTCTCACGGATTTATCACCAATCCGGGCTATATCCCTACTGAGGGAATCGTTGTCTCCACACTCATTGGTCAAGACACCCTGTCAACCGGGCTTTTCGCCTTGCCGTGAGAGGGGGTACTGTCCCGCTCAATCACAATCAATATCATTTCATATCATAATCAGAAGCTCAATATAATATTCATCCATATAACAGGTATAGTATATAACTATATTATAGCTTTATAAACCACAATTCAAGAGATTCAATCTTCACATCATTATGAGATATTTGCTTTTTCTTATCCATACTTCTGGATTAATTATCTCATTATATTCGCCATTCTGAATCCAATTTCCCCCTATGAATCTTGGGAGTGTCCTACGACATACTTTTTATCACCAGTAATGCTAAAACTCTATTAAAACAGGGTCGTTTCACTCACCTGGATTCCGTACGAATATCGCTTCTCTAAGTCGTTACAGATAAGAGTACACAGATGAATTTCAGTATTCCGCTACGGAGATTTTCATGAAAGATTAGAGAAAACAAGTTAGGATTGTTTTCATACAGATACTGTTCATACATACGGTACTATTCATATATATGGTCACTATTCATATATACGGTCACTATTTATACGTACGGATACTATTTATACATACGGATAATATTCGTACATACGATCACTATTCATACGTATGAATACTATTTTTACGTACGAATACTATTCATATGGTTACTATTCATACGTACGGGTACTATTCATACCAGAAATAGAGAATACAATCTGTAAAAGAGTACACCAGGTAAGTTCCCAGGAAAGAGTGGAGGGTCACACTAGACACACTTAAAAACCAGGTCTTTCCTTAGCCAGAACTTTCCTACACATGTATTCTTCACAGTTTACATTCTATTTCGGTAATCAGAGAATCAAAATAACATATAAACAGCTAAGGACAGTTTTTCTGATGTGGAAGATCGGCCAAAACCGCAACCACAGAGCATACTTAAGAAATTAACTTCTAAAATTTGAAAGACATAGAAATGGCATAGTATCCTTACCTAAGCTGAAAAAGAAAGGCCCAAAATCTCAGAGGCCTAGCTTTGGAGTAAGAGAAACGTAAGGAGAGAAGAAGAGAAGTTGAAGGTGTGAGTTTAGAAGTGAAATGGAAGGGCCTATTTATAGCAAAAGTCAAGGGTACTATTTGATACTATGCGATAATAAAATATTCAATTTACTATTTATAAAAATGACATTTCTAATAATGCAGTTACTGTATACCTGCAAAATTTTTCTTGAAAACTTAAAAGGGAAAAATATCCTTTCATATTAAACCTTTAAGTTTCTTTTCAAATCAGTCCTTTCACTTTAGTCCCTGAGGGTATTTTCACCCATAAAACGTCATTTTCTCCTACGAACTTCTTTCTAGTTTTCTCTTATGACCAAACCACATCTAGTACTTGACATTTCGATTGTATAAATGAACAGTATCGTGTACGTAAATAGTATTATACAGGTAAATAGTACCGTATACTGAAATAGTAACAGTAGTTTATAAACAAATATTTATATTTTATTTTTCTTGGGTATTACATTAATTTTTAGTATATGTACTAGAAATACCCAATATTCAAAATATTCAAAGTATTTGAAAAAAGCGTTGCGAAATGGATGTTAGATGCCCTGGCTTAATTATTGGATACTCAAATACATGATACCTAATATCCATCCAACAAAAGATCTTAAATGTGTCAAATTTATACCATATAAATTTACATAAATAATATATTATACTTTATATTAAAATTTTGCAATTTATAATATATATATATATATATATTGTCAAGCAAAATGAACAAAGCAGAGAAAATAAAATAAAATAAAAAACACAGAAAACACAAAGATTTATGTAATTCGGTCAATGTAACATATATCTACAAGTATAGAGAAATATTATATTTATTCAGATAAAAGTGTTTCACTCAGTACATTAGAACTAAAACAAAATATGTATATAAGAAATACATAACTGTTTCAAAAAAATATAAAACGAGTTGTTCCACAATGTGGTGTCAAGCCTATCGACTCTCACCCTACTCGTCCCACATACCTTTAAGTTTTTTTTCCTTTAGGGTTGCACAGCAAAAGTTCAGATTGAATTATAATGTAGTTCATCAAATGATTCAAAATATTTAATATATATATAATTATCAAATAGAATTAATATGCCCTATCTATTCATTCCTATTAGACCAATATAAGATTATACGTTGCCAATAACCATATATATCCAATATTCATGGATATATTTTTTCTTAACTACCCATGCCCTATTATTTAATTTTTTTTCTTCAGGTAGATACCATTTAATACCTAAAATATCTATGACGATTACCACCATTGATTTTGATGCAGTACATAAATATTGTATGACTAAGTAAAAAATAAGCATGGACAAGAGGCATTCTCAAATGATTAAGCAGTAATTAGATTTGTGTGTGTGAAATTTTAATTTGTTTGGGTGATAAAAATGTAAGTATGAGACATTAATTTGGCAGTTTGCTCTTTGTGCCATATGATTTCAGTTAGAGTGTCGTTATTGGAGGCCCCATAAGAATCTAATGATGATTCGTAAAAAAAAAAAATTTACTAACTAATAAATTGACATAGATCAGATAATTAGATTAGATCGATCGATTCAACTGAAAATGAATTAGTCAAGTTTCTAATTTAATTGAACTTAAAAATTGATAAATATTTAAATAAATAAAAAATAGTCAAACTAATAAAAATGATTGATTCAACCAATTCTTTTATAAAAATAAATTACTGAATATTATTATACATTTTAATATATTTTAAATATTATAAATTTCACCGTTAGAATTTGAATTAATGTGATGTAATTTTATAAACCTCATTAATTAAAAGCTAGCTTGTGTTCCTAAGAAAAAGAAACGAATCACATCAGAATCCTAGTGCTAGGTACTATGGGTAGGCACTTACTTAATTATTGTCTAATCACTAAGAAAAACATCACATCCCTCATAATAATGAAGGGTCTTAATCTTGTAAAAACTAAACTCATTATTGATTAATGGACCCCCTTAATTACACCCAGCTAGCTAGATTCTCTACAATATGCCCAAATTAATGATTGTTTTACAGCTTATAAATCTAACAAATTGAATCATTGGTCTTAATTCTTATTTACTCCACTAAATGTGTCAAATAACATTATTTTGATTTTACCTTTTTCGTTAACTGCAATTGTCCATATTAATTTGTGGGTCCCCCTTGATTTTTTTCTTCTATGATAGTCTAAAAATACATCATGGTTTCAGCTATAATATATATATATATATATTTACAATTTAGAATTACTTAATTGACTATATATATATATATATATACACACACACAAATAGAAAATCTTATGTTAATAAAATTTTCTTAACGCTTGATTGTATATGCTTTTTAGAGAGTGCAATGGATCGAGTCAATACGCCATTGTCAAACCAAATTTGCAAGATTGAATTGGGATTGATAAGTTGGTATTAGTAAATTTTCATCGATGACAATCTCTCTCCTTGTGCATTTTCGATTCAATTTGTTAGATTTTAAATTTTTTATGTTCACCTCATCAACTTTTTTTTAAAAAAAATTCTCCAAAAAATCTCTAAAGATATGCATTTTATTATGTTTGTGTACCCTAATCTTGCAAACACGATCTAAATCTATTGTTTAAAGAGTAGGGGTGAGCAAAAACCCACCCAACCCGCACAACTCAAACCAACCCGCACATTTGGGTTGGGTTGGGTTGGGTTGGAAAATTTTTAACTTGCCAAGTAGCGGGTCGGGTGGCGGGTTGAGAATTTCTCAACCCAACCCAACCCGCCAACCCGCCCAATATATATATATATATTTAAAAAAAAAATTTTAGGACTTAGCCACTTAAGATTTTTTGTTATACTCATTATTTATAAGTAAATATTTATGTGTTATGTATTTATTAAAATTTGGATTATATATATTGAAATTTGAATTGAATTAATTTGTCTATAGCATTATAGCCTACTGTTGACTATTATTATCTTGTTAGATGGAATAAAGAATAATGTGTGCCTTTACTAATTTATTTGTCTTTTATGTAGTGCGAATAAAGAAAGAAAAAAAAATAAAGAAGAAGAAGAAGAAAGCAAAACAAAAATAAATAAATAAAAATTTAAATTTTAAATTTTTTTGAAAAAAAAAAGACAACTCATCAACCCGACCCGACCGAACCGGCCAAAGTGCGAGTTTGGTTGGTTCGGGTTCATTATAAAAAAATTAACAACCCGACCCGACCCGTGCTCACCCCTATTAAAGAGTGTTGAGTTGTTGGGCTTAAGTGAGTGTAAACGTAGGTCATATATCTAAAATACTATAATAGTATTAATTTAGATTTGAGTCAGGTAGAACTATAATAGGTGAAAAAATTCTCTCTATCAAATTTTAATACAGTTACGTTTTTAATGAATCAAACTCAAAACCTTTGATTAATGTAAGACAACTTTTTACCAATTGATATACTTACTTGGTGGTAATTTAACCTCTTCATACTGTATAAACCACTATATTTTTCTTCAATTATTCAATGTGGGGCTTGTAACATGCAGGGCTATGAGTTATGGACTTATGGTTATTAATTACAGCAAAGATGACATGTGGAGATAACACAATTACACCATGCACCTTTGTTTCTGTGATAAGTGATAACTCATGAGCCCCGCAAAATTAGGGCTTTTGGATAAACACATCAAACCTTCGCATTTGTCTTTTCCTTTGGCTTCTACCGCTCTCAAAGAAAGTAAAATATTCAAGAGTACATTACTTATTTAGTCTATAAAATATTACAATTACTTCAATTTAATCTTTAAAATATTAAATGTCTTAATTTATTTTTTGAAATATTTCATTCATTTCAAAGTAATCATGTTTGTTGCTTTAAATTTTTTGTTATCAAAAGTCACTTTAACAAATAGAAAGATAAGATTAGAACAATAGTAATATTTTAAAGATTAAATTGAGATATTTGATATTTGAATGACCAAATTAAAACAAATTGTAATCTATATTCAATTAATTAATTATTGAATAATTGATTTAGTCTCTAAAAGATAATAATTGTCTCAATTTAGTCCTTAAAAAATTAAACGTTTTAAATTAATTCTTGAAATATTACATTTATCTCAATTGAATTCTCTTTGTTACTAAATTATGAAACCTACCACTGCTAAATATCATATATTTTGCTGCCAGAAGTTAATTTGACAAATAAAATAAACCAAATTGAGATAAACATATATTTTCAAAGACAAAATTGAGATACACTTATTTTTTTATTGAAGAAATTAAAATAAATCAATCAAAGTAATTTTATCTTATTTATTTATTTATTGTCTTCAAAGGGACATAAGGTACATGAGAGTCAGCTTGCCTTCAATTACATATACGCTGCACCATAAAACTATACTATAAATTCATGACTCCATTCGCAGATTTCCAAAGATTTTTGTCTCCTGCTTCTTCACCTAACCCATCCTTTTTAATTAATTAATCACATCAATCCTTGTTGGACCAGCATATTAAATATCTATTCTTGTTTTCACCCACTTTTTTGGACTTTGAGGGATCCTTCTCCAACGGGTATGTTTAAATTAAAAGAAAAACAAGTTTGATTTGGTTTTTAGTTTTAAAAAAATTAAGTTAATCAAGCATTTGAGTGATTTCTTGTTCATCTGATTAAGTGACCCAACTTTTGTCTAACAAATTTTGGTATTAGGTGTTTAATAGAAGCTTATTAATTACAGCATTCCCACCTAACGGTAGGTATATGTAAACGTCATAATTGTCAAAATTGGATTAAGTCGATCACTGGTTAGACCAGGAACCGTTTCGAAAAAATTATTTAAATTGATGAAAAATAAGGTAGACCAGTTTTGAATCTGTAAAACGGCCAAACCGACGGCTTCAAATATTTTTTTTAATTATTTGATAGATTTAATTTATATGAATTATACGATGATTAATAGTATTTTCTTATTATTTGATTTTTTGTTTGTTATAAACTTTCAATTGATAATGTTGTTTTGTTAAAACTTTTGTGTAATTGAATATTAAATCTTATATTTAATTGAAATTGTAAATTTATATTTATGATATGTAATTATGTATAGTATTTTAATATTTTTAATTATATTATATATTTTTTAATATTTTTAAAGTATCATTGGTTTAACCGTAGTTTGACTACGATTCGATCACTGACTCTTAAATCGGTGTATCTATCAGTTTAATAATCTGTCTGATTTTCAAAACATGTGTGTGTGTATATATATATATATGACCTATCAACTTATTGACATGGTTTTAGATTTTTGCCTTTTTTATTTTTCAAAATATGTCTTACTGATCGATAGGATAAAAATTAATGTATTTTACGCTTAATGAATGAAAAAAAAATAGAATTCTCAGGAATTAATATCTTGATGAACCAAATCGTCCTTCTTAAAAATTAGGGTTAATCAAATCATGTAGTTTAAAAAGTACTAATTAAATGGTACGTGGTTTATGCCCTTAACATTTTAAGGACACTGGTTTAGTTCCATTAAATTAAAAAAAAACACGTAACTCCAAAAAAAAAAGAGAAAATCTTAATTTACACATTTTAAACTCTACTTTAATAAATTTCCTTCTTCGTTGAAAAATCAAATCAGCACCTAAATTTTATTTACACCTAAATACTTGAAGCAAATAAGATTTAAGTGTTAATTTATTTCAAGTGTTCAAGAAAGGATGGACTCTACGAAATTAGGGTTTACATTGGGTAAAGTGTATTTTTTTTTTTTCAGTCACATGTTCCCTACGTAACTTTTTTATTAAAAACTTAATGAAAGTAAACTGCTGGATCCCAAAGTGTTAACCGTACTCAATTGATGTTTTTAAACTACAAAATACCAATGTAAAATAAAATAAGCAAACGACAATGACTTCTTTTTTTTGTAATTTTTGTTTCTGTTAAAATTGTTTAGTGAACTGAGTTATAATCTAACTCGTAATTCTAGAAACGCAACTTAAAAAAAAACAATTATATGTCTGTGAGTCGAACAAGATAAATACTAATAATATGGAGCAACCCTTCTGAAGTAGTTATATATTTCATATGCATGCCTTTTCAATTTTCTTGATATGTTACAACAGTTTGCATGAATAATAAAATTTTTTTTAATACTCATGAATGTAAATCACATTAATTAAATTACGTTAATTCATATACTTTTATGCTTTTATTCAATTTTTCTGCCTCTATTTTTTTTTATAATTTTTGTGACAATAATTAACCTTAAAATTATATATATATTTCTTGATCCAAACTATTGAAAAGAAAAAGGGAAAAAGAAGGATATCTGAAATTTGTCCGAATGCTGTGTGCAAGCGTGCAACAAAGGGTGGGGCAAGAGACTTTTGAGAGTTTGGTGGTGACACGTTGTGCAATAATTGAAGCCATTAAATATTTTATATATAGGGTAGGGTGCTACTAATATATATAAATCTATAGGTAGGGATAGCCTATACATATAAATTAATAAATATAGGCAGAAGCTATGAATGAGGCTCCCTTTTGTGTGTTGTGGATCTTGTTTTGTTTGTGTCTAAATCTGCTTTGCTTTATGGCATGTGTGGTTCTTTCACTTTCACATTCACTCACACATCATCTTCAACACTCAATCTCTATTGGATCTTCATGAGAGACATCACAACATTCATTGAACCAAATTCAACAAAGACCCACATTCTCCGGATACACACATAGAGAAAAAGTAAATTATTGTTTTGACCCTAAATAAGGTGTGTTTATCACAATTTAATCATTCAAAAATATATTTATCTCAATTTAATTTTTTTTATTATTACATAATAAAATTTATCATTGTTAAATCTTAAAATTTTTATTGTTAAAAGTTACTTTGACCAAAAAAAGTGGGTATGACTAAATTGAAAAGAAAACACAATATTTTAGGAATTAAATTGAGAGAATTATAATATTTTGGAGACCAAATAATTTGGTCTCTAAAGATCACATTTGTTTTTAAATCTCAAAATTTTTGTTGTTAAAAACCACTTTGACCAAAAAAAAAAGTGGGATTGAATTGAAAAGAAAACACAAATTTTTAAGGATTTTAGACAATCATAATCTTTTGGGAACTAAATAATTTGGTTCCTGAAAGATCATATTTGTCTCTAAATTAGTAATTTGGTTGTCAAAAGATTAAAGTTATTTCAACTTAGTCTTTAAAAGATTAAATGTCTCAATTTAATCCTTTGAAATTGTATTTGTTTCAATTTGGTCCCTTTTTTTGTCAAAATAACTTTTAACAACAAAAATTTTGAAATTTAGCAATGGTAGTTTTTGTTATATAGCAACAAAAAAAGACTAAATTGAGACAAATATTATTTCAATTTAGTCTTTGAAAGATTAAGTGTATTAATTTAGTCCCTGAAAATTGTATTTGTTTCAATTTGGTCCTTCTTTTTGTCAAAATAACTTTTACTAACAAAATTTGTTAAGTTTAGCAATGATAGATTTTGTAATATAGCAACAAAAAATGATCAAATTAAGATAAATGCTATTTTTCATGGACTAAATTAAGATACTTCATATTTCAAAAGACTAGATTAAAAACCTATAATCTTTTAGTAAATAAATCAATAATTTACTCGTTTTTATGATTATAAAATTGACCATACTTTAATTCAGTCGTGTATATATATATATATATATATATATATATAATCTAGAGAGAGATCCATCGTTGCATTTTTTTTTTTAAACATTTAGTATCCTAACGTCACATATTGTACAACTAAAATAACTTCTATTAACCTAAAATTATCAATTTTTACATATTATGATATTCTTCTTTCATGTTAATTACAGTTTTTTTTCTTGTAAAATAAGAAAGCAACTAAAATGTACTCATATTCATGGATAGAATTTTACTAAAAAATGTGACATTATGTTATCGCACATAAAGAATGGCTATAATAACTTTTTTGAACACAATACATAAAATTGGACGAAAATATTGTAATGTTTATACAATCACAAGAAATAGGAGTGTATATTTTTAAAAATGAAAGTAATGGGACTGTAAGTTTTAAATATGTGGAAGGAATGAGAGTAATACATATACACACACATGAATGTGTGGTGTTTTGTTGGACATAGAATTCTGTGTAGCTTCTTGTCTTTTGACTAAGTGGCTCGCCGACACAAACACATTAAATTTTTGGATACTATGTGTCTCTGCAAATATTCTCTTTTAATTTTGTGTCAAAACCATAAGTCTCTAAGCCCTTTTTGTTTGGCCAATCTATTTGGTCAAACATTTTTATTTGTTCAAGTGAAATTTACATGAACTTTATTTGTTAATATTAATTAGATAATTTTGTTTGACCAAATAAAAAATTTAAATTTGATTTGGTTTTCTATAAGATGTTAAGCCCATAAAACTAGTGAAGCACCAAGCGTTTGACAATTTACCAACACGTTTGGTTTATTGATTTGATATGGTGTAATTAATGAAGTAATAGAAAAGATAATAATAATTTGTCTAAATTATCCGCTTTAAAAATATTAATTTTTTTTAAGTTAGGACATTTTACTAAAATACACTATTTTTATTATCATTCTCATTCTCATTTTCTTTTCATTTCTTCCTATCAAATATATTACAAGATTATAGACATGAGTATAATATATATATATATATATATATGTATATTTAGTTTTCTACAAATATCTTCCATTTGAAATAATTTTACTCAACATATTGCCAAATGTTAAATGTGAGCACATTTCTTAGCAGAGATTCTAACTCTAGTTTGTCACGTTTCATCAATACGCATGATGTATATATAGTTGAATGACTTGTCAATTATTATAGAGTAAATTATAAATTTAGTTTCTAAAATATTACACTTTTTTCACTTTGGTCCCTTAAATATAAAGTATCATAATTTAATTTTTAAAATATTATATTTACCTCAATTTGATCCTTTTAGTTGCTAAATCAAAAATTTTACCTTGGCTAAATTTAAAAAATAAAATTGCTAAAAGTTACATTATTTCAAAGAAGGACAAAATTGATACAAATTTATTTTTTAAGAACTCAATTGAGTAATTTTTTGAGTGTCAAATTAATAATTTACTCATTATTATATTCTTTGTCTTTATTTGTTGTCTTTTTATATTTATGGATTATTTCTCAAAATACTCCAAATGTGCCGATATCTTAATTAGTTGACAAAGATATCAATTGTTAGATGAAGTAAATATTTCTTTTTTTATTAAAACCACTAGTATTTTTAAACTTTATTCAAACTAAATGTATAACTTTTCCTTATGACTTTAAAAATACACTTTTCATATCAAATTAGTATGTTTTAAGAAATATGCTTATTTGATTATAAATTAATTAACTTACTAATTTGGCCACAAATATTACAATTCTCTCAATATGGTCCCTAAAAAATTAAGCTCCTCAATTTAGTCTATAAAAAGTGAAACTACTAATATTTCAATAACTAACTCGAAATAATTTTAATCTTTTGTTGACCAAATTAAATATCTCAATTTAGTCTTTAAAATATTAAATACTTCAATTTAATTTTCAAAAAGTCAGTATAAATTTAGTCTTTTATATTTTTAAATCATAAAATTTATCGTTACTAAATTTCAAAATTTTTATTATTAAAATTCACTTTTACAAAAAAAGAAACCAAACTGAAACAAACATAATCTTTTAAAAATAAAATTAAAAATCTTCAAACCCTAAATCTTAAATCAGTAGTCTTTTAAAAACTAATTCGAAATAATTTTAATCTTTTCATGACCAAATCTGCAATTCTCTCTCTCACTGTGTATATATATATATATATATATATAAAACCTGATTCTAAGTGAAATTTGAACTCAGACTCTTCGACGTTTAAAGAGGATTCCAGATATAGCTAAAACTCTATGGTTTCAATAGACTGCTTTGGAGTACAGCAGTTACTTTATTATTTTCCTATTTGTCAAAACTGTTGCATGTCACTTTCGTGCTTCTTACGTTACATCCTCTAATTGATAAATGTGAAATCAATAGAAACAAGAATTAAAGGTAACTAACATTAGGTGTGATTCTCTATTTGGAATTTTTGTGCTTGAAGTTTTAGCAACGATTTTAACTGTTGTTAAAACTTTCAGTAATAAAGTTTTAACAACAATTAAAACCGTTACTAAAACTCTAAACATCTCTCTGCCTTTTTTTTTTTTTTTTGAGTAGAGGATCCACACCCACTAACATTAGAGTGGGTAAAAAGTTGGGGTGTGGATCCTCTGCTTGAAAAAAATAAACAAAGGGATGCTTTGAGTTTTAACAATAATTTTAACTGTTATTAAAACTTTTAGTAACAATTTTTTTTGTTGCTGAAAGTTTTAGCAACAGGGATACTTTGAGTTTTAGCAATGATTTTAACTGTTGCTAAAATTTTTAGTAACAATTTTTTTGTTGCTGAAAATTTTAACAACAGTTAAAATCGTTGCTAAAACTTCAAGCATAAAAAATTCAAGCAGAGGATCTGGACTCAAGAAGTTGAGGGTATATGACGTCCCTTTGTCATTTACATGCTGGAGAAAATAAAAGTAAAAATTGTTAGTTGTTGTTTAACAATGATTGACTTAAGTAACAGAGTTAATTTGTTTTTCATGCCAGCTATCTAACGTGTTGACATGGGATTGGCTTCAGTATGATAATTTGTTGTCTTTATTGGTTGTTAAAAGTAAAAAATAAATAAAAATTGTTAGTTATTGTTGGGCAAGGATTGGAACCCGTGCTTGAGTAAATTTGTTCTCCTGCTAACCATTTGACGTGTTGGGCACAGATTAGCTCACGTACGATATCTTTGTTTTTTATTTGCTGAAAAAATAAATTATTAGCTGTTGTTGGACAAACAACACGAATTGACTTCAGTATCAGAGTTAATCTATATTCCTACTAGCTATTATACACGAATTGACTCGAATAATAAAATTAATTTAGATGATATTTTTTTTTAAAATAATTCTTGTCAGTTGTTTTATTATAATCAAACAACTGACAAGGGTCTTGGTCTTGCGCTGACTGCTATTTTGTGGTTGGCATTTATAAATATATGGTCCAAATAAAAAACAGAAATATAGTTAATGTGGGTGAGATGTTTTTCAGTGTCCATTTATGTTTGTGGTCACTACCCTAAAGCCTATAGGTCTGTATTGTTAAGTACAGTAAATTACAATTTTTTTTCACAAATATTTAAAATTATATTTCCATTCTTTTTACTTTTTAAATATATACTCTCATTCTTTATAATCATGAAATTATTATATTTGAACTTGATTTTATATTTTTTTTTATAAAAGTTTATAATAGTCTATTTTTTACATTTAGTAATTTAATACACTTTTTTCTTTCTACTGAAATGCTATTTATTTAGGTAAATACATATTATTTTTATAGCAAAAAAAATATTTGTGAGTATAACAATATGTAAAAAATTTGATATTTTTAGATAAATAAAAGGTTATCAAAATAATTATACGATATTAGATTACCCATCACCAAAAAAACATGCTATAAATGAGCAATTTAGATAGAAAGACATAAAATTAAATCAAAGTGCAGTATATTTTATAATTACAAAGGAAAAAATGTATATTTCAAAAGTTAAAAAAAGAATTGTATAATTTTGAACATTTACCTGGGAAGGAAGGGTAATTTAGTCTTTTACATAATATAAGACTAAAATTACATTTTAATCCCTTACAAATATGATATTTTGCAATTTGGCCCCTTATAAATGGAATACTTCTCAATTTGAACCCCCGTGATTGTTTTATTTTTCAATTTGATCCACTATATTTAGATAATTCTCAATTTAACCGCTTAAAAATAAATATATTATCAATAACATTAAGTCATAAACATTAACAAATTTAATACTATGTAACACATTTTTGATAGGTTACTTTCTAGTCACTATTATATAATATATAGATTAACAATTAGTTTTATTAATAGAAAATTAATATAATTAGTAATTTTACATGTGAGATTAAACTGAGAAATACCTTATCTCACTATAGCAAAACAAGCCAATGGTAGCAATTTTTTACTAACATATATAATAATTGCTATTAGAAATATAATACACTAATAATTTTTTTCACTGTTAGAAATAATTACTAGCTTTACTTACAGTTTTTTTTAATGTAATAGAAAACGTTATATATATCCTAACAACTAAAAAGTGCTACTAAAGTGGAAAAGAAAAAAAATAATTTATTTTATATTTTAGCAAGTCTTACACTAATTGATGTCACAAAAATTAAGATTTATCAACAATTTTTTTACTCTAAGGTTAAGATTTATGCTAATATTAATAAAAAGCAATTATATATAAACAATTGAATATATGTTACTAAAAAGATATCTTGATAGGGCTATAACAACAACTCTTAATTTAACAGTGACAATTAATAAAACTGGTAATATAAGTTTTAGCAATAATTTTTATTATTTGTAATAATAATTTTAAGTGTTGTTATATCTCATTTTTGTTATAGCGTTTACAAAGGATCAAATTAAAAAATAGGGAAATGAGAAGATATCTTTTATAGTACAATAGTGATGTAGTTCCCTTCATATAAGTCAATGAGAGGTTAAATCAGAAGGTACCTAGGTAGCTAGGGTTGTTTATAATATATTATTTATAATTATGTCTTTTGTTGACCCTATATTATTTCTATCATGCATGGATATGAATGCCCATTGTAGTGGACAAAACCTCAACCCTTATCCTATTATCCATCTTATGAGTTTATATATATATATATATATATATATAGTAATAATAATAAAATAATGATTACGACCAACCGATTTGATAGAGAATGGGTCACTGGTCTCGTTCGATTGACTCTCAAACTAATCAGTCAAAAATCAATGAAAACTGATAAACCGATTGAACTATTTTTTGTTTAATAAATAGTTATTTATAAAATATAATTATTTTTTACACTATTTAAGAATGAGTCACTGGACCGGTCAGGTTGACTCCTAAAAACTAGCTAGTCAAAAAATCAGTCAAAAATCAGTGAAAATTGGTAAACCAGTTAAACCATTTTTTGAAAAAAAAAATTTACTATTCACAAAATACAATTATTTCTCACATTATATGGGATTTGGCAAGCTTTTAGTTTTTATCTTTTTTATTCTTTTCTATCATGTTATATTTTTTCTTCTTAATTAATTTTTGATAACAATATTATTTTTACCACAAAAACAAATAAAAGAACAAGAAAAATAATAGAAAAGCAATTACACACATATATGTAATAATAATATAAGTTTACTAAGATTAAATATGAAAATATTTATAAATTTATTATATTATATATTTTTAATATATACAATTAAAATATATATATATTTAATTATTATAAGTTCGACTACGATTAAACTAATGAACCACGAATTAATATTTCTACTAATTCAGTAATCGGTAATTTTTAAAACATTGATTAAAAAAAAGAAAAAGTACTAACTTTATCATAATAATTTATAGAGCTTTAAAGTTTGAATTAACAGCAATTGATATTTTATCAACAAAGTTAATATTTTATGTTATATAAGATTGTATTTCATCTTAATTAATAAGATAGTAAAGGTGCTTAAATTGACATTAGGTTCCAATATGGAATTATGATGTTAATAATAATATAATAATAAAAATAACTAAATAGTTTTATTTATAAAGAAATTCATATTATACAAAAAAATTACAAAATAAAATTAAATTGAAAGAACTCACTTAGAAGTCTTCAATTTAAAATTTGCCAATCATTCATTAAAAGAAATAAGAATGAAACTAAGCCAAAGAATTGATGACAAGTTATTAACTATTGTTCATCTACCTTTGTGTGTGGGGGAAGCGGATCTTCTACAATAATGCAGAGTATAATATTTTTTAACAACGTTTTTATGTTTGTTGTTGCTGAAAGTTTTAACAACAAAAAACAATGGTTGCTAAATCCTCTTGGTAATGTAAAAGATCTAAGTCCGTGTGTGTGTATATACATTTTTTTTTATTCATTGTAAGTTTATGTGAGTCATCATCTATGGTTATTATAGGGTTACTATTTATTAATATGAAAAGATTGAAAGAAAAAGCATCTCCCACTTCACCCTGTCTACCATTTTATGTTTGACAAGACACGGCTACATATATATATAGAGAGAGAGAGAGAGAGTAAATTATTAATTTTATTATTAAAAATTATATTTATCTCAATTAATTATTTTTTAAAAGATAAAATTTATTAATTTAATTCTTATAAAATTATGTTTATTTTGATTTAATCTTTATTTTATTAAAGTGACTTTTAATAAAAAAATTTAAAATTTAATAATAATAAATTTTGTAATTTAATAATAAAAATAATTAAATTAAGACACATTTAATTTTTAATAACTAAATTAAGATATTTGAGTTTTGAAAAACCAAATTAAATAAATTATAATTTTCAAAGACTAAATCCATAATTTTTTTCTCTTTCTCTATATGTGAAATAGATTTGATTTCATGCTAAGAAAAAAAAAAGATTAATTATACTAACGTTGGTTAATTCATGGTTCTATATTTGTTCTTTTTTAGAACAAAATTTTGAATCTAAATTTTGCGCATGTAAAAATGTTTTTGTAATTGGATTCAGTTGAATGTAGTTTTTAATACTAGTAACTCTAACTTAAAAAATTGTAAATTAATTATTTTCATTCATAATTTTATGAAAAATCCACCACAAGTTTTTCTTCCCTATATATATATATATTAACATGTGGTGGTATATGGAAAAAATATAATTGGGAGGAGAGATTTATCTTTAGGTGCTCTTCAAATTTTTTAATAGAGATTAATTACTACTTACGATAGACACTTTGTACTAATATCATGATATATATATATAATCAACCATTGACCCGGAAGTGCAGGAAGATAAATGGTGACACATGAAAGATTAAATTATTACAAATGTGAAGCATGCTTGTTGAGCAAAGCAGTTAATTAATTAAATGCGTAAAATTTATCTGCAGAGTATATTTTTTCATTTTTAACGTTTACTTGAGTTACGGAAGAGAGAGAGAGAGAGAGAGAGAGAGAGAGAAGGATGAGAGAGAAGAGAGAGCAAGATGAAATTTTAATGGCAAATTTATCATTTTATTAGCCGCAACACATGCAGTACATTGACTTGAATAAGTGGAAGGTTAGTTTAAAGTTCACGTTAAGATTATGAAAATTAGATCATTTATTAAATCGATAAAATTATTAAGTAAATAATTAATTGTGAGATTGTAATTAAATTGATTTATTTTAAAATATTTAAAAAAAAATTAAATAAACTAATTTATTTAAGATTGATTTAATTACACACCAATTATAATGATTATTTTGAGTCAATTTTTTGACTGCTTACTGATCTAATTGATAGAATCAATTGATCAAGTTCAATTTTGATAAAAATGATTCACGTTAACATTTTTTGGTTCATTATATTGATGATTTTAATCCTAAAGACGAAACAAACATATTAAAAACATATCTAACAAAATCGACTGAAAAATAATAATAATGATAAAATTAAATCTCAAGTCAAATCCTTAAAGACGAAAAGATGTACCTTTTCCACGATTAAACTATAAAAAGAGATGTGAGGCATGCTTGTTGAGAGAGGCAACTAATTAATTAAATAGGTAGAACCTCAAATTTAATTAATTAATATGAGCATTTAAAAATAAAAACCATAGAGAAACATACTTCCAAGTGAGATCTTAAAGCTAGGATGGTCCAGCCAGAGTCTCGTACATGTTTTTAAGTTTTTATTCAAAAGATTATTATTATCCAAATTAAAAAAATATAATTATTGTTATTATCTTTTTACCATCTTTTGGGGGGTTTGTCAAGCTAGAAACCCTAGTTTGTCCTACAAAGCGACAACATTATCAATTAGTGCTTTCCTCTCAAGTCTGGGATTAAACTTTTGTGTCTCCATAAAAAAGGTAATTATATTGCAATAGTCCAAGTCAATTTTTTTACTACAATTTTATACTGCTTTTCTTTAAATAGTTTTACTTTTTAATTGATTTTTTAACTGTTTTTTATCACTTTAATAATATATTTTTTTTGATATTATAACCAAGATTTAAAAAATTAAATCAATTATTGAATTAGTTGAAATATTAATTTAAGGGCTAATGATCAAGCTGTTACCAAATCACAGTTGAATCAGTAGTATTTATAATATATTAAAATATTAAAATATATAATTAATGTATATGTTATAAATATTAAGATTTTCAAAACATATTATATATATATACTAGTAATAGATCTTCTCTTAATAGTTTAGATTTTTAGAAATTTCTTAAAATATATAATAATATTTAGTAAAAATTTTAAAATATAAAAATAAAAAATTGAACCTGTTGAACTATCAAACTGGTTGGAGACCGGGTCGATTCACTAATTTTTCAGTCAAACAAATTGATCTGGTCCAATTCTTTGAATCATGGTTATAACAAAATGATGAACTATATTTAAATAATTTTTTTGAATATTTGCTATCACGTTATTAATAAAAACATAACACAAAAAATTGAAAATAAAATCTAAATATGTAAAATCAAAAAAGAATATTTTAACAAAAAAAACTTGACAGAAAATATTATTCGAAAATAATATTATAATATTTTAGAAGTATAGGATTGAGAAAAACCTAACCTTTAAGTGATAAAATAATAGAAAGGTTGAAGAAATCAGTTGAAAAACTAGCCTTTTTTTCTAATTATAAAGGTGAAATTTTACTCAGTTTTATTTTTAGAAAATGGCAAAGAAATGTTAGAAAAGAAAATAAAAAGAAATAAAGTGTGATAAATGATAATACTACTTTTGTAATAATCGAAGTAACTTTACCTTTTGAAAATCAAACTACCACCTTTAGACAACATCACTATATTACATACCTTTTTCACCTTTGTGTTTGATGCAAATACTATTACTATTACTATATACCAATTTGAATCTGAAATTCTATTTTTACATATTTTTCTTATTTTTAAGAGTAAATTATATTAATTTTTCTTATGAAATTTGTCTAAATTATATTTAGTGCTATTTTAACTCTAAATATATATTCGGCCCTTCTCTAATTTATTTTTTATAATCGAAATTAATTTTTTTACATAACTTATATTCCTTTGGATAATAAAATTACTTAACAATTTGTATTGCCATTTAAAAAATAAATGAGAAATTACTGATTTAGGATTTGAAAGAGTATAACTATTTTTTATTATTGAAAAAATAAATGTCTTAAGCATCTGTCCCAATTTTGCCCTTTTGTTATTCAAAATAATTTTTATCAACCAAAAAAATAGAGATATGGCAACTATAAATTTAATAATTCAACAATAAAAAGGATTAAATTAAGTTAAATATAATTTTTTAAATACTAAATTAAAATATTTTATCTTTAAGAATTAAATTAAAATAATTATAATTTTTTAGAAACTAAATTAACATTAAATAACTGCTTTTACTGTCATGTAAGGAATAAAATTAGTGTTTCACATTATGTGAGGAGTTAATTAAATCTATAAAAAATAACTTTCTACAATATACATTAAAATATCAAAATAGTCCGATAATATTTAAAACTAACAAATATAAAGTATAGGAAATGAATATGATTTATTTATTTTCATTTAATGTTCCACGAACTCTGAAGATTCTGCATTTATTAAGCTCTTCTTTTATGTCGCATCCTTTCTTTTTCTCTTTCTTTTTTGGACATAGTGAAAAGAAAAATTAAATTGACATTAGTATTAGAATTGTCAATTTTTTTGTTAACTGTACGATCGATAATCAAACAATTAACAGTCAAGTCTTTAAAAAAAACCTTCATCGTCAATTGTTTGAAAGACTAAAAATCAGTTCCTAAAAAGACCTTTATCATCAATTATCTAATTACGTAATCAAATAACTGATAAGGGAACCAATGTCGTTAATACTATAGTCAAATTAGGTTCTGCAGAAAAGCAATGAAATGTTAAAAATGAGAGAAGAGAAGATGACTTTCAAATTTTGGAAGAGAGACATGAAAGCAAGAGATTGTACTTAAAGCTTACCTTCTTTTGTGGTAAAAATCCAAAGTTAAATTGGAAGAAACTGTCAGATTTTGGTCCCTTCATATTTATCTCTTTATACGTTTTTGTGTTCTCCTAATTCTCTGTCTTTTTCCCTACCAATTCCCTCGTTGGGTCCATAAGAGTACAACCCTATTCTATTTCACACCAAAATTCCTCCCTTCTCATTTATTTCTTACACAAAACGCACCATTCTTACATTCATTCTTGGGATTTGAGTACAAAAAACTTGATTCTTTAACTTAATTTTGATTAGAGATTTTTTATTTTATGATTAAATTACTGATTTTAGTCATAAAAAGTTGTAATTATCTCAATCAATTCTAAAAAATATTAGTCTTCTAAAAAAATTTATTTATTTCAATTAATTTTTTTATTCTATTTAAATTAAACAATAAAAAATTTAACATATAACAACGATAAATTTTAAATTAAGCAAAAAAATGAAATTAAAACATTTAATGTTAAATAACTTTACATTCTTTACAAACAGAGAGATTTCTAAGTGGTGTCAGTCAAATCAAACCATATCTGCTTGAATACTTTGATAATGAGATCATGATACTCATCTGAGTTCAGGGACAAATAACAAGCAAGAAGATCCTCCAAATCCTTTGAAGCTTTGATATTGTTCTCCACAATCATTTCCACCATTGAATCTCTGAAATCCCTCTGTGGGTTGAACGACGACTTCACCACCGCGAAGCTGTCGGAGAGGTTTCTCCGAACGCCCCCCGCTGCCGAAGACACGCTTCTCCGGGCACCACTCCCCTGAATTCTTCGGCCGCCGATTCTTGGCGAATTCACCCGAATCTTCACCCCCGGCGAGCTAACGGAGAATCTCCGAACCTGGGTCGTCCTCTGATCCTTAAACGACGCCGGATTTTCCTTCAAAATCTTAACTTTCAGATTCCCCTGGTCCTGGGGTTCTTCGATTTTTTCTCCCCTGTTTCTGGGCTTCGTCTCTTTCTTCGATTTCGCAGGCTTCGTTATGATCGGAGGAAGCTCGAGCTCGGAAAGTGAGTGGAACTCATCTAGCTTATCGTCTTTTCTGGCGATAGAATTCTTGTCCACGTCGATTACGATGAATTTTTCGCTGGAAACCATTCCCCTGCAATCACTGTCGACAGACTCGGTCGGAAGAACCCGGTCCGTTCTGAACTCCGGTTCAGGGAACTCTGATTCGGTTGAGCTATCAAACGGAGACGACGAGTTCTCATGTGGGGAATCAGATTTGGTCCACACAGACTCGAGAGTCGTCCGACAGCTACACGCGGCGGAAACAGAGGATGTCACGAGCTTCTTCGGAGAAGTCCCTGTGGTTCTTCTCCTCGGTCTCTGTTTCAACGACGATTTTCTGGGGGTTTCTGGGAAATGGGGTTCGAGATTTCTCGGGTTTCTATCGGTTGGATTGTTGTTGTTGATCTCTCTTGTAAAGTAGTAAGACTTCCTGGGGTTGCATTGGTGGGCTTGCTTCGGTTTCGATGTCTTTGAGGCTGTTGTTAAGGTTGTCGATGAAGAACAACATTGATTCTTCTTCTTGGTTCTTTGGTTTCTCTTCTTTCCCATCTCCTTCAGCTTGTAAAACCAAGCATTTGGAATCATATCTGATAGCCTAAACCTATAATTCCCCATCTTCTTCCTCTTCTCTTCTTTTCTCTCTGCTCCTCTCTGAAAGTCTCTAGTGGCGTCTAGTTAATTCAAGCTCATATAGAGACACACACACACTCATAGAGAGAGTGGAAGAGAGAGAGAGATAGAGAGAGAGAGGGGTCCACAAGAGAAGAAAAGTTTGGCACAGAGAAAAATGAGTTGGCTTTTTTGCCGATGGATGGATGTCTTGGCTTTCAATGTTTGTTGATTTAAACCATTGATATTCATAACTAATTATTTAGATTTTAAAATATTATTTTTTAAAAAATAATTATAAAATCTGAGCGGTTAATTGTAAAGATTAACCACTCAAATGAGCTGGGGCGTAGCAATCAAACACGGAATACTTTTTCTTGTGGGTTTGTGACACTAATTACCTAACACAAACAGAAATTGTTGTCTTCTTAGAATTGCCATATTGGTTCACTCCTTAAACACACAACCACGTATGTTATTCTCTGCAACACTATTGTCACTTCAGGGGATTCCCTTCTAATTACATGCACGACATTTTCTTAACCACAAAACAATAAACAACAGCCTCTCCTTTCATGGAGATCATGAGACATCTCATATCTACACTCATAACAACATTCTAGACCCATCGGAAAACCCAATATTTTAAGACACCTCACGCTAAATTATTCACGTCTCTTACTATTAGACTATCACCTAGTGATTTTGTCTAAAAGGACACTATGCTATTTTAAATAATACTTGTTAATTTAAATATAACAGAAGGTAAAAGTGTTTTTTTTTTCATTTTTAACTTTTTTTTTGTGTTAATTTCATCATGTTAACTTTTTGTTTCAATTTTATTCATAAGACTAATATTGTTAATAAAGTTGACGTAACATGTTGAAGTGAATTCTTTCAAGTGAAACGTAAACTTTTTTAAATGACATGTAGATTCTTTAATGTAATACATCAAATGTATGAACATTAATTTGGGATGAAAGAGAGAAATGAAAAAAATATCATTTAAGGAGAAATTTAATTTTAGTCAAATATTTAGAATAAAATTATCAAATATGACACATTGATAATAAACACGATACGAAGAAGTTCACATTGATATTTTTTAGTCAACTATATTAAAAACCTTAACTTTAAGGATAAAATCAAAAAAAAAAAAAGAGACAAAATGAATACAAAAAAATATTAGAAGCCAAATTAAAATTTGAGTTGAACATTATGAATGGAAAAAGTAGTTTTGCCTTAAAGTAAAGACACCATAATGTCATATAACATTTTGATAATGTGGTGTTATGTTGTGATGATTACATCTCATATGTTGTGTTTTTGTTTGTATTTGCAATTTTTAATTATAGAAATTACCAAAAAAGCAATGGGTAATTAATAACACTTGTCATTTTGAATACCAACGTACCAATTGTAGACATCACAAATCTTGATTGACATTTGAAAAATTAAATTTACAATTACCAATGAACCACATTCATGTCTCTCATATTTGTTGTTATACTATGATGTCAATCTGTCAGTAGTTCTAATGTGTAGACACTACCAAAAACAATAGTGAACCTCAGATGTAAAAAAAAGCATACTTCTGAAATGCTATTTTGGACGAAGTTAATTGGCTCATAGGAACCAGCATGCAATGTGTTTATGGTTAAAAGAACAGATTCTGCAAAGAAAGGGAGTGAACCACAAAAATAAAGAATTAGAGAAAACTAATGATTTGATCCCAAAAGATAATAGTTATTTTAATTTATTTCGTAAAAGATTATGTTTGTTTTAATTTTGTTTCTCTTTTTATCAAAGTAACTTTTAGTAATGAAAGTTAAAATTTAACAACAGTAAATTTTGTGATTTAACAATATAAATGACCAAATTGAAAAAACTGCAATCTTTCAATTATTAAATTAAGAAAATTATAATATTTCAAGGACTAAAATAATAATTACTCCAAAAATGATCTCCTAAAGATTATAGTTATTTTTAGGACTGAGTATGGGTCAAGTTGAGGGACTTTTTCAACCAAAATCGACCAAAAGCCAGCGGATCTAGTCGGTATGGTTCAATAATTTTAAAAGTTGAATCCAAACCAACCCAAACCGCATTCTAGCAGGTTGGACCTTTTTTTTTTCCCTTTTCTCTTCTCCTCATCTTCTTCCCTTCCTGTTATTCTCTCTTTTTTTCTTTTCTTTGGAGTCTGGAGGTATGCCTTTGTAATGATCAAAATGTTTGATGAGATCTAGCTCTTTGATTCAGGACTTGGGCCAAAGATACCCTAAAAACTAAGTTTACAAACTATGCTCTTTTGGGTGATGACATTGTTATCATCGACAAAAAGGTCGCATAATGCTATTTTGATATGCTATTGGGTTAGTTAACGATACTAGAAGTACATATCTTTGAACTAGAGAACCATCTTCTTCTCCAGCATAGTGGCAGTGGTGGACTGGTGGTATCCTTCATTCCCTTTTCCTTCCTATCGTCTTCCCTTGTTATCCATGAAACACAGTAGAGTGAGGTCGAGAGAGAGAAGTTGTGGGCGAGAGGGTGATGTTACTACTGTAGTGCAGTGCAATGAACATCTCCACCAGTCAACAGAGATGAAATGATCGAGGAGTAATTTTCAGATTGTAGTGGTGCTCGACCTATTGGCTGTTGTAGTGTGAGAGATAAAAGCCTAGGGAGAATGTGAGAGATAGAGAGATGACAAGAATCTAGAAGAAGACCTATAATTTTTTTGGCAAGTTAGGTTTGGTTGAAAATTTTTCAACTCGCCGATCATCAGTTCAGATTTTTTTTGACCCAACTTAACCTAACTCGTCAACCCAACTTAAACCACCTAATTGTGCTGGTTGGGCAAGTTGGTGAGTCTGTTGCTCACTCCTAGTTATTTTAATTTAGTTTATGAAAGATCAACTGTCTCTATTTAGTTTTTGAAAGACTGTGTCTAATTCAATTTGATCTTTTTGTTTGTCAAAATGATTTTTAAGTTTTGACAACAAAAAAATTTAAGATTTAACAACCAAAATAAAATGGAAATGAATATATATTGTCACGTCCCAAAATTTGAGCACGTGACCGGCACGGAAAGTGAATTTCATTTCACCTCCGTAAGCCTATCTTTCTCTTAAAAATCATACAATTCTTTTTCATGCAACCAAAACGAGTTCTTTATACATACTACAATTACTCACATTACATCAGTGAATGAACCTACCCGATTACAGAGATTTCTAGATTTATACAACTTAGAATAAAACTTAACTATTATACCTTTATCCTGAACAAATGAAAAGGTAATCATGGACTAAGGATCCATAATTCCTTGTTCCGATATTTACCTTCAGCTGTCAACTCTGAAAAAAAATATCAATAAGAGGGGTATGAGCAAACCACGTGCCCAGTGAGTAGATAACACAACATTATGACAAAAAAATATCATACATCATAATGATAACATGCAGCAATCATACGTAAATCGATCATCATATGATATGATATTATTCGTAGTACTTCACGACAATATCCAAATAAATCAAATACATTTCAACATAATTCAAAAGTTCACAACAACAATCGGTGAAATCAATTTCACACAAATTTCCTGTACCAACCGGGTCGTCCAGAATACCTCTGGATCGTTGCCCGCGGCCCCTGCCGCATCCACCCTTATCGCTCCATTTATAATCTCCACCCTTATAACTTCATATAAATTTCTCCATGGGGTGCACCACCATGCCTTTCCTTTCCAGTCAAACACAATCACAATCATATATAAAAACATCCTCAATCATAATCTTGAGCCACATACACAACTCAGTCATTTACAATTCAAGCCACAACATAATAAATGTAGTTCCAGCAACATAGCATGTATACAACATAACCCATAATATAGAACAATTATTCAACTCAGTTCACATGCCATTCACAATCCATTATATAACCTCCATTCATGGGAAAATAAGAAAATATAATTATATACATTACCAGACACGTTCCACAATTGTTTATGCCTCATCGTTCCACATCATCCTCTTCAAACTTGGATATACAACATATTTCCACTATGATGCAAAAAGTCAATAACAGATATTTAATCATAGCAAGTATTAACCCACTCACCTGGATTTCACGCTCTCGGCACTCCCACTTTGCACCTTGACCATTCCTATTGTAACCAGACAAAAACCATTAGGGTTACGAAATAGAGAAATTTCCTACCACTACTCTCGACCTTTACTCACATCTTAAGTCATAACTCCTAATCGGTAATGAATATCTAAATGAAACTTATACCATTGGAAACTAGACTCAAAGAGCTTTCCAACGATATAAAGTTTGCCCAAAACGGAGTACGGATGAAGAAGTTATGGCCGATTGAAAATGAGCTAAGGTTTTCCGACACACCTGGCGCCTGGGCGCCACCCATGCCCGGCGCCTAGGCGCCCCACGTGGCGCCTGGGCGCCATGCCTTTCTCTTCCCCACATGTCCTTGGCGCCTAGGCGCCACACATGGCGCCTGGGCGCCACGATCGCGACCCTTCGCGACTTTCTCTCGGTTTTGGCCCGAATCTGGCCAAATCTTCACCGTTTTTCATGATTTCTTCCATAGGATCTCACCCTTAATGTCTAAGGAGCATTTAGACACCAAAATCACCAATTTTAATCGAGAAACGAAGCCGGAATCTTGATTTTTCCTCAAACACTCTTAAAACTAGAAAATAGGGAAAAGCTTAATAAATAGAAATTTCTACCTCGATTCCTTGCTTTCCCTACGTTGCTTGGCTCCTAGAGGCTCGCCCTGTAGCCCGAGATCCGCCCTTCAAAGCCCGGTTGTAGAGTTGGAGAGTAGAGAGAGAAATTAGAGAGAAGAAAGAGAGAAGGAGAGGAGAGAAAGTGAAGAGAGAGAGAGGAAAGGAGAAAAATGAATAAAAAATAGGTGAGGCCACCTATATACTCGCCCGGGGTGAAATTATCACTTGCTCTGCAATTGACCCTCAGTCAAGACTAGCAAAAGCAAATTCATAAAATCTCACCTCAGGTGTTTCTAAATCCTCGGTGCCCCACAAATTTCCTTATTCACTTTAGTCCCTCTCAATATCTCAAACTCCACTTTAACCTCGAATCCATCATCTTTTCGGTACCGGACTCATAATTCATTCTCATAAGCTCTATTCTTCTTCTCGGGTTCCTACTTGGTCATTTCTCAAAAGTCCTCTATACTTTCTTTTCTTTTCACTTTAGTCCTTGAGAATTTGTAAAAATTTCCTAAATTAAAAATAAAAATTTCTATTTCCACATTTTCTTCACTAATTCAAAAAGAAAATTTTCCACATAATTAAATTTTTCACTAAACTTCAAATCAGACTTTAAATATTCATAAAAATTCTTGGGATATTACATTCTTCCCCCCTTAAAAGAATTCGGTCCTCCGAATTCAAAACTTACCTCAAGATTGAAGCAAATGCCAATATTTTGTTTATATCTCATTCTCTCTCTTAGAATTTTCACAATCAAGTACAAAATATAACAAGTTCAACATATTTTTATTTCTAATACATAAGTTACAGGCAACAAGCTGAACTTGATTTACAAAACAGATAATTTTAATACTTAAACATTAGATCAAACATCAGCTTTAGGTACAAACAAAAGAAAAGATAAATTAAGAACGAGGAGGCTTTTGAAATGCAGAAGATGCTCCAGGTCTAGAAGAAGAAGGTGCTTCAGACCTTAAGGAGGAAGTTAATCGTTGCAGCCTAGAAAGAGTTTCTGGAGGAAACGTCTGGGAAATTTGGCGAAGTGCAGAAGTCACTCCATTCATACAGTCAATACATCTCGCTTGTTGGTCACGAAAATTTTGAGTTGCAAACATCGAATGTCTATCAACTCTATTCGCCAATTCCCTAAAATGACGGTTCAAAAGCTTCTCTTGTTCTGTAAAGAGACGATTTATCAATCTCCCCTGGTCCTCAAAGTGGCGGTTTATCAGTCTTTCCAAGTCCTCCATCTTTTGTCTCATAAGCGCAAGCTCATTATTAGAAGATATTGCTGTGCTAACATCCTCTAACTCTACTACATCCCTTTTTCTTTTCTTAGCCTCTGGTGACTCTTCCATGGATCTCTTATTCTTATAATTCTCCAGGCTAAGATTTAGATCCAGCTCTACCTTGCCAGCCTCAAAATTTAAATTGAAAGATTTATTGCCGGCCATATTTTTCTGAGCTATAAAGGTTGTACAGAAGGAGAAGTTTGATGCTAGAAAGCTTATAGATATAAACTCTTAGTGTAGTGAGCAGCGTAATGGGGCATCCATTATATATAGACGAAATTTAGGGCTACAAAACCTTTACATCATACTCTAAAGATGACCTACAGACCTTATCCGACGCAATGCCAACGGTCTCAGATAAGCATGCCAGAAAATAACAAAATATAATCTAATACAAAAGATTTCCTCAAAAATTTCGGCTAACTTTTGACTCTTGCTCAAATTATTAAACTAATCGCCGCTTCAATTTATGGCTTCTTAACTCTGTATTTGTCTTATCCAATAATTCTAAATCGAGATATTACTCCATGAACGGGTAGCTTCATACTAGCCTTATCTAGGTTTCTAATCCGTGGCTTTGCCCTAAGCTTACACATTTTCAAACATACATATTAAAATAAAAACTTCTCACATCTACACATCAAGCGTTCCATAAAGTGAGAGAAAAATTTTACCTTTCACTTGCCTCTACGAGCATATATGTATATATGTATAAACATAGAGATACATCATTATCTATATATATTTTCATCTATTCAAGTTCTTTTAAATTTCAGACTTCTCATTCTCTGAATGTATGTAGAATCATTACATATTATTCCTGGCCATAACAAATAACCTTCACTCTCTATGCATGAATAACACACATACATATCATATGTATTTAGATACATATAATCACAGTATAATTCAATCAATCATGTATATTATACTTAACTGAAGGCTTTCAAGAACAATACAAGAAAGCATAGAAATACATTTTAGTTCATCGTGAAAACATCCAAGACACTCTGTAATGGCTACATTGTCGACTTCCTTCAATTTCAGAAAATGCCAACGAGAGAAATGGAAAAACCAAGTGTAAATCGGCCGCAAATCCACCGAATATTGACTTTCGTGGTTTTGCCATTAATGCGACGCGTTGTTGGTGTGCATGCCTACCCTAGACTCCTAGCTTCCAGCTTGCAGAAATCCATAGGTTAAGCGTATAGGGTGCGGCGAAGAGATATCTTCTTTGTCTCTGAGTTCAAATTTTTCCTCTATAAGAACTATCACAACGTTCTCAGTTACCACACCACAAATAGTAATCATCTCTAAGCCTACAACTTCTCAGCATTCCTCTCTTCTCATACTTCGACATAAATTTCTAAATTTTCCAAATCATGGCCACAAGGAAGTACATTGATCTCACAGTGGATGCCAGGAGAGAAGAGCTCGACTTAAACTTAAGTCTGGGCAAAGACAAGGGCAAAAGACCTTTTGAGGGGTCTCCAGAGAAGCAGAAGGAGAAGAAAATGAAGAAGATCGAGGAAGCTGAGGAGACTAGCACGGGCCATACCTCGGAGGACAAAATCGCCTGTCTAGAGCAGGAGGTCAAAAATCTGAAAAAGATGATAGAAAACCTAGAGAAGTTAACTAAATGCAATCATGCAGAAATGACTTCAAGAATAGACAGGTTCTTCTATTGGTCTACCCAGTGCTTCTGCAATCAACAACAAAGAAGTGTTGATTGTATGAATGGGATTTACACTACCCTCCGCGATATTGCTCTGTCTCTCGCTCCAAGGAATGGTCGAGGGGTGATGATACAATACAACCCTCCTAATCCGAGACCACCTCGCTTTTAGATTACTCATGCATGAGTAATTATTTTTTTTTTTTGCAATGTAATCCTTCTGCTTTTAATGCCAGTGGTTTCTTTTATGGGATGGTACTCCAAAAATAGTAATAATAAAATTAAGAAAGATAAAATAAATCAGTCACACAAAATCAATCATGAATTTAACATATAAAGCCCCATACATACAATTTGATCCGACAGCAACGGAATCAAAACAAATAATAACCTTTCCCTTACCGAGTTCAAAAGTATAGCCATAACTCTCTAAAACTAAAACTAAAAACATAATTCATAAGAAAAGACAAGTCTTGGAGGAAAAGGAAATGAAAACATCCTACAGGACCTTCAGTGGAGCCATCTCTCTATAGTCGTGCCCGGGTTCACCACGATAGAGGAGATCCCACTAAGGTTACCTTACTCTGTAATCGGTAGGAGACCTAATCCCAAAGCTCTGATACCAACTTGTCACGTCCCAAAATTTGAGCACGTGACCGGCACGGAAAGTGAATTTCATTTCACCTCCGTAAGCCTATCTTTCTCTTAAAAATCATACAATTCTTTTTCATGCAACCAAAACGAGTTCTTTATACATACTACAATTACTCACATTACATCAGTGAATGAACCTACCCGATTACAGAGATTTATAGATTTATACAACTTAGAATAAAACTTAACTATTATACCTTTATCCTGAACAAATGAAAAGGTAATCATGGACTAAGGATCCATAATTCCTTGTTCCGATATTTACCTTCAGCTGTCAACTCTGAAAAAAAATATCAATAAAAGGGGTATGAGCAAACCACGTGCCCAGTGAGTAGATAACACAACATTATGACAAAAAAATATCATACATCATAATGATAACATGCAGCAATCATACGTAAATCGATCATCATATGATATGATATTATTCGTAGTACTTCACGACAATATCCAAATAAATCAAATACATTTCAACATAATTCAAAAGTTCACAACAACAATCGGTGAAATCAATTTCACACAAATTTTCCGTACCAACCGGGTCGTCCAGAATACCTCTGGATCGTTGCCCGCGGCCCCTGCCGCATCCACCCTTATCGCTCCATTTATAATCTCCACCCTTATAACTTCACATAAATTTCTCCATGGGGTGCACCACCATGCCTTTCCTTTCCAGTCAAACACAATCACAATCATATATAAAAACATCCTCAATCATAATCTTGAGCCACATACACAACTCAGTCATTTACAATTCAAGCCACAACATAATAAATGTGGTTCCAGCAACATAGCATGTATACAACATAACCCATAATATAGAACAATTATTCAACTCAGTTCACATGCCATTCACAATCCATTATATAACCTCCATTCATGGGAAAATAAGAAAATATAATTATATACATTACCAGACACGTTCCACAATTGTTTATGCCTCATCGTTCCACATCATCCTCTTCAAACTTGGATATACAACATATTTCCACTATGATGCAAAAAGTCAATAACAGATATTTAATCATAGCAAGTATTAACCCACTCACCTGGATTTCACGCTCTCGGCACTCCCACTTTGCACCTTGACCATTCCTATTGTAACCAGACAAAAACCATTAGGGTTACGAAATAGAGAAATTTCCTACCACTACTCTCGACCTTTACTCACATCTTAAGTCATAACTCCTAATCGGTAATGAATATCTAAATGAAACTTATACCATTGGAAACTAGACTCAAAGAGCTTTCCAACGATATAAAGTTTGCCCAAAACGGAGTACGGATGAAGAAGTTATGGCCGATTGAAAATGAGCTAAGGTTTTCCGACACACCTGGCGCCTGGGCGCCACCCATGCCCGGCGCCTAGGCGCCCCACGTGGCGCCTGGGCGCCATGCCTTTCTCTTCCCCACATGTCCTTGGCGCCTAGGCGCCACACATGGCGCCTGGGCGCCACGATCGCGACCCTTCGCGACTTTCTCTCGGTTTTGGCCCAAATCTGGCCAAATCTTCACCGTTTTTCATGATTTCTTCCATAGGATCTCACCCTTAATGTCTAAGGAGCATTTAGACACCAAAATCACCAATTTTAATCGAGAAACGAAGCCGGAATCTCGATTTTTCCTCAAACACTCTTAAAACTAGAAAATAGGGAAAAGCTTAATAAATAGAAATTTCTACCTCGATTCCTTGCTTTCCCTACGTTGCTTGGCTCCTAGAGGCTCGCCCCGTAGCCCGAGATCCGCCCTTCAAAGCCCGGTTGTAGAGTTGGAGAGTAGAGAGAGAAATTAGAGAGAAGAAAGAGAGAAGGAGAGGAGAGAAAGTGAAGAGAGAGAGAGGAAAGGAGAAAAATGAATAAAAAATAGGTGAGGCCACCTATATACTCGCCCGGGGTGAAATTATCACTTGCTCTGCAATTGACCCTCAGTCAAGACTAGCAAAAGCAAATTCATAAAATCTCACCTCAGGTGTTTCTAAATCCTCGGTGCCCCACAAATTTTCTTATTCACTTTAGTCCCTCTCAATATCTCAAACTCCACTTTAACCTCGAATCCATCATCTTTTCGGTACCGGACTCATAATTCATTCTCATAAGCTCTATTCTTCTTCTCGGGTTCCTACTTGGTCATTTCTCAAAAGTCCTCTATACTTTCTTTTCTTTTCACTTTAGTCCTTGAGAATTTGTAAAAATTTCCTAAATTAAAAATAAAAATTTCTATTTCCACATTTTCTTCACTAATTCAAAAAGAAAATTTTCCACATAATTAAATTTTTCACTAAACTTCAAATCAGACTTTAAATATTCATAAAAATTCTTGGAATATTACATATATTTTTTTAAATACTAAATTGAGACACTTAAACTTTTAGGGACTAAATTAAAATAATTATAATTTTTTAAAGACCATATCAGTAATTTACTCAAAGAATTACAGGGAGAGTAAGTTAAAGAAAGAAACTTTTGGTGAGTGGAAGCTTTGTTGTGGGGCAGAAAATAAGGGTTAGTGTTAGATACTTCCAAAATTTGAAAATCTTAGTGGCCCATCTTATGCAGATTGCATAAAGCCTTGGATTACTCTACCTTTTTTCTTGTGTCTTATCTTCTTTATTGTCTTTATTTCATACTTATGCAATTCCAAAGCATGCCTCTTTTTGTATGGCCAAGAGCTTTGCTTAACCTTATATATGTATCCATCATTTTCAATGCTAGCTCTTGGCTTGCAATGTCCCTTAGGGAGGGAAGAATAAACTCAATTCATGCAAAGCAAAATGCCATGAAGGTCTATTTCACAGACCTCTGATCACGGGTCGAATTTAGTTATCTACGTACAAGTTGAATTTTTTTTTTTAAAAAAAACTCTTTATTTTTTGAAGAGAGAAAATAAATGAGATTTATTTTGAAAAAATATTTTATAAAAGAATACGTATAACATCAATAATGATTAGGTTATACATTCTTTCACATTAAAAAATATTATTTATAAATGAATTATAATAATTGTTTCTTTTAAAAAATTTTGATATTTGGGCCAATCAAACTTAAGCCCATTTTAATAGAGGGGCCCAAGCTTACTCAAATCTAGTTTAGGCTCAAACCCTCTATTTAAACCTAGCTTTAAGTTAACAACTAATTTGTCATTATGTTTAGTTACTTATATGCTTTAGGTTTAAATCCTTACCTTATCACTCCAAACATTGGTCAATGATAGTTCGAATCGTAAGAATAACAATAACTTAGATTTTTAAAGATGCTAATTTAAAAAAGGTTTTATTTTTTATACTTACTAAATTCAAAAGAAATTTATCTTTTATCTTATTTGGTGAGAGGATAATAATAATAATAATAATAATAAATTTTCAAATCCCATATCACAAATTAAATCGACACAAATTCAAATCCCTAGAGTTTTCAACAACATGACAAGTATAAACATTAATGATGTTGGAGAAGTGTGTACTATCTTGGGTACTAATGAAGCAAAATTGCTTCGGGAACGTACTTGTGAGCCCATCATTGCACTATTCACCATTAAAACTACAATCCCATTATGGATTGAGGTTTTCCAGATAAACATAGAGACCAAGAAGAAGAAGAAGATGATAATGATGATGATGATTGTTTTAAACTATTAATATTTAAAAATTTATTGGACTTCGACTAATTTACTTCTGGTCAAAGTTAGATTACAAAAGTATAAAGCTTTCCTAACTAAGGTTTTAAAATCGAATCGATCATTGAATCAGTAAAGACACTGATTTAAGGATCAATAGTCGAACTGTGGTTGAATCAGTATATTTTAAAATATTAAATAATAATATGCATAATTAAATATTATAATATAAATTTACAAATTCAATAAAAAATAAAATTTTATATTGAATTACATAAAACAATATCTACAATCAAAAGTTCATAGAAAAAATGACTAAATAATAAGAAAATATTATTAATAAATATAATATTTATTAACATCAAATTCATAAAATATCAATATATTAGCATATCTACTAAATTGGTTGATCTAAAATATTAATTTTTTCATTATCTAACTATAAAATATGCAAAGTTAAAAAAAAAAAAAAGTGGACCGGTTCGTTTAGTATTGATTTTTAGTCGGTTCGACCAATCTTTGGCTTATTCGATCACTCACTAATTTTAAAAGTTATTCCAAACCAATTTTTTAGCCGAACGCTGGTTCGATTTTAATAACAGTACTCCTAATGCTGATATTCTTCATTCACAAAACTCAAACACAAGAAATTACTTTAAAAAATAAGTAATAAACCACTTGAATCAACTAACTATTCTAATTACTAGGTTTAAGTTGGTGCTTTAGTGAATGTTGAAGTTGGTGGTCCACAATGATAGTGCATGAAGATGTACAAGATGAGGATGGACCAGTCTAACGATCTAAATTAACATGTCAAAACTTGAATCAATGCTTGATGAATAGAGAGAGGGGGACCAAGTAGAGAATATTTAAGTTTGTTTGTATTTTTAGGAAGGACAAAGAATGTACCTCGTGGCGGTGTTATTCTTCTTGTTTGGTACCTATTTTGTGGTATAATGCAAGCCTGTAATGTAATGTTAGGCTCTCTGATATTTGATTGATGGCAATGGATAATCTACTTTGAAAATGAATGAATCGATGTTTTTCTTCGTAATCTTGCATGGAAAAGTGATATATATAGACAAAAATATTTTTTTTACCTTTCTAACATTTATACTAAATTTTAATTTTGTTCTTAATATTTGTTTGTGTCAATTATATCTTATATATTTTATTTTTGTTTCAAATCTATCATTTTTACTAACGTCGTTTAATCTAATGACAGAAAATGTTGACTAAATGATCTATGTGATACACCTCAAACAACTCAAACTCAGCATTTTACGTTAGTGGAATAGATGTTATTTTTTAAAAAAATATATTTAAAATAAAAATTAAACAATTAGACCATAACTGACGCAAAAATAAATTAAAAACAAAATCGAAACTTAATATATTCAAACTCCTTTTTTTTTGGGCTGGAGTCCATCAAATTGAAATTGTAGGCCCAATGTGTTGGGCCTGGTTGACCATAGGCAAGATGGTTGACTTGACAATGTTAGTAGTAGTCTTGTAGACTTCTACAGGTAAATTACTCTTAATATTTCTCTAATTTTTAATACTATATTGAGCTTCTTTTTAATTAAAGTTTTATTATTAAAATAAACTTTTTACACAATATTTGTTCCCTCCATTAGTAAAACTACTTAATATTTTTTTACTATCACATACAAAATAGGCAAAAATAGTAATTTGGGTCCTTTATCTAGTTTTATTTTTGCTCACTGTGTTGCAAATTCAAATTGTTATGGTGCTTATCCATAAAAAATTATTAGTCACGTTAAATAAAATTGATACCTTATATCACCTTGTTTTTATATACAATCAATATCTAACTGGATGTCATGTTAGCGTTAAGATGATGAAGTGTCAACTCTGTTAAAATGATTAATATTTTTGACAAAAAAGAATTGAAATAGTATAAATTTTCAATATAGAGGATCAATATGAAACATTTAAAATATAGAGGACTAAAATAAAACTTAAAATAAAGATAAAATATCAAAATATCATTTTTTTCTTGAAAAATAGAAAAATTTCATTTGTTGTGATAAAAAAGTAAACAATGAACTTCCTGTAACATATATCAAAATGTCGGAGGAATTAAGTGTAATATTTGAAATTATAATGATGTTATGTGTAATTTACCCCAACTTTAAGAAAAATTAGTGTAATTTTATCATAATTGGAATGGTGGTTGAGTTGACTACACTCTAAAGCAAGGATATTGCAACACTTGGAAGAAATTTCAAAATTCCAAGCAAATGAGACTTTTCAGCACAGAAAGGGAAATTTGTATTTATGATCATTGACTTGAAAATGTAAGCATGAGCAGTTTTACAACTTTGTTTTCCCACTTTAACATCCCAACACTTTGCTAGATGTATGACATCCAATACATGATCCTCACACCTCTTTTGTTGTCTCTTATCCTTTTATCTGTTCTTATCATTTATGAGAGCCACTTATATTATTATGAACTCATATTCAGATGCCATAATAACATTATCAAACTCAAGTCAAAGAAAGGGAAATTTATGTTTGAGATGGAAATAATGCAAGAATCGGCGCAGCTTTCACACGCCATTTATTTCCTGTGTGTGTTCTTATTCACATCCATTATGTTTTGAACACATATTGAAATGCCACGTCAACAAGTCACGAGACGAAGAGTGAGGAAAATTTAACAAGCGGGTATAAGTTTAAATCATTGTTTCATCACATATCAAAAATAATGTCACACTCAAAAAATAACAACTTCATCAATATTCGTCACTTTAAATTATGAACTATCATATTTCAGCAATCCAAGGATCCCATACAGAATTTCAAAAAACGCCAGAACAAATTAAAGAATAAGAATACAAACGAAACAGCTTCGATGCTTCATAGATTATTTTCTAAAGTGACTGGGACCAAAAAAGATATTGAAAAATCTGAGACATTTACAATTTTTAATAGGAAGAGAAAAAGACAGGTGAAAAGACCAATGCTATTGAGTTGAAACCATTGTTGTTGACGATGTAATAGTTGTTGAAAACCCTTCCGTTGACCCGCCGCCGTCCAGCCCCGCCGCCCATCGCCTGAGAATCCTCAACAACGTGGCTGCTTTTCTTTTCCCTCTTAAAGTCCCAATCGCCATCAATTCCCATATTACCCTTTCAATTCCCGGTATCGCCGCCAGCTCCCCCACTACCTCCGATCCTCCCTTCCGACACATGGTGGCGAGGGTCGCCGCCGCACTCTCCCTCGCTCTGTCGGAGCCTTCCCTCAATATCACTCCCAATTTCTTAATGCTGCCGTAGGCGGCGGCCACGGCCACCAACCCACCCCGCTTCACCACCATCTCAAGAATCGTCACCGCCTCCTCCGGCAACCCGTCCATCACCTCCGCCGTCATCTCCACCACCCCAGCTTCCACCAACCGCGCCACCGTCTCTCTATCCGCCGCTAGAGTCAAAATGGCCACCAAAGCATCCCTCTTGGCACCGGTGGGCCCACTCTTTGCCAAGTCAATCAACCCCCGCATGACACGTGTCTTCCTCGCGAGCCTTTTCCTGTACGGGTGAACGCCTGAGAGGCTGAATATTGTGGCTGCCGCGTTGGCCTTCGCCTCCCACGTGGCACCGGAGCGAAGGACCTCGATGACACCGTTCAAAGCTCCGTCAGTCTCCATGATCCTCGTTTTGTTCGCCTCGAGGATGGAGAGGTTGAGGATCGTTGTGACGGCGTTAACCTGTAGGTTCGGGTTCTGCGAGCCGACGGGGAAACTTAGGTAGCGAACCAGAAGAGGTATGGCTCCAGCTTCGGCAATGCAGGCGCGGCTATCGGAGTCTGTTTTGGCCAAGGCACGGAGCTCATAAACGACGCCGTTTGCGGCCTCCATGGACGGAGAAAGAGACAGCTTGTTGACCAGAAACGACGCCGTCATTCTAGTAGCTTCCAAAGCGGCTTTGTTGAGGATAACGCCGTTAGTTTTCTCGTTACTGCCCGCCGTTTCGAATAGGATCTTTTGCTCGCGGCACCATACGGCTATGAAGTTCTTCAAGGCACGGTTAGGGATGAGGTCTGTGTGGGCCAGGGTTTGACCGGTCTTGGGACACGTGTTGTGTCCTGATTCGAACCACAGCTTGATGGACTCACGATCATACGTCTGACCTGTTGCCACGACGACTGGGTCCCGCATCAGCTCAAGGCTGATCGGACACCTGAAGTCTACCGGAACCACGATGTCCGACGGCTGTTTCCGCCGCTGTACGTCGGAGGAGGAGGAGGAGGAAGGAGACGGAGTGGAAGCTCCGAAGAGAACGCATTTCGCGTATCTCACGAGTCCGATCAACGCGACAATCTCCGATTTCGATTGCTCCTCGTTCCGATTCTGAATCTCCTCCTCTAAACTCTCAATCTCCGCTCTGCAACTCGAGGAATCTCGGATCTCTAACCTCTCGAAAATCTCCGCGAGCTTGGTATGATCGGGGACGATCTCTAGCTTGATCCGATCAAGCATCGTAACGACCTCGTGCCTGAGCTCGTTGTCTCTCGGATCCACAACAGCCTTCGATTCGGAACATTGTTTTCTGATCAGAATCACAAGCTCTCGAACGTCGTCGCTTAATTCCAGCTCATTCGCCGGGATGATATCCATCAGCGTCGACAAATCCGCGGTGAGTTTGTGGAAATTGTCGGCGATTGATTCGTTCTGCATCAACAGCCACATCTTGCTTCCGTTCGCGCAATCCTCGAGGAGGGTTTTGATTCGCTGCAAAACTATATACATTTCTTCGAAACAGAGCATGAGGGATTGCGAGGAGAGAGAACCGGAGCATCGAGCCACCTCTTCGAATAAAACGCTGAGGAGATTGGATTTGCGAATTATGGAAGTGGAGTTGCGTTTGAGAAGGAATTGGATTGGCTTGAGAGAGGCAATCTCGTGGGTTAGGTGAAGCAGAGAGTGAAGAAGGTCGAGTTCGGTGAGTCTGGGAGACATAAACGACCCCGCCGAAGGCCGTCGTTTCCGGCTGGGGAAGGTCTGAGGAGAAATTGCCATTGAAGAGAGGGATTATGGCTTCAGGGATGAGGAGGATGATGATGACGATGATGATGATGATGAAACCAAAGAAAGTCTAAGTTTTTAGAAGGAACGAACGACAATTGGGTTTTGAGTTCTGTGCCGCTTTTGAATGAATGAAGCATCGGTACGCTGGCTTTCCATGAATATACAACTGTCGTTTTTTGACTGCGTTTCCTTGGTTGAATTTCTTTTATTATATAAAAAAATAAAATGTTTATATTATATATATATATATATATAGCAATTGGTCATGTCCACCAAATGGCGATGGCTCCGTTTTAACACCCTCCCATGGTTTTCTACTTATCTTAATTTTTTTGATATATTGTCTCAATTTAATTTTTAAAATATTATATTTATATTATTTAATTATTTTAATTATAAAATCACAAAATTTATTATTGTTTAAAATTAAATTTCATATTGTCAAAACTCACTTTAATAAATAGAAAGATCAAAATAAAATAAATATTATTTTTTAATAATTAAATTGTGATGCTTGAATTTTTAAGAATTAAATTAAAATAACTTTAATTATTTTATAGACCAAATCAATTTCTTATGGATTAAATTTTATTTTTTTCAATAATCATGTGTATTGTTGAATTTTAATTCAGTGTCTATCATTTTACTATTAGAACAACGTTGTTATCTAACATTTAAAAAATAATATAATTAGATATTCTTATCTTAATTATAAAATCACATGAATTTATAGATGATTCAAATTGCGCGTACCTTGAAGATTAAATTTGGGTTCTTTCAATAATATTATTTAATATTAATATTTGTTAATTATGCTTGACTATGTAACATGAACTGGTATGCACTGATTTGATCAAATCGGCAAGGCTGCAATAGGTGGGGTTGTTGTGGACTTGGTTGCAAAAAAATAGTAATAAGATATGGTCATGCACAATTATATTAAAATATTTATAGATGGTATATATTAAAATAATGGTTGAACTAATCAATTATTTCCTTTATTTGTGTTGGTACATATCCAGTTTAGGGATTTAAAATACTAAAGAAAGTTGCCATTTACTTTCTCTCTCCTTTTACTTTAATTTTATTTTATGATTCTGCTTTTTTAAACGTGGCATTTCCTTTAGGACTTTATCAAAAAAAAAAAGGAGTATTAAATTTATATATATAGAAGAAAAGGTAGTATTAATATATACGCGTATGTAATGAACCACATGTATCATTAAATGGCAATGATTTCAGGTTTCACAGCTCAGAGCTCACTTGTGTAGTGTGATAAGAGAAATGGCCTGGAAATTGGTAGGAAACGCACCTTGCAATTTCATATGTTTAAGGGGTGGGCGTGGTTGCGGGCTTATTCGTTTGGCCCGTCAGTCTACATTTAGTGAATTGGGTCAGTATAATGTTAATCTGTAGAAATATTATTTTAGCTCGTGACCTGTATGTCAGTTTGATACCACTTTTAAATGAATCGTCTTAAGTTTAAGAAATTACGACTGTTTAAAAACAGATCAATTTGTTTAGCCTGCAAGCTAATCCTGTTTTTTTAATAATCTTTTTTAAATAATCTCAGTTTATCACTTTTTTATATGTTATAACATTATATTCATTAAATATAGTAAATTTATATATGAAAAATTTTGTAATTTTTAAAAAATAAATATAGAATTTTTAAATTCAAATATAATATATTTAATTTAAAGATAAAATATAAAAAATTAAAGTTATTATTATTTAAAAACATTAAAAAGTAATGTTTTACATGTATAAATTATATTTTAATAAAAAAAATTATTGATTTTTCACTAAAAAAGATTTAAAATTATTTTATTTAAATCAAAAAATAAATTAAAAAAGTGTTCATGGGCTATGGTGAGGGATCTTGGTCTTTAATAAAGAGAACTGACCGACCCATTTATCTTTGGCTCGTGACGGGCAATTTCAAACTAGTCGTTTATCGTCAATGTGGATAGAAGGTACTTAAAAAGAAAGAACACAAAATTTTATTTATTACATATTAATTTTAATGCTCAAGCTTTAAAATACAATATTATATATCCCTTCAAACTATAATTAAAAATAAATAAAAATATTATACTTCAGTTAAAATCACAATTTAAAAATTACGTCATTACATTTTCTGATTTTTTAAAAAATAAAGTATTAAGTTTTGATTACATTTTCTGATTTTTTAAAAATAAAGTATTAACTTTTGACTACATTTTTTAATTTTTAAAAAATAAAGTATTAAGTTTTAAAATTTACACTAGTAACAATATGATTTGTTGTATGGTTCATGATATTGATAATGATATTTTTCTACCCAAAGTTTTCAAAATGAATATCTAGAAATTGTTTTCAATTAAAATGTTTAATATTCCAAAGTATTTATATGTTAGAGAATACTTTTCATAATTAGTTGAGACTTTTTATAAACAGATAAGTACCATTTTGACTTTCATTTAATAAAGACATGTCTGGCTTTAGGATTATTATCATTTAAGAATAAAGATATTTATGACACATTGATGAGTGTGATTGAATTTTCAATTTTGTGAAGTGGTTATTAGAAGCACGATTAATATGTCCACGTTGGCGCCAAATAGTAAAATTATTAATTTAATTTTTGAAAAATCACCATTTTACCTACTTAGTTCTTAAATGATCAAGTGTTTTAATATTTTTAATTCAATCATTAAAAGATTAAGCTAAATAAATTCAATTATTTGGCCAAAAAAAGTGTAAATTACTAATTTAATCCTTGAAAAATCATAACTTTCTTAATTTGATCAAAGGATAAGCGTTTTAATTTAGTTCCTCAAAGTTAAATATTTTATTTATCTCAATTTGATTCTTTTCATTAGTAAAACAAAAAAAAATTTATTGCTATTAAATTTTAAAATTTTCATAGTTAAAAGCCATTTTAATATAAAGATAAACCAAATAAAAAATATATAATATTTGAATGACTAAATTGAAACCCTTAATTTTTCAAAAAATTAAACTGGGATACAAGGTTCAGAAAATCATACCAATCATTTAACCGGTCAAAACATTAATACAAGTATCAACGATCGAATCGTGGTCGAACCAGTAGTACTTAAAATATATTAAAATATTAAAATATATAATTAATGTATATGTTACACATATTAAACTATTAAAATATATAATATATAATATTAAAATATTCAAAACATGTTATACATATATATTTATATCAGCCATAAATCTTTTCCTAATAACTTAATTTTTTTTAAAATCTCTTAAAAATACATGATAATATTCAGTAAAAATTTAAAAATGAAAATTGAACAGATTGAACTGTCGAACCAGCCAGTTTTACCAATTCAAGATTGATTCAATAGGTTTTTTATCTGTTTAAACACTTACCAATTTTTAAATCTAAACTAGATCGAAGACTTGACTAATTTACTAATTTTCAATAGAATTAGCCAGTCGAATTTGATTTCCTGAATTGTGTTGGGACAACTATAATATTTTTTAAAACTAAATTAGTAACTTACCCGTTAAAAGAAAAATAAAACTCAAAAAAAAAGACTCAAAGGCGCGTTTACTATCAACTAGCTAGGTTGTTGATTAAGAGCCGAAAGTGGATGAAAGTCCAATAAAATAATCAATTAAATAATTAAAAATGAGACATTGATGTTTCTACAATATTAAAACTTGTGATGATCACGCAAGCTCATGTGATCTTTAATGGCCCCTCATGTCACCCCCCATTTGCTACACAATACGCATTCTTATGGATGCCTATCTGTTCTTTTTGTTTATTGGATAAGCCCTCCACTTTGACACTTGCGTCACACATCCATCTTTCTGTGGACACAAAACATTATGGCCTAACTTTAAATATCTTATAAATATCAAGCTTCAATCCAACGTGCTCACAGTAGGCTGATCATTATACATGTCACGAACTGATTAAATGGTACTCACGATTAGGGCACGTCACCCAACTTTTAGGTACAATACACACATATCATAAGTAGCTTGGCTTACATCTCCACCATTATTGCTTTTTCTTGCACTTTGTTTGTCATTAATTTCAGTGTTAAATATGCAAATGGAAGATTTTCTAGATCAGGGTTCTCTGCCATGAATAACTCTTTTAGCAATAGAAAATTGTTGCTAATAGTCCAGTAGAAAAATTTATGGCAGAGAACCCACACCCAGATTTTTTACCCTATTTGCATTGATTGTAAATCTTACAGAATGTTTGGTAGCTACCCTGAAAACATTGGGATTGATGAAGTAAAAAGAGAGGATCCTGTTGCAAAAATTGTTGTTATAAGTTTTAACAATAAAAAAAATTATTGTTAAAAAAAATATGACACTCTATCATATTAAAAGTCTGGTAAAAGATAGAAATCTAAAAAGAAAGGTAGTAAAAAATTGTTTAAATTGGCTTTCTAAAAAATACTAAACTTATTTTTTGTATTTTTTTAAAGTTTAGGCATTTTAATAAAATACCATATTTTTATTTCTCTTTTCTTTCTCTCACTGCTTCCCAAACATAGATTCGGATTCGCTACAATGCGTAAGTCTTGTGTGCTATAGCGAATCCACATCCCTCAAACATACCCTTATTTTTTTTATTAATCTTCAACTTATCAATACATAAATTGGGACTACAAACAAGGTGTGTGTGCGTGCGCGCGCATCCTTAGAAATACACAGTAATTTAGTAATAATTTTAACCGTTGTTAAATACTTCAACAACGATTAAAATTTTAGTAACGATTAAAATTATTGTTGAATATAATTTTAACAATCATTTAAAACTAAATCGGTTGCTAAATCAATGCACACGCACATACTTGGGAATGTACAGCAAATCTATTATTAGCTCTTTAACATTGTTCATTGAAAATGATACTTGTTGAGCATAAAATGTCCAACAGAAGATCCCGTGTTTTATGCAAAACTTTTTTGTGTTTTGTTTTGATTTGTTTTTGTTTGAGATGTGACATGTCACATTTCTGTTACTGATGGGTTAGGCATGAAACCAAATCTGAAAACTATAAGCAGCTAGCATGGTTGTTGGCGTTGTATTACTGTGGGCGACCCATAGTTCTAGGACCTTTCATCAATAATCCTTTATTATTATTATTATTATTATTATTATTATTATTATTATTATTATTATTAAATTACTAATTGATTTGAAGCAGTCCGTATATTATCATCTCAATTAATCTAATAGTTTGAGTGTCATAAAATATTCAAAGTGTCTTAATTTAATGCACTTGTATTTAAGATGATATTTCATGTAATTAAAAAAATAGGATGACCTTGTATCTCATCATTTTTACTTTTCTATTCATTGTATAATTTTGTGAGAAAATATTCAATTGGTTCTAAAATTTGGACCGGTTATTAAATCGGTAGAAGTACTAGTTCAAGGGTTCATAGTTAAACTGTGATTAAACTAAGATACTTTCAAATATTAAAAAAATAATATACATAATTAAATGCTATTAATATAAATTTACAAATTACACCAAAAATAAAAGTTGATATCAAATTGTACAAAATAATATCTACAATAGAAAATTTACAGCAAAAATTGACTAAATAACAAGAAAATATTATTAATCAATATAATATCTATTAATATTAAATTCATAAAATACCAATATATTGACATCTTTACTAAAATTGACTGATATGTAATATTAATTTCTTCATTACCTAATTATAAAATAAAAAAAATTAAAAAAATTAAAAAAATCAAATGGCCTAACTCAACCAGTTCATTTAGTATCGATTTTTACCTAATTCAACCACTCATCAATTTTAAAGATTATTTCAAGCCAATTTCTTGATCAATTTCCTGTCAAACCAGCAGTTACACAATTAGACCAAGCATGAATTAGAATTTTAAATGAAAGTATATTATAGCATGTGATCAGAAGTTAGCAATAAGACTTAATTAAGTTGAATTTTTTTTGTTCTCAAGGAGTACCGTATAAAATATTAAGCATCCGGTAATGCGGATATACTAATTTTTTAAATCTTCGGAAAATTATTTATAAAAACTTTAGTCTTTGTAGGATTCTCCTAATTTGATTTTTCAACAATAATATATCTTAAAAGTCTTAGAAAACGACCTTTTTTTAAATTTGGTCTTTCAATAATAAAATTTCTTAATTTAATAAGTCCCAAAACATTTTTCAATAAAAATTGTCTCTCTAATAAGTATTTGTAATAAAAATTTAAAAGTTCAATCTCAATATGAATACATATATGAAGCATTGTTATAAGAGCTGAGCCGACCTAATCGGTTCAACTGGTTGAATTAAAAATCGACTAGGAAATTGGTTCGAAATAATTTTTAAAATTAGTAAGTGATTGAATCGGTCAAAAACTGGTTGAAACAAGTAAAAATTAATTCTAAATGAATCGATTGAACCAATTCACATGAAATTTTTTTTTATTTTGCTTATTCTATAACTAAATAATAAAAAATTAATATTACATATCAGTCAATTTTAATGGAGATGCTAATATTTTGATCAATTTTTGTTGTAAACTTTTAATTATAAATTTTGTTTTATGTAATTTGACGTCAAATATTATTTTAAATTGAATTTATAAAATTATATTTATAGTCTTTAATTATATATATTTTTTCTTAATATTTTAAAATAGATCAGTTCAATTATAGTTTGAACACTATCCAATAATTAACTCTTAAACCGATACCTCCATCAATTTAGTGATCAATCTGATTTTCAGAACCTTAAGTCAACAAATATTAGAGCTCCCAATTCCCTAACACCATGTCATATTGCAGACATTATGAGGATTTTAGTCTACATAAAAAGATCGACTTTCTACGATCAAGAATCATTTGGCCAAAAAATTATTTATCAATCTATTTATTAAAAAATTAAACTTAACACAAAAACCCATACGGGTGTCAGTTGATTCTAATACTAGAATCATCAATTTTTTATGCTGGTCATTTGATCAAGCGACAAATTTTTTTTTAAATGATTTACTACCAACTGATAATACAACTCTAATTAAACAAATGACATTGAGAAATAGTAACTTTAATAATAATTTGAGTGAAAAGGATAAAAGTGATAAGCAATTAATTAATTAATTGAGGCTTGTTTGAGTTAGTTTCCAATCAGAGTGAAACATATAGCAACATCTATTCTGATTCCCAATATTATCCTTAATTAATTTTTCAATTAATTAAGTGACCAACATTATCAGATATGAACCAAAAAACGCGCAATTTATATAGCAACTAATGTTATGACTTGTTCGATACACAGATAATTTATAAATTTAAAAAATTTTATAATTTATAAAATAATAATAATTGAGTGACCAAAGTTATTGACAAAATGTTGATTCAGCTCATTTACGAATTGTCCCTATAATATACACATAATTTTATTATACCTAAAAAAAAACACACACATGCACATATATATATATATATGTTAAAAAAAAGAACACTAATAAAAAGATGTAATAAATACACCACCAAAAAAAGAGTTCGGCAAACGAGCTTATAGCTTATAAGCTAGTTTATAGTTTATTTGACTAGTTTATAAGCTCGTTAAAAGTGTTCGGTAAACAAGCTTATTTTAGTAGCTTATACCTTATTCTAATAAGCTACTTTGAGTAGCTTATAGCTTATACTTTAAAGTTTTATTGTTCCTATTTTGCCCTTACTATTTTTTCAAAATATCCATTATATCCGTTACTTTATTATATCATATTTACTCATCTTTTATTATATTTATATTTATATATAATATATTATACATATATAATATTATATATATGATACAAATACATAAATATATTATAAATATGTATAATATATATAAAAATAATAAAATATGTAAATATATTTTATTATATATAATAAAATATAATAATATATATAAATTATTATATATGTAAAAATATATTATTCATATATAAATATATATTTTTAATGAATTTTATATTTATAATAATTTAAATTAATTTAATTAAAAATAAAAATAATAGATTTATTTATATTATTTTAAAATTAAAAAATATATGCCCTTTGTTGTCATTTTACACTTTTCAGCTACTCAATCAGATACTTTTACCGAACACTTCTTATTCAAATAAGTTAGTTTATAAATTATAAGTTATAAGCTAAAAATTAACTTATAAGTTATCAGCTAGCTTATAAACTATCCGCTAGTTTATAAGTTAATTTTGTCGAACAGAGCCTATATCTTACACGTATAAACCAATTTGCAATATTACTCCTCGTGTTCTTCGTGTGTGTTTGGAAGTTCGGTAGATTAAACGTGGGTGGAATAAACTAGGTTTGATTGAACGTGGTTGGAGAAAACTAAGTTTAGATGAACATGATTTATGTTTGGGAAACATTTAGACAAACGTAGTTTGAGGCAGTAAAACTTGGTTTGGAGTAGAACATGATGTTTGGATGTTGAATTACAAACGTGGTTTCAGAATATATAATTACCAAAAAGGGCATAAATTTTTTATTTAATTTTTTGATATGTTATTATTAATTATTGTTATTTATTTAAAGGAAACTTAATTCTTTTGTTTATTTATCTAATATTATAAATTAATCACTAATGACTCATTTTTAATTAATAAATTTATTTTTTTTATTTTGTAATTACTAATTAAAAATTTAATTAATCAGTA